>CM065358.1:5972640-7172640 GCA_033032245.1 Poecilia picta
AGAGAGAGAGAGAGAGAGAGAGAGAGAGAGAGAGAGAGAGAGAGAGAGAGAGAGAGAGAGAGAGAGAGAGAGAGAGAGAGAAGAGAGAGAGAGAGAGAGAGAGAGAGAGAGAGAGAGAGAGAGAGAGAGAGAGAGAGAGAGAGAGAGAGAGAGAGGAGCTAGGGGGAGTTTCATAATGAGTGTGTGTGAGGGGTAGGGTGGGAAGGAGGGTCCGGGGCCCCGATCGTGACCCGGTCTCCACCCAACTTCCCCGAACTTGATGGCAGTTTAGTGAGTAGCTGAAGAACCGGGACGAACGTTTTGCAGCTGCATGCAACAGAAAAACAACAAATAAAACAAAACAGCAACAATAACAACAAAACTCAAACTAATGAAGCTGTTGCTGGTGGGGGAGGAAGGGGGGGATTAAAGTACTGTAGAGGTAAGTTCCTGTTTCTTTATATGAAAAAAAACCCTGAACTTTAAAACAACATCGAAGAAGAAAACCTATTAGAGACGATTGGAGCTGTGCGTGCGCGTGAGTGAGAGTGCGTGCGCGTGAGAGAGGGAAAAAAAGTGGTTCATGGTCGCGGTGAACTTTTCTCTTTCATTTCTTGAATGTGATGTTCTGGGACGCGCTGCTTTTTACATTGTGCTGTACATTTTTTATAAAAGTTGTTTTCTTCTTCAGTAAAGTGTTGCGTTGGACTGCAGTGGGAATGGCGACATGTTACCTCTGTTACTCACCCTCAGCTAACATGGTTCCGGACATAGTTTGCAGTTTGGACCCGCCCCCCTCAGCCCCCCTGTGGTTTTTGCGGTTCTACCCTCTAATGACCAGGCGACTCCAGTCCTGCTCTTGGTTTGTGTTGTGACGCTGTGTGTGTGTGTGTGTGTGTGTGTGTGTGTGTGTGTGTGTGTGTGTGTGTGTGTGTGTGAGAGGACAGTCCAGCTCCACCGACATCCAGTTATGACTAATGTTTGGCTTGGTGACTCTGTTCATGATCCCTCCTCTAGCTGCATGAAGGGTGTGTTTTTGAAACAATAATAACATTAATAAAAAAATAATAATCATGGTTTTAAGTGGGAATGGCTCATCCTTGCTGTGTCACATATCTTGTTTATTGTTACTATTATCATATTTACTCGTTTTCACTCGTCACGTTTATATATATATATATATATATATATATATATATATATATATATATATATATATATATATATAATATATATATATATATATATATATATATATAATATACTCAAACCAGTATTGGTTTTGTATCCAAACCTAAGTATATACTCGCTGATATAGGTTACAATTTGGTTCTGGCCGTCTTTTTTTGCCATTTTTTCCCCATTTTTTTCAAAAAGGGGGGTCCCTATATGAGCGAGGCACCGATTGGCCGATAACGAGATTCAGTTGGCTCCAATCAGATCTCTCCTTGCTCTCTATTTATTGCCAGCAGTTTACAGCCTTGCTCCCTCCTCAGCCAGAGCTTTAGAGCGGCTGCAGAAAGCCAGCGCTTTTTTTTTTTTTT
Source organism: Poecilia picta (assembly GCA_033032245.1). Classification (NCBI taxonomy): domain Eukaryota; kingdom Metazoa; phylum Chordata; class Actinopteri; order Cyprinodontiformes; family Poeciliidae; genus Poecilia; species Poecilia picta. The sequence goes on from CM065358.1 coordinate 5,974,164, forward strand.
ACTATACAGGCAGCAGATAACATTACACACACACACACACACACACACACACACACACACACACACACACACACACACACACACACACACCACACACACACACACACACACACACACACACACGCACGCGCGCACACAAACAACAAAACGCATCGGTGCACAGCTCATTGCGATCACACGGTTTGCACGGCATTGCGTTTGGCTATAGGGGACAAAAAGACAAAAAAATAATAAAGAATCTATGTAAAAGCTGTCTGCTTGCATGGGGATGCTTGAGGGAGGAGAGACGTGAGGGGAGGATAGAGAAGGATTCAAACTGGAGAAGGAGCGTAAGGACCTTGGATAGCTCTCAGTTGCAGCAGCAGTAGTCGGAGACGCATCTCCCTCCCCCCCCTCCTCCTCCTCCTCTTCCCCTCCACCTCTCCACCCCAAACCCTCCAACCCTCCCCACACCATCTTTTTCTATCATCCATCCTCTCCTCTTCCTCCTTCTGAGTACACGTTGGAGGAAATATAAGCCGCGGCTCGCTCAAAGCTGGAGATACAATCGACTGAGCCGGGATTGGAGATACAGGAGAGCGGGGCTACCCGGGTGTCACGGAGTCTCCGTGGGACCTCAGCGGCAGGAGCGGCGGCGGCAGCAGCAGAGATAATGTCCTTCACGAATCTTTTTGCGGTCTGGGCTTGCTGTTCATTACTATTAATCTGGGAAGCCCTTACCCCAAAAAGCATTTGCGGAGGGCGCAATCGCCGCGCCGAGACGTGCTCAACGCAAAGACCAGGAGCGGGGGGCTTGGGGGAGTGAGCGGGGTGGAGGTGTCTCCACTCGTGGAATTTAAAAAAAAAAATCGTATTTTTTAATGGACTTTCCTCCTTTTCCTGCCCACTTTTCCATATCGATTCATTGCTGTCGGTATTTACCCTGGTCATTTTCAAAACTGCCACAACTGTGGCGTTTTTATCATAGTTGTTTTTATTATTATTATTATCCCCCAGCCCCCCTGTACGTGTCTCGGTGTTTTCCCCAGTTTTCCTGGTTGGAAACTGCGGTGAACCAAACTCTCAGTGATATTCTTTTTTTTTTTGTTGTTGTTCTGTTGTTGTCGACACAGACACACACACGTGCTCTTACACCAAACTTTGGAGTTTGTAACATGAGGTCACTACTTCAAGACACCCCCCCACCCCCCACCACCACCACCCCACCCCACCCACCCACCCACCCTGTCCCAAACTGAGCAAATGAGAAAGGGGCCCCGGTCAGAGTCACGGTGTAAACACAGGGAGACCCACGTGGAGGGTCGAGTTGAGGTGTCACTTTACTTCCCAAAACTCCACCACGATCTTACACCTGAAATCCCCGATTCAGAAAGTTTACAGTGGGAAACACACACACACACACACACACACACACACACACACACACACACACACACACACACACACACACACACACACACACACACACACACACACACACACACACACGTGTTGGGAGAGTGCAGGGTGGGAAGGGATTCCCCCACCCCTAAAACCGTCCATCCGGACACCGACACAAACCCGAACTGGCAGCTGAAGGCGGGTTATTCGCCGCTGCTCGCCCTTTTTTAAACCCAGATCATTACGGCAACTCGAGACACATTTTCTCATTTTACGCCTGCGCTCTCTCTGGAAACATACACGTGTCTCACTTTCCAGGTTTGTGAATAGAAGTTAATCTACGTCCCTCAAACATTGATCACTTCCCCCCCCCCCATCCTCCCCACACACACACACCCATTTCAATGTGCGAGAGAAAAACAAAAAACAGTAATAAAATAAAATATAAATATTAACCACTCTAAATTCATGCAGGAGCAACACCTCGTCAAAGCTCCCCCTCCCCCCCCCCCACAGTCACACAGCGAAGCCCCCCGAACTGCTCTCTACAGGCGGACATTGTGATGGAACAAAGTTCGCGCGGCAAAGTGGTCCTAACGATGAAAACAAAAGCGAGAAATGAAAATTTACGCAGTCGGGGGAGAGAGTAAAAAGAAAAGATGAAGATCCGGCTGAGTTCAAGTTGGAGGAAAAAGAAGAAAGAAAACGGAGAAGAACAAAGTTTAGATCGAGCTGCTTCACTTTGTCCCAACCAGCAGCACATAAAGAGCGAGAGTAAAGACTGAGGGGGGGTCAGAAATGACGCGCGCTTTGTACGAGAATCCCCCTTTTTCTCTGGTGCAAGAGATGAATATATACACGGTATTCATCTTTACGGCGATATCAATTTCTACAACGGGATTTAAAGAGCAAGAAAGTCTCTGACGTTACACACAAGAAACTTAGAAATTCGTCAATTAAAATGTGCTTCCGCGTGAAGTTTGAACTTGTTAGCGGCGCGTTTTAATCGAGAGAGAGAAAAAAGAAAAACAGGACAGAGGAAAATGGGTGGAGAAGGAGAATGAACGATTTGATCGTGACAGTCACTCCCGCCCTCTGAGGAAACCCGGACCTGTCAGGAAATCGTTGCGAACTCGGTGGATTTTCGGGAGAACATCTCCGCTCCTCTTCCTGCTATCTTCTTCTATGTGTAATGAAACTTAAGTACGAACCAAGCTCTCTCCATAATATATACATATAAAACAAAACAAACAAGCAAAAAACTATAAGAACGTACAGACGGGAAAGCGACGGCGAATAGATTAAAACTAAAGCTGACCTCTGACCTAAAGCGCAGGCCTCATTTTACTTTGCATTTGTCTGTCGCCTAAGTCGACAAAAAAAAATGCGCCACCGTATTTGTAATAAAACGTAAAAATATCCGTGTGGAAAAGTGATTTATGGTAAAACGACAACAATAAAGGGAGGTGAGGCGTTATTAAGACTTCATGTTTTTGCGTACTGGTGTCTTTGTCAGGTTGCGTCTCGGCTGAAGGTCACGGGGTTTCCTTCCTGTCCTCCTGACTCCGCGAGGCCTCAGGTGAAACATTCAGCACCACCAACACGACTGTCCCGTCTTTTGTCTGTCTTACAGAAGCAGAAGAACAACAAGAAGAAGAAGAACAAGAAAGAAGAACAAGAAAGAAAATTCACGGCTCGTCACGGAAGCGAGGCGACTCGAGTGGACTTTTACTGCTGAGCTCCGGACGGAGCGGAAACGGCGACCAGGCGGTTTGGAGGTTTGCACCGAGGACCGACTGGCAGAGAGAGACCCCACATCCCTCCAATAAGGTAACTGGACGACTCTCTCTGTTCGCTTATGACGTAAAGTTCAAATTTTGAATTAGGTTTTGCGTAAGGCGCTTAAATGACAGGCTGAGCGCGCGCGAGCCGGAAGAGGTGATGCTGGATTCCCCTCTGTGTGTTTTTGTGTCGCTGGAATTCAAACACCAAGTTGAATCACCTGCAGAGGAACTTATCTTAAAAGTGGACTTTATGCTCAAAATCGTGCCAATAAGAAGTTTTTATTTCACTCTCTGCTAAATTAGTAAACCCAGGAAGAGCTTTGGCTGTGACGTTGTCCTTGTTAAGCGTCTTCTCGTTTTCTCTTTAGTGCGTTAATTTGATCACTAACGTTGGAGCAGAAGCACATTGTTGTTGTCGCTATTATAAGTCATCCGGTTTCTATCCGGCTTGATTACTGGGTCACGTCAGGAAATTCAGCATGTACAGTTTCAGCATTGCACACTTTTCTGTACGTTTATAAAACGCCTTTATGCTTTGAACCGAGTCTTTTGCGTAACTTTGGATTTCCTGGTGTCTAGTTTCTATGATTTACTGAAAAAATGCGGCAGCGTCCCTTCTAAATGTCTCCATATGGTGGGAAAAAATAAATATAAATCCACAGCATGTAAGCATATCATTCTGCGCAATTTCACATCGTCAGGTCTTCATTTGTGTAAGTCAGATTGTTCATAAAGCTGGGCTGAGGCTCTGCTGCTGGGACAGGGAGCGGTTTGCACAAAATGTTCCAGCAGCGGCTCTTGGCTCTGCCGAGGCCCCGGGTGGGCCCCCGTTGTTTTAAGCCCCACCCCCACACTGGGCCTCGCAGTTTGTATTCAATGTAAGATGATTCAGCACATTCAATGAGGTGTTCACTTTACACTAAAACGTTGGATGTTCAGTAGGTTTACATTCAGAAATACAAAAGAGAAAAAAATCTAGTATATCACACTTAAATTGGCCACACTTAAGAAATAAAACATAGTGAAAGTTGCAGGTTTAAATGACTTATTAGCAACTCTTATATCTTGTAACTAACTAAATAACATTTAATTAGTAGAGTGTATATATTAAGAGCATTTTTTATTTGAATACCTAAAGTGGAGACACAACAAATGATTATCTTGTATTGCTAAATTGCACTCACAAAATAGCACACAATAAAAACACACCCAGAATGTTCTCCATTGGGTGTGACATCATTTACATATCTAAGATCTGATTTCTGAGAGAAGCTAAATGCAACAAACTCACAGTGTTTTTATAGACGGGCTTAAAGTTTCATAATGCAAAGAATAATCCAGTTCAACTTTGACACGTCTAAGTGTTTTATATTTACTCCTACAGACAACAAAATACTGTCTATATTATTAAACAAATAAATAAAAAACATTAATTTTATCTACCAATTGGAAGCTTCAAATACTTTTTTTTTTAACCGCCCCTGGCAGACTGCTGCTCAGGGGGGTGAGCCGGAATCTATTCCAAACAAAATCCAGCTGTGGTTTTTAGGAGCGCACACTGAGAGCAGAGTGACACATAGAGTACCTGTTGAAATGTTCAGCTGACAGTTATAAGAAAATGTAATATGCATCTGGCTCCAAGTTTTTTTTTTGTTTTTAAGACTCATCATTACCATAACAGTGGATCCATCTCATTTTAACGTTCCCACAAACTCCGCACAGCCGACCTATTGACTTTTATGACGTCGCTCTCTGACCCCAAAAAAAGTTTCAGTGTGGCGTTCCCTGAAACCGAGCAGCCCTGTGACAGGAGCGTTGCTCAGCTGGGCTTCAGGAGAACGGTGCCAAAACAATCTGGTTGAAACGAGGCTCTAACAGATCCGGTCGGAGACGAGAGCCGGGCCGACTGAGTCACCAGATCCTCACGGTTCTCTTCACTCGAGGAAAACGACGACTGACTGCTGTGCCTTTGGGAGTTGTTTGTCTGTTCTTCCTCTGAAAACAGTCTCTTCATCACGCACAATGTATGTGCTGCATGTTTGCTGCCTTCTGGAAACGCATCTCTCGCCATGTGTTGTGTGTCGGAGCCAGAGACGTGGCGGGTTCTGCTCCCTTCGTGCCCTCACACACGCCGGTGTGACCCGATCCCTGAGTGGTTTCTAATCGCTACATGATCAGGATTTAAGTTTATTAGCAAAATGGTGGGGGATTACAGTTTCCCACCAATTTGTCCAATAAACCACATCTTGACCATATACAAATACAAATACAGCTGTTTTCATTTTAAAAACTTGTATATTTTTTTGGCCTGTTTGTGGTTTGTCTAAAAGAATCGAAGTGTCCTGGTGCGTCCAGCTCTCCCTGAAGCGATAAATCACAGCTTGTTCTTAAAAGAAAAGAAAAAAATCCGCTAACAATCGTTTGTCTCATTTGATACCAGCCACTGGTGATGAAGCTATATTTAGGACGGTGACGTCACGGTAAAAACTGAAACCGAGGGTCTTTGAAGGCATGAGCAAGAAAAAGAGATGGAAGTCTTATCAACTCCCAGTCACACAACGACGACGACGACACAGTAAATTATTCATTGTTGTTGTTATAAATAGATATATATCTTTAACCCGCCTGGGTGCGTGTTTAGAAGGATTATCCCCTGGACAGCAGTGACTTTCACATGTGAAGCTGCCATTGGTTTGACCAAATGTCATGTGGCTGTTTTACTTTCTAGTTATACTTTATTTTATTTTTGTCGTTCTTTTAAAACAACAATCCGTATAGTTGACTAGTGTTGTGAATTATTGCGCCTTGCTTTTCTTTGTTTTGTATTCCTTTCATCCATGTTTTATAAGTCTCACCTTTTTTTTTTGTTGCTTTAGTGCCACCAAAGTTTTACATGGGTTTCTCCTGAGCCTCAGAACATTTCGCTCACCCTGAACAGAGCGCAGTCAACGTAACGTCAGCACAGGACGAGCTTCCATCAGAGGAAAACCGTGGTTCAATCGTCTCTGCTGGTCCAAATTCAGCTGAAAATATTGATCTCAAATGTTGCTGTAACTCTTGTTAATTCGTGATTCTATTGTAGATAGCAGTGGTAGCGGTCTGTGTCACAGCAAATCTGTGGAAGCCTCTGACTGAAGACTCTCTGTTTTTCTAAGACAGTCTCATAAAGAGGATGGTCTGTAATTTTCTCGATTTTAAGTCAAATCTTTCTTTGCACAATTGTCTTCAAAAGGTCTACAGTCGTCACTACAAAAGCCTCAAAGTTGAGATTCAAATAAACTTTTTTTTTAACAAGCAGAAATATTTGAGAACTTGAGGAAGTTAAAGCCTTTGCCAGCATGACACTGTAAGATGAGAACATTGATTTCAGAACACCCGATTCAGTGGAATAAGATATTCAAGCATTTGTTTTCTGTTTTTGAGCTCCTGATTATACCGTAAAATCAGATATTTCAACTCTGCAACAAAAAGACACAAACACATTCTTTTTTTAGAATGTTCCAAATTATTTCCATTTGCTAAATGCCAGAAGCTTGGCGTAAAAAATTTTTTTCCTACAGATTTTGTTTTGTGACTTTATTTGAATTTGGTAAATGAAATCGTCGTATCAGGGATGATGCTGTTTTATCAGTGTGTGTCTTTATCTTGACTAGATTTCGACTGTGACATATACTGACCTGATCCAGACACTTTGCATAAAGACACACACACACACACACACACACACACACACACACACACACACACACACACACACACACACACACCCCCTCACACAAGCACACCCATGTGTAAGGGTCCAGAATATCGCAGCGACAAACAACACCAATAGAGACGCAAACAAAGACTCTATGGAGCTCTTGTTAAAAGCTAAAATTATTCGTGAATATAGAAACGAACAGAATCTGTATGATTTAGATTTTAACTTTGTTAACATAAGAGAGCGTTCCACTTTTTCAAAGTAGTGCTCACAAGAATTGTAACAATCAGCTGTATGAACAGTGACGGCTTTCAACCTTTTCGCGTTTTCTTAAGGTAAAAACCAGAAATTTTCTTAGTGCTGTATTGGGTTTTTATATGATCAAGATTAAGTGAAGATTAAGGTGAAGTGGAAAGAGAACGATACAAGGATTTAAAATTCTTTGGCAACTCAAAATCTTAAAAGTGTGGCATGCATTTGTGTTTGGTTCCATTCATTCTGAATTCCCGAAGCAAAATCCAGTTCAAGGGTCTCCTCTCAGATTCATACAAAGAGTCCACCTGTGTGCAGCTTAATGTCAGTGTGGATACAGTAGCTCTGGGAAGCCCTCAGAAGTTCTTTGGATTTTCTCCAGTCAAACAGAAACAAGTTATTATCTTTGGAGCTGCTTAGAAACGATCTAGACCTGACGCACAGCTTCAGTTATTTCAGATAAAAAGCAATGATCAGGTCTGAGATCTGGGTGTGGTGTTGGATTCAGAGCTGAATCTCCAGAGCCACAAAACATTGGTAATCATGTTGGCCTTCTGTCACCTGAAGAACATTTCCAGGAATGAAACTTATCTGTGTGTTCATCTCAGTACCAGGTACTCTGGTTCTGGTGATGCTCTGCTCCTCTGATCTGGAACAAACCTCCAGAAAACTGCAAAATATGCTGAAACACTGAGTTCCTTTAGATCAAGGCTTAAAAACTCATCTTCACAGAATATATGATGAATATGAATAAAAACCGGACCATCTTTAGTTTCCAACCTTTCCTTTACTTTGTGTCTGCGATGTAATGTGTCTCGCCGTTTCATGGTTTCATCATGTGAGGCACTTTGAATTTCCTTGCTAATAAAATGTGCTACACAAATAAAGCAGCCTTACCTTGACGAGTGATATTTAATGCATGCGTTCAGGCCATCATGTTATAACGTTAAAGAATACGGTGGGGGGGGAAGCGTTCGAGTGTGTAAAAAAAGACATTCTTTAACAGGTTTTAGTAAGAACACTGAAAAGTTTTACAAATTCCAAAAGTACATGTAGTGGTGGTGCTTTTTTTCTTACATTGTAACCAACACAACAGAGAAGTATAATAAATCAAGCAAACAGACTGATTTTTTTTTTTCTGAAGTGAAATCAGACCAAACTTCTGCTTTTTTAGGACAGTTAGAATTGCCAACATTATTTCTATTTCATAAATGCCAAAATAATTAGAATTAATATGTCAGACATTGGTTTATGAATGTCTTTACAGTCAGAAGTTTACACGTAGAATGATTTCTACGTCTTTAAACAACGAGGAAAAGTCGATGTGATGACGACATGAACAGGACAATTCTACCAAATACTGAGGAGATGTATGTAAACTTCTGACCCTGGAGACATTATTAAACAAACCTCTGTCAAATTTTTTCACCAAGTGACTTTTAACAAAAGGAAACAATGTTGATCGTTCTAAGTGAAAACAACAGAAGTTTGGAGTAATCTCCCGACGGTGAGGAAACAAAGGCAGTTGAGTCTTTTTATTTTATTCAACTTTATTCTTGAAAATTAAGGATAATAAATAACAAAATCCTATGTATGAAAAAGTTTGCACCTTGAATAGGTAGATAGTCTCTGGTTAGTCTTCATGCACGTACATAAGAGTTTTACTCACCTTGTGAGTAAATTTCAGAGGATTTAACGTGACAATTGTTCCACCAAGCTCAGACCAAATTGAGACAGTTTTTTAAATGATAAAGTGCTGCAGCATAAACTCCACCATAAGCTGTGCATCACCTCAAAAGATGTGTGAAGAGAACGTGAGACCATCCGTAAAAGTTAAAGTTGAAGCAGAACCTGATGCTACAACATGACAATGAGGCAAAACACACAAGTAAATTCACCACAGACTGTCAGAGTATTACAAGTGATCAAAACCAGGACCTTAACTTCATTGGGCTGCTTTGCTGTACATGCAACAAGTCTGGCAAACTTTCTTCAGACTGATGCCAGAAACTGGTAGATGGTTAAAAATCTTGATTTATAAATCTCTACTTGGCTTGGCTCCAGCATACTTAACTCTCTTTTACATAGATCTGTTAATTCCCATTCTTTACATTGTAACAACATTTTTCTTTTGCATCTTCCACGTTTCTGAACTGAAAAAGGGAAGCAAGCGTTTAGTCTGATGCTCCTGCAGATTGAAATCAGCTCCAGTCTGAAATCAAGATGTCAGAATTGATTTCACTGGGCTTTTTTTGAGAACGATTCTTAAAAAGATGCTACTAAACAGTGTCACTGTTTTTAAATTATTTTCTACTGTTTTACACTTGTGCATATGTATTAATTAATTGTATTTTGTAACCAGGTTGCTGTGTATTGCAGACTTCTGCCCTGGTCCCTCTTGAAAATAAATGAGATCTGGATCTCAACTGGGTTAACCTGGTTAAATAAAGGAAATTAATATATATATATATATATATATATATATATATATATAATATATATATATATATATATATATTATTATTAGAGTCAAACAGGATGAAACTGGGGTTGTGAGGTTCTGTTTCTTCAATTTGAATAGACATTTTTCTTGAAATACAGTACATTCCTCAAGTAAACGATTTATCCTTTCCAAATAGAAAACTTCTGCATTGTCAACAGAGATGGAGATATTCTTTACTCCATTGAGGTGTCAAACATCCTTTACGTAGTTTTGGTAAAGTTAGTTTGCATCTGCAGGGCATGGCAGCACTTTGGACCTGTAGATATCAGCTGATACCAGCAGCTGTTGTAGCGTTCTTGCAGATCTGAAGGATCATTTCAGCTGCATTTCCATTACACAGTTTCACAAGTATTTGGCTGTATTCTGCTCATGTCGAAAAAACAAAATTTTGCAATTGCGGTGTTTCCATTAAACATGAAATTAAATTATAATCACAATCAAATGTATTTTTTGTCATTTCAATTTGCGCAATCCTACGGCTAATGGAAACACAGCTACTGGGTTTGTTTAAGTCTGAGATCAGCAAACGATCGATTGGTGGTCAAAGGAGAGAGTGAAGAAGAAGGAGGCAGGCCACAGTTCCCCCTTCTGTGTGTTGAGAGTTGTTGTTTTGCACTAAGACTGTAGCGCAGTGACTGATGGAGTTGGACGTGACGTAGCTGTGCTCGTCATAAGTTTTAATGCAAGATTGAGACTCACTGCTCCACATGATGGCAGCCTTTTGATGGGACACTGACGCTACTTTGCCAGTTGTCGAGGTTTTCTGTGTGGTTGATGTGACATTGTTCTTTAACTCTTTGATGTAAGAGAACATGGTGATGTACCCTCTGGTTTCTCAATTGGACCACAGTTAATGTATTGGTGCATCCATCAAACTCAAGGCCCGGGACCCAAATCACATCCATCCATCCTTCCAGTTTTTCACAATTATGCAAAAATTCACACAAAATCAACAGATCTCCCCTATTTTTTTTACGCTAATGCATTTAAGTAAATGAGCTTAGTGCAAATTTTGCAGAAACATGGCCAAAAACATTGGATTTAAGTGTTTGCTAACTCCCACCTGCAGGTCCTGCCTCAACCTTACTTGATGTCAAATTATGGTGCGTGATCGATGCGTCAAGTAACACAAAGTAACGTTAAACTCCATAAATATCTCTAAACTAGCATCTCAAAATCAGTGACTTTGATAGCAAAAAAATAAAAAGAAAGCTGCATGAAAACTAACATCATTACATACGTAACCATTGCTGATCTGCATCTGCATCAAATTACACCCAGATTCCTTTTGGGTTTCCACCTTAACTTGTCTTTCAGTATTTAAACCTTGATTTAAAATGTCCAACCCATTACAGAGTGTTTTAAAATGGTCTTTGTCAGCACTTCTCGATGCTTTTTACTGATACTTCAGAGTTTTTGTTTGACCTTTTGCTGCCGTTTCATTCAGTAGCTGGTTAGTCCTTGTAACCGTGACGACATATAGTTCATGCAGAGTCAAAATTCTTAAGATCAGCTCTGCTGTTTGCTCAGGAGTCTCCAACTGTTAGCAAGATTGTAAAGAACCACCAACAATGTGCTTATATGTAGCATGTTATAGAAAAGTGATTCATATAATCCATCCATCCATCCATCCATCCATTTTCCTACACCCTTGTCCCTTAATGGGGTCGGGAGGTGCTGGTGCCTATCTCCAGCTAGCGTTCCGGGCGAGAGGCGGGGTTACGCCCTGGACAGGTCGCCAGTCTGTCACAGGGCAACACAGAGACACACAGGACAAACAACCATGCACACACACACTCACACCTAGGGGCAATTTAGACAGACCAATTAACCTGACAGTCATGTTTTTGGACTGTGGGAGGAAACCGGAGTACCCGGAGAAAACCCACCATGCACAGGGAGAACATGCAAACTCCATGCAGAAAGGCTGGGGCCGGGAATCGAACCCAGAACCTTCTTGCTGCAAGGCGATTCATATAATTATGAATTAAATTAATTTAACTTTAGATCCAATTCTACTACACCAGACCACTGATCTACAAAACATTGGCTGGGCGATATGGATTTAAAGTTTTATCATGTTATTTGTGGTACTATTATGATAAAAAGTGACAATAAGAACTATTTATTAGTTCTTTTTTAGGTTACTGTATTATTGTGACTGCATGGCTGAACATTCATGACCTCACAGAAAAACATATCTGTTTTTAATCAGCTTCTTTGGGACACAGAACACATGAAGGAGTGAGATCCATGTTCAGTAACCGCATTGAATCATATTTTCAAACTTATTGGAAATATTTATCGTTGCTCTCATTGGACAAACTGTGGAGAAAATACTAAATTTAACAATCCAGACAGTTTTTTTTTTTTAAAAAAACCCATAATTAATTGGAGTTTATTGTGACAGTGATGAATCAAAATTTGTATCATGATGAGAAATTTATCATAATAAATAATAAAGGACATGATAAATGCCTACCCAACAAAGCAGTTCAAAGGGCTTTACATCATAAAAACGCATAAATACAAATTAATCAACAACTGAAGCATTAAGTTTTTCCAGGTTCCATCATTTCCATCTAAATGTTGGTCAGTGTTTCATGTATTGTGGTTCAAAAGCAGCTCTGAACAGCCGGGTTTTTACCATAGACACAAAGGAAATCAGTCTTTCAACTGTTTTACAATTTTCCAAAAGTTTGTTCCAGATTTATGGTACAAAGAAGGTGAATGCCGCTAAAGATACTGTTGCAAAAACAAAACAAACAGAAAAACAGAAATATTTTTCTGGTTTTAACAAGCACATGTTGATAGTTACAGACTTGTTGTCTGCAGAAATCATTTGTAAAGTTCGGTTTACCCCTGTTAAATTACAGATCATTAGAAAAATTAAAGCTCTGCTATGTTTTCAGGCACATTTTTTCACGGGTCTGGCGTTGACACGTGACATTTCAGATGGTGGCCTATCACACAAAGTAACACACACTGTTTTCCTTTTTCATTTATCGAGCCGAACGACTTAATCTGATTAATACTTCCCAGATGTTTTCAGGCTGTGCCTCTTGTCACATATATACAACGAAAGTCCCAAGCATGTTACCAGTTTTAAATAAGATCATGGAACTGTAACGTTATTGAACTTTGACCTATAGTCTAATATATATATCTATCTAATATAAAACATATAAAACAACCTGTACATGTTTACCAAGCAGTTCTGTAGAACTTTCTTCAGAAACGTCCTGCGTAAAAGAGAACGCAAAAAACAGGACGTTAAATAAAAATACAAATTCTGTTAGTCCGCCTAGCACTACAATAATTGCATATTATCTATAAAATACAAATAAATGTACCATTTATATTAATTTCGAGAAACAAATTCACATACAAAGCAGAAATTATTAAATTATCATTATGGGGCTGTGTTTGCTGTCTTTTCTTAGTTCCCCTTTTCTTATCGTCTGGAAGTCATGATGTCATGTTGTTTATAGTCTTTCTCTCAGCATTTGAATGAAAAGGAGAAGGTGTGTGTGTGTGTTAGGTGTGTGTGTGTGTGGTGTGCTCAGCGACGAGAATGTATCGTCACCACCACTGCTGGTCGTGACTCCCAGGCTCACAATGCTTTCCGCTCCCTTCTGGAGCCCCTTTATTTATTTTTAGCTGAGCAACGTTTTATTCACTTGAGCTGCGGCCCTGCAGACAGAGCGACACACACGTGTGGAGTGTGTGTGTGTGCGTATGCGTGTGTGTATTTGTGTGTGTGTGAGATGGAGGACATGCACCAAAATGTCTTCATACTCTGGTTTTTGCCTGCCGTTCTCCGTGACACTGTTTGTTTTGGCTTCGTGTTCGTGAACTGTATTTTCTCAGGTGATTGACAAACCCTGCTAATGCCAGTTAAATAAATATAAAAAATTTGATTAAATATATAAACATGGTGACTTGCAGAGAAAAAGCTGTAGCAAGAAATAAAATAACAAAAAAAAAACATAAATCAATATGTTGGTAATTTTTAAAATGAGACATTTGGTGACATCTCCCTTTAAATCAGTTAAATAAGGTAAATCTGAGTCAATTTTTGGTTTTAAGAGCAAATAAAAGAAAAAAAAAAAAACTGAAATGCTATTTTTCTTCCCAGTCGGTATCAGATAATATATGAAATTTCCTTTGATAGTTTTTGTTCACTTTGAATTTTTCATTCTGTTACAACCACAAACTACAATACAATGGGATTTCATGCTACAGACCAAGATAAGCAGCCACATTTATTTATTTATTTTTATTTCATAAACCCAACAATGTACAGTAAAACTAATTTGTGTTTCTTTTATTTAGAGGACAACTAGTGCGTGATTGTAAAGAAAATAATGCATTCTCTTTTTTTACATTTGAATTGAAATTTGAATCAGCAGAAAGATGCTGAATGCAAATACACTTCAGATTTTTTTTGTATAAAACGGTAATAATAAAAAAGTACATGATTTAAAATCCAGTGCAAGGGATTTGTTCCAGAATTCAAATTAGTCAAGTAAAATTTTTGTGTTTTAAAAACATAACACAGTAACCAATTATGAAAAAAGCAACAAACATTTTATTTTTCATCAAAATCACCAAGCAAATGCACATTGAATATATCGATCAATGTTCCAGTTTTTATTAATCAAAGGCAGGTTTAAGCAGCTGGGTTTTAAGCCTTGATGTAAAGGAACTCAGTGTTTCAGCGTTTTTGCAGTTTTCTAGAAGTTTGTTCCAGATTTGTGGTGCATAGAAGCTAAAAGCTGCATCTGGTTCAGAATACCTGAGAGGTCTGGATACAACTTTCACTGAATTAGTTAAAGTCTTCTTTGTGATCTGACGTTTAAACTGACGTCTCTGTGAAGAAACTAATAACTATACTTATGTTGTTTTTTGTTTAGGTAAAACTTTCAAACCAGGTTGAAAACAGCACTATAGAGGATCTTAGATCTGAGCTTCTTATCTTAAATGTAACGATAGACACCATCCTGACATCGTCAGCTGAAATGCCGAACACGATGGAGATTCTATAGTAAGAAAAAAGTAGAAAATGAAACAGTTAAAATGATAAATAATACACAAAAATATACTGTTTCACTTCTACTTTATGTTTTGAGACATTTGAGGCCAGATCTTCAGGACTCTGCCTCATTAAACTGACTGCATTACCAGTGAAATGACCAATTAATCACATCACCTTTTAGAAGAGATTTTAAGCAGCTCTATATGTCAATCAAATCATCACCAAATGAATCTGTGGTTCAGTTACATGTTTACATACTGAGCTATTTGCAGTACAAAGTCCATCTGATGTTTGGTAAATCTACCAAATCTAAATCTTCCTCTCTTCCTGTCTCTTACCCCTCCTTGACTCTTCGTTCATCAGCTGCCTGAGAGGAGACAGGAAACCCTGGTCGAATGAAACCTGGACAACGACGACGTCTCCTGCCTTCAGCTCCACGTTCCCACGTCTGTTCCTTCATCAAGCTGCTCCATTCGTCTTCTCTACATCTCGTACGTCTCTGTCCACTTGTGATCGTCCCCACAGTCTTCCAGTAGAAGCAAGGTACATATATACCGTACATGTATGTTTTTGTTCCAGTCGCATTTGAATTTGACAACGCCTCAAAAATTCCAATAGAACAAATATTACTGAAGCATTTACTTTATATTTTTAACTCGGTCAGGTAAATTTTGATAATCATCCATGACTTCTCATTTCATTGGGGAAAAAAGCAATGTGACATGACAGAGATGAGCTCAATGCTTAAAATATGAAAAGCTAAACACGTTTTCAGACGGACTCTCATTATTAAATAAAAAAATGGAAAATCTTGATATAGGTGAATACATTTTCCATTTTATCTGTTTTTTGCCATGAACTCACCAAACACACATGTCTAAATACATGCATCCTTACATGCATACTCACACACTCATGTGTTAGCCTCAATTTACATACACACATTAACTCGCCCATATTTCTTTATCTTGTGAAAATGACCTCCTTATATTATATTGTATTACATTTTTACTTAGTTTTAACTCATTTAACTTCTTCCATAGTTTTACACCATGAAGTGAAATAAAAAAAAGCTCTTGTGTGTAAACTACGAATCCTTAAGTTTGAGTTATATCCCCCCTCTCTTTCAATAAAACATGCTCTGTATGAGCTCAGGTAGCAGTTTAGTTGATACTTTAAACATAATTTGAGCAATTTTAAATTCCACCAGGTCTTCAAATTTGAGACTTGTAGATGTCAAGAATAATGGGTTTGTGTGCTCATAATAATCAACATCGTGGATGATTCTAGTGGCTTGTGTCCGTAGGTTACTCAGTGGTTGCAATTAATTCCACACACTTCTGAACAATATGTTAAATAGTTATCAAGAATATGAAGAATATTCAGCCAGGACTGAGGCGCTTCTGCATAAGTTGTTCTGTAAATGTTTCGTAAAATTGCCACAAAAGCACGTTCCCCCCACCCCCCACGTCACACGAGTCACGTGACCGACAGCGGGTTGTTGGTGAAAACGCAGAAGAAGGCGACAGGAAGTGGTAGGAGGATGACGGTTTGTTTTTCTTTTATTTGGGATAATGTGCAGCTGGCTCCACTGGAGCTCTCACGGCTCCGCACAGTTCATAAAAAGTTATCATTCAAACGTGTTGAATTCATAACTCTTCGGTACAATTTTCCCAAAACGCATCCGCGTCCAGAATAAAATACCGATAACAGATGAAGAGTGTTCGCGCCGTTAACACACCTCATCTCTTTACATCCATCGCTGCCATTATTTTTTAATTATTTTAATGGCAGCAAAAATAATGGCAGCTATAATGACTTATCGCGTGAGCTAGCTTGTTAACGCGAGATCTTAACTTAATTTCTTATTTACTGGAAACGTCCACTGGAGATGGGCACCAGCGCCCCTCGCCACCTCACTACGGATCAACGTGAATGATAATGAATGGATGAATTTAATAGAAACGCCGCAACTGCAAAATTGTGGATCCTGTTTTTCGACATTAGCAGAAAATTAACAAAGATTTGCGCACATTTGCAGTGGAAACGCAGCTACTGTTTTCAACATGCAAGAGAGTTTTGATATTAATGAGAGTAAATTCAAGAAAATACCTACTTGAATACATTCACCCGTATCTTCAGTCAGTGCAATAGAAAGAAACAACTCAAACTGACTAACTAGGCAGGATGAGGATCCATGTTTACCTTGACAGGCTCACATTTTGATAGCTGTAGCATATTTATGTATTATGTTTTACAAGCACTTTGACTGTCTTTATTGTTGAAATGTGCCTTTCAAAGGAGATGATCTAGAACTTTATCAATCAGTCAATCAATTTTATTTATAAAGCAGCTCAAATTGATGTACAGATAAATAAAAACAAACAAAAACAAATCTTACATGAGCTTTATTATTAATATTATTTTTATTATTATAAAAAGACAACTTAGAAAATTAGATCTAATTAATTTTAATTCATTTTATTTATATTTCTTAAGCTAAAACCCTCATAGTTTTCTACTAGTTACAAGAAAACAAAATTATTCAATGAAAAAAAATTTGAAACTCTTCTATATTTAAAAACAGTAGTTGGTTCTTCATTTTTAACGAAAGACATTAGGAACCATTGTAAAAGATCCAGCTGAAAGGCAGTGAAGTTGCAGATTTCAAACCTCTTACTGAGACAGTTTGTGAGTAGAAAGCCATTACAAAACCTCTGCCACATTCACTGATATGTGGAACAAACTTAAAAAGTACAATTCTTAACGTGGAATTTCCCCCACCCCCCACTTACTAAAAATGTGCTCAAATTAAAGGTTTACTTTCTTTAAAAAATAAATAAAAATGTCAGCATCAGATTATGCTTCTCCAGTCAAAGTGGCACATTATGCATCTTTGGAGAACGCTGAACAAATACACAAGTAACACGGGACAAATGATAACACAGATTGGTCGTCCTTTACTTTTCTTACTTTTAAAACAATTTGTTTTCAGTCAACGTTGATGATCAAGCTTACTTACGAAAATCCAGTATGGCCGTTTTGTCGTGTGAAAGGCGTCATAGAGCTGAAGACAATATGAGCTCAGGACCCCGTCGTCACAGACGCTGTTCTTTAAAACTGTGAAGGGATGAAAGTTGCTCTTTAATATAACAAAATACTTACTTTTTTAGAAAAGCCTAAATTGTTGTGGTTGTTCGTCATCACAGGTGTGTGTATAGTGTGTATACGTCTAGCAGTTTTATTGCTGATGTCATAGTTGGCGGCGGTGATGACTCAGCTAAATCTCACTCAGAGGTTTTTCTGACAGCTTTGCAGACGTGAATCAGCTGGTGTCGGGAAATGGATTTCACTGTGATTTTCAAAGTGGAACAAGGTGAACATGTATCAGTTTTGATGAAAGCTGAGATTTCTGGAGCATATACTTATTTATTTTTTATGAATTTTTTTTATATCTTTGTGTGTGGTGTGTGTGTGTGTGTGTGTGTGTGTGTGTGTGTGTGTGTGTGTGTGTGTGTGTGTGTGTGTGTATACACAGAATACATCTGCACAACCCCAAAGGAGTCCCGAGTCTGTGACTCGGATCAGATCGCGGTCCAACACAGGTATGTTAGCAAAGCTGGATAAAAGCTGCAGTAAAAGGTTTAAGTAAAGCATGTTGACATTTCAGTATTGAGCTTA
This sequence comes from Poecilia picta, assembly GCA_033032245.1. Classification (NCBI taxonomy): domain Eukaryota; kingdom Metazoa; phylum Chordata; class Actinopteri; order Cyprinodontiformes; family Poeciliidae; genus Poecilia; species Poecilia picta. Next base: position 5,992,502 of record CM065358.1, read on the forward strand.
AAGATCTCCAGGGATCAGAAAGGATCTTCGGTTTTGTTCAGGTTTTACTCGGCTAATCACAGTTTACAGATGACCAAAACTTTGAGTTCATCACATTTTTGTTGCCTTTGTTGTTTTTTTGCTATCTGGTTCTAGAGAAACCAGATAGCAATTAAGTATAAATTCAGCCAGATTAATAAAGTGAAGAGTCTTTGATCTGACCTGTTCATTCTGAATAGCTTCTGACTTTTACTGATATGGACTGGATAGCATTAAGGTTCTACGTCTTTCTTACCTCTTCAAATTATTTTGTCATTTTGCCAGAAACACCAGTAATTTAAAAAAATATATATATAAAAATCATAATTTCATGTAATAGACCAGCTCACGTATATATATCTGGGTATTGGAAGAAAATTGCACATAAAACTGAATTTGTGGGACATGTCTGTTCATGTGTATTCAGCCCGGCCCAGTCAGTACTTTATAGAGCCGCCTTTTGCTGCGTTGACAGCTGTATGTTTCTTGTGCCTTAACCACATTTGCACTTAAGACTGAAACTCTTGCACATTGTTTTATATATAATAGGTCAAACTCAGTCAGACTGGGAGTTTTTAAAGGGGCAGGACTATGTAAAATTAAATATTTTGAGCTTTACGTCATGTTGTCATGTTATTCCTTCATCAAGAGTTGCTTTGATTCTTTCACGCATGTTTGAGAAATCCTTTAATCTCTGTGGCAACCATTCAGCTGTGCAGAACGCCTGGTTGGCCCTAGCCCCGCCTCTGAGCTGCAGATTCAAATCTTCTGAGCTTTCGCCTCACAGACCAGCCCTCCTCCTTGTAGCTCCTTCAGACTAGCCAGCAGTATTTAGCAAACACCTGATGGAACTGCACATCTGCTGAGCTCATTGTAGGAGCCGCTTCTCAGTTAAACTCTTGTAAAAGCGAGTTAATAGAGGAGCCATGTTGTGGTGACTTCCTGGAGGTGGACTGTCAGAAAGAGCAGCAGTTTTTAACGAGTCAGAGGAATAATTTCAAGGCGTTAATTTGCAAAGTCAATTTTGTTTTTATTTTTAATTGTATTTTTATAACACCTGAAGTTACTTCATTGTGCTATAAAATATTATGTGCCTAGAAAATACATAACACTGTCCTTTTAATTGTCAGTTGGGTTAATATCTGAATGTCTGCTTTCTACATCTGCCTGGTTTAGATCCCTGCATGATGCTGTCACCATCATGTTTCACAGTGTTTTGTTTTGCATGAAAATCAAAAAGTCTTCCTCTTTCTCTTCCACATGTTGGTGTGGACAGATTTGTTATGGATTTCCTTCAGCTGCAGCTTTTTGTCCATGAAAGCAGCTTTTATGACTTGGGTAGCTTCTGAAGGAAAAATGGTTGCGCTAGATTTTCTTCAGAAGTGTCAGAGTAAAAGGGGGTCGGATATATAAAGCACACACCGAAATTGGCTGATTTTCATTTGCTAAGGAAAAAAAAAAGAGGTGGAAACTGGGGATCAGTTTCCTTCTGCTTCACAGTTATGAACTGCTGTGTTTTTCTCTCTCACATGCAATCCCAGCAAGACGCGACTGACTCACTTTTTTGAATTTCTCCTCTCCATTCTTCATCTGAACAGCAGAACAAAATAAAACTTGTTTTGACCCGTTTACAAGTTTTCTTCAGCCTTTTAAACTACTACAGCATTTCAGTCTTGTGACACATCTTACACCACTTTTGGTTTATTATTTTATTTTGACAATCTCAAGGTTTAACATTTGACACTTTGTACAACATGTGTGAACAGAACGCACATTGTTAGCTGCATTTATTGCCTCATCCGACACATTGAAGTATTTATTATTCTAAAAGATTTCGCTGCGTTTACATATTAACAGTAACTCTGTGATCATTTCATGGTGTGATTTGGATCTTTAACTCTTGTGAGAAGTGAAATAATTAACCGCTGGAGATGATTTTGACTTGAGCTGTTTGTATTTGAAGGTTTGCTATAATCTGTCAATCAATTTGCTATAATAAAATCTGGTAAAATCTACAAATCTCCATCTTATTGATCCAAAGTTTTGTATGTTGGTGTAATTCAAGTGAAGCCCAGAATCAATAATAACGTCAGACTGGACTTACCGTTTGGATCTTGATTTGAATATTGAAAGTTTAGGTGATTGCAAAGAGGCCTGGAGCTCATCACCAAAATTAAATCATCAAATTATTACGGGAAACCTGATAATTGATGAATGCTACATTCATCAATGTATCAATAATGTATGCATAATTCATTAATGATGATAGTTTAGATAATATCTTCTTAAGTAAAATGTAAATAAAAAACAGATGCATCATCGTTTGCCCGTTTCCTGTCAGAAATCAATGTCTCGGTTGAGTAAATATCATTTTAAATGTAAATCTGTCAGCAGTATGAGTATTTCTGGGACTGTCAGTCGTTTATCAATAAGGATGTCTTCAGATGAGCAGAAATTTTAACTTAGTAGGAATTTAGAAGAAGCTCATCTGAAAACTGAAAGTTTCTCCATCTATTCTTAAAATCAGCATTGCATTAATGAAAATTATGTTTTTGTTAGAAAAAAGTACCATTTCTTTTATATATATATATATATATCTATAGATATAGATAGATATATCTATGTCTATCTATATCTATAGATATAGATAGACATAGATATATCTATCTATATATATCTATCTATATACAGTATATAGATACAGTAGATATATATATAGATATAGATAGATATATATATCTATCTATATCTATATAGTTATAGATAGATATATATATCTATATAGATTATAGATAGATATAATTCTATAATTTTATATAGTGAGAGGAGAGAGATTCTGTGGCTATGGTTAGATTTTTTGTTTTGCTTTTTTACATCCTGTGGTGTGTAAATGTGTGTGTTTCCAGAGATGCATATTGTGTATACTGTGTGTGTGTGTGTGTGTGTGTGTGTGTGTGTGTGTGTGTGTGTGTGTGTGTGTGTGTGTGTGTGTGTGTGAGAGAGACGCTTTGTGATTTCATAGATGTGGCCTTATGTCCTACGGAGATCCTCATTTATGTGTAAATATTTCCTCTCTTTATTTTTTTATACTTTTGCATCACAAAGTTTCATTTAATAAAACTTTTCATTTAATGCGCATGTCCTTACAAACACATATACGTCCACTGATGCTTTTGTTTTCTGTTTTTTGCTGCCAGTTTTGAGGAGCCAAATTTAGTTTTTTGGTAAAATGTTCAGTTTATATTTAAAGTAGAAGGAATAAATGTTAAATTTGATCCATAATTTTTTTTTGTTGTTGTTTGGTAATGTAGTTCAGTGAAATGTGAATGTAGACAGGTTGTTTTGTTGCACACACACCCTTCACATACGTCAGAAACCGACAAGTTCTCAAGTAAATTCTCACTCCTGCTCCGACACACTTGCTGAGTCACACTCACACTCTTCTTTACACACGCGCGCACACACACCACACACACACACACACACACACACACACACACACACACACACACACACACACACACACACACACACAAGTTCATTGAAGAGTTAATTATGAACACAATCAGACAGATTATTGAACATCTTTACATTTTTCAAAATCTGTTTAATAAAAGCAGGTGAACTCAAATAACAAGACTAAGCATCATGACTTTGCAAAGTTAAAAAAAAGATCTGCAACCTTGAGATGCAAAAATATAGAAAATCACAACAAACCAAGTGATAATTGTGCTCGGATTGTAAAGTTTTCAGTATTTGGTTGCAGCCTGTTAAACGGTGGAGCATTCTGCAGACCCCTTGTATACAAACGAATTCAGATAAATTAGAATATTACAGGAAAGTCACTTCATTCCAGGAAGTTTCTCATTGGTTAAAATGTGTTACATCGACACCCAGACGGATGTTTGAAAGCCTCCATTTCTGTTAATTATCACAAATCTTCTGCTTACAGTTTATGAAAACACAGCGTTTAAAATTAGAATATTACATCAGACAAATAAAAAAATAATTTTTTCTTTAAATGCAGAACTCCAGCTTTTTGAGGTCGTTGTTTTCAAACATTCAGTCGGACCAAAGAGCTCCATCGAAATATTCTTATTTATTGAACATAATTGTGCTGTGTAAAAGAAATCACATTACTTTAATTGCTATTAAAGGTGAAGCTGTTCATACGCCTATGTTGAAATTTTAGAGTCTAAAATTCTTTGCTGATTTATTTTTTTAAGTATATCGTCAGCATGTCCGATTTCTCATTAAGACTCTGGACTTACAATATTCTCAACACTCCATAGGAAGTAATTGATCTTAAGCTTAGTGAGTTTTAGGAGGTTTATTTTTACCACTTGTACCATTTTTCTTCTATCAGTTGTTTTTTCTGAATCCCTTCCCACAACGGCTCTGTGAACTCTGATGAACATTATTGTGTTATAAATAAAGTTAATCTCGCTCTGGATTCTCCAGTTTATTAAAAAAAAAAAAATCTCAGAGTTGGAAGCAAAGCACTAATACAACGCTGCAGTTTTTAACTTTTCTAAAGTTTTCCTCATTTAAGTTTTCCTTAATCGTTTTTCTGAATCATTTCCAAGCAGCAGCTTTACCATCATGAAAACTTATGAAGACAGAACATGTTGGACGATGGATGTTGCCACTTCCTCCTTCGTCTTCTACAAACAGAGGAGTTGATTATTTTTAGTGTAGAAACTAAGTGAAAGTTTGGACGCCTGTTTCTGTAACAAAAATGAGGATTAGCTTTAATCTTTTTATGTCAGAGGTAAGTATGGGAATCCATATTTGTAAAGGTTTCCGTTTGGGTGAAGTTTTGCTTCTCCTGACAAATCGCAGACCTAATCCTTAACTCTAACCTTTTGCAAAAGCCTAAACAGTTTAGTGGATGTCGTCCTGCTTCCTGTTTCGGAGTTCACGACCTTTGACAGGACGGCAGGGAAGCATGGCTCACATGCACCGAGTACGCACTTCGGGTTTTAGTTTAGAGTGTTTCGATCTGAGCGCAGCAGAGGGCGGAGACTGTAGACGGTGAGTATTTGACGAAACGCATGAAAAGCAATTATACATTTTGGTGCTCGGAACAAATTGGGTTGAGTGCTGCTGAAGACATCAGGGCCGCTTTCAGGAGAAACTCTAGTAATTACACGCAGTTTATTTTTATTTTTATTTTACTCTGTTCGGCTCATGAGAGGTCACTGAGGACATCAAGAATCAAGTATTTTGTTCCCATAAAAAATAATTTATAAAAATCATACTGTTCACAGATTTATATTAATTTTCTTCCCTACCAAAAACTTCAATTCCATCATCTAAGGTTATCAATATTTCTCTTTTATTTTTAAGGTAATTTTATTTATATTGCACAATTTCAGCAACAGAGCAGTTCAAAGTGTTTTTATTATTCTTTTTTGTTTGTTTCTTTATTTAAGAGGAAAAACGTTGTCCCAATATTTGAGCTTGTTGAATGTTTTTAAATTGCAGCCAAATTGTTTACGTGGCAGAAAAATGTAGCATTGCACTGTAGCAAGAAACAAATACAAAAAAATGAAAGAAAGAAAGGCTTGGTCTTTAAATTCTCTTGTTTATAGTGTTTCACTCCAAAATGCACAGTGTTAATAAAAGATTTGTTCATTTTGCCATTGTCATATTCAGGTTTAAATTCCTTTGAAGCAGATTTGGGTTTAGAAGTTCATCTAGTCAACTTCAACGCTAACGACAGAACTGCTGGTAACAATAAGGAGCTGGAGTTACTTCATCTACATACTCCGTAAAATCACTCGGGTTTGGAGCTTGTTCATGTTCCGCCTCATAACAACCCCAAACCTTAAAGTATAGATGAAATGTCTTTAAAAATATTTTTTCTTTTTAAAAATCTGAAAAATCAAATCTCTAATTCTCTCAGATTGGATGGATGTCACCTGTGAAGGTTTCCTCACGTTCTCAATCGGATTTAGGTCTGGACTTTGACTGGGCCATCCTGAAACATAGCTATTCTTTGATCTGACTGTCAGCTCCAGTCTTTTATCTCCCTGATGTCTTTCATCCACTCCCATTCATCTTCCCATATCCCCACAGCATGATGCTCTCTCCACCATGTTTCACCATGATGTGTTTAGGTGAGGTGTGGGCACTTTGGCAGTTTTTCCTCGCTGAGGAAACAGAAGTTACTAAACCAAGCTTTTATTATAGAACCTACAAAGCATTTGGTTAGTTTAGATAAATGTCTTCTTTAGGTAGTTTAATGATTTACTAACACAAAGGAGTTCAAAGAGCTCAGTAAACAAATAAATTACTCAGTTAACATAAAAAATCTGTTCACAGTTTGCTTTAGAGGTTTTTAAGAAAATTGATTCTGTTCTGGTTTCGATCTGGATCCTTACATGTTGAACTCGACACGTGTTTAGGATTGTCAAAGTTTCGGACACCGCCGTGGACTAAAGGCAGGTTTTATTTTTTGGTTCAGGTTGTGGGATTCTGATATTCATCTTTTTTAGTGGTGTAAAAGACACCTTTGTAGATTGAACAACTTGACATGTTTTCATCCATTTCTTAGTGAAGCTCTATAACAACTGGAGACACACCGATCCATTTTTTCACTCCTGATACCGATACCAATATCTGAGGTTCAGTATCGGCCGATACCGATCCGATACAGCAAAACAGAGATGAGTTAACTTCAAACATTTCTCTTTTTAAACACAGACATTAATGTACTGAATTATAAATTTATCTGGTAACTCTGGACCAGCAGAGCTCATTGAAATACAGCAACAGCTTCACAGGTTTGGTCAAACTTGTAAAAAGAACTTTAATTTGTTCAGTTTAGTTAGGAGTAAAACAGCAGATGTAGATTAAATAATAAAGATCATTTATTATAAACTGGAACTGACAAAAATAATGGGTTGACTGTCTTGTTCAAACGTAAACATGAATTACAACAAACCTTACAAATGATTCAGAAAGAGCAACTAGGAATTATAAATATAATGTGAAATAAATAAAGCATGATGTCACTCAGAAGTAGACTGAATAGATTGTCACCCATAACTGATCTAGGATTGTTTTCAATATCGGGTCTGATACAGATATTGATATCGGATTGGTGCATCTCTAATAACAACCTGTGTGAATTTGCAGTTAAAATCAAAGCTAAAAGCGAGGAAGATCATTTCCTTCTTGCTCGGACATGAATAAAGTTTTATTAAAGGTGTTTGGACGATTCTGTGATGGGAGAAAAGATCTGGATGCTTTGAGATCCTTTCAGACCCAGAAGCTCCTAAACACTCAGACTCTTCTTTAAGAGTTTTCAGTGGCTCATTTAAAACATTTTGTAGCACAGATGAAGTACTCTGTTTAGCTTTTTTAAAGACAAAGTCAAAATGTTGCTTATCTGTGAACATTTACAATTCTAAAGAGTTTGAATTATTTCCTTTTGTTTTGTGAAAGTCTGTATCTTGGAGGTGGATTTCTGTATTTGTGTGATATTTATTTATTAAACAGAGGAAGATGAAACATGTAACAAGAATATAAAACAATATGAAGTGAAAAGATGTTTAAATGTAATATTCCTTCATCTCATCTTTTAAAAAAGAGGGACAAACACCTAAAGTACATTTAATTCATCTCCCTCTATAATGACACATGCATGGTGTGCATATGAGTGTGTCAGTGTGTGTGTTTTGAATTAATATCACAGTCATCCATTTTGTTGCCACTCCTCTATTGTTAGCCACGTTAGCGCTGCTGCCAACAACAAACAGGAGGAATAAAAAGCTCTTTTTGGGACGTTACTGTTCAGCTGTTTACCTTTTGCTTTACAAGTTTCATTGTTCTGTTTCTTCATGGACGATCCGGCTCTGAGAGAGTTTCAAGAAGCGCTGCAGTGAGGCAGAAAATGGCCGACTGTAGAGCTGAAGGCTCAGAGCTCAAATCCTGGATCTGTTAGAGGAAACCCGACAGAAAACCAACGTCTGAGAAAAGCGACTGATTCTAAAGCAAATCTGACAATTTTCTCTAATGAATTCGACCCTTATTTACATTTGAAGTTTATTGTTGACTCTGCAGACAACAGAAATAAACTCAGTTTATGTGACATTGTTGCAGCTGATAAATGATCAATTCAGGATAATTGAAATAAACTCTTTAAACATAAGATGACTTCAAACAAAGGAAAAAAACACACACCTACACACGCGCACACACAGAGAAAATATTTTTTCTTCTGTTAAAAATTAGCATCATTTTGCCCTACAAAAAGAGAGTTAAGAGTTTTATAAATATCTAAATTAAACCCAAAGTAATATTTGTTGTGAAAAAGTTGTCTAAGAATCAGCTAAAAAAAGTTTTATTTTTTTTAACTGTGAGATAAAAGAGAATCAAAATAAAGAGCTGCAACAGAAAAACATGTTAACCTTGTATGAATTATGGAAACCATAATTCCTGACCTCCTGTGGAGGTCAGGACATAAAAACCAACCAACACACACACACACACACACACACACACACCACACACACACACACACACAGATCATATGAATGTTCCTCAGAAATGTCACTGCAGTCATTGTATTTGTTACAAAGAAGCAATAATGTATTTGAAGTGATTGTGGCTTTTTGTGTGAATTATATGTTAAAATTGACACATTGTTTTTTGTGTGTTTTCACTTTATTTGAGAGTAGCTTTTGAAAAAAATGTTTGCATTAAATTCTTGAGCATGCGCTCTCTCAATTTATTTTTGTTGTTGTCTTTGTTTACCATTAAACAGTGTGTGTGTGTGTGTGTTTATTTCACTGTAAATCCTGCGGGTTATAGGAATCCCACTGCCAAAAAGAAACTCTCACTGACACAGAGCATTTTAAAGTTTAACACAAAGGCCCTCTTATTCCTGTTTTAAATATTTTACATCTGATTTAGAGCTTTCTTAATTTTATTTATTTATCAAAACATTTCACACTGTTTTCCAGCGTTTTCTTTAGCATACATTTGCTTGTGTGTGTATCATTTTTAGGGAATGAGGGGCGATGACTTCGAGTGGACGGAAACGAGATGCTTTGCCGCCGACGAAGCGGAAAGCAAGCCGGAAGAGAAGGGTCAAAGGTCGTTTGGTGTGAGGAAGCCTTGGTACAGAGAGGTAAACATTCATGTCATCCGAGTCTGACTGAGCTTAAATCCTGTTTCCAAACACATGCAAATACAAAAATGAATGACTTCATCTCACAAAAATCTTAATATTTGTTGGCAAAAACGAAACAAAGGAAAGAGAGAAGAGTGAAGGTGAGCAAGGAAATCCCGTTCAGGGTTCAGCAGATCATTTCAGCTGTTAATCAAGTCTGCGGCTAACTTGAATGGAGCCACACATTTTTGTCCAACAGAGCTAGAAAAACACTGTTGAGTTTAAAATCACCTTTCAATTCCTGTCAGGACGTCTCGGTTCATTTAAAACAAAAAACAAAAATTATAAATTTATAAAAGGTCGAGAAATTGCAGTTTGGAAGATTTTAGAAACATTGGAAGGATTTTGGAGAAATAAATTGGTTGGATTTTATCCCAGTTCAGGTGATTTGGAGAAGATTATCAGAAGACTCTGGGTGTTTTTTTTAGATTGATTCCCCAAACTGTTCATTGTGGGTTGTTTTTTTGGGTTTTGTTGTTTTTGTTTTGTTTTGTTTTGTTTTTATTTAACACTTGTGTGGTAAACACTCACCTCTATGTTATAGTCACTCTCTCAGATGATTCATTCATACATCTGTCATTCTTGGATCAAAGCTCCTGTTTCCTTGCAATAATACAAAAAAATCCTCGTAAAGTGTTGAAATAATTGTAAAGTTTAGAACGTGTTGAGAAACGAACCAAAGAGGGCCAAAGAAAAGAGGAGGAAAAACAACAGTTTTAGATTATTTGTTGGTATTTTGCTTTAGTAAAGCCCGACTCCCCAGTCCAGGCAGGTGATGCTCCTCTGACGGTCAGCACCTTGCAGGACGACCCACAGCCCTTCACTTATCTGCACATTGAGTCACTTTACAACAACCTCCATCTTGCTGTGTGTGTTTGTGGCAGACCAACATAAAGTGGAGCATAACTGTGGAAGGAAGAGAAATTCTGCAAATGAAACATGAAATGTATTCAGCCTACTTTAACCTGAAATCCCTAAATAAAATAAAATAAAATGTCTTTTTTTGCCAAAATATAAAAAAGAAAAAGTTTTGAACATTTATTTTAAACATTTATTTTAGGACAGTGAGGAAAGGCTGTCAGTGGCAGAAAACAGTTTTCTGTTTGTTTTTGACAGTTCCCGACCTGAGCCATTCCTGTTTTGGTGGTGGCAGCATCATGCTGCGGGATCCTTCTTCTTCAACAGAGAAGAAGAAGGATGTGACGTTTCAGCAGGACGATTCTTCTAAACTCACAGCTTCAGCTTTAGTTCTTGGTTTCCAGTTTTTTTGTTGTTGTTTTTTTTACTTTTGTTTTTCCACCTTTTTCTATTTTTCATGCAAGAAAATAGTGTAATCAAAGTCCAGATCTATATCCGACTGAAGGTTTGCGGCAAACTGAGGTTCACAGATGCTCCCCGACTCGTCTCACTGAGCTTTGAGCTGCTTTGCAAGGAAGAATTTTTGAAAAAAATGGTCAATGTCTTATTGCTCATAGCTGCCCTAAAAGATAGCAGTCACTCGGGGTCGAATATACATGCACGCCCCACTTTTAAGATTTGCATTTTAAAATCTTTCAACCCCTTTTTTATATAGCTTTACAAGTTGGTTTGTCACAACACCTTAATGTTTATAGATTTAACTTGACAAGATTGATAAAAGTGAAATGTGCTGCTCATGCCACATACACACTCTCTATATACTGTATATGTGCGCGCGTGTGTGTGTGTGACAGTTTTAGTGTTTCATGTTGACCAAATGAATTTAGAGACTTCTCCAGAGTGATGAGGAGACGCAACAGGTTCTGTGCAGAACAGCAACAAAAACAAATGACGTCGAAATAAATACATGAGGCGATAACGGACAAAACTAAACCTCTACACAAAGGATGCAGCGGATAGAAGGGTTTGTTATTTTTAATGACAATATATTAGGCTTTGCATGTTTGTTCTGAATAAAAGTGAGTTTGAGTGTGTGTGTGTGTGTGTGTGTGTGTGTGTGTGTGTGTGTGTGGGAGAGAGAGAGAGAGAGAGGTAGACATTTGTGTTGTGTTCTGTATTTTAACAAGGAATGACAGAACGCAGCTGAGGACGTGTCGCTTATTCTTAACTTATAGTTTATTCTGTGTTTTAATTATGAGGTGTGAGGCAAATAGTTCCTGTTTTTAAAGCTGCGTGTGTGTGTGTGTGTGTGTGTGTGTGTGTGTGTGTGTGTGTGTGTGTGTGTGTGTGTGTGTGTGTGTGTGTGTGTGTGTGTGTGTGTGTGTGTGTGTGTTCTTACCAAAGTCAGGAACTTTAAATAAATAAATAAAAATCCAGAGCAATTCTGCACTCACTTCATGTAAAAATAACACAAATTAACATTAAGAACTGAAACATTTTTTTCTCATTGCAGAATAAAAACCTTGTGAAGTTAAAATGAACATTTCACTTCAGATATGACTGAAATCAGAAAGTTATTTAACCTGTTTATTTGTTAATGCCAGACAGAAAACTATGTTTGTGCTGGGGATATTTTTTTGTCTGCTGGTTTAAAACAAATTAAGAACAAAAACAAAATCCCAGTGAAGGAATCGCTTCTGTCTCCAACAAATCATCTGATTTATATGTTTTTATTTTAGGTCAGAAAACCGTCACAGTTTGCATTTTCACAGAGATGTAATCCTGCAGGTAGTAAAGAATAAAAGAAATACCTCAGATAGAGTCATGCTGTGTGTGTGTGTGTGTGTGTGTGTGTGTGTGTGTGTGTGTGTGTGTGTGTGTGTGTGTGTGTGGTGTGTGTGTGTGTGTGCATGTGTGTGTGTGGAACAAAAACACTCAGGATTCAAAGTTCTGTATCACATATAAAGTTGAATGAATTAATGTGACGTATATGTAAAATATCCTGGTATGATTTGAAAGTGTTTTTTAAATGTGAAATAATATGAAGCTTTACGTTTCCACAGAAACCGTTCAGCTTCAACATCAGACGTTTGCTTTAATGTCCAGCTGCTCTTTGTCGGCTGTGATTATGAGTTTGCACTGTTTCCTGTTTATTTTATTTTCATTTGTTTTTTGTTTTGTTTTTTTGTTTGTTTTATTTGTACATATCCAGGGCTATAAGTAGATGATTTGTGAAAATACAAATATGAGCCATAAACTGTGACAGAATGAGGGTGTGGGCTGAACCTGACTGACTGTGGACGATCTCTGAGATGAGTTTATTCTCCTGAACTTTGTGACAATAAACTTACAGTGAGGAAAATCTGACAAAATCTGACAGATTATTTATCTTGAAATTCTCACCAGTCCCCCCCCCCCGATTTAAGTATTTGTTGGCATTAGTGATAACAATAGTGGCTAATTGATACTTCATTGCTTCATAACTGTTTTTTTTTTTGTTCTTTATTTTATTTTATTTTTTACAAAACTATAAGTAATACATTTTAAGCAGCGGTTGGTTTCTGACAGAAAAAGTCCGACTGCAGTAGAAACGTCTTCAGAATCCGGCTAAAAGTATGAAATGTTTTCTTTCTAATCAAACATTTACAGCTGACTGCCTTTGATGTGCTCAAAAATGGCACATCTTTTCCTGAATTGTCTTTTTCTTTTTTTGTCAGTAGAGTATCAGGTGACAGGAAGAGGAACCTAATCGAGCCGAGGAAGCTAAAAGTAGGAGACGGAGACAAGGAGAGATGGCTGCTGGGTGGAGGTGGAGGTGGAGGAAGAGCAGAGCCGGCGCCTTGTCGCTCCGCCCGAAACCAGGAAGTCAAATCTGAGTGGAGTCTGTCCGTCTGCCTCCACCCGCGTTTGGTCGCACAAAGCAAGAAGGTAAATGGAGGCGACTGCAGGACTGAATGTGAAAATCAGCACAAAAAAAGCAAGAAAAAAAAGAAATCAAGACAGAATCTACATCTTTTTCCAACCCATCTGACAGTGTGAATTTGCAACATTTAATCTTACTAAGTAACTTTGGTCTAGTTTTTCAGTGCAAATATGTTAGTTCACTTAAAATAAGACAAAATTATCACAAGTAACTTTTCTGAAAGATATTGGAGCTTATTTTAAGCAAATATCTCCTTCATACTGATGAAAATATAAGCTCATTATTTCACTTATGGGAAAAAAAACGTCTAGTTATAAAATAACCTGCTAGTGGAGCTGGTAGTTTTAATCAGTATGAAGGAATTATTGACTGAAACAGGTTCCTCTATTTTGCTGAAAAGTTACTTTAGTTTTGTCTCATTTCAAGTGGACTAAGATTTAATTTTTTTTTTTTTTGTGCTTTTTTTCTGGGTCCTCATAAGCTGCGTTTCCCAGTATGTGCTCTTCCGGGCTTTCACACATTCAACATAAACAAGTGAAGATGCAGAACAATTGGAAATAACATCACAAATTCAAAATAAGACCAACTACAAAAACAAACAAATGCAAATACAATGGAGAGGCAAAAAAACAAAGACAAAACAAATGAACAAGGCTATAATAATTAAAACAAACATCCACATTTGCTTCATTATATACATATATGAAAAAAAAAACAACAAACACAATCAATGTAACTGTACGGTACGGTGTAGAGCGTGTGGTGCTGCGGGCTTCTCCAAGTGATATTATGGACTGTCTGAAATATTAAAAGAAAACTTTAATAAAAGTTTGATGAGGCAGCAGGGAGTCCTCCAACACGATTAATCAGATGCATTTTGGGTATTTTGAATGCAGTTACCTTTAAAAAAAAACAGTAACTTTATTTGAAGGATGTGAATAAGACTGTCATGACACTTTCATAAACATGACATAACTTCTGTCATGAACATGAATAAGCCTTCATGTGAATATATATGACTGTTGTCATGAAGCGTCATTTGGTAAATTATGACACTTTTAATACAAAGTTGACATTATTCAAAATGTGTTTGCTATGACAACTTGACATTAGCCAATAAATCATTACTGTTTAAATGTTACCTTTAATAATATAAAGTTACCTAATTTTTAAAGTGCAATCAGTAATACTTTTAGAACAAATTTATCAGTAATGATTTATTAGTTAATGTCAAGTTGTCATAGCAAACACATTTTGAATAATGTCATCGTTGTATTAAAAGTGTCATAATTTACCGAATGGCGCTTCATGACAACAGTCATAAATATTCATGAAGGCTTATTCATGTTCATGACAGGAGTTATGCCATGTTTATGACAGTGTCATGACAGTCTTATTCACCCCCCTTCAAATAAAGTGTTACCAAACAAACAAAAAGAAAAGGCAAGACGAACGTTTTGATGAAATGCTTTAAACGTCTCTGCATGTTTAAATCCAAATGATCAGGTTGCAACTTGAAGAGAGCAAAAAAATGATGAAATGAACTGAAGCACAGTTTTTATTTTGTTTCAGATTCCAGTTTTGGTCAATTTGGATGATTTTTTTTTTTTTCACAGTTTTTGAAAAGTCTCCTGCCCAACAGAGACATGTAGATTTGGATCTGATGGGGGGGCGGGGGGGTAAGGGGAGGGACCCCAACACAACCCAGAGACTGTTTAGGATCTGAGTAACGTTTCAAAAACCTTTAAATAGAAGAAAAGAAATGTAGGTACAACTGTCACTAATGTAGGTACCTGGTAAGAAAAATAATCAGCTTTTCTTTTCAGAGTTTCAGCATAAAAGCTGCAGGGTGTTTTGTTTTTTGTTCTGTTTTAATATGTTGAATATGCATTTTGCACAGCAGGACAGTCTGTCTGACAAGAAACGCTTCCGAGACTCGTTTCCTGTTGGAACGATGCTGGAAACCTCTCAGGAATCCTTCCTTAGTTTTGTTTCTGCTGTCCTTCACATTTACAAACTAGCTTTACAAATTCATATAAATATATAATATATATATATATATATATATATATATATATATATATATATATATTATATTATATAATATATATATAAGAAAGTAATTTGATAAAAAAAATTTAAATACAGCCTGACATGATCAAGCTCATATCTTTGACAAGCTGCAAAAAGAAAAAAAAAATACACCTCAGATTACTGATTTAATGTACATTTCATAAGGAATATCCAACCTGTTCATGGACCAGTAAATGTTCTGACTGTTTTAATGGTCAGGCGGGTTTACAGATGTGTGTGAGTGCGTGCGTGCGTGTGTGTGTGTGTGTGTGTGTGTGTGTGTGACGTTTCCATAGAGTCAGGAAGATTCATGTTGGTTTGTTTCCAGTTGCTTTTGTAGAAATTTACAGACATGAAGGAGCGTAACATGTGGTAGTGTGAGAAGGGTGTCCAGCGTGTGAGAGAGAGAGAGGAAAAGTTACTGTATGTCTGGAGATCAGCATAGAGGCATATTAGGAGTGTTTTCTCCTCAGTGTGTGTGTGTGTGTGTGCTCAGTGTGTTTATCTCTCTGTGTTTCTTCCAGGACGAGCAGCATGGCCTCCGTCTTCCTCGTGCTGAGCTGCCACACACTCAGGCTGGACTGGACACACACACACAGACAGAACAGGTGTGTATCCGCTGCTTTTGACGGTCAGGTCACATTAAACACAACAAACAGGAACTCCTGGCTGAGTGTGTGAATTTTAAACACCTTACAGTGAAACAAGACAAGTAAGAGAGTCGGCTTTTACTGGAGTCCTGGTTTCAATCAGACAGGAACACAGAAGTTGGTGATAAGTTAACATCAATAAATGCAGTTAAATGTCTCCTTTGTGTTTTTACTCATGTGAATTTTCTTAATGTTTTAATTGTTAAAATTTTAGAACTAGAAGTGTACAAACATTTAGAACTGAACCTCATTTCAGAAATATGTTAGATGATCAGAGGTAAACATGAATCTCTGATCATTTTATTTTTGCACTTCGTTACAAAAATAAAACTAAAACTTAAAGACTGAGGTCTGCTGCACCTCTGTGTGTGTGTGTGTGTGTGTGTGTGTGTGTGTGTGTGTGTGTGTTGTGTGTGTGTGTGTGTGTGTGTGTGTGGTGTGTGTGTTGTGTGTGTGTGTGTGTGTGTGGGTGTGTGTGTGTGAGAGAGAGAGCGTTGCAGTTCTCTGTCGGATAAATCTTTGAATTGATCGGCTGTAAATCAGAACACGTGATATTTGAGTTTCCAGAAGTCCGTTGTGTTTTTCCCTGAGGTTGTTCAGACCGCATCCAGTTTTCCAGGGTTCAGAAAGTAAAGTTCAGACTCCTGTCTGCTCCCTGTGGAACCGCATCGAGGTGTGTGACGCGTGTTAAATCTCGTGTTTGCCGTGCGCAGATGACGCAGCGGGAGCGCCGTGCCGCTGCGTCATCTGCAGGAGTTTTGGAACAGGAGTTTTGGAAACTCCTGTCCAGGTCAAAAAAGAAAAACGTCTCATGCGGGTTTTAACGGGAGCTCCGCTCGTGTTTCAACGTCTCGGATCAGATCTACAATTTATCTTCAATTTATGTCTGCAGAATTGTAAACGAGAGAAACGGGCGACGAGGGAGGGCCGGAGGGTTTCTGCCGACTTTTCCCGAGACAAATTCAACTTTTAAAATCTGTCGGTCGTCGTGTGCTTTACCGCGCGGCGACAGCGTAGAAGTGCAAAAGAAATGGCGCACGACAGACACACCGTCTGCGCTGAAAAGTGAGTAGAGAGGCTTCGTAGTTGCGCTGCCCTTCCGCGAAGCGCGTTTCAGCACCACGGAGCTGGACAGCAACACACGGAACCGGAGAGGCAGCGATGAAAACACCACGTTTGAATCTTTAATCAAATCTGTTTGCAAAAAAAAAGCCTCGTTTATTTGTGGCAATTTTTTTAAA
Organism: Poecilia picta; assembly: GCA_033032245.1. Classification (NCBI taxonomy): domain Eukaryota; kingdom Metazoa; phylum Chordata; class Actinopteri; order Cyprinodontiformes; family Poeciliidae; genus Poecilia; species Poecilia picta. Next base: position 6,009,446 of record CM065358.1, read on the forward strand.
AGAAGAAGGAGAAAAAATCGGCTGAAAAATGTTTTATTTGCGTGTAGAAACGATAGAATCAGGAGCGTTAGAGTGGAGAACTGATCTAATTTAATCTAAACTATGACACGCAGTTACTATGTATGAGACTGAAGTGAGAATGTGAGAAGACCAAGACCCTGAGAGGCTCCGGGTGTGTGCTGTCAGCCCGGACAGGGCGATTAGATGTCCCTGTGTGTGTGTGTGTGTGTGTGTGTGTGTGTGTGTGGTGTGTGTGTGTGTGTGTGTGTGTGTGTTTAAGAGAGAGATTGAGAGTGGGATCAGCGTGGATACTGTGGTAAAGACAAGGTTAGAGAAACTTAACAAAAGCTTTCAATGTAAAGACAACGGTGCGGGGGTTGTGGTGATTGTGTGTGAGTGTGTGTGTGAGTGTGTTGTTGCTGCAATCGATGCCAGAGGAGGAGTGAGCTTTACGTGAATGAAGGGCGATGAAAGCGTTGCTTCATGCATTGCAAGTTGTCATTTTGTTGGTAGTTTTAAATTCCTCTTAGTGGTTGGTGTTTTAATCAGTAAAAGTGGCCGAGCTGCTGTGAAGCTGCAGCATCAAGTTTCTGTGTGTTTGCAGCCGAAACACATTCCTGCCAAAGAGACGTAGAGAGGAAAAAGTTTGAAGAACACTCCATCTTTTATGGCAGCAGTACATTTAATTGAAGGGAAGGAGATGGAGGATAAACCATGTCATAAAATGATTGGCAAATGGCCATAAGACGTGTTTGATTAAACGCAACAATATATATATATATATATATATATTATATATATATATATATATATATATATATATATACTGTATATATATATATTATAATATATATATATATATATATATATAAATAAAACATCACCACCAGAAGTTTTTTTTTTGTTTATGTTTTTGTTTTTTTACCCCTGCTGTTGTCCTCATCCAGAATCCCAGTTCTCACCCAACTGGTTTTTCTCCAGCCTCCAGTTCTCAGGGCTCACACTGCAGTGACAGGAAGTCCCCTTTCCTGTCGTGTAGATTTAAGCTTACAGCTTTGGATCATTTCCCTGCTTGAGCAAAGGTCTAGTGACGAGCCGCTTTTGTTTTCTGGCAGATTGTTTATTTGAGGCGTCTTGGTATTTTTTGAGGCACTCCAACGTTCATCCACTGTTTTTAGCCGTTTGCTACTGAAAATGTCAAAGTTCTTCTCGTCCTAAGAGTTCCAACTGGAGCAAAACACACAGAAAGCTTTATGTTTTTGTGTTTGTGTTGGTAGGACAGAAAAAATGGCTAACCACCAGTTAGCATGTTTGTTGACGCTGTCCACTGGTTGCTATAGAGATTTGATGGGTGCAGGGTGTCACGCTGGCTGTAGTTCTCCAACAATAACTGTGAACTTTAGTTGTGTGTTTGTTGGTATTTTTCACCATCCTGCTCCGGTTCTTCACAGCTGCGATTTGTTTTAAGCATCTTCATTTAGGCTGGTGACGCACGTACATCTTGTCACGTTTAATCAAACGCGTCTTATGGCCGTTTGCCGATTTGCGTCGTTCACATGATTTTTAATGCAGAGGAGACAAATGATTTCTTGTTTTTCCCCTTTTGAGGAGCTACCAGGAGAAACGCTGCTTCTGGTGAACAGTTTGAACCTGCTTGAACACATTTAGAGAGAAAAACAAAAACAAATCAGAAGTTATGTTTATATTGAAGGTATTCAATGCAGCAGTAATTGTGCCATGAATGATTCTGCTAAAAAATAAAAATAAAAAAAAAAGACACCAGGATTTTTTTGCATATTAAGTGAATTTTTGATAATAAAAAAAATCTAATTAATATTAAGTCTTTTTATTAGTGCATAAATCTGTATATATATCGTTAGAGCATTATGAAAAACTAAACGTGTTCTTGTCTCGTTGCAGCTGTGTGGATCATAACTGTGATGCGAAGGTGGACTCCCCTCAAGTCTAACAGGAGTGTGTGTAACAGGAGTGTGTGTGTGAGTGTGTGTGTAAATATTAAAGTGTAAAATTAAAAATGTTGGGATGTATTTAATATCAACTTGATGCCATTTTATTTTTGCTTGTGTAACAATAATCACACTGTATTTGTGCATCATGTTAAATTGATGATGTGATGTGAACATTTTCTCATCTTTCTTTAAACTTGTAAGTTTTTTTTTTTAATTACAACTGTGTTCCATGAATTATGTATTTTAAAAATGACGTTTGTACAAATGTGTATGTTGTTGTTTTTTGTTGCAATGACATAGAGACATTTTGTTCCTACTGCGTTTGACTGAGCGTGTTATGAAACTGTTACACAACTTGCATCTCCTTCCTCTCGGATCCCAGAGCTTTGTGTCCAATTTTGCGATCAGCAGCGCGATTCATTTTCGGATTCGGACCCATTTTCATACTGTCGCCCCTGTGCCGAGTACACGGCAGGCTTTGCCTTCAGCCCCGGAGCCTCGGTCTGCCTGCATTTCATGTTCGGTTTGCAGCGTGTGGATGGACGGATAGATGGGGGAGAAGGAAGGGTGATGGGGGAGGGGGGGGCATGGCGGCTTGCAGAGAGAGAGAGAGAGAGTTGGAGACAGAGGAGTTATTCCTGCACATTCTTCTCCTGAAAAATAAAAAAAATGACAAAAAAATGGTGGCAGCTGTTCGTGAAACATGCATTCTCTGTAAACAAGCGTGTGTGGAAATTTTAAAAACACTGTGAAATAAAAGCGATGGAAATTTACAAGCATGTCTGGATGTTTATGTAACTCCCGCACACACACATCACACCTCAATGTTTTGGATGGGAGAACTAAACACTAGTGGGTAATCTCGCGAGAGTTTTCGGGTGGACGTTCCAGCTGGGGTTTGTAGTTTTTCTTATCTGCTGCTACATCTCATAGATGCAGCTCGACCTGATCTGATCGGTGAATCCGGGATGTTCACCTGCACCTGTTTGGATTTTTTTCGTTGATTATCAGCAGCACGATGCAGACTGAATACCTAAAATAGTGGAGTGAGTCATTCTTAGCTGACCTCACAGACTGGCGTCACTGCAGCCAATGGAGAGCCTTCAAACCGTCTCGGTCGGGCGGGAGCCACGCGCACATTCCTCACCAATGAGAGCACCGTTTCATTCATAAAGTGGTATGGGCAGTTTTTCTTTTTTTTTTTATGCATGGAAAGCGTGGGTTCGGAGGGTTTCATAATTCTCACTGAAACCGTCCAACCTGTTCGCCTCGGCAGCCAATCACCGGCTCCGAACGGGATGCTGCCGGAATGTTCCTCTAATCACAGCGCCGCTCCGGGTTACGAATCGAACCCACCCTCTTTTTTTTTTTTTCTTTTTTTTCCGCCCCATACAGAAAAACCTAATGAATGAGGGGAAAGCTCCAGGGATGATTGAAGTGGAGAATCAGCCAATGAGGTGAGGCGAGCTGGAAGAGGGACGCCTGCCGCAGCCGGTGAGGAGCGGAGGTGGGCGTGGCAACCTCAAATCAGGCTAGACAAGTGTTAGTGGAGGAGGAGGGGGAGGGAGAGAGGTAGGAGCGTGTGTGTGTGTGTGTGTGTGTGTGTGTGTGATGCTACAACCTCCTTATAAAGGGACTCTCTCTCACGTTGTGGCTTGGAAATTAGAGCACATTGCCTAAAAATTGAGGTCTCCAGTATTACGCACACACTCACATACACACACGCCGGAGTCACCGAGAAGCCGCTGCCATGAACCGGGACAGCGTGGATGAGATGATGAGCCGGGCCGAGACGCCTCTCTTCTGGGTCGGTTTGTTCACCGTGGCCTCCCTGGCGCTCTGGCTGCTCTACAGGCTCCTCACCGGCTTTAGGATATGGATCCTGGGCAACGGGCAGCTTCTCACCCCGAAGTTGGGAAAATGGGCAGGTGAGTCGGATTCCAGCAATTATCACTTCTTCCTTCTCTCCACCTGCAGTTACGTGGCGGACACACGAATAAGAAAAAAGTGGAAGGTATAAACTTCACTTTGCCCTCTGTGAAAAGCTGCATCCTCATGTCGGTTGGTGAGAAGGGGAAGGTTATGTGAGGTTTGGGTGGCTGACTTCAAGGATAGGGGTTTGTGTTGCGTAACTGGCGCAGGTGAGCTGTTAATTGACTGGCAGAATTTTGGGGCTTTATTTGCTCCACTTTGTTAAAAAGAACAAACATCAGGCTTCAATCGGTTCCCAATCAACCCACAGATGGAGCCGTGGAGGAGGAAAGTGGGTAATGGTGTGTCTGTGTGTTGGGGGGGGGGGGGGGGGGGGACGGGTATTGGTGAGCCAAAATTGCGCAGGTTATGCGCACTTTTCAATGTGGGGGTCAGATCTCAACCTTTTCAAATGAACACTCGGCCACAGACTGCGTGACAAATCCAGGTCCCTTGTACTTAAAATTGGAGAGTTTCCGACGCTTTTGATTGACACGTGTCACATTGAAGTTGTGACGGTCCATCGTTTTTGTCGCGTGCGTCTTCAGTCCCTCACCATCTTGGACTCTGTTCACACTTTAACGCTGTTTTGGATGTCGCTGATTGAAGGTTTGATTGTCTCGGTGGAGTTTCTGTGGTGTCGCCCCTCTTTGGGTTTGACCCACTTCTCCTGTCTCTGGTGAAGAAGACTGCTGCGCAATATTTTATTTGATCTTATTTTTTTTGTTTTTCTTTCTTTCTCTTTCTCGTTGGGATAATTTTGGTTTTCTGGTTTCATCCAAGGAGAACCTGGTGATTTGGGATGACTGTCCATTTTGACGCAGTTATTCTCCGAACTCCTCTAAAAATATTGTCTCTGATTTTATTTGGTTCTATAAGAGGGGAGATAAATTCTTGCCCCTTCAGAAGTGACTAATGCCCCCCCTCCCCCCCTCTGGTGGCTCTGACGGAGTATGCGGAGGAATGCCGCTGCACTGATGAATCATGCTTGTTCATCGTCATCAATTGGGTCTTATAGATTCTGATCACACCCCCCCCCCCCACCCTCCTCCACCCGCTTCTCTTCTCCACCCAGAGAAGGAAGACATTTATATTCAGATATGGCGCTAACTTCTTCCAAAAATAAGATTTATGTCCTGCGTAACAAGAAGTGACTCATTATGCGTATTAAGTGTGATCCTCCTGCAGAGTTCTCCCCCGTCTTCTTTTATTCTTTTTATTTTATTTTTGTTTTTCGAATCGAGCATGACGCAGAGAATTGGCCCCTTCAGCCGCAGTGGAGATTTATACCTTCATCCTAACTTTTCCACACGTTGTATTGCGTAACAAGTGAAGTTTGCTTGCCACTCCCTGAAACCAATGGCCGCCACCAGTCTGACGTTCGTCGCCGATCACAACGGCTAAAAGGTGTGTGTGTGTGTGTGTGTGTGTGTGTGTGTGTTGTGTGTGTGTGTGTGTGTGTGTGTGTGTGTGTGTGTGTGTGTGTGTGTGTGTGTGTGTGTGTGTGTGTGTGTGTGTGTGTGTGTGTGTGTGTGTGTGTGTGTGTGTGTGCTGGCTGATCTGTTGTTCTCCTCAGCAGGTTGGACCTGATGCGCCTGTTCAGCCGGCGGTGGCGATTTTTGTATTTCTTTTTCCTAAACGCAACTGGGGGGTGGGGGGAGTGTGACTCGACAACTTGAAGTTTCAATCTGAGTCACTTTTATTTCTCTCTCTCTCTCTATAATATATATAGTATTCGCACGCATTGCCTCTAAAACGTCTTAATTTGGGGACCTACTTCAAGTAAATTCCTGATCTTGTTACGAAATGATGAAACTGGAACAAAACCAGTAGTGCTTATCAAACTGTCCACTTTATCTTGGATCACACAGAAGACGTGTGCTATGTGTGTGTGTGTGTATGCATCCGTCCTGTTGAGTTTTTTTCCCAACACACTTGTAATGGCAGTGTCTTGTAGCCAGAGCCGACCCAAGAAATATTGAGGCCCTGAGCGGAGTGAGTTGGGGGGTGGGGGGGGCACTTCTTTATACTTTTTACACTATTAATATTTTTCATGGATGCATGTCAAACTTGAGGCCCGCGGGTCAAATTTGGCCCACCATTACTATTTATGTGGTCCTTCAAGAAAACAAATTGGGTTTAAATATTTATCGGTCAAATCAGTTTTTATTTATATAATACCAAGTTGTGTCAATGTAAAAGAATGCCAAATAATTGTTTTAATTCTTCTAATGCAGACAGCTGTATTTAAACAGTATAATGGCTGGTTTTATTAACGCACTCTGAGCTTCATGTCGCCCAAAATGAGTTTGACCTTCCTGCTTCAAGGTACGACTCCGTCAACAACCTTCAAGGGATTCAGGGTCTTTTTAATCACTGTGGCCCAAATCACTGTCCAAATTTGTGCCCCAAAAACACAGTTTGTGCTAGAAGCAGTTTGTAGCGCAGTCTGTACAGCAGACAAGCAACTATGGTACCGACTCCTGCAGCCACACGAGAAATCCTCCTGTACTTCAAGAACATTTGCTGATGAGGTTGTAAATCATGATAAAAATCAAGTATCGGCGACAAATTCTTTCATTTCTTTGAGGCGAGAAGGTGGGAAAAAAAGTTGATTTCATTTCAAGCCGCAAAAAACAAAAAAATCTGGCTGACTAGGCTGATTACCTGGTAGTTATGGTAACTGGCATTTCCTGATTGGACAGGTTTGAGTTCAAGGAGGAATGCTTTCTGAGAAAGGTGTTTGTTTTTTCCTTTTTTTTTTTCTTAACTGATGGGTTTTGTGTTTGAGAAACGGAGTGGTGGAATAACTCCGTGTGTGTGTGTGTGTGTGTGTGTTACACAGAGATTCCACAGGAGTTTTTATTCAGATGACTGGGACTCCTAGTGGCAAAATAAGAGCATTGCAGCATGAATTAACAGTTTCCTCGGCCTCTCTTCTTATGTTAGGAGGAAGGGCTGCAGCTTTCTAACTGATGAAGAAATAAGCTTAACGCTCTCAATTTCCCCCATTGTTATCCACTTGATTACAAATCAAAATAGTCTGTATCTTCTTGATAAGTTTATTTCAAAAATAAATGATTCAAACGTAAATTATAGACAAAAGCCACTATAATAATTATACAAATGAGGCCAAAAACCGCTTCAGTAACTCGTCCATTAACCAAAAACCTTATATAAGTGAAATGACTAATTTAATCTGCAAATTTACAAGAGGAACTTGATCTCTAATATTGCAAATCCTTTTGCATGAGAGTTTTTAACCCGTAATTTATCATTGTATACTTTTTCGTACACTTTTAAAAATTCATAGTAAACTTAAATCATAGGAAAGATGAACTTAATTTATCCTGAATATCTGAAATATTTAAATGAAATGTAGGCTTCCACACAAGGATTTCCTCTTCCTTAACCCTTTTTTCCCCAATGCTCAAGTCAGATTCGCTTTGCAAAAATGAAAATGTTAGTGTAGTATTCTAAGCTATTTTTTGCATCTTTCTAGTGCAGAACTCCTCGGGCTTTCCTCGCTCCCCCTCCCTTCCTCCCTCCCTTCCTCCCTCCCTCCCTCCTCCAGTGTCAGACTCCAGCTTGCCATATTATGTAATCGAGCTATGGTGTCTGCGCCGCTGCCTGCTTGTAAAACTTCATTACTGGGGAAATAAATTTCGACCGAGGGGAGCTTTTTATTTTTTCTGTGTGTGAGGATGGGAGTCTGGTGGGATGCTGCTCCGCTCCCACCCCTACCTCCCTTCTGACATCAGTTTATTCCGAAAATGTCTATTATGTAAGGATGATGCAGCCATTCATCAGCACAACACACGACTGACGAAGGGACGACGAATGGGAACATTAATGTTCCTGACGCCAGTTTGGAAACAAACACCTCCGCGAACATGAACGTCTGTTTTTAACTGAAGGAAATATTTTATGAATTGGGTTTTCATGTGAATGAAATCCATCCTCGTGCGCGTCTCAATGGATGCGGGGTTTCTCCTTTTATCCTTGTGAACGCGCTTCCCTCGCTCGCGTGCTCTGGCTAGCTGTGTGGGCAGCGGGAGCGCGCACGGCGGTTCACGCTCTGTCGCACGTGACGCCCCGATGGAAGGAACGCCGTAGAGGAAACACGGCTGTCGGTTCGAGTCCTCCTCTGACCTTTTGCACACATTCTCCGTCCTCAGGTGACCTCTCTCTGCATCACCGGCCCCTTTTTTGGCTCCATTTCTGCCCATCTGAAATATTTGTTTTCCTGTTTCCTCTCACAACTGGTAATATGAAAGTAGGTTTTTAGCATTTCTTTATACCGCCCCTGTTTTAATCTCTCTAAAAAGATCGACTTTTCAAAGGTTTCAAAGGCTGGCATTCAGGAATGTCAAAGGTTGCTTTGACATTCCTGAATGCCAGCAGCATCAGTAGTGTGACGCTTAAAGCAATTCTTTACATGATTAGGTTTTACTTTTCTTAAGTAATACAGAGCCCATATTGCCGACACTGATACGTTTTATTATTATTGAGTTTGACATATCATTAAACGTCTGATCTTTAGCCATTTTTAAAAAAAATCAAATCCAGGACAGGACTTGAACAAAGGTCTAAAAAAATACTTAAGCATATTAACATGACAAACGGATAGTGATACAAAAAGTACTAAATATTGTCGTTTGAGAGTCAATTGAAATGGTGTTTCAAGGAGAGTCGAGGGAAAAAATTACACTAAAATAAAATTTCAAAAGAATCTGAAATTGAGTATTTGAAATTTTATAATAGTTAAATTTTAATTTATGCTGCAAGCAAAGAGTAGATCTAGTCGATACAAAATATCGATATTACCAAGTCAATCCGATACCCAAAACTTGATTTTAATATTGATATCTTGCGTCGTCTGGCTCTACTCTTTGTCTGTTTGCAGCATAAACTTAGTCTGAAGGTAAAACATCTGGACAATAGGTGAAAAAATGTTTGCGTTGGAGAACTTTAGAAGAGAACCTTAAAACAATTTGTTCCTATTTTCAAGGTTTGTAAAGGTTTCTAAAACTCTGTAGAAGCTTAATTAAAACACGTCCCAACTTGCCCTCTTGTGCTACTATTTCCTTACCATATTGGTGTGTTTATCTCGCCTCTCAAAAGATAAGTGCATCAGTGCAACCCTCTCAGTCACACAATTTAAGTTTGAACAGCCAGCAGGGCTTGACCCTATCTGCTTGTCTGAAGAAAATGTGGTCCGTTCAGTTTTAGAAATTGTCGTCTGGCAAAAGACATCAGTTCTTCTAGGACATTCTCATGGGAATGTTCTGTATGAAGTTATGCTGTTAGCACATTACATCACCTAGGCTGCGTCCAAATATTTGCAATAAATCACTAGATAAACATGAAGGCTGTTGTTGGGTTGGCTGAACTTTCACCTAGGCTTTTAAATATATCTAGCTGCAAGATTAAATTATTTTTTTCTCTCTCCTTATAATAGCTGTTGGGAGTCATACTTCATAACGAAGTTTTTAAAACAAAGAAAAACAAGTAGGTGGGAATAAATGGGTCTGCTGCTTTAAGAAAAGAAGGAAAAAACCCTGAATTATTTATTGCTCTCTTCTCCCCAAAATAGATGCAAGTTTTATCTTGAGCAGCCCTGAAGTACATGTTCTGTTATTTCCCTCCCTTCCCTCTTCACTTGGCCTGATCGAGATTTATTTTAGTCTTGGTTTGCATCACCCATGTGACTCCCCTCCTCCTTCCCCTCATCTCTGTGTTTTGAATGTGAAAGGTGGGGAAGACGAGAAGAGGTGGGAGATATGGACTTTAAAGTTTTATCAACATATTTTGTGGCGCTATTGTAACAAAAGTTACAATAAGAACTATTTATGTTTTCGTTGACTGCGTGGCACAGCAATCAAAAATGTTGCTTTTGAGAAGTATCCCCATTTGTAAAGAACTGTGATTTGTACACAGGAACTAGATATTTTATCATATTTTTCAAATGTGTTTAAGCTCTCATTGAAGGAAAAGTGGTAAAAGTAAGAACCTTGACGATATGGTCAGTTTCGGGACTTCTTAAACGGCATTAATTGGAATTTATCGTCACAGCGATAAATCAAAATTCTAAGTAATTTTTGCCGATAAAAAACGATAAATGTCCACCCCTAAGGTTGTATTATTATTATCATTATTATTTATGGGGATGGGTACCGACCGATTATGTAACGCTGAGCAACATGACTGCAAACTATTTGGCAGTCTGCTTCACTAACGCCAGTGTTGTCCCTGTCCTCTGTGTTTGCAGCGGTAATGCAGGGTTAGGTGGAAGTCTCTGGACCGAGCATCCGCCTCCTCGGTGTGACGGCCACGGTGACGGGTGGCGGCGGTAATGAGGACGTTGGGGGGCGGGGTGGGGGGGGAATGGGGGGGGGCTCTGATTCTGATTGGTATTCAGGTGTTGCGGCAAGCAGATCCCAGACGAGCCAGTGCAGGCGCTGCTATTTTTACTCCCCTAGCTGCTTTTTTTAGACTCTTAGAATAGTGAGCAGCTGCAGGCAGGGGCTGCGGAGGGGGGTGGGGGGTGGGGGGGGAGGGGAGGGGGAGGCTGGCTGGCTGGCTGGGGGATGTCTACACCTCCTGAATGTGTTGAGCTGCGGTACAAACGCGCCCCCTTCAGGTCACGCCGGAGCCTTGCAACGTTTGGAGCGCTTCCTTCAGAAGGTGCCTGGTATGGGTGGCAGAACATGGACAGCGAGGCAACAGCCAGCCCCCCTCATCACACACACACACACACACACGCACACACACACCACACACACACACACGCTCTGCTGTCGTCAGTGCTGCTGTCACTAAACATGCCGACTTGCGTACACCGCCTTTGTTACGTTGGCGCTTCTCGTCACTGATGTCATGCGATGGTCACGTGAGGTTTGGGGGGGGGGGGGTATTAATTCCCACTGGGACGAAGAAAAGGCATAATGAGCTCGTGATATTATTATTTATTTCCTCTCTACAACTATGAATTTCTTAGGACTCGAATGCAGCAGAGTCAAACTCGGCTGCTGGGCAATAATTATTGAGAAAATGGTTCCATTATATAATGGATGTGAGACTCGCCATTCAGAAACTGGATACGTGCATAAAAATCAGAAGGAAGTATGAATTGTTGCCTGACTTGTCCGTCCAAATCGCCTCCTTATCGCCTTCGCTGTAATTCCCTCCTGCCTGTAAAGCAGTTAATTATCTGTAATCAGGGTTTAGAAGATGACAAATCAAGATGTTTATCTGAAATCTGGGATCTGCACCATTAATGGTGCAGATTGTCGACGTACCGCGACTGTCCGTCTGTTAGATAAAAACCCGTTTCAGTGTTGTCCTGCTTTTAACCCCTTAAAGAAATGTGTGGGAAATATTTTCTTCCTGCAGATGACGTATAAAGAAAAAGTGAACAGCTACACAGTTTCAGGTTCTTTATTAGAACCGCACACTTGGAAAATTACAAACCGCATTCCTAAAATGCACGACGTGTCTGACAGGAACGTCAATCTGAAGCCAACGGGTCAGCACGGACTGGTTGAGGTCGGAGAGATTCCTGCATTACTGGTAATGCAGGTAGTTTGTGTTGGTGTGTGTGTGTGTGTGTGTGTGTGTGTGTGTGTGTGTGTGTGTGTGTGTGTGTGTGTGTGTGTGTGTGTGTGTGTTGTGTGTGTGTGTGTGTGTGTGTGTGTGTGTGTGTGTGTGTGTGTGTGTGTGTGTGTGTGTGTGTGTGTGTGTGGTGTGTGTGTGTGTGTGTGTGTGTGTGTGTGTGTGTGTGGGGTCAAGCTGTTTTTGCTGTACGTGCATTTTGGTGCATTCTTGCTCCATTCCCAAAAGTGAGCAATATCTTTTTTTTCTTTCTTTTCTCTTTTTTTATTTTTTTTTTTTTTTGCACCTTATCGCCAGTCGTTTCAGTGCATCCTGACTGCCTTTTTTGTGGGGAGGAGGGGGGGTTGCTGGGGTAAATGAGTTTCTGATGCATTGAGACTTTATTTTAAAATGTGCATTTCTTTTACTCGTCTCCTTGAAGGCGTCTCTTGCTGTTTGTCAGAAGGTCTTCCTCAAGTTGGACACATTCTCTTTCCAATAAAAAGTATCTCCAGCTCTTTTTGGGTGGGGAAAAATGCCGCAAACCCCCCGGTCCCTTCATGTCAGCAGGGGTACCACCCTCTTCCTCCTCAGCCATTTTTCTTTGCAGCATCTGTAGCCTCCTCCCTGCCTCCCCCCCCCCACCCACTTCCACCTGCAGCTGCAGCCTCAACCAGATTTGGTTCAGCCTGTGCCCATTGAGGCTTTTCTGCCTGGAAGCATTTCATTCTTAACATTGGGGGGTAGAGGAGGAGGATGAGGTTTAAAAATAACCAGGGATTCTTGCTCTCTTTCCAGCTGCTCTCATTCACTCTCTTCTACCTCTCTTCTTCTTCTTCTCCTCCGCTCTGATCTCCATTCTGTAGATCTCCTCCACTCTTTTGTTCTCTTGCTTTGCTCCAGTTCTATTTTTAGCCACCCCTAGGATCCCTCCCTACCCCCACTTCACCCTCCTTCCTCCCTCTCCATGTTCGTCATCACTCCCCTCCCCTCCTCTTTGCACCTCCCCCCCACCCTGTCATCTTCCTTTTTTTTTTTAGCCCTTTGCAAGAGAATGTCCTCTACCTGCATAAATCTTTCAAACATTTTTATATATACATGTGCAGAGATGCTTTTACAACATATCGTGTTTATGTGTTTGTACTCCTGTAAGCAGCACTAAACTCCATGACCTCTCTGATCAATCAGTTTGGTCGGGGTTGATGGGCAGCACAAATTTAAAAATAGCTTCTTTTTTTTTTTTTTTTTTTCCTTGACGAGGTGAAGCTCTTGCTGCCTCCGACTCCTCAGCCCTTCCTGCTGTCGTCTTCTACGAGAACCGGCTGCTTTTACCAAACCCTTTCTTCTCCACACTTGACTTGCCGCCGGTACCTTCTGTCCTCGGCTCGTTTTCTGAACTAGGGAGCATCGACGAGTACGTCAGAAAAGCAAAGCGTCTGGGGTTGATTCGAATTAAAAAAAATACTTTATTGATACGAAAGACGAACCAAGTGTTGTAGCTCATGTTAATTCAAGGTTCTTCTGAGCTGCTGAGGGCTGTGGACAGGAAGGATTCTTCGCCCTCTGATCTTGACTTTGAGCTGATTCGGTATGCTCCTCAGTAACTCCATGTCTCACTCCCTAAATGCTGTATTTTTCTATCGGTTTCTTTAGATCACTGTTGTGATGGTGTTCACACAGGAGTACATGCCATCATTCACACGCTCGGTCGTGTATAGATGTCGTTTTCATGAGGCTGGCAAAGAGCAATCCGATCTGTAACCTCAAACCAACCCACTAGTGCTTCTTTTAGTTTCTCACCATCTCAATCCTTTTTGCTACAGATGGTCTCTGGGGTTTTATTCCTTTGTTGTCGTCTGATTTTATTTTTTTTTAATGTTTTTTTTTATGCAAGATGTTCTCATTTATTTTTATATAACCACCAGCCCTCTCTATATTGGATGTTGGCTCTAAATATGTTGTCATACGGCCTCTGTCTCACCGAGCAGCAGCAGCAGATTTTTACGTTTTTTTTTTACCTAATTCTTGAAGTCAGCAATGTGTTTACAATATTACAGAAATATTATCTGATTACATGCCATCTTATTTTTCTTATTCATTTGAACAAAGTATGAACCAACTGAGAACAGAATGGGGGGTTAGGAAGGTGGATGACAGGGAAAGAAATACCTGAGCATACCAGAGTATAAATGTGTTTTATTCAGGACATGACGGGAATGTAAGTGAGGGAAAAACAAACCTGACATCAAAAGCTCAAATTGGCTGATTTAATGAAACACCTCTGTAAAATCTGGATGCACAGACTTTACATATCTAACCAGTTTTCCCCAGCAGATGAATGTTATTGCAGGGTGTGTTCAACTGAATTTGCGTTGACTGTCTTTGTGCGCAGTGAGATTTTCTGGCTTGACTCCATAACGGGGTGTTGACTGATGCAAGTGGCCAAACCTGCTGCTGGGCTGTAACTTTTTGCTGAACAAAGATCTGATTTGTGACTGCCTCACTGAGAGGAAATTCAGTCATTGGAGATCATTGTTTAGTTTTTTGCCCCCGCATTGAAGCGTGACTGAGTCAATGTAACAGTTGTATTATATTTGACACACTTGGACATTGTGATTTCAGTTGAAATATTTTAAGTCCCAGCTTTGAGACTCTTAATATCAACTTTGCTCTTCGTACTGTGAGCTTGTCAATATTAACCTCCACTGACCTCTCACTTCTTTCCCTCTCGTTTCTCCCCAGTTGTGACGGGAGCCACGGACGGCATCGGGAAATCCTACGCGGAGGAGGTGAGGCTTCCTGCTACTTGGTTTTTTTTTTTTTTTTTTTTTTCCTTTCTTGGAAAATCTGTGACTCTTTGCCAGACTCTGTTCACTCATAGGTCACAGTAGGGAGAGTGTGTGCAGGCATATCTAAGTGCACACAGACTTATTTCACCTAAATACGATAATGACAATATTAATAATAATAATCCTAAATCCAAAAGCTGCACCAATGTGATCTTTTTCTAGCTAATGCTGGTTTTTGTTGTTTAGGACTGACCGGTCATTTCTGATATTTTTAATTTAAGGATGATGCTATGTTGTACACAAGAAGAAAATGTGTAGGGTTTCTTGATTACTTAAATTTATTGTATGTAATGAAGTTAAACGTTTGGAGCTATCGCCACAGATGCATCCAACCACATGTCCCTTACATGTGACCTTATTATTTGATTTAATATATGTCCTTTACTGTCAAATCCAAAGTGCAGGACTTCTTGACTTTGATAAAAGTCTAAGTTTTGGGCTTTTCGATCAGTCAGTCAAGTCTAATAAGATTTAGATTTTTTTTTATTAGTGCTCTTTTGGCTGTTTGCACCTCAGATGAGTTTTGCACCTTTTTTAAAAAAAATTTATAATGTTCATTTACAAAAAGGCAGCCACTCACCTCTTTAACCTTTCAGCTATTCTACAACAAAAGCATGTTTATCATTTGACCTCCTCTGTACCCACCATCAGTAATAAAGCTACCTGTTCATCATCATGATAATCAGGCTGTGTGACATGACTCAGGTTTCTCTCGTCTCTGATTTGCAGTTGGCTCGTCGAGGGTTTGCCATGATGTTGATCAGTCGCTCCCAGGAGAAGCTGGATGACGTCGCCAGGTCACTTGGTGAGCTTTGACCCGAATGAAGCTGTTTGTTTGGCTGCTGGTTTCTGTTTTGGGCCTGTTGAGCTGAACATGTGAGCGCAGGGAGCAAGACGACGCGTTAGACGTCTGCACTGATTCCCCGGTTCGTTTGATGTTGAAAATAGATTTCTAACATTAGTTCTGTTAAAAAATTTAAATGTATTTTTAACAGAATAGATTATTAGATTCCAAACAGGGAGGGATGAGATTGCGCAGAATGTTCTGGCTGATTTCAGTTTTTTAAGCTGCTTGCATTACTATTTTAGAGATTTATTTTTAAAGATTTATTTTCTAACCTCCATACCTTTAATGATCATAATTCAAAGATACTTTATTTATCCCAAATGGAAATTAAATGTTGTTGCAACTCCAATAATCCAAGTATCTTTTGTGAACTGCTGTGGATGGTGACGACGTGGGCTGGACCGATCTCTGGTAGCAGTGAGTCTGGCAACAAAATTGAAGATGCCTCTGACTGAAGACCATATGACCTTCTTATGACAGTCATATAGTCTGAGAGCTCAGTTTTCATAAATAACATACAGAGTACAGCAACATGTCCTGGATGCCATCAGTTGTTACAAGCACTGCTAATCCACCTCATCTGCTTTGGCTGCTCCTCCTTAAATTTCTATCTGGCTGTAGCTGTAGAAAGCCGGTCAGAGAGACTTGTGAGTAGGGAGTGGACTGGACATCAAGGTTGATGGTTCAAAATTGGATTACATATTAAACATCATTCATGGCGTACTCCAGTTTCAAAAACAGAAGTTAAAAGCTTAAGTGAAAACAGCAACATGATTCCGATGCTGTCATTGCTAGCAGTCGCGCTTGGCTACTGGCAGTTAAGAAAGTACATTTGTCTCTTCATAGTTCTTGGGTTCATTCACACCAGCCTTGTTTTTTCCACTTCAGAGGAACTCCAGTTCACCTGTATAGACAGTCTGGTTGGTTTGGGGAGATGTGAACGTGTCATTGAACTCTGACGTAGACCTAAAGTATAAACCTTGATCTCGGTATGCTTAAAGTTAACTCTGGTGCAGTTTGAATGCATATGTGAACTCCAAGCGGATTAGAGACCACTTCAAAAGCAGGAAGCGGGCTGCAGCTCAACGCAGGGCATTCTGGGTAAATGCAACCAAAACAAACATGCGAGTCTGGCTCTGGTGGTCTTTCACCAGAGACGAGAGAAATCCCAGAACCGCTAAAATCCGACACGACTCCTTTTTGCGAAAACGTCTTCAGGTTCAGTGTCTTCAGAGTTTTGTTTTTTTGGTGTCATTTCCCTCATTAGTTTTTGGTGCAGCGCCGCCACAGGTGAGGGAGTGAACAGTTTGCACTGCCAAATTAACCAAAACCTTTGAACTGTGTGAAAGCAAACTGTAAATGTTATACTTTTGATCCCAGATCGAACCAACGCTACCAGACTATCAGGTGTGAAGGCACCCTTATTCCTCGTAACACCCAACAGATGCTGAAAATGGTTCTGGGTCTCCACAAGTCACAAGAAGATTATCTAGCAACCGTTAGCTGGTACTGATAGGAAGGGAAGGAAGCTACCGGTTTGTTTTTAAGAGTACATCACCTTTCATGGGATAATGTGCCACAGTTGTGGCACATTAAAAATTACACAAGTTCTTTGAATTGCACAACTCGAGTGGTGATGAAATGGTTACGTTCACAAACCTGCTGTTTTACTTCCTCTTTGTTCAGAGGGAAGAAGGGATTAATATCCGCCCTGCTTTGAGAAACTGCACCAACGCGTTTCTGTGTTCACATTTCCTCCTGCCTGCGGTGGGGATCCGTCCACCTCTCAGCTCTCTGTCCAGATTTCGCTGCATGACGAGCGTGCCCCGTCCCTCCGTAAACGGTGCCCTCTCCCGGCGACTCGCCATCTCATTCCCATCTGCTTCTGACTGTTTCCCACAGCGCGGTTTCCCTCTGTCGTGCCTCCAATCGACAGAGGGGGCTGATGAGTAGTCACGAACGAGGAGCGGCGTGCCAATCTCTGGCACGCCTCCCTCACGATTAGCCTGACGAACCCAACCTGCCTGACGTGCAACCTGGCAACCCTGCTTGTCCCACCTGTGATTTTATTTTAATTTTTTTTACTGCCATGCTTCACTCTGACTTATTTCAATCTCTGTTTATGTTTTTGTCCCTGAACTTTGTCTTCTTCAACATGCAGGAGGCTCTTACTACTTTTGTCAGTGTTTCATACTTTATACCCTACAGTCCACCCTTTAGTTGTTATTGTAGTTGAAATCTCTCCCACTTTTTATCCTTTGTCTTTTGTTAAATTTAAATTTATGTTTTTTCTGAGCCCAGATCTGTAGAGCGCAAGTCGACTCCGTTGACTGAGTTCATGTTTGAGGTTCATCCCATCAGTTCTTCCTCTGCTAAACAAGTCTTTGGACAATGGGTTGTAATTGCAGCAGACACGTCAAACATGAAGCAGAGGGAGTCAAAGAAGACCACCACTGTAGTTTGTTGGTGCACAGCGCCCTCTTCAGTTCATGTCCAACACCGACTCAGAACAAATTTTGCAACAGGGACATCCTGTTGGGTCTAATTTAGGAAACTTGGGACTTGATAGTGAAAGACCTTATAAACTGTTTTAACCGTCTTTTTGTTCCTCTTGAGAAGAAAGACTTTCTCACCTTTCTGTGTAATTATTACTGAGAAATGAATGAAGTCTCGTTTTCTTTTCACAGAGGAGCAGTTTAAGGTGGAAACCAGGACGATTGCTGTCGACTTTGGCAGACTGGATATTTACTCCAAAATTGAGGAAGGACTGGCTGATCTGGAGATCGGTGTTCTTGGTAAGAGCTGACTTGTTTTTTTGTTTCCTCATTTATTTCTCCGTGTCGGTTTACTCTCACTGTGTGGTATCAGTCGATATTTATCCTGCTTTGTGTGACTTTCCTTGACTCACGTTTTTAATTATTATTTTTTTATATAAATGATTATAATCATTTATTATATATATATATATATATATATATATATATATATATATATATATTATATATATATATATATAATAAAATCATCCTAAATGGATGATTTTGAAAATCTGTATTATGGCATAGTGGTCCAACTTTCATTCAGAGCTCAGAGTGAAATCCAGAAAAATCAGAACTTTGAATGTTTTCCCTTCAAATCCATCAAAACAAACTCCCTCTATTAACGCACCAACAATGTTATTTGATCTCTGTTTTCTGTTTTTATACAAATCCATTGAAGGTTGAGGATCCATTCTTTAATGGATAAATGGAGAAAATCCCTCAAGTCCTTTTGTTTTTTTTTTTTTAACTATTTCAAATCCAGCAGAAGTAAATCCTCTTCTTTTAGCCTGCATGTTATGATTCTTTAGAAATATTCTTTTTAATCCAAAGTCTCTAAGCTGATGAAACAAAAACTCAAAATCAAGATGACTGAATCTGGAAAAGTGTAAAATCTTGACATTATAACTTGCAGGAATCTCAGAGATGTCAAAGATTAAAATGTCTCCCGTAAAACCAAAAAATACGATTCTAAAAGTTGACAATCTCTTGCTGTGTCCTATTTTAGATGACATTAAATCTTCATTAAGTGTTGAAAACTGACATCTTCCACAGAGAGAAGCTTAGCTTAGCTTTGTATTGTAAACTTTGGGCTTCATGCTGTTACTGAATGAGGGGCTGGAATTGTCTTGAAATTGCAGAACATCTTGTAGTTTGACTTTGGATCGGTTTATTTGTGTCTTGGCACCATGTTTCTTCCATCCATACCCTTTCAATCAGGCATTATGACTGTTTGACCAGAGACATAAAATATCATACCTACTGTTTTGTATGTTTTGGGATTTTTTTTTAGGTGGAGAAAACAACCTGCTCTACCTCTTGAAATCATTCAGAATCATTTCAACAGACCTTTATTTTTCCGTCGTTTTAACAAGGTCCCCGGGGTCAGCAGTTTGTGTGTGTGCCAAGCGGTGGCGTTGGCCGTACATCTACAGAGTTCACTCTGTACTTTTCAGCTGAACATTTAAGGAACTCTTTGTTCTTTTTATGATACCAGTTGTGCTCCACTGTTTGCAAGGTGTGGCTGTGTCTGCCGTTTTGTGAATCCCTTCCCTGTCCTTGCTGGCTTTTGCTGCCACCTTGTGGATGATAAAGATGACTTTTTATTTTTTTGCAAATCTCTGAAGATTATGAACACATAAAAATAGTTTTCTTTCTATCAACAGTTAATAATGTAGGTGTTTCCTACCCTTACCCTGAGTACTACCTCCACATTCCTGACCTGGAAAATGTGAGTAAATATGTTTTACTGATGAAGGGAAATCTCCTGATATCGAGTCTCTCTTTTTTTCTCTTTAAACAAATACCTCTTTAATGATTTTTTTTGTTTAACTCCTAACTTGAACATACTTTCTCTGCATTTCAGTTCATCACAAACACCATCAACGTCAACATGACCTCAGTGTGCCAGGTGAGGATTCTGCTCTGTTTTTCGTTTTTCCTACTAACTGCAAACTGTCCATCAGTGCCATGACCCAAAGCCAGCCTGTTGCTTTTACCTCCCATACTTTCCTTTATTTTCTCTACTTTTTCCCCCCCTCCTTCTCTTCTTGCTCTTCCCACCATGGTACCTGCAGTGTCTCAGTCGTTCCCAAAGCAACGGTGGACTACACCAACGCTGTCTGTGCTCGCCACCCACGCAACGCTTTCTCTCTGCTGCTTTTTTTTTCTGTCCATTTCTCCACCCGCTACTTTTAGTCCTTTTTTTTCTTTTCTTGTCATCTTTATTCTCCTCCTATTGTTTGTTTGCAGTTATTAATACCGACTGAACGCATTTTGTTTTGTTTTGTAGATGACTCGACTGGTGCTGCCCAAAATGGTAGAGAGGTGAGTTGTTGGAGCTTCCATGTTTTGCGACATGACTGCAGTCAAACACCAGAGTGATGGAGTGAGGCACACACACCTCAGCCAGGATCTCCACAAATAATTATCATCTTCTAAGAGGAATGCTGTTTTTTCTTTATATATATATTTATATATAAACCAGACACTTTTCATTCAGAAGTGGGAGGAGAAATTAGTTTTGTTTTTTCTTCTTCTTTTTTCCCCATCACTGCATCTTTTTCCTTCTCCTCCTTTGTTCGCAATGCTGACAAGCTTTCAATTCACACAAAGTGCTCTTCCCACCCGATTGGCTGTTCCGTTCCCATGTGATTCCCGCCGGCCAATGGAAACGGAGGCACATTTGGTGCCGTGTGAGGCTGTAGCGTCTTCACTACATCACTGCAGCAACAGGCTGCCATGGCAACGCACACAGGCCACCACCATCCCCTGACTCTCTGTGTGTGTGTGTGTGTATGTGTGTGCATGCAGGATTAACTTTCTGTGGAATTTGCCATAATTGTCTAAATGTATTAATAAAGAAGTTTGCTTCTGAGGAAGAAATGTGATGTACAGAATGATTTCCATTTTTTCTCTGCTCTGCTGGATTCCTACAGACTGAAAATATCTACAATTTAGATGTAATTATTATATTTATTTAGAGAAATATTGACAAAGAAATAGTGGGGAAATATTTGCATTTCCAGACTTGACTCTCTGCTCCATCTTAAAGTTCTGCTCATTCTGAGTATTTTTTCTTTGTTCTTCTCGAATTTACTGATTGAACTTTTGTTTTTCTCTCAGATCCAAAGGCGTCATCCTCAACATCTCCTCTGCCAGCGGCATGTATCCCGTCCCTCTGCTCACAGTCTACTCTGCAACCAAGGTATGCACTTAATCCGTTTTTGTTGTTTCAAATCCTGTGGTAAGGATTCAAAATCATTAAAATCACATAATGCTGCAGTAACATTACGTCACAGTACAACAAAAACACAATGTCCAGACTTCATGTGCATTCATTTAGTGGATCGAAAATATCACACAAGTCGGATGATCAATAACCGGATGTTGACACAAACCACGACAGGAAGTAGTTTGGGGATCATGTTGGGTTTTTAGTGACTTATCACATGAATAAACTTATTAAAGTGGGATTTTAATTGTTATTTAATGGACACTGTGCAATTGCTTTTCTTTTTTTTGACATTAATGGAATAACGACAAAGTTTTGCACACATTGTACCTCGTGATGGCTTATTGATATATCCCTTTAGCACTAAAGTCTGTTCAGCCTGAACTTATTCCGTGAGATTCTTTGGTTAAAAAACAATTATTTTAGGACTTTTTGTACATTTTTCCACCCTGGATACCAACAGATTCTGTGTAAGTTTTGGTACGTCACTTGAAACGGTAGCTGCTTCTGCAAACTGATGTCGAGTCTTTGTTGGGGTGAAATATGTCTCAACTAACTTTAGGTTAAATTCTCCAGATAAAAACAATGTCTGACATAAAAAACAAAAAAGGACTTATTTTGCACTCACCCCTTGATAAAAGTTAACTTAAAACTACACTAAATCACAGATATAAAAACAGGCGAAATCAAACTGACCACTCTGCAGCATTCATGATGTCTCACGGGTGTTTTTAGTGCCAGACGTTCAAATTGGCCCCTTCTTCTACATCTGTGACTTTTTACTGCTGATGAAAAGCTTGACTGTGTTTTACGCCTCTGTTCGCAGGCGTTTGTGGACTTCTTCTCCCGCGGCCTTCATGAGGAATACAGACGGCAGGGCATCATCATTCAGGTCGGTTTGGGCCTCGTCTGCTGAGGCCGGGTTGCTACTTCATCTTGTGCTGTACTTTGTTTTTATGAGTACGCCATGCCCAGGGAGTTCTGATGTAAAATGTTGATGTATGGAGCTGAGAAACCGGTAGACATTACAGCAGTAAAGAATTTTGATTCCTCCTTGGATTTTGATCCACAACTTTTTTTCTTTTTTTAACCCCTTATGTGATAAGATTGAAGGAGACTTGAAACGTACAGCTTTTTAAATTCCTGCCTCTTAAATAAAGTGTAGCTATTTTTTTGGTTTTTGATTTAAAATGTTAATGTCGTCATTTTTGCTGGACTGTAAATGGTCCTTCAAATTATTGCAACAAACGTTTTTCCGAGGACCATTTTCAGGTAATAAAGTAATAATAATAGTAATGCAAGAAGAATTTCTCAAAGATCTTTAAACTTTAAATTCTCTTGTACATTTAACTCTGAAACTGGAAGATATTTTGGGTATCCAAACAAGTAAAGAAAACAAACGACAAATAAAATGAATCTGTGGGCAAAATTGTCCCTAAAAAAATAGTCCATTTGCAACCAAATCACCAGACTACAGACTCTTGTCATCCTGTGTTGGGTAGAAAGAGATGGAGAGAAAAGAGCAACGATAAATCATGCAAATGGAAATTATTGGGGTACTTTTTAATTTATCATGCGATTGATTTATTGTGACGGGCCTAAATTTGGCTCTGGGGAACCGAGAGCCAAATTTAGCTTAAAACATTGTTGGTGATGGAAACATGCTTTCACATAAAACGGGCTTTTCTGTTAAACACTGCGGTGCTCTTGTGCCACCTTGTGGCTAAAGTGTTCATAAGTGTGAGAGATATTTTAAGTTGAACTGCATTTTCTCTGTACTGTACCAATCTTGTCGTATAATAAAATTCTGTCTTTTCTCATTTTATGTTTTTAGAGTGTGCTTCCATTCTTTGTGGTAACCAAAATGACCCGCATCAGGAAGCCGACCCTGGATAAGCCCACCCCGGAGCGCTACGTAGCAGCTGAGCTCAACACTGTGGGTCTGCAGAACCAGACCAACGGCTACTTCCCCCACGCCGTCATGGTATGAAAAACAAAAAAATACATATTTACAGTTATCAAAAGAGAATACCCAAGTTAAAATTTCTGTTGTTTAGGTTAAAGCTTGAAAATACTTCAACTACTTGGTGCACAGTTTTCATCTACTCGGTTTTTGGCATTTGCTTAAGTTTTAGACCTTTTGATGATGGATTAAAAATATTTGCCCAGGATGAACATAAGCCACTTCAGTAACTTTTTAAAATTTATTTCAAGTGTAAAAGTTCAAATGTCTTCATGTTCAAGGTTTGTCTAAAAGTCCTTTATATTTGGAAAACTTTTTGTTATCAACAAGCTTCTGACTCAGTCATAGCTGGACATTTAACTATGCTGTTTATCAAAAATTGTGGTTTAAGTTGGTTTCCTCACCAACAGCCCTTGTATTTAGCAGAGTTTATTAGTTTTCTTTGGTGTTGAGGTGGGGGCTTGTCCAGGATCCTAATATTGGCTGGATTTATCCATTACAAAGTAAGTTTGGGTGTGGCTTTTGAAATCATTTTCTTGTAGACATGGTTCAAGGTGAAGCTGAAAAATTTGAAGATGGTTGTTTTCTTTGTTCATCGGCAAAGTGCGTTTGGATTTGTAGCTTCAACTCATGCAATGTGATGCTTCCTGCACAAATTGTGCGATTACTTTGCTTTTGAGTCTGATGGTTTGAGTGAAATGTTTCAGATTTGGACACAGATGGGTGTTCCAACAGCACATTGAAAGAAATCAAAACAGTCTATCAAGCTTCTGGAGTGATCCAGATTTTACCCCTTTTGAAATATGTCATAATTAAAGGTACAACTTGTGTAACAAAATCAGTCAAATTAAATTAACCACCATCTTTGCCAGAATCTTGATGCATTTTTAAGAGGACTGTCAGAGCTAATGCATACAATTGATCTGGATATTTTAATGCGTTAGTTCCATTAATTTGAGTTATGTAATATCTATTTTGGCCTAAAAGCCTCTCTCCCACCTAGTTCACTGCAGCGTATTATAGGCTCCACACATGGGGAGCAACAAATGGCAAAAGCTGAAAGATTTGTGCAGCAGCAAAAGTTAAACATTTTACGTTGCCTTCGCACATTTGCACATCTACATGTGCCTGAAATTTCACATGCGCAAATGACATCAATCGGGACTGTTGCCTCATCACAGAGGTTCCCATGGAGAAGCACGTTTCTATGTAAACTCTTAAAACAAAATGACGTCCTGGAGATAAAGACCTGGAAAACTGAGAATCTTCAGACATTCTTGATTGAGAAATAGGCGATTGAGAAAATAAAGATTTTCTTAAACATTTTTGTGGAAAAACATGCATACAGTGGTGGCTTTGATATGAGCTGTATGGGCACTTGCTCAGGGCGGCATCATAAAGGAGTGGGGCACCCAAGAACTAGAAAATGAAATCTCGTCAGTTGTCCTGTGAATAAGTTTGCTACTAATAGCATGCATGTGTGGTGGAGTAAATTTCCCTTAGTTGTTGAGTCCTTGGAGACTACATCATCTGCTTTCCCGTACAAAAAACCCTCAGATAATAACTTGCATTTAATTAGTTGGAAAGTGTCAGAGGGAGGGGCTTGCCCAGGGCACTATTCCTGCAAGAACTATAACTGTTTGCATTTATATGTCAAGCTTCCATTTTTGGGTGTAGTAATAAATCACAACTCTAGAGTGTGATATGATTTGTTTTTTTAATCGATATTTAACCAATTCCAAAGGTTAATGTTGCGTGTTTGTCTCCTGCTTGCAGGGTTGGGTGACCACCCGGCTGGTGCCGAGCAGCATCGTAATCTTCCTGGGAGCCAGAATGAACCGCCTCCAGCGCACAGGATACCTGCACAGGAGGAAGCTGAGGGAGCAAAGGAACGGAGCCAGTCTGAAAACTGAATAACGGCGAGGCTGCAGGCGACGCAGGTAGCAGCTCCTTTTTCGACCGAGACTGTGCCTAAGGAAGTACGTCGGTGTGCTTCCATTCTCCGGAGCTGCCTTGAAATCTAACCCCTTTTGTGTCTTGAGTAAACGTGCACAGCAGACTTAAATATGCAATAATCTGCCTCTGATGCCTGTCTGGATAGATGTGGCCAAAGAATTCAGGAAGTTGTGTGGTGTGAAGCGCTAGTTTGTTTTTTCTTTTTGGTCATCGACACCAACAGTGGAAATAAAATTGACAACCAAACCCTCCTGTAGTAGGCAGTGAAAAATGGTGATGGGCATATTTTTATATATATATAATTATTTATTGTATATTTGTAAGATGCACATGTAAAACACAAAATCTACAGCACCAGCATTGAACCTAGTTCTCTTTACCAATGTGAGATATTTAAAAAAAAAAGTTAGTTTCTGCTTTTATTATCCCTGTTTATTTGTCTTACTTGACTTGCATTGCTTTTTGTTTTTTTTTTTGTTTGCTGATCTTGTGTCTTGCAGACTACTTAAAGTGTCACTGTGGTGGGTTATTTGTATTGACGTGTTGCCTTTTCCACGCTAGTCTATTCAAATTCTTAGTTTCTTTTCTTGTAATATTGCAAGAAACGGTTGGATTCAATGATGGGGTGATTGTTTTGATTTATCATGGCAGGATCTTAACTGGGAAGAGTGAACTATTATTATTATTATTTTCCAATCACTTGACTGTTGTTTTTGGTAGTTTTCCTTAATGTATCTGAATGGCTCTAATATTGACAGATCCCTCTGTTAAATGTTGAGCAAATATTTCATTGGAGTTTGTTAATATCATCAAACTAGGGTTGTCGCATCATCAGCTTTTCATCTGCGTTTTTACGGTTGATTAGTTCAGATGCCACAAAGTCTTAAATTTTCAAAATCAAACAATGCAAGTGTTTTTTTATGTACATATAGTATACTTGATGCCTGCTGCAATACCCCATATGATGTGGTCTGACCTGGACCTCTTGTGGTTTTCTTGTGACATTTTTTTTCTACTCTTTTATATGCCTTACAAATTGAGCTTCAAATGTAAAATGCATTAATTCTGCTCATCTTTTCTACTGTTTGTTAATAAAAAGCGTTGGCAGAATAAGCTCTCTGTTGTTTTGTGTGTATGAGCATGTTTAAATTAGAAATGTTTTGGCCTACTTGTTAAAGCTTGTAACCAGAATGGTTTTTATACGCATTTGTTAAAACTGTTGCCATGGAGGGAAAGTGTGTTGAGACGGGTAATCTATGAAAAGGTCGATCTCCTTGACCTACTGTTGCTGTGGGATGAAATGCACAGCTGCTGGTCAAAAACAACCATTCAGGGCCAGGAGGAGGGTCTTACTGCTGTCAATCATTCTCACATAATTGCCAATAAAGGTATTAATGAGGAGAAACAACTCGATTTTATAGGAAAACTGTTTATCTGCCCTCCTCTGTGGCTATGCTAACTAGCATTAGCATTCACTACTGGCTGAAGGGGAAAAGCTGTAGCAGAGGGCAAGTAAAGAGGGTGAGGGCACCAGGTGAGATCAACAGCGCCAAGACCTGCTTCCTGACTCTGGTTGTTTTTACTTGGTACTGGGACAAGGCAGAGAAGCTTTTTTTTTTTTTTTTTAATTTTCTCTCAAATGATCTCATACGATACAGTGGTTAAGAGTTGGAGATGAGTGAATGTTATGCTGAACAATCTGGGCCCCCTTTACATTTTTAGATCACAATGAGATTTGATCTAGGCCAGAACAGATACATGAAGGTGATCACAAGAAGTCAGATTTGACAGCATTAGCATCTGTTGTGTTTTATTGGTTAACATTTATTGTCAGATTTTATTCACAAAATTGTGACAGTACAGAAATACTTTATTTATCCAAAAGGTGGGACAAATATGTAGGAGTGATGATCTCTGGTCCTGCAATGAATCTGACAAGGACTCTGAAGACTAGGCAGCAGTGTCATGACTGTCATGACTGCCATGACACGCTAACTGCTCAATATCTGGGCAGCAGAGACAATACAGGTGCTGGTCATAAAATTAGAATATAATGATAAAGTAGATTATTTCAGTAATTCCATTTAAAAAGTGAAACTTGTATATTATATTCACACATTACATACATCCATCCATCCATCCATCATCCATCCATTTTCCTACACCCTTGTCCTTTAAGGGTCGGGAGTGCTGGTGCCTATCTCCAGCTGGCGTTCCGGCGAGAGGCAGGGTACGCCCTGACAGGTCGCCAGTCTGTCGCAGGGCAACACAGAGACACACACAGGACAAACAACCATGCACACACACACTCACACCTAGGGCAATTTAGACAGACCAATTAACCTACAGTCATGTTTTTGGACTGTGGGAGGAAACCGGAGTACCCGGAGAAAACCCACCATGCACAGGGAGAACATGCAAACTCCATGCAGAAAGCCGGCCGGAATCGAACCCAGAACCTTCTGCTGCAAGCAACACTCTACCAACTGCGCCACTGTGCAGCTGATTACATACAAATTACATACAAACTCATATATTTCAAATGTTTATTTCGTTTAATTTTGATGATTACAAATAACAAATGAAAATCTCAAATTCAGCATATCAGAAAATTAGAATCTTGTGAAAAGGTTCAAAATTGATGGCACCTGGTACCACATGCTAATCAGCTAATGAACTCAAACCACCTGCAAAGGCCTTTAAATGGTCTTTCAGTCTAGTTCTATAGGCTACACAATCATGGGGAAGACTGCTGACTTGACAGTTGTCCAAAAGACAACCATCGACACCTTGCACAAGGAGGGCAAGACACAAAAGGTCATTGCTAAAGAGGCTGGCTGTTCACAGAGCTCTGTGTCCAAGCACATTAATAGAGAGGCGAAGGGAAGGAAAAGATGTGGTCGAAAAAAGTGTACAAGCAAGAGAGATAACCGCACCCTGGAGAGGATTGTGAAACAAAACCCATTCAAAAATGTGGGGGAGATTCACAAAGAGTGGACTGCAGCTGGAGTGAGTGCTTCAAGAACCACCACACACAGATGTATGAAAGACATGGGTTTCTGCTGTCGCATTCCTTGTGTCAAGCCACTCTTGAACCACAGACAGCGTCAGAAGCGTCTTGCCTGAGCTAAAGAGAAACAGGACTGGACTGCTGGTGAGTGGTCCAAAGTCATGTTCTCTGATGAAAGTAAATTTTGCATTTCCTTTGGAAATCAAGGTCCCAGAGTCTGGAGGAAAAGAAGAGAGGCACTTCATCCACGTTGCTTGAAGTCCAGTGTAAAGTTTCCACAGTCAGTGATGGTTTGGGGTGCCATGTCATCTGCTGGTGTTGGTCCATTGTGTTTTCTGAGGTCCAGGGTCAACGCAGCCACATACCAGGAAGTTTTAGAGCACTTCATGCTTCCTGCTGCTGACCAACTTTTTGGAGATGCAGATTTCATTTTCCAACAGGACTTGGCACCTGCACACAGTGCCAAAGCTACCAGTACCTGGTTGAAGGACCATGGTATCCCTGTTCTTAATTGGCCAGCAAACTCTCCTGACCTTAACCCCATAGAAAATCTATGGGGTATTGTGAAGAAGAAGATGCAATACACCAGACCCAAAAATTCAGAAGAGCTAAAAGCCACTATTAGAGCAACCTGGGCTATCATAACACCTGAGCAGTGCCACAGACTGATCGACTCCATGCCACGCCGCATTGCTGCAGTAATACAGGCCAAAGGAGCCCCAACTAAATACTGAGTGCTGTACATGCTCATACTTTTCATGTTCATACTTTTCAGTTGGCAAACATTTCTATAAATCCTTTGTTTTTATTGGTCTTCAGTAATATTCTAATTTTCTGATATGCTGAATTTGAGATTTTCATTTGTTGTCATTTGTAATCATCAAAATTAAACGAAATAAACATTTGAAATATGACTTTTTAAATGGAATTACTGAAATCTACTTTTTCATTATATTCTAATTTTATGACCAGCACCTGTGTTTTCCAAAACTAGCATAACAGAGATTTTCCTGACATAAAATGCAGTCATTGCATCTTATGTCAGCATCCTGTTCCATTTAGTGTGTCAAAGGCATTTTTAGATGTTTATTTTTTAAGAGACTTGAAAGTGTAACACACCCCCGTAAAAAATAAAAATGTCCCAATATTGAAATTTATTCTGTACAGTTGAAGTACAGACAGTGGCCTGGTTATGTAAATATCCAGATCTTTAAACTGCTTCGATTTGGTCTTAAATAGTTTAGATTTTTATCTTTTTTTTTTTTTTTTATCTCTAACAGTGACCATGAAGTAAAACAGATACAATGTATATACTTAAAAGTACTTAAATTCAATTCAATTGTTGCAGGTGAAAATATGGTGTTATTTTAAGGTACAGTGCACGCATTAAGAACTGGGAATATTTATTACACGACTGAGACCATAGACATGAAACATTGCATAGGAACCTTGATGAGGCTTGATAGTTGGAAGTAGGACCTATTTTTCTGTAACACGGTAGCAATGGCTGACAGACATCAGTTTGTTTGTAAGTCTCTCTTGACTTAGCTCTGTTGTGGCGTTTTAGCTGCTATTTAGGTGAGTATTTGAAGGTTTTTATTTTGATGATTTTCATAAGTTTGTCAGCTTATAATCATATTTACGTAACTTTTAACAGACTGACTGTTTTCTCCCCCAATGAATGAGTCATTTTGGTTACATTTGTTCGGACAGTCTTTGATTAAAAGCTTCAGAAGAGCCACTTTATTGAGGGCATCTTATCTGACGACGTATTTTATTAATTTAAAAAGACTTCAGCGTTATTAATAGCGAGTGCATTGATGTTACAGCCTTAGGCGACTAGCTAGAATGTTCTGTAACTTCACTCTGTATCTCATTTCATCTACAGGTCAGGCTCGGTTTTTCTATTTGCTCTGATGTGTTGTTGTAAATCAGTTTTTAACCGAGATAAAAATCTACCTTCCTGAAAAAAACAATACAAAAATGCTTCCATGTTCACATAAGGCAGCTTTCTTATCTTTCTATTCTTCAATTTTTAAATCACATAATCACATCTTTATCTCAGAAGTGTTTAGTTGTGGACAAAGACACACCACCTCTATGTGACAACCAAGCAAATCAAAGGAAGACATTGACTTTGCTCAATAAAATAAAAAATACTCGTATTCAACAGCATTGATGTGTTATTTAGTTTAATTTGAGAAGAAATGACCTTAAATGTGAATGATAGGCCCGGTTTATTTGTCTCTCTGTCTGACTGCAGATTGGATGGGATGTCAGATAAGCGCCAGCGTGCAAGAGTCCAGGGATCCTGGGCCAAACAGCTGCCAAAACCCTCAAACAGTCAAACTGGTAATTTTAAGGTCTCCTTTTCAGTTGTGAAAATGGGCATTTCTGATAATTAACGCAGCAGTATTATGTAATTCCCAGCCACATAGTGTCATTTTATAGAGCAACCAAGTTGCTATCTTTCCGTAGGTTGTCATAAAAATGCTGTACATATTAAATATGACTTCAAAAGTTTTGACTTTGTGATTTAATGCCTTGAAATCGGTCCTCTGTCTCTTTAAAAACTCCTGCTCTTCCTGAAGTCATCACAACATGGCTCCTCTATTAACCTTTTAACATTTTTTATTTCTATTTTTTGCTTTTGCACTGAGAAGTAGCTCCTATAATGAGGTACCTCCTCCAGTTCCTCCAAGTGTTTGCTAATTGCTGCTGGCTAGTCTGAAGGAGCTGAGGAGGGGAGCAGCAGGGGAGGGCTGCTGTGTGAGGTGGAAACTCTGAAGGAAAGGTGTAGTATTATGTAAAATTGTCTTTTTTGATTTTTACAACATGCTGTAATTGGCTTCCAGCATTCTCCTGTGACTCCCACACTCAGCTCCTTCAGACTAGCCTTCATCAATTAGCAAACACCTGGTGGAAATGTGTATCTACTCAGCTCATTATAGGAGCTACTTCTCAGAGCATCACTGGTACAAATGTTGTTAAAGGGTTAATAGAGAAGCTGTATTGTGATGACTTCCTGAAGGCAGAGTTTCAGAGAGAGCAGGAGTTTATTAAAAAGACAGAGACCTAATTTCAAAGCATTGAGTTACAAAATCAACACTTATACATGTTTTTGTAACAACTGAAGGTAACATAGTTACTTGATTATGCTACAAGATGGCACCAGGTGCCCAGAAAATACATAATACTGCCCCTTTTAAAATTTTATTTTCTTGGAGACTCACAATTCTGCTTTCTATAGTTATTGAACTATTCAAAATCAAAGGAAATGCACATTTTACCACTTTGTAAAAACAAAGGATGATGGACAGAAAATGTGAGCCTTTTTTTTAATTGTTATTATTATTTATTTTTCTTTTTCCCCTTTACAGCAAACGGCCTAAACAATCAACCCAAAAATGTTAACGCCGCCTCTGGTACATGGGGATTTGGCAACCAGAAAACATCCAAAGCATTTGAGTTTCACAAACCCTCCAAGGTAAACGATAAAACTGATCCATGTAAGCCGTGTTTGACTTTAAAATACACTTAAACTTCCTGTCATTTCAATCCCTGCAGCCAATAAGAGAAGTTCCCCCAGAGAAAGTAATAGAGTAAGTTAAACTCTTATTCAGTTTTTAAGACTCATTTGGATTGAAAACACATATTTGACCCTTTGTTACAGGGCATATTTTTTTAAGATTTCAGTTCTTTTAAACAGAGATGAACAAAAAGTAACAAAAAAAATTTTTTCAACAGACATTTGGGTGATTATGAAATAAGTCTCGGGCCTTCTGGGGTGTCGCGGTGAGTACGATGCTAGTGAGGAAGGAAACATGTTTAAGTACCAGACATTTAAACAAACAACCCACCATACTTGTTAAAGCTAAAACCAATCTGCACTGGCTGTTTGAGTCCACTAGGTGGCAGCAATCACTCAATCGGTTACTGATTACTTTTTGAATTTCGACAAATAAAGTCATCATGTCTTAGTTCGTGTCTTATGTTTACATGTAACAGAAAGAGGCTACAATGAAATTTATCTTCATCAAATGTAAATAAATTAAAATGTACTGATTGTTACTTGCATCATCCCGTGATCCTCATCATTATCCTCACTACAGTGGTGCTTAAGAAAAGATTTTATCAGTGAATCTGAAGGATTAAATATCACTTGTGATCTTTAATCAGTTAGCCTGCATCCCTGCCTTGAAGTGACACACACATATACATGTGTGCATGTGTGTGTGTTGTTTTTGTTTTGAATGTGTTCAGACTGCGGCTGCGGCCCGGGTTCCTCACACCAGAGGAGGCTGACTGGATGTTCAGTAAGCTGCTAGCGGAGCTGCCGTGGTCCCAGAAGACTAACTACAGACTGGGTTGGTACCAGCAGAACCAACTCCAGACCAACAGGGCACAATGTGGGGGGAGGGGGAGGGGGGGGGGAAAAAATCGCATAGTTTAGAAATCGCATAATCTAGAATCTCTAGAATCCCTTTAGTAGTTCAGCTTTTTGCTTTGGGTTCGCATTTAACGTTTGTTTGCTTCAGGTTTCGCAGATGTTTGTCCAGCAGAGTTATTAACCAGAGTTGCCTTCTGACCCATAATAACTGGAACGTCGACCAACATGTCTGGTGTGTGTTGATGATTTTGACGATGACACTCGACAAAATGTTACTCCTAATTGACGACTGTAAAAAAAGAAAGAGAAGCTTTCAAGATGTAAAACACTTTGAACTTTGTTGCTGAAATGCGCTGTGCAAATGAACTTGGTTTATTGATTAAACTGGATAAAAACACAATATTCACCCTGTATGAAGGCATCATGTTGAGCCGAAGCCACACTTTTCCCTCCAGTCTCCTTTTCCTCCCTGCTGGCTCTCATCCATCTGATGAGCAGCTCCGCGACAGAGCCGCTTCAAACATGACAGCAGGATGATGTAAACCTAGTGGGGGTGAAAGGTCAGGGTCAGGTTTTATAAGGTCTTCATTCATTGTCAACATACTTATGGTGTTGGTTGAAGGATCTGCTGAGAGAAGATGTGCTTTTGTTTCTGCCATTCTTTCTTTTTGAAACATTGAGATTACAAAAAGCTTTATGAGGCCTCAGAGGTTCAGGGTCACAGCTCCAGGCTGTCTTCTTCCACTTTAGCATTTCTTTTTTTTTAAAAGAGTGTTTTCATCTTTAGTCGGGGGGAGGGTGGGAAGAAACACCAGAAAACAACAAACATAAGAGAGAAAAAGTCTGAACAGACGTTGTTTCTGCGTGGGTAAACTCAAGGACGTTAGGTCGTGAACAGACTTCCTGTAAAATGAACCAACTCTTTACTACAGTTTTCTATTAATCATTCCAATATTCTTGCACATTATGTTTTATCAACACGGGCTGCCCATTTGGACCACAGGATTGTAAACTTCTTCATCTGTAAATGGACTTAGAATGTTACTTACCATCTGATTTCATTAACACAACCTGCGTTTCCATTACAAATGGGCACAAACCATCGTCGCTATTATGCTAATGTAACAAAAATGTTTAAAAACCCCCACAATTTCGGAATCGCGGTTGACCGGAAAACGTTATAAAAATCAAGTGTGAGGTTTTTTTACAAAGGTATTTTTATCTTTAAAATACTTATTGCTAATATTTTTGTCTGTTTTTTTTACTGAGCCACTTTAATGCTCTGACTCAGTTTTTCCATCCACTTGGTGTCTAAATTAAGACTACAGACTTCTAACTTCTTTCCCTCTGATCCCATCTTTTTATGGAAGAAGTGTTTAAATTTCTTCTCATATTTATAAACGCTCGTTCCCCGGGTCCTGTCATAAGTGATGGCCTGTCATGCAGTTTGTTTTGGTTCGACCGCGTTTCTGTACCAGAGGATCGGCCAAAATAAGCAGAGAGCCAGAGAATCGTTTCTCGGGAGAGGCCCAAAGGCAACAAGTGAACGAGAGTCGAATTAGATCCAGTCGTCCGCTTTGCTCTGCCGTCGGCTGGAAACACGCTTTGGTGGCGAAATGGTTCGCCAGAAGCAAAAAACGATTTAGGACCAGTTCTCTTCCTGCTCTGTTCAACTTGAAAAGGTTCAATTTATTTACTGATGTTGTTTAAAGACATTAGGGATGCTTTTATTCTGTTTTCTGTGAAGAAAAATAAATTCAGAAAGGATTTTAAGGCTTGCCACAGTTTTGATGTTTGTGTTAAAGAAGTGCATTGCATTTCTAAAAAGCAGAAAAATAATTAGATGCTTTCGCTTTAATAAACATTATTGTGATGCTCTGATTGTTTCCATTTGTCCAGGTGAGGCGTATGAAGAGCCCAGGCTCACCTGCTGGTTCGGAGAGTTACCGTATACATACTCTCGCTCCACTATGGCCCCCAACACACAGGTACCTGAAACGATTAATCAGGCCTAAGACGATTAATCAGACTGATCTGATTAATCATGATCAATCGATTACTGAAAATCAGTAATCAATTAATTGTTAACTGGAGTTTACAGACTCTTAAAAAAGACCATTTGCTTAAAGAACAGCACAGTCACAACAGTAAGTGAGCCAAAACTGAACAGAAATATATACATGATTTATTATTTTCTCAACTCATCTCGTAGTTTTAACTTCAAATTCTGTTTAAGAAAAACAGCTGGACAGTGAAGGCGCTTAGCAGGAGCTAAGCGCCTTCACTGTCCAGCTGTTAATCTGTGAATCCAATAAGTAATCAACAGTTCAGCTCCACACTGTATTGATAAGTGGAGCAGAAAGGCCTGAGCTTTTCACATGTTGATGTTGGAGGTATTTTTATAGGTTATTTGCTACAAAGGATCAAGCGTCCACTAAAGGAATGCTACATTATTCTCTTTTAGGCAATGAAATGTTTATGCTCCTATCTTAAAAATGAATAATAATTATTTTTTGCATCTTTTACGGTATTTCTTTCAATACAAAGCGGTTTCTGCTGCTTTGTGATGATCTGTGATGTAATATCATTTTACATTTTACTGAAGTTTTGGGGTGAAGTGTAAGAACACCTGAATGTATTTCACACAGCTGGGTTTTTATCTTCATTTCTTGTCCCATATTACTTTTTTCTTTATTTATTTTGAGAGCTTTACAATTAGGGCCATGCAAAGAAAAAGTGAAAATAAGAGAATAATGTCTTAATATTATGAGAATAAAGCCATAATACTACTAAAATAAAGTCAAAACAATACGAGATTGAAGTCAAAATACGAGAACTATAATTTACCAGAATAAAGTTGTAGTGTCATGACTGTATATAACTTTATTATTATAACCTTATTCTCATAATTATCTTTTGTTTTAGTTCCCGATACTCCACCGTAGGTTAACAGCTCTGTGACGATGTTCTCACTATTCCCATCTTGAATCATTTTATCGTCATCTCCTCCTCCTCCTCTCCACGTAGTGGCATCCGCTGCTGGTCGCCCTCAGAGAGGCGGTGGAGCAGGCCAGCGGCTGCACCTTCAACTCGCTGCTGTGCAACTTGTATCGAGACGGACACGACAGCATCGGCTGGCACAGCGACGATGAGGCCTCTTTGGGCACCAAACCCACCATCGCGTCTCTGAGTCTGGGCGACACCAGAGCGTTCAGCCTTCGCAAGCAGCCTTCAGCGGTGAGATCAGGGCGACGACAGCTGCTTTCCCCGTCCTCAAATATTTACTATTTGCTTCATTTTTACACATGGTTATTAAGCAGCGTGCCTGCACCTCCTTAAAAAAGTTTTAAATTCACATGTCTACATTTAAAGCCTTAAAAATGTCTTGAATGAACTAAAAAAAGACCAAGTTGGCCTTAAATATGTCAATCACAGGTCTTAAATTTTGGATTGTTTGATTTCTGTTTTTATTTTTCTGGTGGGATTTTTCTGTCAGGTAAAGGTTTGAGCAACACTCGGCTCTACGGACATGTGTTACGGTTGAAGCTTTCGCTAACTAGCTGCTAATATATCCTTCCTAACCAGCTAGCATTTTTTGCTTAAATTTATCTCCCGTGGGCTGGATGATGTTTGTACATTTCTGTGGTGTTTTAGACTTACAGAAGCATATTCTGGTTGAGGCTACCTCTAAGTAGCTGCTAGTATTCTCTTCCTAGCTAGGTAGCTGTTTTGAAACTGTCATTGGCTGTACAATGTTCGTACATTTCTGTGCACACATAGGACTTCAATTCCATCCATGATGACTTTAAAAAGTCTTAAATTTGAGTTGGTGAAACCTACAGAAACTCTTCTTTTTATGAATTTCTGCTCACTTTTAGGACCAGTTTGTTGGCAGTAAACTAGATTTACAGTTCCCTAAATATATTCTGTTAGATCTGTCACTTATTTGTGTTTTTTTTTTTTTTTTTTTTTTCGCTTTTTAATCCTCAGTTTGGTTTGGGCATCAGGGCCCGAATTTGGCTCATATTTAGGGAAAATGTCATTTTAATTCCAGCTGAAGTCGGGTGAAAAAGCTGTTAATTTCTCTGACTGCAAGTTTCAGCGGGTAAGATGCTTTAGATGTAAATCAGGAGTCTGCCACCTTTGCAATCCATAGAGCCATTTTCAGTCTCATTCGAGTGAAATAAAACTCGTTTGGAGCCGCAAAAATTACATGACCTGTTGAGGAAAACAGATAAATATCTACTATAGGAATTTTGTCATTTTTACAGAACCACTGTTTTTATTTTTAGCATTTGAAATGAAGAAATTTTTTAAAACTTGGTAAAAAAAAAAAAAGTAGGATAGATACAGCGAGTGTTTCCAATCTATAAGACAATAAACAAAGAGATCCATAAATCCTCTTCTTTTTTGGAAATTCTCATAAAAAGAGAACTTAATACTAAAAACCTGCATTTTGTATTATATGTGTATTTAAAATCATTTGCTGGTTCTCGCTCATTTGAAGTCAAAGGGATTCTTTTACACACTGTGATTTGAAGGTCTGAGTTTATAACTCTAGGTCCGTGTTTTGCATCGATCTGCTTCCATGTCAGGAGGATAACGGCGACTACACGTATGTGGAGCGAATCCGGATTCCTCTGAGCCACGGGACTCTGCTGCTGATGGAGGGAGCCACACAGGAGGACTGGCAGGCAGGTTTTAACTCCATTTTAATCAAGAGTGCAAGATTTCCACAACCAAGCCTCAATGTTTACAGTAAATAGTCATGTGCTTTGACTGAGTTCCTTCCACCACTGACAGGTGGCCAGGACATTTCTGCTTCTCCCAGGGAGTTTAAAGCCTCACCTTTCAAGAAGAGACATTTATTTTAGGCTCAGGCAGCTTCTTGGTTTAAATTAGTGGAGGAAACTTAAAGTGCGCAATAGAGTGATGGTATGATAAGTTTGCAAGATAATTTCACATGGGTAAAATTATAGCTTTGCGACAAAAACAAAGGTTAATGCATTGTGTCATTAAGGGTTGATTTATTTCATTTTGTTTAGGAAAAAAACACAGAAAGCTTAAAACTGCCAAACTATATGAGAGTTTTGTGTTTTTTGAAGCAAAATAAAGCACTCAGCAGCCGTAAACTACAAGGCGCTATTACCATCATCATTTATTATTCTACAATCGTGCCATACAACTGTATGTGCCATACACTGTATGGCACCTGTAACTGTAACTGTAACTCAAAAAAAAAATGACATGAAAATCAAAATGAAACAAAACAAACTGAGAAAATGTTTGTATGTTAAAATCTGAATTTTTGTAATGTTTTGTGATTTTTGTTTATGTAAAAAGTGGTTGAGTTTAATCATGAAAGCAACATTTCTGGGTCACAATAGCAGAGGCTCATAAACAGTGACATGAGACACAGAATTAGAATGGATTCATTGTCATTGTGCACGAACTCTCTTAATATTGTTAGCACACGTTCACATCAAAAATTGTATGAACACTGTTTGTACTCCCCCCATGAGGTTTCTTTTTTTTTCAAAGCTTTCCATTTGTTTCCCTCTCATTAAACAGAATTAGTGGAGTCGTAAAGTGACAAACTAAAGAGCAAGAGAATAAAACACCTGGAAAGTAAAGAGCCAGGGAAAAAGCTGTGAGCGCTAACAGAACATAAGATAAGGTCAGGGCTGTTTTATGTTGACGTCTCTCCTGCTGACCCAACAAAGGCATCAGTGGAGCTTTAGATTGAGTTCAGGGAGAGGAGATCACTAAGGTCATTAATCAGCAGTAAGAGTCTGAATGTCTGCCCTGCTTAAAGGGCTCTGTTTTAAAAACAGAGTAAGTTGTGCTTTATGCAAGTGTGTGTGTAGAAGATTTAAAGAATCAACAAGCATACTGGATCACCAAAGGTCCACATAAGCTGATCTAAGGGTGAATGACATTTACTTAGGCTGAGAGGTGAATAATTAAGTCTTGTTGGTGGATGCCATTTATTTCACGCCACTGTTTCCTGTTTTCTACTTTTCCTTTTTTATGCTACCTCTGAAAACTCAGAGGTAACGTAATGGTCTCAACAGTGGAGTTGAAGACAAAGAGGGACATTTATGTTGAGACGGATTATTCCTCAGATTAAACAAATTGAACCCATCACTTATTTAAAATCCTTCTCCCTGTTCTAATCAGAAACAACCAATCAGAGCCAGGAAGAGGGTCTTACTGCTGTCAATCATGCTCTTGTATGCGCCGGTGATCCCACAGCTTCTGTTTTCAATGCTAAAAACTAGTTAGCATAGCCACCAATGATGGCAGTAACGGTTTTCCTGGAATGGTAAGTTGTTTCTCCACCATTAGAACATTTAGTAGCGGCATCATGAGGTTGATTGACAGCACTAAGACCCTCCCCCTGGCTCTGATTGGTTGTTTTTCCATCAGGAACGGTTCATTTCTTCAGACGGCAATAAGCCGCCTTTACACAGATTATCTGTCTCATACGTCACAACATAATGACAGTTTCAGCAAATGTGTTAAAAGAATATATATATATTTTTAGAAAAGTTACGTTCTGCATCTGTAAGTGTTGCACATTAGCAGACACTTGCCCACGTTCCCTATACTTTATCAGACTCTTCCTGGAGCATTTCAGATGCTTTCCTCATCAGTCTCTTTCTCTTCATCAGCATCAAGTGGCAAAGGAATATCACGACCGGGGCCCACGCATCAACCTGACCTTCAGGACTGTCCACCCGGAGCCGGAGGGCCACAGGCCCGGCACAAAGATGAGGTTCACAGCAAAGAACCCGTAGGTTCCTCTCTGAGACAGATACTAATGGCTGGTGAAGGAAAACTTCACCACTTAAATGAAGATATGTTTTTGAAGAAGGAGGTATGAGTTGCAATGTAAATTATCACACAGTCCTGCTTAGTTTATATAATCAGAGAAAACTGGTTGAGAAAAGTAGTATTCAACATTTCTGAGGCTGCTGCTGTTTTTTCAAAACCTTGAAATATTTTTTTAGTGGTAGATTTGCCAACTTAAAGCGCAACTCCATCCACTGACTCCTGCTGTGTTAAATAATATACTTTTTCTGATTTCCACCCTCATGAATGAATTTCATCAGTTCGATGTAAAATCTGGCCAAAATATATTTTTGGACAACTGTTTTTGGATGACTTTCAAATGTTTGTGTTGGTTAGTAGTGTAAGAAGGATCTGGAGTGACTAATGTGTAAAGAAACTGTTCAGGATGTTCATTTTAAGTTCTTTTTTCTTTAGCCACTCGGGTCAGCTAGCAACAGGAAGTGGGTTTATTAGTGGGGATAAATATTCTTGGAAAAGTTGATCAAACAAAACTATTTTTTGTTTTTTTGTGTGTTTAATTTTCTTGACAAATGTTCAAATCCTAAAATAATAAAAACACAAAAGCTTTTTGGAAATTGAAGTCTGTAGTTTTCTGTATTCGAGAAAGAAAAATGAGACGTAATGTGAGAAACTGCAAAATGATTTAATCCACTTCATATTCTGAAGTTTGTGTCATGTGACCACATAAACCGAATCCGTCTGCTGAGATGTAGAGTCTTTGTCTTAAACATTCTTATGTAAATGGAGGATTGACTCCCTCCAAATCGTTCTGTAAAGTGAAAGTGTTGCTACTTGGTAGGGAACTGAAGACAAACCTGAAGCTGATTTTTTTTTTTAAATTTATAATTTTTTTTTATCTGACAGTGAGTAAATTTGACTTCGTGTGACTTAATGAAATAGATCTACAGCTGGAACCAAGATATTTACATAACTGACTAAAAATAAACATACATTATTTTTCCTCACTGCCTGAAGTTAAATCTGACCAAACCTTTCTTGATTTAGGTCAGTTAGAATTACCAAAATTATTTCTATTTCCCAGCTGCCAGAAAACTTTGTGAGAATATTTTAAAGAGATCTTTTTTTCCTCTGGAATTCAAAAGTTTACATACGTTTGTTTAGTCACCATCCAGGATAGCCATTTTCTAAACTGTACGACTTGCGGCTCCTCAATGTTTACACAATTAGATGACGGGTCACTGGATACACAACCTCAACCCGCTGGTGGGGAGCCGGTCATTCCTCTGGGCTCTCCATGTACTTTATTAATAGCCCCTTTTAGCATGGGAACTCTAACTTGGTCACAACCCAACTATCTTCTGGTAAATTTATATTGAGATGTGATGTAACATCTCTCAGATCTTGTAAGATGAGAAGGTTGTTTTGAAACTGAAGCTGAATTAAACAGCACTATGTATTAGAGAAAAGGCTGCCATGAGGAAACTATGCAGCTCAAATATGGTTTACTAACAGCTTCACGGCTAAGACTGGTGAAAAAGAAAATCACTTTTTCAAGTCACTTACTTTTTTACAGACAAAGCTGTTTAAGACTCACCAGAACCAGCTGATAAAAACCATATAATGGGGTTTTTCTTTATTTTATTTTATTGTAGTATTGTGTGTTTGATAAAAAAAGAAATATTTACTTTTTCTATATTCTTAATAGTTATAAGGGGTAGTATTATGTATTTTCCAGGAACATAGTGCCTTTTCGTAGCACAATAAGTTAACTATGTTACCTTCAGTTGTCAAATATGACTTGGGGGGGGGGGGGGGGGGGGAAATTGACTTCGTAATTTAAGGGCTTGAAATTGGGCCTCTGTCTCTTTAAGAAACTCCTGTTCTGAAACTCTGTCTTCAGGAAGTCATCACACCATGGCTCCTCTATTAACCCTTTAATAACATTTTTACCAGAGTTTCACTGAAAAGTAGCTCCTTTAGTGAGCTCTGATGTTGGTTTATTGCTGTTGGTTTATTGCTGCTGGCTAGACTGAAGGAGCTGAGTGGGCGGGGCTAGGTCCAGCCTGGTGTTTGGAACAGCTGAGGTTTCTCAAACATGCAGGAAAGAATCAAAGCAACACTCCAGGTATGATTTTGGTTAGGTAATAACATTAAAGCATGATGTAAAGCTAATAAAAAGTTGATTTTACGTGATACTGCCCCTTTAAAAAAGGTTTTGTGGCCAAAACTGTGGCAAAAAGTTTGGACAACAATTGCTTAGGGTTGGCTTCTGTACTCACAACAAACCTAAACAATGAGTTTAGTCTTTTTACTACTGATGCTCAAAATTAGACTGTGTTGCCTGTCAATTGTAAGTCTGAGGAGAGTTCTTGTGAGTATGAATATTTTCACCAAACGCTGTGCATAATGTTTAAGTTTATTTTATTTTTTCATAGAATAAGATGGTAAATAGAAGGAAATAATGGAATCAGTGTCAGTGTAGTTCTGTCCAGTGCTCAGCATGACACAGCAAACTCCCACCTGCTTGTGTTTACCTCAGTTTTCCACCAGTTACATCAAATAGTGTAACCATGGCCACCAAAACTTTCTCTTGTCCTTGACCTGGCTCTTTCTTTTCTCTGACCACTTTCTTCATGTCTTGTACGTCTGAACGTTGAACCGAGCAAACTGCCTTCGCAGCTCATCACAGAACAACACATTTCTGTGTCCAAAAAGGGGAAATTTGAGAATTGGGCAACTAGGGGTTCTTATTGATTGTGGTTAAATGTGCAACAGTTCCTGTCCTGTTGTGAGATTACTGCTTAAAAAGTAGTGAAAGAAAAAAAAAACCCGCTGAATTTGAAGTGTCCGGGTGTGTGGTCTGGAACATTCTGTACAAAATAAAAGGCACCATCTCACATTAAATTAACTAGAGATGAACATTAGATTTAATTTCGGCGCAGCGCCTTGATGTTCCAGACGAGATGACTGTGAGCACCAATTGTTCCAGCTAAGATTCACAGCGATGACGATAACAGCAAATCACTGAGAAAAATATTGTTTTGTCATTCGGTTTCATTAGCCAGAGCATAAAAACGGTGGATGATATTGTTATTTTATTTATCTTTTTTATATGTTATTGCAATTCTGAAATTTCTTCTGGTAGTTTTAACAAAGCGCCATGACAGACTTTTATTTCTAAACGTGTCTATTGTCAAAGGTTGATATTTCAGCTAAAGCTACTACAACGACTAAGTTCATTCTCTTTAAATTTAGACTCTTGTTAGCCTACCTACGCCATTTTGCTCGATTCTCATCTCCCTTTAG
This sequence comes from Poecilia picta, assembly GCA_033032245.1. NCBI lineage: Eukaryota > Metazoa > Chordata > Actinopteri > Cyprinodontiformes > Poeciliidae > Poecilia > Poecilia picta. The sequence continues at coordinate 6,051,889 of CM065358.1, forward strand.
TGCTTCATCTGGAATTTCCCCCATTGACTTGGATTCCTCCAGTAAAATTTCAAACGGGCCAATCAGCGAACAGAAGAAGTTCTGAACGATGATGTTGATTGTTTATTAATGCTATGTTTTAGAATTAAAGGCTAATCTAAACACATCGACAAAAAGAGGTGGACTGTTTGTGAACCTTAGCATTTAGATAACTAACATTGAACCTGTGGACACCAGAGGTTACTGTAGCTTCCTATTTTATCTCAGTCTGAGAATTAGTCTGTGTTTTCATGCTTACTGTTAAGCACAGCCTGAAATTGTCCTGATTTGCTGGGAAGTTGTTCTGGCTGTTCGCTCTATTCCTGCCACTCCTCTCCTTTACTCTTCACTTTCCAATAACGGTTGTTGACGGACAGAATCCCATATGGTCTACGCGTTTCCCCGCTCCGTCATGCTGCTTTAAATAATTCTACAATCCCATGAAGCTCTTTATGAGCCTGCTAATGATCCATTTATTTAAATAAAACATCTTCAAGCAGGGAAATATCCTAAACATTCACAACAGGAGCCGTCAACACAGGAATAGTCCACCCTGGGTCGTTTCCTACGTGTCTTTACCTCCTGGCACCCTCCTTGTCTACTTCATCTCATCATGTTTATAGACTTTTGTATCATGTTGCAGCTGCCACTCAGGGATCCACCCCTGAGAGGGTTGGTATCTCCTGTTCTTTATTTAGCTGGAGTTCTCTGTTGGATCGGATGTAAGTTCCGATCCATATGTCAACCAACTGGTATTCAGTTGGTTGACATATTTCCCATTAAGTTCCCAAAATACATTTTAATAGGCATTTTTACTGGATATAATGGATTTAGGGGTGAAATGATTAATCACAAAAAATCGATGATTGAAATAATCGTCAACAAATTGAGTAATCAATTAATCGTTAGCTGGAGTGCGGAGACTTAAAAAAACAAAACAAGAGAAATAGCTGAAAGAACAACACAATCAGAGCGTTAATTAAGCCATAATTGTATAAAAATAAATACATTTTGCATTTAAGATCGAGGGGGAAAAAAAGTTTTTTTTACATGTTTGCCCGTTTCAAATTCTATCCATCCATCCATCCATATCCATCCATTTTCTGATGCTTATCCGGGGTCAAGTCGCAGGGGCAGCAGCTTCAGAAGGGAGGCCCAGACTTCCTTCTCCCCAGCCACTGCCAAAAAAAAATTCTGCCAAAAATGAATTTCTTGTATTTCTTGTATTCTTGTATTGTATTTCTTTTAATGTATTTCTAATGTTGTTTAAATGACAAATCTGTAAAATGTGCCAATTTTTAAAATCCGATCAATCAATTAATCACCAGACAAACCAATAGCTAATAATTAATTGCAGCCTTAAATGGATTACACTAATTATTTCTCAAAAATGTCCCTATTTTTCATTGAGCATCTTGGGAAGCTGAAATCTGTACCCTTTTTCATATTTACATATTAGTGGCTCTGTCTCGTGGTGGAATCATGGAAAACATAAAGTCACTTTGTTTCTCTCTCTGTTGCCACTATCTGTCTGCCGCTCTCTAAATACTCGTCTTTCCTTTGTAAGCATTAGCAGCTGGCGCTAACCCCATGTTAACATCATCAGTGGCTCCTTAAGTGTCTGTGAGGTCACGTTCGATTCTAGTCTAAATATTTTTTGATACTTTAATCAACCTTTCAGGGCTGCACTTGGTGTGCGATTTGATTGTCTATAGACTGACTTACTGTATATTTTTATGCCAAAAAATGGAGATAAAAATCTGTTTTCCAGCCGCTTTCAGTTTTTGGTGGGACGTTAATTGTAGCCTATGTAGCCTAGCATGTACGATAGAACTGGTTGACATCTAGACTTTAGTTCACTTTTAAGTCTCCACCGGTTGTACGGGAAGACACAGTTTATGACAGTTGGAGATTTGATCAAATCGACTAACATAAGGGAGAAGGTATGGATCCGTTTTTAAGATGGTTCCAACTTTTGACCCCCAACAAGGTCTGCTACCTGTACAAATTAGCTCCACTTGAACAAGAAGACGCCATGGCTGCATTGGTGACAACAACTTGGGAAAACAATCGAGACCATTCAATACACCAGGTGTTACATCCCGATGTTAATGTGACGAGGTGACGAAGTTGCATAGGGTCAGTAGTGGGTAACAAAAAGTCCCACTAACTACAATTCAAAGTAGCACAAGTTAATAATCATTCCATACCATACAAACTTTATTTATAAAGAACTTTAAAACAACCACAGCTGATACAAAGTGCTGTACATTAAAACACAACATAATAAAAAATAAAATCACTCCATTCAGCTGATACTTGCTTCATATTCTCTTGCTTCTGACTCTCTGTTTGCTTTGAACTCGCAGAAACAAAATGTTGTTTGTTCCTCCCTAATTGCAAACAGAATAAAATTACAAACCAAATCATTTCTCAAATTTAGGTTTGAGACTTAAGACTCAAAAGATTATGACTTCAATGTTGTTGCTTTTGTGAAAATGCAGCATAAACAGACACTGTGTTCCTGACAGGAGTGCTTCCCACTGTCCAAGTCTCATTCTATAAATAACTGTGTTCTCTCCATGTTGCCTTTAAGTCAGTTGATAAGAAAAAAACCCAAAAAACTACTTGTCTTACACTACATTCTACATTCAAACAAGCTCTAATGAAACAAACATTGGTCAGGATTCACCTCAGAACGTTTGCATTACCATGACAGAATGAATTACAGAAGTTATAAAAACAATAAATAAATATTAAATATTAGGTCTTGCATAAACTTTATGTTGGCCTTTCAAACTCATCAGTTTTTAAAGAATTTATCAGTTAAAAGTTAAAAGATAAGGGTGTTTTGGTCTTCATTTGTGTTTGCGTTTTGAACATTTATATGTTTATTTACATTTGTTAGTTCTTTCAGTTGCCCTGTGACAGACTGGCGACCTGTCCAGGGTGACCCCGCCTCTCGCCTGGAACGTTGGCTGGAGAGAGGCACCAGCAACCCTCCTGACCCCACTAGAGGACAAGGGTGTAAAGGAAATGGTTAATGGATGGATAGATAGATGAATAGTTCTTTCACTTCTCTGCATTCATGATTGTTTGAATGGTGTTGCCATATCCATTCATATCTTGTTTGTGTTTAGTTTCTTAGCTTAAATACTAATAATATGACCCTGAATGGTAGTCATAGTTACTCACATGGCAGTCTTGAACAAATTGCTCACCCTGGTTTAGGATCTTTTTTTGTCATATGCCATACACAACATTTGTGCTTGGTTTCTTTGAGTACCGTAGACTTACTGTTCATAAGGAAAGAGGACATGCTGTGATTTTGCATTTTTAATTCTCCTGCTCTCTGGAGCCTGCTGACATTTAGGTTGCCGTGCTAGCAGGAGTGTCCCGTAACAATGGCTGCAAGGAGATTTGCTAGTCTGGGAATCTGTTCCTCACCCTTTCACCTTGCAGCCGTGGATCATTTTATCACTTATATTCTTTTTTCACCACCCCCCTCTTGAACACAGTATTAAATAAAGAGTACACATTTCACTGCACAGTAAAATAAGTTAAGTACTGTGTTTCTTTTAAATTGGAAACTTTTGTTGCATTTTTTATTTTGCATGTTCAATCCAGAAATAAAACTATGAAAAGGCTGCTTTGTATGCAAAATCTGCATTTTAATATATACCTTTCTATTATTATTATTATTATTATTATTATTATTATTATTTTATTATTTTATTATATTATATATTTTTTTATTACAATACAACAATATAAAATGTTTGCTGTGTCTTTGACCTTTGCATGTTTTTTTTTCTACTTCTTGGTGTCTGTAAACAGGTTGGCTAATTGTTGTACAGCCAAAGGTCATCACTGTGGCCAGCACAAGCACTAGTGTGGGAAGGTTCATGCTGAGTGATGGCTCCATGTTTCCTGGTTCCTTTTGCTGCACAGCAAACATCTTGTTTAAGTTCGCCTTCAACAGATCTGTTGAAGGGTTAATTCAGTATTTGCTGAAGATTCTGTTAAAACATCCATCCATCCATCCATCCATCCATCATTGTGAATAAAGGGTTGGTTAGTTGGATAAATGTAATTGGTGTTCGTTTTGGAGTCTGTTATTGTATCTGTATATAAAAAAATCTGGGATCTCTTAACACTTTAAACAAAAAAATATATACTTCAAGTTGCTACCAAGAAATGGTTTTTCAATCAAATAATCAAATTCTAAATGCAAGTGTCCCAATTCTGTGAAATGTGCCGTTTCTTTCACCATTAACATTTAGTGTTGCAACACTAATTTTCATCAGATGATTCCTACGGTCTAACCTGGGACCTGGACAGTAACAACACTTTGTTTGACATGAGACCTTATTTGAAAGCAGTTTTAAACAAACCTTAGAAAGATACCTCAAGTTTAATCTACATTCCTATTTATCTACCTATATAGCTAGCTAACAAGCTATATAGCTTGCTATCTACCTAGCTATCAATCTAACTGTCTGTTTAGTTACTTGTATAACTAGCTAGCTTTCTAGGTATCTGTCATGGTGGCAGAATGTTCTGACATGTTCTTCCTGTAGACCTTTAGTCATCATTGTTATGATGAGTTATTGCATGTTTAGGTAATTATTTCATCTAGTTTTGGATGCTTAGTAGCTGTGAAGCTGAAGTTTGTTAGCGTAAAGCTACAACAAAGACCCTAGCAGGGTATACAAAGCAGCTTTGATACTCTTTGACTCCTTAATGACTATTTTATCATTTCAGCTGATCTGGTAAAATAATAAATGTGTTTTAACAAAATCTCTCCAAACAAACAAAATGCGTGTGTTTATGTTTGGGTCTGTACCAGTCGGTAGGACTGGAGGGGATTATGTCTCGGCTGCCTCTTGCTCCCAGCTGGGTGTATTCCCCTGAAAATGTCATCAGCATGAGGGATTTGGCATAACCTGGCTAACCGCACTTCATTTGTGGCTTGACAAGAATAGTCGCTTTTAACTGTATAATTTGATGCATTACTGTGAATCAGCTGTATTTCCAGTTTACCCTGCGCATTGTGACTGTATTTTCTTTGATTCTCCATTTCTCCTTACTCCTGATTGTAACTTTCATGAACGTGCTTAAAAATAGAAGAAAACAAATCACTACAGCAGAGAGGAAAGTAGTGGCTAGTTATGTTACAGAGACGTAAATAATATGCAAAAATGTATTTATATTTTGCTTTAAACGTACAAAAAATTGGAAGGAGCGAGAGATTGAGATCTGCAATAGTAAATTTTAATGTTTCTACAGTTAAAAATTGTTTCTAAAGTTGGTTAGCAAATAACGGTCACAGGTGACCAACTTTACACATCTCCAGACGTCACTCCCAAGACACTTTCTCTATTTGGCAGAAAAAGTTTCATGTAAAAATGATGGATGACTCAATTTTTTTGTTTATTTGTTTTGGGCACAACTCATTGACCTGGGCTAGAATGTGCTTTTTAATTCTTAATTTTCTGGTGACTGATAAGTGTGCAAGCAGCAGAAATGTCCAGTTTGTTTTTGCCAAACTGTGTCCTTGTTTACCGCACATGCAGCCTTGTTGCTGTGAGAAAAAGAACTGATCCCACTGGACACAAACACAACACTTGACCTGCTGCGCTGTCCGTTTCAGTACAGTTATGTTTCCTGTTGCAGCGTTTCAGAAACATTTACAATCGGGGCCGGAAATACAAGGTTGTGACCTCTGGGCTGGAAACTGTTTTGGTGCCTTATCCACTGAAAGAAAAATATTTTGCTGATGCAAATTACAGCACATCTAACGGTGTGCTGTAATTTGAATTAGGTATGAACTGATGGCAGGCTTAATGCGTTCTTTGGCCTGTAGCTCCATGTTGTTCCCAAAAACCAAATGACTATAACTTCATCATTTTTCAAATACTTGAGTATTGTTTACAGTCATAAAAATGTCCAAATATTATTACAACTCGCCTGAGATGAGCCTGTGACTCTAACTGGAAGTACAAAGTACAAAAAAAACATATTAATATAAACAATTTTTTTTAAATTTGTACCCCTCCTCCCCAAATATTAGCACCCTGGGCTAGTTTGCCTATTAGCCCCAGTTAGCATGTTCTCTCTAAAGACATGCTGATTCTCCCCCAGGTGCTCTAGGCTCTTCCCACAGTCTAAAAACATGAACATAACTGGCCAGCCTAAACTGCCCTGAGGTGTGAGTTTGCATTGACCTCTGGGTGAACCCTGCTATTCACTCACTGAGCCCGAGACACACCAGGCCCATCCCAACCCCACCAACAGTCACCATTTTTATGGGTGAGTTATTGCATGTTCAGGTTCCTCTGATATTGGATGCTGTGAAGCTGTAAAGTCAAAGTTTTATTAGCATAGAGCTACAGCAATCGTCCTAACAAGGTAACAGTTTTGATATTGATTGACTCCTTAATGAGTAACTGTTTTAATGTGTCATTTGATCTGGTAAAATAATAACCTATAAATAACTTTTAGCTACATACGAGTAAAGAGGGAGGACCTACATGTATGCTGCCTTTCTTAAAGGGGCAGTATTTTAGAGCACAATCAAGTAACTATGTTACCTTCAGTTGTTATAAAAAATATGACTTAAAGAAATCAGACTTCGTAATTTAGTGCCTTGAAATTGGGCCTCTGTTTCTTTAAGAAAGCCCAGAGGAGGAGCTTCACCTTGAAGGCGGGGCTAAGTCCACCCAGGCGTTTTGCACAGCTGAATGGTTGCCACGTGAGATTTAAAGGATTTCTCAAACATGCCTGAAGGAAACAATGCAACACTCAAGGTATTTTTTGATGAGGGAAAAAAATTATATAACATGATGCAAAGCTTAAAAAAAGTTGATTTTACCTAATACTGCCTCTTTAAGAAAACTAAGTATTTCACAATTACACACTCCTTTCTTTTGGTCTTTGCAATGCCAATAAATGTCATTGATTTTTTTTGTTGTAAAGTAACAACAAAGTAAGGAAAAACTCAGTAGATGTGAATACTTTTAAAGGGCCCACACACACACGCGCACACACACACACACAGACACACTCATAGATAGCAAGGTCTAGACTGCCATGTTGTATCACCTGACCGGCAACAGCCGACCTTCCCTTGCTGACCGTAAATCCACTCAAAACAACCCCCGGGGTCATTTCAAAGTTCCCGTTAACAAGTTGCGCCCATGCTGAGTGCATGAGGGTGTGTTTGCTTTGGCAAGTGTCTGCGTGTGAGACGGGAGAGCAGATGACCTGTTTGCCTCCTGAGCTCCACTGACGCGTCACCAGATGAATGTGTGATGAAATCGTGGCAACTTATTTAAAGGTATAACATCACTCCTGAAACCCCAGAGGGAGCGCTGGAGGAAATCCCATCAGGCCATGCTTCAAAAAACTTTCTATCTTCAGAGGGACTGGCGATTCACTGACTGTGGTCATGGGTTAAAATGAAAAGAATTATATCACCTGAAGACGGATTTTTGATGAAATAGCACAGATATCACACTAGGGCAGGGCAATGAATCGATTTTAGCAATTAAGAGAAATTTTTGGTTTTTGAAGATTTGATTTTGGAAAAGTCTGGATTTTTTCCTTCTTTTTTTGGCAAGCATGTTGTACAGCTTTTGTTTATTTGGACTCTGAGTATTAGGACCAGGCTATGGATTTAATTGTGAGAATAAATATTTTAAAAAATGAGAATAGTGTTAACATTACCAGAATAAGGTCATAACATTAGGAGAATAAAGGAGAAATCTTATGGCAACTTCTACACAAAAATAATTTAAAAATTAAAACAAGGAATTTTCAGCGTTGTACATTGGTATAAGTTTTGCAGATTAGAAATACTTCATTTTTTAACACATCAGCATCAAATTATCATTAGTAGCAGGACTGTGAAATGATTTCAGAAGCCAACATGATACACTTCTCTCGTTTTATTGAGTTTATCATTTCTTTTTTTTTTTTTTACTACCGAAATTTTAATGAATCTGAAAACAGTTTGATATTTTAGATCAAGATTGGAAAAATGCGTCAAAACGCAGATACTCTGAATAGACATGTGACCCGTGTCGCAGATGGAAGAAAAACGTGTGATCTGATCCCATCAGTTCACTCTGGCTCTGACATCCCCCTCCGTCAGCAGTGACACTGATAAATATAGTCACTACGGTAACAGCCAGGCTGACGTGACATGCTGTTGGGATCGCTGATGAATCCGAGGCTTTTCTCATCTCACTACCAGCTCTGTGTGGTCGGTCTCGTCATCCTCTTCTCCACAAATATTTCTGGGGCGAACCTTTGCAATGTGGCGCTGAAACGGAAGTCACTGTGTCCATAACCTTTGAACTTCTTTGTTTTCTAAACTGACTTTTTTTTATTCACCAACTAGTGTGTATACAGTAAACATCACAAACTGACAAAGAGCAAGAAGGGGTATTGATCTACAAAATAATTCACTAGCCATAAAAACAAAATAGCCAAATGAACAAAAAAACAAACAAACATGGAGGTATATATTGAAACATATGTTAAGATTTTGCTTCTTGCAACCACAAAATTGCAAAACCTGCAATTGCACTCATGGCTCTTTACTTGATACCGAGTAGCACCAAAAAAAAAAAAAAAAGTTTATTTTAAACTTGAATCTGAAAAGTAATTTTGAATGTTTTTTTTTTTCAGTTTCAATTTTTTGTTTTTTTCTTTTGAACAAACTTTATAGCCCCAATTTAGCTCCGTATCCTTCCAACCTCACAGGTCATCACCAGAAACAAATCCGAAGATTAACAGAGGAAATAAAAAGCTGGTTAGCAACCAGAAGATGGATTTTATTGCTGTGCTGCCAACATTTAAGATTAGAAAAAGCGATTTCCTAATCTTAAATCAGCAATAAGTACAAAGGTCATGACCTGCTGTGGTATTTTTATCAGCAGCAAATGAGACACTGCAGTGTAAATGTGAGGAAATCTGGTCAGATTTGAGCATAAAACCCAAAGTCTTTGACAATAATGCAAAGCTACTTTCCGTAGACATGTCTGCTGGATCTGACCTCCGAAAATCTGTTAATTTTTTTATTTAAAAAATAAATGAAAATAAAAACTGCTTCCTACTATTCCCCACTTTAAGACTTACAACTGCTGTGATTTGTTTCACTTTCTAGAGCTTTCTCATTTGGCTTCTTTCTCTACACATAACCCGCATCTGTCATGTTTTGGTCTCTGGTCTTTGAGTGCAAGTTTTGCGGGTTTAACTGGTGACAGATGAGACTGATGTATCAACACAGGGTCTGTTGTTACATCCAGTATTTTGCTCTGCTGCAGTCATGCTTACATGTTTACAGTATTAACACAGAGAGGCCAGCGTTAAGCCATGCCCTCTCATGGGAAAGAATCTGGCTCTGTTTGTTTGTTTATTTATTTATTTATTTTACCTCCGGTGAAATAAATTATTACACCTCTGCCAAATTTGCTTTAGTTTGTTATTTACTGGGATGTTTCAGTCTCACAGCCTACTGTGTAAATCTTTGCTTTGGTCCACTTTGCTTTTTCATATAGCGCCTACTGAACTCCCTGTTTTACTATGTTTGTTGCATTAAGAAATGCACAAAAATGATCTTAAACATATGTATGTATATAATTAGATGTGGACGCTTCACTACTTTGGTCCAGGCTATTTACTGCAAAAACAAAAGAACTTACCAAGTATTTATGGTCTAGTTTCTAGTGCAAATATATTTAGTGTGCTTGAAATAAAACAAAACTAACCCTATAAGTAACTTTTACGCAATATGTAGGAGTCAATAATTCCTTAAAATTGATTTAAAGAAAATACTAGTTCCGCTGGCAGATCATTTCACCTATAACAATGAAAAAATGTTTCACAGAGCAGCCCTCCATGCTACTTCTCATTGAACCGCTGGTAAATTACTCGTTAAAGTGTTAATAGGAGCAATGTTGCATGAATTCCTGAAGGCGGAGATTCAGGAAGAGCAGAGGCTTCTAAAAGAGACAGAGGCCCAATTTCACTTTGTAATTTTTAAATTACAAAGTCAATTTTCTTTTAAGTCATATTTGATTTATACTGCATTTTTGCAGTATTGAAGGCAACATAGGTACTTGATTGTACTATAAGATGGTACAGCGTGACTGGATGCAAACTATACTCCTGGATGGAGCTGTGGGATGCCTCTCTTCAGTAGGGATAGGAAATCTTTTCAGAGTTGATGGGAAGAGATGGACTAAGCTAGATACAAAGCGATTCTGGACCAAGTCCTGTTAGAAGCTGCATAACTGCAAATTGCTCAATTAAATGGTCAATGGAAATGCAGCTGAAGTCTCAAAAGGTACTTTTTTAAACATGGTCTTAAAACATTATCTCTGTGTTATCATTATGTCTATTGGACTGGGATGTCCTTCTTTGCATATCTGTTAAACGCTACACAGCGTAGGGACACACAGATGGTGTCTTTGTGTTTATTTCGAGGGGCTTACAGTTTCAGAGGCTGGGTCTTTGACTGAGAGGAGGGAAGTGGAGGGAGGTCCCTGGTAAACACATGGTGTGGAGAGAGAGAGACAGAGAGACAGGGTGGGGAGTGAGCCACTATAAAAGAAACAGTCAGAGCTGCTGTTGGCATTCGCTCCAGCAAGCTGACACTGACACACGACAGACAGAGCTGAGACCCAGTCGACACCGGCAACAATTGCTTTTTCTTCAAGACTGATTTTCTCCATTCTGCCAAGACTTGGAGGTCTGCACCCTGGTCCACTCTGGGTTTTTTTTCCTTCTGAGACAGAGAGATTTTTCTCCTCTTCTTCTACCACGAGGCTCCCAAACGAGCAAGAGAGGACGAGCTTGTGTCCGCAGAGACTGTCTTGGCATTTTTGTTGCACTCGGGCTCCCGTTCCACCATGGCTGCTGTGCGTCAGATGCCGGCGGAGACCTCAGGGTTCCACGTCCTCTCTGCCCACCTGATGGCCACTGCCACAGAGGAGTTCCCCAGCAACTACCCGTCCCCAAGAGCCCGGCGAAGGGCAAGAGTCGCTCCCGCCGACCCCGGGAGGCCCGCTTCAAAACCCAGCCGGTCACCTTTGCCGAGATCGCTGAGGTAGAAGAGGAAGGCTCTTCCCCTTTGGAAGAAGAGAGGGCGCGTCGCTCCTTCCTGCAGTCATTGGAGAACCTGCGGCGGAGCACGCAGGCCCTCTACTGCCCAGGGGCGACCAATCGCACCCCCACGCCCACGCAGGCCAGCCTGGACTCCAGCGACTCCGACTCCACACAGTGAGAACTTCACAAATGGAGGTCGACTGAACAGAACCAAACTTGCAGTCCTGCCTTTGTGTAAAGCTACTGCTGCCATGCAAAACTCTGCATTTAGCTCACCAACTCATCTGCACACTGCTCGAAGATGCACATCAGACTTTTCCGTAAAGACCTCCACCGCTGGCTGGTTTTACAGCTGTACAGAAATAATGTGTAGAGGCAGCAAACAATGCAACATTCAGCACAACGTCTTGTTTCCTACTGTAGTTATTTAGGAGTAATATGGAAGAGGAAGGGTATTTTCCCATTTTGGAGCTATAGAGCATGTCTGTTTCTATCTAGATTTTCTACTTGATGAGCGAATAGGGCAAGGATGACTAAAAATGTTAACGTTGTGATTGATTTGTCTGTAAATACATAGACAAAGCAAAACGTCCTGCAGCAAAAGTTAGCCGGCTGGGCCTGGAACTGTAGAGGACCATCACAGATCTTGTCTAGAGACTCAGAAAGATTTTTTTTTTCCCACGTTAATGAAATCAATGCTGTTGCTTTGATTTCTGAGCAGAAATTCCCTTCTATTTTTCAAAATGAAATTATTTATTATTATTATTTGCATAACCAAGTACATTTCTAGATGTAAAGTTGTCTATGACTTCTGGTCACTTTGACTTTCATACAAATAATAACCTTTATATTTTGTGATTCTATTACTTTGTATGTACATGTATATATATATTTGCTTATGTACTTCAATAAATATTTTCAAGGACACTGAGTCAATTTCAGATTCACTTTGAGAAGTTTTAAAAAACTATAAACACATAAATCAACAAAACTTTGATGGCACATGGAGCAAATGACAATAACCCACAGTAACAGGGCTACTGATGTACAACCTGACTTTTAAACATTGTTTAGGATTTTTCAATAAACTGAGGTTGGGTCTATTCAGAAAACTACATAGGCCAATGTTAATGTACGATAATGTTAACGTAACTTAACGTTGATGCAGGCTAACATTAACATAAGTCAACCTAAACGTAGACTAATGTCAACATCAACATTGTCTTGCTGCGCTATTTTGCTCGATTCAAATCTTGCTTGCCTCTCAGTGTGAGCTTTCTCCCGTTGACCTCAATAATTTCTCCTGGGCCAATCGAATAACAGAAAGAGAAGTTGTGAACCTCTTTCACAACCTCAATTCTAAGATTGTGTACGATCTTAGAATTGTAGTCTGCCTGTAGTTTTAGGAATGTGTTGACCACACTTCCAAATATTGAGTTAGCATGAACAGCTCTTATGTTCGACTTGGTACATTTCTTTTTGCAGTGGAGGCTTACCGGTAAACTTTCCGGTAAGCTTCATAGCGTTGAACTGACCCATTACATACGTCATGGCCAAACATTAGGGATCAGGTAACGAGTCCTCGCCTCCAGGAAACAATCGTTTTTCTTCAGCTAAGAGCCTAGAACCTCTACGAAGAAAAAGTACAAAGGGCAAATTAATTGTTAAAAGGACCAAATAACATAACAGCTCCACCAGTGAAGAGTGCATGAAAGCTTTATCTTCCCATTTGTCTTCAGTGTTTTTGTCGTAAATGGCCGATTACTTTCGGCTGACCCCGTGTGCGAACACTCAGTACTTGACCTGTATCTGCTGCTTGGCCGGTGACGCACTTTCAGTAATGTCAGGTTTTTGTTTTTTCCCAGTGAACTCAGCCACATCACTGTTACGTCTGCTGGAAACGGGCCAATCACAGAGCTGCTCCAGCTCCTCTACTGTTCATTAAAAACTTTGAGTTTCTTTTACATTATTCCTCTCGTCTGCGCACCCCTGATCTTTCTGACGTTGCTCCGGAGACAAAAACAAGTGGAAAAATCCCCCAAAACATGCCAAGTGGTGTGTCTTGTTTTCAATACAAACAGAAGCCAGAGCAGAGGACGGGTTCGATGGAAGATGGAGGGTTTATTTTAGCTGGATCAAATCAGGAAAGGTTCAAACATGGCAGTGAATGAAAACCGTCCAGGTTCTGTGACGTTAACCAGACCTAATTTAGTCAAGGGATTGAGTGATGTCCTCACAGAAAGATCAGCGTGACTAATGTATCTGGTACAGTGTTTTTTGTTGTTGTTTTTTTTCCCTTTTTCTCTGGAACAAGAGTCGTCTCTAGCATCTGCTCTGTGATTCCACCCACAGCCTGGGGAACATTATGCTAAGCAACCTGCTTGTGATTAATTTTTTTTTTATTTATTTATTGTTCTTCTCTTGCCCTAATTGCATTTTTATGAATCTGTTGACGTTTCTGGCTCCTGGATAATTCTCTGGAGGGTACTCGAGCAAAGAATTATAATTAAAATATTCAATAGTACTTTGAGATTTAAAATAGTATCTAATAAGTACATTAAAATTTTTTAATTAAAAGCAGAGCTACGATTTTATGTAAAATGGAGAATTAAATCGCATTTACAAAAATTAAAGAATGTTTTTGTAGATGGAATTTAATAAACACATGAAAAGTAGAGCAAGAAATTCACTGTAGCACAATCTCACTCTAAATGAAGGTGAAGGTATTGTGAAATACCAGCACATTCAAAAATAATAATGATAATTTGGTGGCCCCTTATTGGGTGTTTTAACAGGAGAATTTTCTGGAACATATTGCCAAATAAATACAGAAATTGTTCCCTAGATGCAAACTCAGCAATTGTGCATGACAACCAGAGTCCCCAAACTTAAATAATCCATTAGCCTATCAGAGGCCCCGCAACTCTGAACGACAGGGATGTCCAAACTGCGGCTCGCTGGCCACTTTCAGCCCCTGGATTAATTTTCTGTGCCCCAAGGCCCCAACTGCAATTTTGTTGGGAGGCAGTGGGGGAAATCTGATGTTCATAAAACAATTATACAAATCTAAATCAAAAGTGCTCACAAGCTAAGAGATGAGGTGAAAAAAGTAAACAAAAAAACTAAAATTACCTTTTTTTTCCTACTCGACAATACATTAGGCATGCAATAGTTCAATATATTATTTGGACAAATTAAGTATTAGTTGTGTTTTTCTTTTTTTTTTAGAAAAGGGATGTCATTCTTACTTTGATAATGACTGCTGTATTCAGACAAGTTTAAGAAATTAAGGGCAAATCTGGACACAGTTGTTTCTGCTTTGGTGTACAAGTCGCCGGATAAATGTGTTTTATTTAATATGGAATGAAAGTGGGTGCAAAATGTAATTAATAAAAAACATTTACCTCCCATGCTGCATGGTAAAAATATTTCAAATTTTCAGAAATTATTTGCCCTATTTAAAAAAAATCTAGATTTGGAAGGCCAAATTTATATCACTCTTTGGAGTTTTCTCCGATGTGACGGTGAGATTGTGCAACTTTAACAAATACAATTGTTGTGATCTGTTGAGGATTTTCAGTCTCACAAATACTTGTTGATTTATTCCTTAACATTGCTTTTCAGAGTCCATTGACGTTTCAGTTTGTTTGTTTTTTCCCCCAAACAACCAAGTTCAGATATATATTTTTAAGTGAGTCAGGCAGAGTCCAGGTGTGTCTTAAACGTAATTTCCGATATCAAGTTTCATGCTACCACTCTTTGTCTCCCCCTGGTGGTGTACAGCAGTTACAAGTGATCATAAATTCACAGCAAAGGTTGCGGTTTACCTTTCGAACTTATTGTTCAGTTTCCTGACAAATCTCTGTGAAGTATGTGCTTGTTTTGAGTTTTTAGATAATTAAACTATAATATCCATCTTTCTGAAAGGTCACTAAAAGCCCATAAAAATCCCCAGACCTCAACATCTCTGCCCTGAATGGAGTCAGGACATTTTCCCCCTTTTTAGACAATCCAGTGCAAACAGAGAGAGAATGCCAAGTTCTCTTGTAAATAACTGATGAACCAAAAAGGAAGGCGATTTCAGCCCTAAGCATGTTTAATATGCCTTTTACTTTTTAGACGATAGAAAGTAATAATAATATTTTAAAAAATTAATCTCAATTCCATGCTTCATATTTCCTGAAACCAAAATGGTTGAATATGTTAAATATTCAACATTATTTGAACATTTGTGGTAACCTATTGAAGCCATCTTTATGATAGGTTAAAAACATTTGTACGTCTGTATTTTAGAAGCCATGTTGGATTTGGAGGTCGGGTTTGGGGAGAGCACTGGCTTTGCTTGACCTTTCTGTTAAGTTTTCCAACGTTAATATTTAACCTTTATCTAAATGAATAATTAAATCAAACCTTTCAGCCAATCAAGTAGCGCCAAAAGATTAAAGGTTTTTAGTAACATAAAGACAACAAATCCAACTCCTTTCCTGTTCAGACTGTCTGTCAGAAGGGTGATAATTCGAGAACTTTTTACATTTATTTTTTTTAAATAAAAGGTGTCCATTTAAAAAAAAGGAGTCGAAAAATAATTATGACCCAAATTATCAAATATTTATATTAAAAACTTCTGACAAATAGTGCAGAGTAAAACTAACTGTAAAATTCTTACCTGGTTTCAATACTTATCGCAGTGGCTAAAAAGTAAAATATGGAAATATTTTAAGTGGAAATATTTCTTCTAAAAGGTTTGAACTATTGCCATTATTATTATTTGTCCAGAAATAGTGATTTTTAAAAGAAAAAGAAAAACATTGTGCTGCTTTTTAGAAAGAAAGAAAGAAAGAAAGAAAGAAAGAAAGAAAGAAAGAAAGAAAGAAAGAAAGAAAAGAAAGAAAGAAGAAAGAAAGAAAGAAAGAAAGAAAGAAAGAAAGAAAGAAAGAAAGAAAGAAGCTAAATGCAACCTGTTCCTGTCCATCTCTTTCGTCGTTCTTACGTCAGACGTCCTTGTTTAGTTGACAAGAAACCCAACCAATGAATTGTGTGCATACCGGACTCGTGACGCACGAATGGGTTTACTTTTGACCAATCAAACTGCTGTCATGTGTAACCGACCAATTAGATTTTGGAGGCGGAACAAATATTGAAGGAGCGCGAACGGTTAAGGACACCTATGTGGAAAATGGCGATTATGTACTTTAGGTATGCGGGTAACGTCGTGTGGACGCTCTAAGCTGTCTGTAAAGTATCCTTTTTACGTGCCGGGGTAAATACTTTATAGCACAGGCGTCACGTTATTTCAAAGAGAGCCATGAGAACATTCGTAAAGCGTCACATCTGACTTAAGTTTGTACAGCTGTATCGTAACGTTGTTGTTTGCTAGCAGATAGCTGTTAACGTGAAAACATGAAGTTAACCGAACCGACCCACTTAAAACTAAGGTAAAGTTCTTGCATGAAATTAAAGAGCGGTTGTGTGTGAACTGCTAAGCCTGTCACGGCAATTCTTGGTCAACATTTGACCAAGACGTACCAAGTTTTTCATGCCGTTTTCCCATTTACTGACGTTACATTTAACAGCATGGCTCTGCACAACCTAGTGTTTGTTATCGACGTTGATTGTGAGGGTCACGCGTCAGAACATCCACTGGAGGTCCGGAACAATTTCGTGAAACGGGGAGTGTTGTATATCCTGCTGCATTTCGGCTACAAATATGGATTTGAGAAAGTGCGCTGGGGCTATAAGTTTTTCCAGGCTAAAGCTGGGCGCAGTGTCAGCGTCATGTCGAGAGGATCCGACTTCAAGGAGCTGCGACACAAAACATTCGAGGACTTTGAGCAAGAGCTTGAATCGAAATTCGACGTGAAGGATAAAGTTTGTCCTTCCCAACGGAAGCAACAGTCCAGTAAATCGCTTTCAGTTCAAAACGCTCTTAGGGAAACTCTGCTGGACTTCCAGTGGGACAGACCGGACATCACCTCTCCGACCAAACTTTCACTCAGACCCAGGAAGTCGAGTCGTGTTCCAGGAAAGGCCGGTGTGTCTCAGGAAAGCGACTCTTTAAGCGGCGGGAAGAATATTGTGTTTGTGGTCTCGCGGTGTCCCCGTTCGAGGGCTCATCTCCTGGACTACCTGTCGGTAAAAGACGGCGACCTGCCGGCAGACGTGACAGATTATATCCTGCCGAAGAGTCTTAACGACCTGGTTGCCCAGCAACAAGTTGTTCTGCACTGGATTGACACTCGTCCACATGTTGAGGTAAGACTGAGTGGGCAGTACTGAAAAGTCAACCAAATATTCACAGACCATCATCTGGCACATTAACTTGAGAAAAAAATTAAGTCAAGATTTAGATGCTGAAGTATGAATTTGTAGTAGGTTTTCTCTGAATTCACACACCATCAACAGTTATGGTTATTCTCATGATAAACCCACAATCATTTCCGTATCGATATCTCATTTGAAGGTAGCAGAAACTAGAATTATTATCTTTTTGTTGCAATCAACTAGCTTCCATCAAATTCTGTTTGCACTTGGGCTTCAAGGGGAAAAAACAAACCACCCATACAGACGGTAGGATCTGTCACGATGACAAGATCCTTTTGCCCAACAATAAGTTGTCCCAGAACTTGATGCAATGAATCATAATGTTGTTTTGAGACAATTTACAAGTGATATAATGGTAATTATCGAACAATAATGCAAGGACACTTTCTCAAAGATCGATAAACTTTACATTGATCATTTAAACATTGGAACTGGAAGACATTTTAAAAATCCAAACAGAAAAAAAAACTAATAAAATGAATTCTGAAGTCTCTGTAAACAAAATTATGTTTCAAAATAAGGAATAGTTGAGACCAAAGCGCCAGACTGAAGACTAGTTCTATTATAGAAACGAGAAAAACGGTAAATCAACAAAATAAAAAATAACGAGTTTGTCTTAGTGTATCATGCGATTAATTGATTTTTACTGAGGCCCGTACAGACCCACTGAATAATTTAGAATATTATTGAAAAGAAACGTCATCACCAAAGTGAAACACATTCCACACACACAGATGGATGTTTTTGAACTCGCGTTTTCAGTGTTAATTTGGAACCGTCCCTCTCCGCTCATTTCCTGTTGAACCTTCTGTCTCGTTTCAGATCGTGAGCTGCAAGGACGGCTTCGGCTCTGACGAGCTGTCTGCGGTTCTGGCCCAAGTGGGCGGCAGAGTGATCCCCCTGGTGGCTCTGCTGAACCTCTGCTCCAATCACAACTCCGACCCGAGACACAGGAAGGAGTCCTCCCTGTTCAGCTCCAGCGTGGGCTTCCTGCTGTCATCAGAGAGGCTGTGCCGCCTGGCTTTTCCTGCTGCAGACGCCGTCCTACGATGGGACCACGGTTCGTGGACACGCAGAATGTTTTCCAGAACGTTCCAAAATATTGATAATTATTGTAACTTGAGTCATTTATCCAGATAATGTTTTAAGAAAAGGTTCACTTTACCTTTTAGTAGGTCTGGAAGATAAATCGATTTTAATGATTAGTTAAAGTCTGGA
Source organism: Poecilia picta (assembly GCA_033032245.1). Classification (NCBI taxonomy): domain Eukaryota; kingdom Metazoa; phylum Chordata; class Actinopteri; order Cyprinodontiformes; family Poeciliidae; genus Poecilia; species Poecilia picta. The sequence goes on from CM065358.1 coordinate 6,070,561, forward strand.
TTTTTTTTTTTCCCCCACCAAAGCATTCCTTGTATTCCCGGAGTTCAGAGTGATGTCAGCACACACACACACACACACACACACACACACCTACACACACGCACACACACACACACTCACACTACCATCTTGTTCCACCAGTGTGTTTTTACAACTTCTATTCATTTGGACCTTGAATTCAGGTCAACTTGCAAAACTAAAGAAGTTTATTTTATTTGTCATTTCTTTTTAAGGGAAATAGGTAAAAAAAAATCTTTTAGAGATTTTAATTTTAAGCCATATAACTTATTAATCGTCCCAAATATAACCTGAAACAGTCTTATGTGTTGCTTCTCTAAAACATTACAAGTATGCTCCACACGGAACACAAAGGATACCATTAAGATGACCAAAACACAATGTTTGCATATATTCATAAATAAACTTGCCAGTTTATTTCCCTCGTTATTTTTTATTTTTATTTATTTTTTTATTCTTTGCTAATCTAGGAAACGATTCTCACAGCTGCCGTATTGTGGTGGAGCCGATGTGTCGAGGCCAGCGTCTTCTGCAGGAGTCCGTAGAGGTGCACCTGAAGGGGGCGCTGCAGGGCTGGGATGCCTCTTCCCTGACCCGATCTCCCACCGAGTCGTGGCTGCTTCAGCTCCCCAGCAGCAGCGACCAGGAAACGACTGCCTTCCTGCCTCTCTTCACACAACTGTCTGCTCTTTCACTTCAAATGGTGAGAGACCAGAGAGAGGCTGACATTTATACCACATGGGACTTTTTATGGAGATGTAACACGCATGAGATTCTGCAAATGCCAAGCAAAGACACAAATTCTTATGTGAAGCTTTCTTTTCTCCTAAGACACAAAGATGATGCACAACACCTCATCAATAAGCTGTGTATGGCTGCAGTTATTGATTATTTTAGTAATCGATGAATCTGCTGACAAAAATCTGCATATTCTACAAATCTTTAATTTAACCTATTAATCCTCTCCAACAAAATATTAAAAATACTTTAAAAGATGCAAAAAAAACCCCAATTAATTACTAAATTGCAATACAATGATATTCCTGTATTGAATCTGAATTGAGTGAAGCTAAAATTAGTTTTGCCTAAAACATATTTACTGGAGAAAGGTTTCTATAAAATATTTGTTGCACTTTTGGTTTAATTACTGCGCTGAAATTTTATTTCGAGTCTGCATGCTCCAGTTAACTATTAATTCATTACTAAAATAACTGGTGATTGTTAAATAATCAGTTAATCACGATTAATGAAATGAATTGTTTCAGCCCTAATGCAGTTTTCTGTCTTAGTCGCACCTCTGTAAGGTGAAAATCACCATGGTGACCTGAAACACGACTACAAAATGCAGCAATGAAAGTTAAACAAGCTTGTTAAAATCCAGTCTAAACATTGCATTTGTTTTATTTATTTTTTTGGTGCATTGGATTAATTACAGTTAACCTTTTTTTCTCCTCCAAGCTAGTTCTCCTCCAAGCTAGCTCACAGCAAGGACACAACTTCTCCTTTTAATGCAGCTCTTAAAAATCTGATCTGTCTTAAAAGACGAGCTGCGTGGAATTAAACCGCAAAACGGAACCAAAAATGAAATGTTTTCAAACACGAACGGAATGAGACCGTTTAACGCAGCACGATGTCTGATGTTTAAGCAAAATAACTTTTCGCTTGGTGACTCCGATCTTTTCATTCCCTGCTTTAATTGTTTCCACAGCTCGCTGAAGTCTGTCACAGTGGGCTGTCGTGTCCCGCCGTCTTTTCCCCGCTGTCCCAGTCCACAGCTCTGCTCACCGTTTTCCAGCCGATCGTCCTTCAGCACGACCAGCTGCTGAAGACGAATGTCTCTGCCCCCGTCGCCGCGGAAACCTCTGCTGACCTGCCAGAAGTGGTGAACAGCGTTCTGGGTGTGGTCTATGACATCATGAACAAGGACAGCGACGGTACCAACGGTAGGAATTAGAGCAGATTGAACCTAAAGCGATTAATCGATCATTCAAATAATCATCAACTAATTTAGTAATTGATTAATCATTAACTGGAGTATGCAGACTCACAAAAGGCCTTTTCCTTTTGTGAGGTTTAACAACACCCTCAGAGGAGTGACTAAACTAAAACTGTAAAAAAAAAATTAAAAAAAAATCTACATTTTGCATTTAAGATTAAAATAAGAAAACGTTTGTCTATAAATATGTTCTACCGGAACTCCACTAGTCGCAGTTTTAGATTCCCCCAGTTCAAATTCTATGAATAAATCTCCTATTCAGCACTTTTTTCTGTCCAATTATTATTTGGTGATTTAAAAAATAATCAAAATGTAAGAATACTAGAGAAATATTCTTTATTGTTTCATGGCGGGAAAAGTTTACGTAATCGGGACCGTGCATAATAACAAAAAAATATAGGAAAATAACACATTTTCCTTCCACTCAACTTTCTATGAATATTCTATAACTTTTTTTTAAATATTCTAACTTTGTGAGTCACTGAATGATCTGTTTTCATTATCAGTAAATCGTAATGGTCAAAATGACAAGAAATAAAGGCTTAAAATATTTCACTCCGTATTGAATCTATGAGTAACAAATGGTTTTCTGGATGAAACCAAGTTGGCACTTTTCTTCTGAGCTTGGGAAATAGTCAAATAATTAAAAAAAAAGTCCTAGTTTGATTTGTAGTTATGAAAGTGTTTTTCAGCTAACTGCAGATGTTGGTACGTGTTGTGTGTTGTCTGAGAACCCATTCCTGAACAGTGTAGCAACATGTTTTTAATGCTAAGCTCAGTTTAAGCTCAGTTTAAATTTGCTTTCGTTTGTTGTAAAGATGAAGTCCGGGACCCTCCTGCACCTGAGTGGGCCGCGCAGGAGCTGAGCCACAGGTCACCAACGACACACACCTTCGAGGCCTGGTTCCCACAGTCGGATCAGTCAGGAGTCGGCGCCAATTTAATGGAGTCAATAAGGTACAAGAGGAATTCTCATTTATTTGTTGTTTATTTTTAAGGCTGCTGTTGTCGTAGGATTTTTTTTTTTCATTTGCATATCTGTCAGTGGCGATGGATCATCTGCCTGAAATGAAAACTCAATCATATCACAGCGTAAATCTACTCACACTTTACACCAGAAATTGTGTCTTAGACTTTCCCTCTGCATATTTATTTAATAAGGAAACATAAAAACAGACTTTAACAGCTTTAAGTTTTATGTGATGATTTAAAAAAAAACATTTTCCTGTCATTAACAAAATATTTTTTTATAAGGCATTTTATATATAACCCTCCTTTACATGTTTCCTTTAACAAGAAATCTTGACAGATTTGTTAACACATGATCTGAATCTGCCTTGAAGGCATTACAATCACCAGCTGCCTCTCCATTCACCATATTATTGCACAATTTGACACTTCAAAAATAAATTGAGATGATCTTCTTTTTTTTTTCCCCATATCGAAATTAGTGTATTTTGCTAAACTGAAGTGGAAACACTACTTTCCCTGTTACCCAGGTCACATGACCAACAGCCAGATGTTGCCACTGGTCCAAATCCCGAAGACGAAGACAATAGGAAGTAGTTGGAGGATGATGTTTTTTAATGACCTATGAGACAAACAAACTTACTCGCGTGTGATTTTAATTGCGTTTCTTATTTAACGGAAACACTGCAATTTCAAAATTGTGTTTTGTTTTTTTCGACATTAGTGAAATGCCGACAAAGTTTTGAGCACATTTGTAACGGAAACGCAGCTGGTGTTGCACTTCATTTAGATCTGCTTCCAGGTTTGGAACATGATGACTTGACCTGAATAAAGAAGAAACAAACGTTTTCTTAAATGATTGTTTGCAGATTGCTCCACGTGGTGCCTGAAGAGGGATCAGTTGAGGATCTTTTTGAGACTCAGCAGAATCTGGTCAGCGGTCTGTCTGAACTGTACCAGGAGTCAGTCAGCAAAAAGGGGAAGAAAGGTACACAAGCTCCTTTTTATATACTATATTATAATTCTTTCCTTAAGGCAATTGTTGTCCTGCATTCACCTTTTACGGATCTTTTCTGTCTTTGGCTCCTGGCCCTGCAGGAGGCGCCCACCGTACGCCGGTGAAGCAGAAGATGAAGACGATGAGTCGCTCGCTGCAGATGCTGAACGTGGCGCGGCTGAACGTGAAAGCTCAAAAGAGTCAAAGCGAGGCCGAGCCGTCGGGCGCCGACAGAGCCGGGAAAAGACGGTTAAGTGACAGGAACAAACCGGCAGCGGCGAGCGCGCTCAGTAAGTAAAGCTTCTCAATAAAAGTCTGTGACAATGTGCTTGAATAACACATTTCATTATTGACTTTTGCTGCTTTTGTTTTCCGTCTCTCAGGTTTTTCTAGTGAGAAAGAGCTGCTGAGCCACTTGAAGGCTGGTTACGACAAGACGGTAGCAGAGACAGACTCGTCTCTCCTGACCAGCGCTCAGCAGCTTCTCAACTCCGTAAAAACATTTCTGACTGCAGAGTCAAACTGGGAGGTGAGACGATGTTTTTGTTTGTTTGGGTTTTTTTTTTACCTTATAAAGATTTGTTTTTGTTGCAGTTCAGGGCAAGGTGATGATGTAATTTTTGGAAAATCTGGATTTATTAAGCTCATTGGATTTTCATATTTCTTAGCGATGTCAGGGCGGCCATCTTGTTTTTATTTAGGTTTGGAATTCTGGTCAACTTTATGACTAGGCTAAGATTTTTTTTGTTTTTATTTACAAAAATGAAATCATAATTTTACCAGAATAAAGTTGTAATTTTATGAGAACTGCAACATGAAAAATGGCAATGGAATAAAAGGAGGAATATTGAGCAACTTGTGAAGTTATAGATTAGTATAATTTAATACTTAATAGAAAAACATGGCCTTTTTGCACATCAGTCTCAAATTATCATCAGTAGCAGAACATTGAAATGATTGTATCTACTTCTAAATGGACTGGCTTACTCATGTCAGATTCAGATAATTCCACCAAAGCTGTTATTCCTCATTAAAACGACTTTTTACTCATCATTTTTAGTCATTTTTCTAGTAAAGTTGCATCAATTCTTCTAATCTCATATATTCTCCGTAATTAAAGAGAAATTCTCATAGCCAGGCTCTGATTCTCATTGTTGATCGAAATACTGTAAAAGCCACTTTGGAGAACTTTCCTGTCATTTGTAATTACATTTTTAGGGAGAAATAAAATTGATGAATATTGGATCTGGTCATTTTATCACCCAGCTCAACTTTCCAGTTGTTGAAAGTTGATCATAGTTGGTCTGTCCTTTTATACTTTTACATTAACTTCTTAAAAGCTTTTTTCAGTTTCACTTGCCTCAAAGTGAACGTTGTCTAATTTAAACGTCACTTTAAAGTTTCCCACTGTTCATGTAGTAAATAATGTTGATTCAAGATGAGGAAATTACAAAGTCAAAGGTGGTGCATAAATATCACATGAATGCAAAATTAGGTTGAAATAGCTGGGATTAAGTTCATTCTGTAACCACATTGTCTCATCTGTAGAAAAAGGCGTCTGTGCTTGTGGAACAGCATCTCATGAAGACCGGCAAAACGATTCGCCAGCTTTACCCCGGCGCTGACGAAGCCGAGAGCAAAGTCAGAGAGTGAGTGATGGTACCGATTCCTCCTCGTCTCTGTTCTCGTGCCATATCTGGACCGTTTAGCCCCAACTAATCCAGCTAATCAAACCGATTAGGTGCCAACTGCAAGTGATTCTGCGGCTGGAGCTGTGCAGACGTTTTGCTTCCAAGCAGTCCCACTCAGACGCAGACCGGATGGTGGAGGAGGTAAAAGGGTCAACATTCCGGTCGACAGAACGCAGCTGTCTTGTTTTTCTCTAGTTTTAATATTTTTTTTGTCTTTTGTCAGGCAGCAGAAATGCTCAGAATAATCTCCTTAACCAAAGATCCGGCGTGCCTAGCAAGGTTTCTTCAGGACGAAGTCCTTCCAGGGTAAGTGTGCACCTCTACAGAGACGGGCGTTCTTTACGGTGGCCCAGAAGTGTCGAAAAAATGCTTAACTTCTGTTTTAGTATAGTTTCCATTGTAGCTTTTGACTGATTCCTTGTAGCTTCTGCATTTTGTTGACTTTTCTGGGCCACCGTAGTTCTTTGGGTAGTTCAGGACTTTTCTCCATTTCACTTTATTTTTTAATTTCATTCACCATCTAATAAATATTAATAGTTTATGTAACAATTAAAATGATGTGAAAATGAACAAAAAGAAGTGCAAACTTACTTCTGCCAGCTTTTTACATAAAAATAAAATTAGCTGTTTCACTCAAGAGTCATCAACTTACTCAGCGCCATATCGCATCAGCGTTAATTTTCAAAACTTTTTCAAATGCAGAAAGAGATTTAGATTGTTTTATCTCACCTTCAAGATTATTCCATAAACTGACACTTTTGCTCACACTTTTTTGAATAATCATGAACAGAAATAAATGCTTAAAACATCACTCGGTTTTTCATGAAACTTTTTTTTTCTTAAATTTGTACATTTGGGTTTGAAATAAAATTTTTAAGTACACAGTTTGAGGTAACCTTCACCAAAACCTATTATTTAAATTTAGTACATGGAACCTATTTCTTTATTTATTTATTTTTCCTTTTAGTTTCCGACAGTCCTAAAGAAGAAGAAGCGCCATATTTAAATGCTTCCCAAGAACTAAAAGCAAAAGTGTTGTTTCTCCATCCTGACAGCTTCCTGACTGCTGTTCCGAAAGTGCTTGCAGACGTCTACAACAGCCTAGGCACTCAGCTCCCTGACGCCCTGGTGGCCGTTCTGCCTGCTGACTTCTTCAGCGACGACTCTGTTGCCAAGGACAGCATCTCCCCCTCTGCCTCCTCGCCTACCGTCTCGGTGCAGAGCCTTGTCTCTAACGACGGTTTGCACGACCTGCGGAACCGTTCGGCCAACAAGAGGAGGCGAGTTTTTAAAAAAATGCTCCAAGAAATTGGAGAAATAATGAAAGGAGTGTTGTAAAATTAACAGTGTTGCTGCTGTTTTTATTTATTTTTTTCTTTATTTAAAGAAAAACATGGTAAACCTTCAGGGTTCAATCTATGTTTTATAAGTCTTTAATTTGTTTTCTGTGCAGGAGTGGAATGTTGACTCGACATCGCAGCATGACTGAATCCACACAGAGTCTTCGTCAAATACAGCTACCCAAGAAGACCACAAGAGCAGTAAGTTCCTTTTTTTATTAATTAATTCTTTTTATATTTCACTTTTCACACATAGCCATGTGGTTTTTAATTTTTTCCCCCCTTAGCAATAAACACAGGGTTTCCCACAGTGTATGATCAGCCTGGCGGGCCACCAGGCTTTACTTGTTCCCCCACCAGGCTGAGCATTGTTTGTTTATTGTTACAGGTTTAAAAAACATCCAGCAACAGTGATGGCAAAAACAAGTTAAAAATATGTTTGGTGAAACAGTAACAACTTCAGTAACTAAAGTGACGAGTCATGGATCAAAATAATTTGGACACTTTCATTAGGATGAAACAATTGAAGTGCAAACAATTGAGTCTTTTCTTGAGACTTTTTAGTTGGTGTTTAGGTGTTGTAAATATGATGTCTTCCAACAACACGGGTCATATTTTCAATTTTCCTGTCAACTTTTGAACTCAGACACGGTGGGCAGCTGGACCACTGAGCTTAGCAAGTTTTCTGAAACAGCTTCATTCAATAACTGCATTCTCTGTTTACTTGTGTTGTCTCTAATATTTAAACTGGTTCGATTTTCTAAAAAACAAAAGTGTGAGAAACATGCAAGTAATGGGAAGTGAGGAACACTTTTTCCACACCCATGCAAGTTAAAAACTGGTTGAAAACAAATGAATGAGTGAAGAGATAATTGACATATTAATTCTCGAAGACTAAACCAAGCACTTAATTCAAACTTTTTTTCTTTTTTTTTCGCCTTAGTCCAAAATGAATATCTCCACTGAAGTGGAGAAGCCTGCAGAAGTACAGCAACCTCAGAAACAACAAACACAAGGTATGTGTAGAAAAATTAAAGTAGCGCTGTCGGGATCAGACTAGAGGACACAAAAAGGTTGTTTCTCACTTTATAATATGAAGAACATCCCACAACTCATTGTCTTGACACAAACAAAAACTGACCACCAACTACTTCCTGTCGTCGTCTTCTTTGTGGTTTGCACTAGGGCTGTAGTGATACAATAATACACAATATTCTGCCCACGATACAATATATATTGCGATATTCAGCAAACAATGCAATTCAACACACTTTTGCGATTTTCTGAATGATTTTAGAGGGACAGAGTGATTTTGGTGATATTTTGTGATATTTTGTTATAAAGTTGGATTGAATTAATTTAACTGAAAACTGATTAAAAGCACCAACTACACAATATCTGGCTCTGGTTGGACACAAACTTGGAGTCAATAGCTGGACAAAATTAATCAAAGAAGTGGTGAGAAAACGTGTTTCTTTTAATTGAAACAGTACAAACTGTAGCTTACATGTATTACGGAATTACGGTACTGTAAATTTAGATGTGTCGGCACCGACACATTCTAATCTAGAAGGGTTAAGCAGACTATTGCATGCAGTGACACTGTGACAGCAATAAGTTTGCAATTTGTTGTGAAGCCCTTCCTAAGTAAAGTATCAAAGCTTCTCAACGTACATTTATCGGTCCACAGAGGTGACCAAAGTAAGAAGAAACCTCTTCAACCAAGAGATTGTTTCACCTTCCACAAAAAAGAGACTACCAAGGAGCCAGTCTGTCTCTGCTGTAGAAGGACTGAAACGGAAGCGTCCTATTGAATCTGAAGGTAACTTTTTGAATTTGGTCAATTGCATGAAATACGTAGTGTTTTCCATTATTTGGCTGTGCTATTTTGTATTCAGATTTCTGAGATTGAACCAAAAAAATCATATATTTTTTTATTAATTAATTACTGTATTTTTATTTTTAGAAAAGCACAAACTTCTCACAAAGAAGGTGTGTGAGACGCCTCTCCACAAGCAGGTGTCCAGTCGCCTCTTACGGCGGCTGAAAGCAGGGAGGTCTGTTTCAGCCATCCTTTTATTAACTGAGCTTATCTGCAGCCATTTGTAAATGAGCAATATTTAGTTCAGTTAATTAATTTTTTTTCACAGGAAAACGGACCATAAAGGGGAGTGCATAGTAGAAGAGTCACCAGTAAAACCAGCCGAAGGTAATTTCAATTTGTATTTATGTACGTCGCATAATAATTTATGTGACTTAAGCTCTTCTCTTCAGAAAAAAAAAATAAAATTATTCATTAATCTGGGACACAATTTGGTATATGAATGAATAAATGGAACTAAATTCACTGTTACCTTTCTTTTTAAAGTTCAGAATTGTAAGTATTTTATTTGGAAGATACTAGCTTAATACAATATAAACATCATTTTAAACCACAAAATGTAATTTTCTTTTCTTTGTGATTTTCTGTCAGACCTGAGAAGGAGCCCTAGGTTAAAGAAATTTGGTAGAAGACACTCAAGCACTTTCTACTCAAGTTCTCAGCCTCGTTCCAGGAACCTGGAGAAAGCTTTTTCTTCATCTCAGCTAATGTGCGTTAATGTGAAAACAGTCCAGTCTCCCTTGCGCCTTCTGTTCAGTGCGGCTGAGTCTCCCAGTGACCGGTTTGATGAAACCCAAGTCACCCAGTCTCTGTTGCCCACAGACTCCAGTGTTTTTGAGGTAATTTATCTTAATTCATACCCAAATATCTCACATTGAATACTTTGGCTTTTCATTATTGAAGGATTTTGCCAGAATTGAATTAAAGTAACACCCTTAAAAAGTTTTTAATTTACATATGTGAAGTTAAGGCCTTCAGATCTCTATTTTTTATGCAAGTTGACCTTCAATACATTAATTATTTTGACCATGATGGGACTATTTAATATTGTATTTTTGATGTTTGTTTTTTGTTTGTTTGTTTTTTTCCCCGCTGGGGAAGTTTGAGTCACACACACACATTTTTCTTATGTTCTGTGACTCTAGATAGCTAAAGCTACTGCTAGCTAGCTGCTAATATTCACTTGCTAACTAGTTAAGTGCAAATTTCTTGTCAGTTGTCTAATTTCTGTAGAGATATAGGTCTTTAATGGTCTTAAAGTCTAAAATTTAAGTTTGAAAACAATGACTAAGATCTGAAGCCTTAGTCATTGTTCTTGTTCTTTTTGTTTTAAGAAGCACAAATTCTGTTCTAATTTTACAGTACTGTGTCTTTTGCAAGATGTCCGACTCGTTTTCTGTCAAACAAAATTCTTAGTTGAATGAAAGTAATTTTTAGTGCAATCTGGCAGGGATACGAAACATTTGAAACCATAATTCGTGCTGAACAACTGTTACTTTTCATCACTTATATGATGTTTTTGCTGTATGTTTAGAGTCCAAACAAAACGCCGTTAAAATCACCCAAGAGACATGGAAGGAATTTATCTCCTAAGATGCCCAGAACACCCCAGGCCCCACTATCATCTAAAATACAAGTTTGTTCGGTTGCAGAAAGTCCTTTAGCTGATGCTTCTGGACATGATCGTAATATGAAGACCATTCCTCTGAAATCTCCAGGCAAAGAGTCTCTCTTTGTAAATACGCCAAGTAAACAAAGTCCTGTTCAGAGTCCTTTAAAGGGCATTCTTAGGACTCCAGTCAAAGCTTCTGGATTAAGTAAACTTAGCAGCCCGTTATCCAAGACTCCCAAGAAGAGTGTCACATGGTCTCCCTCTCCTCGGAAATGTACAGTGGAGGCTGACCATGCAACTTTTAAAGTCCCCGAGTCACCAAGTACAACTCCTCTCAACTCTCTGAGACACATGAAGACTCCCAGCAAGGTCCACAGTCCAGAACAAAGCACTAAAGCTAAAAGAGACATTTTTAAGACCCCGGATAAGATCTGCCAAGTAAACCTGGTACGGCTGTCCAAACAAGACTTATTGACTCCAGAAAAGATTCTGAGATCTTCGATATGTAACACAACTGAAAATGTGGCGGTTCGTCTGGAAATGATCCCTACGCCGCCATCGGCATCCTCAACCCAACATAATTCACCTCAGCGCAAAAGCAGAACTAAAGCCAAGATTCCCAGTCCCGTTCATCAAATGATCACTCGCCCCGGACGAACCCAGAGGAAAGAGCAAAACACCGAATCCCCCATTGAGGTGGCATACCCACCGCCTGAGGGGGATAGACTTCCAAACAGTTCATCAGAGGAGCAGACTGAAACATCTCAGTCCTCCGAACCCGACTCCAGTCTCCAGACTGAATCGCAGACTTCTCACGGTAACTCCACAACCACAGATGACGACAGTTCGGACATAATCAACGCTACGGTGGTCAAGACTCAGTTTAACCAGGGTATAAAGATGAGCATTAGCTTCTCAAGGATGCCTAGTGTGTCTAGTCCCGACTGTCCCGCGAGGATGGCTTCCCCAGTGCCACCCCAGAACACGCCAGGGTGCAGCTATGGCTTCCGCCAAACCCCCGACCGTCTGCAGAGGGAGGCTGCCGCTCGCTTGGGGTACGGAAACGACTCCCCTCGATTCTCAACCCCCAGAAGCTTGACGAGATCCAAGAAATCCCCAGTGACACCAAACCCTCAAAGCTACCAAGTGGAACTGGAAATGCAGACGTCAGGACGTCCGAAACTCAAAATTAAACGGACGGATTCCATGAATGCGGACGACATCTCTTCTGAGGGTGCTTCTCAACCGGGCGCACAAAGCCCTTTGGTCGGTACTAAGCCTCTCACGGAAAGCCCCCTGACCTTAATGGCCAAACACAAAGACGCCGCTTGTTGCTCACCGTCTCTCTGCGCTCACGTCACTCCAGCCAAATGTACTCCCGGAAAAGGCAGCAGCGTCCAGACATACATCTGCCAGTCCTACACGCCTACGCGCCACTCTCCAGTAGCAGTAGTGGTGGCAGACATCATCCCTCTCACCCCTTCGCCACAGAGTGTGGGCAAAGTAACCCCGGACAACCTGAACAGTTGGCCGCGCAGGAAGAGGCCTCAACTTGAGGCATTTGGAGGCAAAGATCGGGTACCGAAAGGGGAGCCGCGGCTGGAGGAGATGCTGGAGGAGGCCGAGCTCGGAGTCAGTCGCCTGCAGGACTTCGAAGACACCGAAGAACCCTTGAGCAGCACAACAGAAAAAGAGTCGCGCTCAGTGGCAGCAAAGGTGCTGCCTCTTTCCCCCAGGGAGGATTTGTACTGGATGTCCAAGCTGGCTGAAGGGACGAACAGTGCTGATTCAGCTGAAATCATCTGGGCGTGTGAAACTGGAAACATTAAGTCAAGTAAGCAATATCTTTAAACAGTTTGTAGAATGAATGTATTTGTTAGATATTTAAAATTTAATATTTAAATTATATATCAAGTCATAATTTTTTTTCTTCTATATTCAAAAGTTTTGATATGCACCAACATCTATCAGTTCATCTGTTTCCCCATCATCCACCCATTTTCTCATTTATCATACCTGCTATCTGTTCATCCATCTGTTCATTGGTTTCTTCACCATCCATTCTTTCCTGTGAATGGCTTTTATAGGTTTTATGTACTAATATTGGTCAGTGCTGAAATTAATACATTTGTACTGAAGTTGTTATATTTATGTTTAAAAAAAAAACTACGAAAAATTCAATTCTGGTAGAGTTTGGAGTTTTCAAATAAAACATGAGTTTTTCTTTGCCTCAGACTGAGGTCAACCTGGGGCAAAGAAAGCCAGCTGGATCTTGGAAGATCAAGGTCTGCAGCGGCCCGGTTGTGTGACAAAGCGTGATTGTGTGCAAAATCAGCTGCAGCATGGTTGTATATGGTTCACTATCACAGTAAGGCTGTTTCAAGGTTGTTGGTTGAGCGAGTGGTAGCGTAGCGTTAGCATTGCCATCAGTATGTTGCGCTTTGGGGCGTCTCGCTCCACCACAATCCAAGAAAGATAAAAATATCAAAGATATATGTTTTTGGTGATTAGCAAGTGGCATAGCAGCATCATGAGTCCATTAAATCTGGGGTATGGAACTATTATAAGAAGAAAAATTTAAGTTTTTCACAAATTTGTTAAAACTGTCATGATGTCATGACAGATCGTCTATTGAAAAAAAGCTAGCTTCTCTACCTCCTCCCTGAGCTACTATTGTTTAAAGACCAAAAACAACCAATCAGAGCCAGGAGGGCCTCAGAATGGAGGGAAGGTCAAATTTATTTCTTTTTCACAGATTAGCTGTCTCACAATATATTGTCACGACATAGTGACAGCTTTAATAAATATGTAAGGGTATTTTTTTTAATAAGTTACGTACACCAGCTTTAACGCTGCAGAAGTCTCTGCGAATTCTCTGCAGCCCAGTCAGGTTCTTGTTTGTGAGGAGAGATTAATGGCCTTCATCACTTTAGGTTGGGTTTAGCAGCTGCCAAAGGAACCATTGAATGAAATGAGCTAACTCAGAAACATATTAACGATGTTCATTAATATGCTCTGTCATGTTGAAATCCAGTGTAAACAACATTGAATCAATGTGGTTTTTGCACATTTCCAGTGAGTTACCTCTAACAAAACTGAGCATTCTCTTTTGTTAATTAAGAGTAAATTAGAATATCTTGTCAGAGCAGTGGTAAATATTAGTATTTTGGTGTAACAAGATATTTGTTACACCAAAGCAACAGATATTACCTTGGATTTGAAGCTTTTAATATGAACATGATGACGGACAATTGTGACAGTACACAGAGAAAAGCTTTGTCGTTGGTTTCGACCTGCTGTTACAGCGAGTTCGAATTTCATCCATTCACCCGCTTATGTTTGCTCCTCTCCTGGCAGCAGAGACTCCTCCCAGCCGGAAGGGCAGAAAACCAGTGACGCCCAGCGGCATCTTGGCCCTCACTCAGTCTCCGCTGCTGTTTAAGGGCAAAACAGGCTCCACCCATAAGAAAACACCAGATTTCAAAGGTAATGCTTAAACGTGTGATGTGTCTATGCGAGCATCTTATTGCAGGTCAACTCATTTTTTTCCCCCGACTTTCCAGACAAAGCCTCGTCAGGGAAAACGGATGGTGAGCCGGAGCTCTCGCCTTTCAGCCTCTCCCAGCCGACGAGGCGCTCTAACACGGGGAAGACCTACAGCAGAAAGAGACTGCTCCACTGAGATGAATAACATAAAACGTTACAGCAATAAGACCGTCTGTTCTTTGTTTTGTGCTGTGAAGCCGTGAGCCTTTTTGTGGCATGTCTGAAAAGGTCGGTTGAACTCCACCAGAAAGCTGCTCTTGTTCAATCAGAACCACTCCAGAGTCCAAAGGATGTTTAAAATGTCTTGCCGATATCGATGGGTCATATTTTCTTTCTCTCAAGTCAGATCTTGTTCTTATCTGATTAGCATTGCTTATTTATTAATTTTTCCTTTTTTTTTATTTTTAGCTATTTTCAGAAAAATTGGATTTCCTGAAATTTTGTAAATATGTTAAATATTGACAAATTCTTTTATGAATAAACAGTTTTTCTTAACCATTTGAAAGTGATTGAAAAGCAGGAGGTCCGAACCCCTGAGCAGCGACTTGCTGAAAACTGAATTGGGTTTTATTGCGCCGTAAATATGTTACTTTAAGAAGTTTATCAGCGCTGTGTGTACATCGGTGCCCATCTGGCTTCAAAGGTCAGCGCAGTGAAATCAAACACACCTTTTGTTTTGTTATCTTTTTATTTGCCACAGTGCAGCCCAGCTACATCTGAAACTCTTAATTTCACTGCCTGTGATTTGACTAAACCATTCGCTCCTGCAACTTTTAAAGTGCTGATCGTAGGACTAAGTACATAACAGAAGAGTCAGCCATAAATTCAACTAAATTGATGCATTTTAAAGTTTTAAAATTAGTTAGAAATGTCGTAGTCTTTAAATTTTGAATGCTGAGATCTTTATAATTTTCAGGGGGGTTTTCTTGCAAAATTCCCCCACTTTTTTTTTTTTTTTTTTTAGTCGGAACAACTTTTTTCTTTTAATATCAGTATTTTGTAAATCAAGTCAGCCTCTTTTTTCAGGATGTTCCTTCATCATAATGTTATGGAAAGCCGTTATGTTTTACTCATTTTAGCACATTTGATTAATTTCATTTAGCTTTTGGTTCAGTTCAGAAAATCGCCAAGATAGTCGCTCTGTTTTAATGAGTTTGTAAGTTTGCTGTGAATATTTATTCTTTTTTAGTCGCTTATCAACAAAGTATGTGAACTTTGAGCAGATTTATCCTTCCATAATGAGCTCACGTACATTATTATACTTCCTGTTATAATTCCTAATGGTGAGTTCAAAACTAACTCCTGCTTTCTGTGCAGGTTTAAAATGCATATTAGAAAAAAGGTAAAAAAGTTCATTCTTCTAGCCTTTGATATAAATTCAGATTAAACTGCTGATCAGTTAAGAAAAAAAGTTGTATAAATTTAAACTGGTTCGAAAGATCACCTCACTGCGAAATGTTGTTAGCTAATGTTGCTGCTTTTACTAGAAAGCCATTTTCAAATCGGACGATGAAGGTGAGCGTCACTAATTTCCCCTTTAAGTCTTTTACTGCCATAGTTTTAGTTTACGTTTTAGTTTGTATTATGCAAATTTTTTTGTTATTGCGACTTTTATTTTGAAAAGCAAAAGTAGAAAGAAGAAGAATGTTTAAGAAGAAGCATATGACATGAAGGAAATGAAAAAACAACTTTAGAAAGTTGTTTTTTTATTTTATTTTTGCTCATTTCTACCTCTGACGAAGCGGTCAGCCAGCGAGGTATGTTTATATGTAATTATCATTTTTATATGTTATTGTATTTGCGACACCGTCTTATTTATGTTTGTTGAATTTTTTAGTTCGACGGTGGTGTTATGTCAATGACAAAGTTTTAAGATTTCCATTAAAGATGACTAAACACCAGCAGTAACGAACTCTTATTGACAAAGAAGAGGTGGAAGTGATAGTCGAACTCGACGCTGCATGATTCCCGGACCCTTGGTGGCTACATTGCGACATTGTATCGAAGACCGACCGACACACGTTCATCTGCTGCTTCTTCATAAAGACGTCCAGAAGCCAGACATTTAAGTTCATGTTTGGAAAGTGACACAAAGAAGGAGTAACAAGGAACTGTGTGAAGCCTGACAACAGCACGACAAGATAACGAGAAGGGAAGTAATGCAATGAAGCTCATAATTAATTTAAGTCAAGTTAAAAAAAAAAAAGATTTTCACCGAGTAAAAGCAGTTCAGGTAAAGCAAAATGTCAGAAACAAATGACATAGAAATAGAAGTTGCCAGTGCAGAACAAGCTGCCAAAGCAAAGCAAGTAGATGGAACCTCTTTAGAGCAACCTGGGCAAGAAGGGCTGCGGAAGTGAAAGACCTCGCATGCTAACAGGAAAAGGAAGAGAATTCTATAAAGAAAATCTACAAGGGTTGCAACGTCACTTTGAAAGTACTTATGACAGATGGAAAGCATTGATCAAGGTTGCTAAAAAATCTCTTATTAAAGGAGATCCAGTTGACATTCTTGAAGGTCACATGGACATTGTGCAAAGAGAACTAGCCGCTCTTAACGATATTTATGATCAATACAGAGCAATGGATGGACCACCTCATGATATGCGTTCCAAGTTAGACAAAGGCACATTAGTGACTAAGGTAGTTTTGCAAAACATCCAATGCCATGTTGAGGGAACAAATAATGAGGAGATTGTTTGGCCTGATGCTAGTTCTGTATTTACATCTTCTAGCTCAGCTAGTGTCTCAGTTCATAGTCCGTTTAAAGCCAGTTCAGGTATCTCTAATGGCTCCTCCACCAAAAGACAAGAAGCTGTGGCAGAGTATGAAGCCACAAAGGCTTCATACATACTTCATACATAATGAGTGCTTAAGATAATGGCTGAACAAGAGAAATTCAGAGAAAAAAATGCAAACCATAGAAGAAGAAGACAAAACGCATAATCGTAGAACAAGAAGTTGCTGCGATGTCACAACGCCATCTAGAGGAAAGAGAGGAAACAGAACGCAAGTTAAAAAAGAAAAAGAAGGCGGCTGTGATAAAGAGACAACGAGGAAAGTGCTGCAAGGAGAAAGTCAGTCGAGGACTTAAAAAGGGAAATTGAAAGACTGGAAAATCTGAAAGGACTCAATGCAGCAAAGGCAAAATTACAAGTTTATGAAGAAGACTACTTTTCAGTAAAGCAAGAAAGCGTCACTCCAAATCCTGCAAACATACAGGTAACTAAGTTCAAGAACACTGCTAATCAACCCACACAACCACCACGGCAGTTAAATGTTGTTCACAAGAGCACAGGTGAGCTTGTAAAGGTTTTGGCAGAAGCTATGTCAGCTAATAGACTACCGATTCCAGAGCCTTCAGTATTTAGTGGGGATCCACTGAAGTTTAAACATTGGAAAGCATGTTTTCAGTTTTCAGAGAGAAAGAACATTCCCACTGCAGAAAAGATATTTTTCCTACAGAAGTATGTAGGTGGATGTGTTAAAGAAGCTTTAGATGGCTATTTTCTTGTTGGCTCTGAAGATTCCTATATGGCAGCATGGAATATGCTCAATGGACGTTATGGAGAGCCTTTTGTCATTGCTAAGGCCTTTAGAGACAAGTTGCACACATGGCCAAAGCTCCAAGGTAAAGACAGTGCAGAGTTAAGAAAGTTTGTGGATTTCTTACAAAGCTGCCAATCTGCAATGGCTACTAATGATGATCTGAACGTCCTCAACAATGGAATAGAGAATCAAAGACTTGCTGCTAAATTGCCAGACTGGTTAAGCAACAGATGGAACCGGAAGGCTACACAGTACCAGCTAGAGCACAGACAGTTCCCACGTTTCAGTTATTTTGTAACATTCCTGTCGATGGAAGCAAGTATTGCATGCAATCCCATTACATCGTATCAAGCTATAAGACAAAGCGACTTTGACAAACTAAAGACAAAACATCAACTTGCACCCATTCATAAGAAGCAAGATACAGCAAAAATATTCACAACTAACTCTACGGAAAGAACCATGATCTCTTGTGTGTTTTGTAAAAGAGCAGGACACAGCTTACACAAATGTCGTAAGTTCACTGAGAAACCAGTTACTGAGAGAGTCAAGTTCATTCAAGGTGAAAAACTATGTTTTGGCTGTTTAAATAGTGGTCATTTCTCCAAGAACTGCAGCAACCGGATGACATGCAACACATGTTCAAGACAACATCCTACATGTCTGCATGAACAAAGACAAAGACACGAGACAAAGAAAGAACAGCCAAAAGAACAAGAAGTAGCTGAACAGAAGGAAACCCAGCAACAGGTAACACAGTCACAAGACACAGTTAACGAAAGTACATCCAACAGAGTGACTCATGAAAGTAGAAACGCACAGACATCTGCAATAGTACCTGTGTATTAAACTTTGTGTGGATAATTAAAATTATCCACACAAAGTGAGCCAAGCAAAGAAATACTTGCCTACGCTCTGCTGGACACACAGAGTGATTCGTCCTTTATTCTTAATGAAGTAGCAAACAATCTGGACACAGCTAAAACCCAAGTTAAACTCAAATTATCTACAATGTCATCCAAGAAAACAACTGTACCATGTACAAAACTTCAAGCTCTGCAAATAAGAGGATTATTTTCCAAAAAGAAACTCACTGTGCCAGTTGCTTACACACGGGATTTTATACCTGCTAATCGTAGCCATATTCCTACTCCAGACACGGCAAGGTCATGGCCACATTTGGAACATCTCACTGAACACATTGCTCCGTCATTGGACTGTGAGATAGGACTTCTGTTAGGCTGCAACTGCACACAAGCCTTAATGCCCAGAGAAGTCATATGTGGTGAAGAAAACCAGCCTTATGCCCAGAAAACAGATTTGGGCTGGAGCATCATAAGTTACTGTGACTCATGTGATGCAGACACCGATGTAATTGGAGTAAGTCATCGCATCACTGTAAAGCAAGTAATACCAGAGACTGAGCCAACCACAAAGCTAAAGAATAAAGTTCATTACATCTGCAAGACACAAATAAAAGAAGTAACAAGTCCAGATGTAATCAAAGTACTTGAATCAGATTTTACAGAGAGAGCAGTGGAAGAAACGAGCATTTCACAAGAAGATGTCTGGTTCATAAGAAAGCTACAAGAAGGAATAAAACAAAAGCAAGATGGACATTATGAAATGCCCCTGCCTTTCAAAAGTGACAGACCAAATCTTCCCAATAACATGTCAAGTTCAATGCAACGCTTAAACAGTCTCAAACGCAGATTCATAAGGGACCAAAAGTACTACTCAGACTGTGCAAGGTTCATGGAGGACATTATTGCACGTGGTGACGCAGAGAAGGTACCAGAGAAGGAACTCTGTAATACCCCTGCCTGGTATATTCCCCACCATGGGGTATACCACCCTCAAAAGCCCAGTAAGATCCGTGTAGTCTTTGACTGCTCTGCACAATATCAAGACACTTCACTGAATGAACACCTGCTTACAGGGCCTGATCTCACAAACACTTTGGTGGGAGTACTCTGTAGGTTCAGGAAGGGCTCAGTGGCTGTAATGTGTGACGTGGAGCGTATGTTTCACCAGTTTCATGGAACACCCCAAGACCAGGATTATTTACGCTTCCTATGGTGGGAGCATGGTGATCTGACTGTTACCCCCTCAGTCTTTCGCATGAAGGTTCACTTGTTTGGTGCAGCTTCTTCACCTGGTTGTGCCAATTTTGGTTTAAAACATCTAGCTGCACAAGGTGAGGGAAAGTTCTCTCCAAACACAGTGAAGTTCATTCAAAGAAACTTTTATGTAGATGATGGACTTGTAAGTGTTTCATCAGAAGTAGAAGCAATAAAACTAGTCAAAGAAGCAAGAGAGCTGTGTAACACAGGTAAACTGAGATTACACAAGTTTGTATCAAACAGTGACACTGTTTTAAAGTCGCTGCCCAAAGAGGAGTGTGCTGACAGTATTAAAGATTTGGATCTAGCACTTGGAGAGCCACTGATGGAAAGAGCACTCGGAGTTCAGTGGTGCATTTCTTCTGATGAGTTCCAGTTCAGAATAACAGTCAAAGAGCACCCAATGACAAGAAGAGGAATCCTGTGCACAGTAGTGTCAGTGTATGATCCACTGGGATTTGTGGCACCCTTCATCCTGAAAGGAAAACAAATCCTGCAACAATTATGTCAAGAGAAAGTCAGATGGCACGAGCCTCTTTCGGATCAACCCTACAGAGAGTGGGAATCCTGGCTTCTAGATCTTCAAAATTTGTCAAAGGTGAGAATCCAAAGATGCATGCTACCTGAGAACTTGGACATCACACAGTGTGATTTACATAATTTTTCAGATGCTATTGTGACCGGCTTTGGACAATGTAGTTATTTAAGAACAGTCACATCCAAAGGGGATGTTCATTGTGCACTAGTCATGGGAAAGGCACGTGTTGCCCCAACCAAAGTCACGACTGTCCCTAGACTTGAGTTGACACCTGCAGTAGTTGCAGCAAGAACAAGTGTAATGCTGAAAAGTGAACTGGAGATCAGCAATCTTCAAGAACATTTCTGGACAGATTCCAAAGTGGTGTTAGGATATGTGAATAATGATGCCAAAGGATTTTATGTGTTTGTGGCAAATAGGATTCAAAGAATAAAGTCACTCACAGACCCACATCAGTGGCATCATGTACCATCTGAGTATAATCCTGCAGACCACACATCAAGAGGACTAAGTGTCCAACAACTACTCAAATCTAACTGGTTTAAAGGACCAGACTTTTTATGGCAAAGTAAACTACCCATTGAAACTGACAAGATTATTGAAGTTATTCCAAATGACCCAGAGCTGAAAACAGTACATGTTCTCAAAACAGAAGTACAAGAAAGGAGAACAATACTTGATCGTCTCAACAAATTTTCAGACTGGAAAAGAGCTGTTAAGGCTATTGCTCGTCTAAGGAAATTTGTGAAAGGTTTTAAAGGAGACACACAAACAAAAGGTGGAAATACATGTGTTGAGGACAGACGAGAAGCAGAACTGTTTATAATAAAACTTGCACAAGAAAACATCTTAAGCAAGGAAATCAAGGACTTAACCCCAGGAAAGGACATTCAACTCAAGGACAAGACACACAGGCTGTATGGCTTGAACCCATTTGTTGATGAACAAGGAGTTCTCAGGGTGGGAGGACGTTTAACATGAGCAAGTCTGCACCCACACGTCAAACATCCTGCCATTATCCCCAAA
This sequence comes from Poecilia picta, assembly GCA_033032245.1. Lineage (NCBI taxonomy): Eukaryota > Metazoa > Chordata > Actinopteri > Cyprinodontiformes > Poeciliidae > Poecilia > Poecilia picta. The sequence continues at coordinate 6,091,848 of CM065358.1, forward strand.
TCAAGTCAAGTCATGTGTCGTCTTTACTGATTAAACACTTCCATGAAAAGGTACAGCATCAAGGAAGAGGAATTACTGTCAATGAGCTGCGTTCCAATGGATTGTGGATCACAGGATGTAGCAGTGCAGTTGCTTCGCACATCTACAAGTGCACAACCTGCAGAAAGTACAGGAGGCGTACCCAAGATCAACAGATGTCAGATCTACCAGAGGACAGAATGGAAACAACACCCCCATTCTCTTACTGTGGTGTTGACTGTTTTGGACCTTTTTATGTAAAAGAAGGTAGAAAAGAACTCAAAAAGTATGGTCTTTTGTTTACATGTATGTGTTCCAGGGCAATACATGTTAGAATGTTAGATGACCTTACTACTGATGCTTTTATTAATGCATTGCGTTGTTTTATTTCTATTCGTGGACATGTAAGACAAATTAGGTGTGACCAAGGGACTAATTTTGTTGGTGCTAAAGGAGAGTTTTTGAATGCACTGAAGGGCTATGACAAAGAACAGTTGAAACAATATGGATGTGAGTTTGTTCTGAACACCCCCTCCTCAAGCCATATCGGAGGTGTTTGGGAGAGGCAGATTATGACCATTAGAAGCCTTTTAACTGTTATTCTGGATAAAACTTCTAAGAGACTTGATAGTTCTTCCCTCAGAACGTTTCTGTATGAGGTGATGGCTATTGTGAATAGCAGGCCATTAACAGTAGAAAACCTAAGTGATCCAAGTTCAGAGCCTCTTACACCAAATCATATTCTCATGATGAAGTCCAATATTATTCTGCCCCCTCCTGGTGAATTTGTGAGCCAGGACTTGTATCTGAGAAAGAGATGGCACAAAGTTCAGTTTTTAGCCAATGAATTCTGGACAAGGTGGAAGAAAGAATATCTTCTTAATCTTCAACAGAGACAAATCTGGCAAAGAAACAAAAGGAATGCAAAGGTAAATGATGTTGTTATTCTCCAAGAGGACAATTCTCCAAGGAACAAGTGGAAACTGGCAAGAGTAACAGCGATATATCCAAGTGCAGATGGAAGGATCAGGAAGGTGAAGCTGTTGCTAAGTGACTCGACCTTGGATAAGGTTGGAAAAAGGACTGTCAAGCCAGTGTATCTTGATAGACCAGTTCATAAAACTATGTTGTTACTGGAAGCAGAGTAAATGCTAAAATGTAAATATATTTCTATTGTAATGTTATATGTTTGAAGTGAAATCACCATAGGTTAGTGATTTGGTGGGAGTTTTACTGCCATAGTTTTAGTTTACGTTTTATTTTGTATTATGCAATTTTTTTTGTTATTGCGACTTTTATTTTGAAAATCAAAAGTAGAAAGAAGAAGAATGTTTAAGAAGGGAAGAAGCATATGACATGAAGGACTTGCTTTAGAAAGTTGTTTTTTTTTTATTTTTGCTCATTTCTACCTCTGACGAAGCGGTCAGCCAGCGAGGTATGTTTATATGTAATTATCATTTTTATATGTTATTGTATTTGCGACACCGTCTTATTTATGTTTGTTGTATTTTTTAGTTCGACGGTGGTGTTATGTCAATGACACAAAGTTATAAGAAGATTTCCATTAAAGATGACTAAACACCAGCAGTAACGAACTCTTATTGACAAAGAAGAGGTGGAAGTGATAAAGTCCAATCAGGCGCGACGCAATGAGGAAGTTGCAGCAGTTTTATTGTATGAATGACTGGAATAACCTTGTGAAGAAAATCTTTTCAAACGATTATTTGAGCTAAATTGGGTGAGGGGGGAAATGAGCGGACTGTATTTGTACTTCAGACTGTGGCTTAGCTGAGTGCGAAGTGAAATCTGTTCTGCAGCTCCGTTTATTACGCTTTAATATTCTTACCATGCGCCACTTTACCTTCATCAAGTTAGCCGACAAAAAGCACAACGCATTTCCTGTTGAGACAGCTCAACGCTTTGAGTACGACGTTTTCATAAATGGTTTATATTTGAAAATATAGAGCACTTCTGTTTTCTTCTGTCCTCAAGTAGAAAATTAAAGGGCAATTTCACTTTTTTTCCTTAAAAAATATGGCCGAATATAATCAAACGGCATAAAAATTGTTTTTGCAATGAAATGGGATTAAATTTTTTTTAAATTACGTCGTAATATTTTTTTTTTATAAATTGCATACAGGCAAGTCTGTTTTGCAGAATGGTGTTTTATCAGGAGTGCATTAAAGAAAATCAAAGGCATACTGCATTTCTATACAGTACGATTAAATCTAAATTTTAATCTACAATTTTTTGTAACAGTATGGCACAGAAAGTCCAGAAAAAAGTAAAAGAAATACTTTAACTATATAAGATTTTTGCCTAGTAAAATAACCATAATTTATTTTGTACTGTTGGGTTATAGAGCATAGAAAATATTTAAAGGAATAATTTTTATTTTGCATAAATGTCCTTTGAGTCATTTTTTCAAACTTGTAGAAAGTACAGTTAAAAAAACTTAAAATAGTAAACCCCTGATTAATATCTAAAATGTATGTTAATTCATCACAACAAATGCGACAAAAATATACAGTTAATGAAATGAGAAAAATGCAAATGTTTGACTAAAACATAAACGTCCTTCAGTTGTTTCTAGTCATCTCGCTACTTTTATTTTGAAACTGGACGTACACTTCCGGTCCAGTCCTCGATCTCTCCGTCCACCTTGACGACCCACCCCCTGTTAACCGTTCTTATAATTCCATCAGAGGCGCTTCATCACCTTCACTCCATCAACTTGTCTTTTCTTCCCCTCCGTCCAACCCTGTCAGTAACACCATTTTCTAAAGACTTGAATTTCAAGGGGATAAAAATGGCCAGCAGCTTCACGAGAATCCTCTCCTCCAAGAGAAACGTCGGAATCCTCTCGTTGGTCGGAGGCTCCGTAGCGGCTGGGTTTCTGCTCCACCGGGAACATGTCACCGCCGGAGAGCCTCTGCGCAGGAGATACCCCGCCAGGTAGCTGCTATTCCGGCCTCCTTGGTCTTTATTTGATTAAAAAAAAAAAACATTTTATGGACAATTATTTTCTCCTATAATTTTTTCTTTAACAAATTGGACGTCGTTTTGTTGACTCTTAATTGTAGGTTTTTTTCCCCTCTAAATAGTAACGGTTCGTTTTAAACGTTCGAGTTTTAAGCTAATGAGGGTGGCGGAGTGTAACATGGGGGGAAATAAAAACCTTTTCTGCTGGTCAGAAATCCTCAAATATACTGCTAATTAGGTATGGGCCAGATTATGGCAAAATACTCCCTTCTAATATCATACAGGCACAATGGGATTAACAAAATTAGCTATTCGACAGAGATTAGATTGATGCTGAACGTTGAAGGCCAGAAGGGAGCAGAAACTAGACCTTTGCTTATCCCGGGAAATTAATAAACGTTTAATTTAGGACATGCAACAGCCAAATGGAGACTATTGTGCCATATCTAGGTCAGAGAAAACCCGAATCATAAAGCACTGCCGAGCCACTTTACAAACACACCATAAATCCGTATGAGATCTGAACGGGTAACAATAAATAACCTGGTTCTCCTGCATGTCTGCGTTTGTTGGATGAATAAATTGCACCTTGTGTGAACAAAACGAGGTCATGTTGGATACACTCTTGCTCATCTTAATCACAGATTGCACAGCAAAGATCTATTTGTCACTGCAGGTTTAAAAAGCATATGTAGACTAGATATAATAGACTAGATGTTTACTTATCAAAACGTGTATTAGAAACATATAATGAATGACCTGCATTATTAAATGGATGCTATTTGGTGTCAGTCCAGCAAAAGTTGTGTACGTGACTCATGGCACACCTGCCTGAACTATAAAACACGTCTCTATATGGAGATCAGTAAAACATTATCTGCTCCTCGGATACAAGGCCTTTCATTGATCACAGGCGAGGTAGCAGATAAAGGTTTTGCACAATTGTTCCTTATTCCACTCGAATGAATGAATGAATGAATGAATGAGTGAATTAATGAGTGACTGCCATCGATCTACAGGGAAACAGTAGAATGAAATTAAATAGTGCCTCTCCTGTAAGTTGCAATCAGTTTAGATTTAAAGCTAAGTTACACACACGACTCTGTACAAACATAAGTGTATGCAGCTATTTTTCTGTTTTGCTTCATCAACCTGTAAAACTGTTTATTATTTATCCTTCAGCAAGCATTTTCTTTAGAATCATGAGTGCTGGGGCGAAAGGTGCATTTTGACAAAATATCTTATTGAAAATAGTATTTTCTTATTTCAGTAATTGAATTAGAAAAAATGAAAGTGATGATTTTCAAGTGCATATTCCTATTTATGTGGATGACATTGACTTACTGCTAAAGGGAAACCCAAGCAGAAAAAAATGAGGACATTACATGAGACCAGTGAAGTAAAGCAGGTTTTTTAATACTAATATGTTGAGTTATTGCCTAGATTAGACAATCATGCCATATTCCTGCTTTTAAGCAAATGCAAGTTTATTTGTATAGGAAATCTTAGCAACAAGGCAAGTTAAAGCACCTTACATACAAAGTCGCAATCCAGACTAAAGCGAATGATCTTCTGTTTGTTAAAGACAACTCTTTTGTAGACGAGGATTTTTCTTTTGCTTTGATTTAAACGAACTCAGTGTTTCAGCATTTTACAGTTTTCTGGAAGCTTCTGCAGCATGAAATCTGAATGCCAGTGGAAGGACTTTAGAACTGGGGTGATGTGCTCTGTCTTCCTGGTTTTAATGAGATCAGCTGTCTGATTGACTTTTCGGCAGAGATGTGAAGACACTGTAGCAGTAATCAGTGTGACTAAACACCTAGATGAGTTTCTTGAGATCTTGTTGTGACATTAGTCCTTTCATCCCGGAAATGTTCTTTAAGTGATAGAAGGCCGACTTTATTAACGTCTTCATGTGTTTCTGAAAGTTCAGTTCTGAATCCATCGCCACACCCAGATTTCCAACCTAATCTGTAGTTTCTGGCTATAATTACTGAAGCTGACTCATCACTTTCTCTTTAGCTTCCAAAGATAATAACTTCAGTTTTGTTTTTATTCAGTTGGAAAAAGTTGTGGCATGTCCACCCATTGATTTTTTTTTTTTTTTCCCTCAGCATCTGTTCAGTTCATGGATAGGTTCATAGTCACCTGCTGACATAGAGCTGTGTATCATCTGCATAATGATGGTAACTTTATAATCTGAGCTAGCGGGACTGGGTGGGTGTTAAATAAGAAGAGTCCCAGGTTTGAACCTTGTGGAAGCTTGGAAACAACTTGTGTTGCCTGTGAAAACCAAAATCTGAAAAGCACAACTTAAAAAACCCAAACTTGGTCTACTGGTCTAAAAAATTCTTACTTTTCATCTGTATTAATCATCCTAAAGCCTATCATCTTCAGACTTTTTCATCTTCATTATTTTATTCATTTAAAGTTAATGGCATTAAAAATGTTGAGTTGAGAGAGAGAGAAAGAAAAGGCAAAAGCAAGTTTGAATTTGAATCCCAAAAGGATTTGTGCCTTTTCTCTCTCTCTCTCTCCTCTCTCTCTCTCTCTCTCTCTCTCTCTCTCTCTCTCCCTCTCCTCTCTCTCTCTCTCTCTCTCTCTCTCTCTCCTCTCTTCTCTCTCTCTCTCTTCTCTCTTCGTCTCTCTCTCTGTCTCTCTCCTCATTAGTAAATAGGATTGTTGGATTGTTTACAACAGGGTACACTGTTAGTCAAAGGCCACAGGTTTAGATTTCTGTTGCCTGTGGGTAAAAAAACCAAAACAAGTAAAAGGTATTTTTAGTGGGTTAAAAGTTTTTGCACGGTGTCCAGAGCTCAGCAGGGCTGTCAAAGATCAATAGAGTCTTGCCTTATCTCATTTTCCTATTTGCACAGCGCGGAGTACCCTGACCTGCGCAAACACAACAACTGCATGGCCAGCAACCTGACACCGGCCATCTACGCCAAGCTATGCGATAAGGCCACACCCAACGGGTACACGCTGGACCAGGCCATCCAGACGGGCGTGGACAACCCGGGCCACCCCTTCATCAAAACCGTTGGCCTGGTAGCAGGAGACGAGGAGTCCTACGAGGTCAGACACAACACCGGGACCAGGGCGCGGCTTTAAGGAAACTAAACCCACCTCCTTTAACTACAGCTGATGCATTTGTTGAAATCTGTTTTTGGTACATGCTGACACTTTTATTGGATTTTTAATGCAAGCCTTTAATGCAACTTTGCCTTAAAAACATCACTATTTACTCTAGACAACAGTTGTAAACATTCATGAAGACTCCTTCATGTTCATGACAGTGTGTTATGTAATTCTTATACACACCTCTTTAAATTAAGTGTGACCAGATTTTCTTCTGTTTTCATTGGCAAAAATGAACAGAATTCATGATGGCACAGATACTTTGACAAAAAATAGCCCTTCTGCACCGACCAAATAAAACTTGTTCTACTGGCAGATTATTCTGCTTATAACATGGGAAAAATGTCTTGTAAAAAATGACTTTATCTGCCAATGGAACAAGTACTTTTTCATTAATATCAAGGAATTATTTACTTAATAAGCTCCTATATCTTGCTGAAAAGTTACTTGTATGTTAATTTTCCTTATTTCAAGTGTACTAAGATATTTGTTCTATAAACTTGACCAAAATTACTTGGTAAGACTTTTATGTTTTTGCAGTGTCAGCCTGGTGGTGAAGGCGCTAGGACAGTTCACCACTTTTTTGTGTTTAAAAAAATGTTAAGCGTTACAAAGATTCTGAGGCGTGTGAGCAGATGACATAAGTTCAATTTGTCAGATATAAAACCTACCTTAAGTAGTCTTTCCTGTCATTGTTACTGGTATATAAAAACACTATTTAAAATAAACAACTCTTAGCCTGGTGGGGGAGGCAAGGAAAGCCTGGTGGCCCATCAGGCTGATAATGCACTGGGAGAAACCCTGCAGGCAACATCAATAAAAATTGACATTGCTTTTATCTCCTTTCTGAAACAAACTTTTAGGTTACATGAAAATAATTGCAGTTCTAAATCTGAAACAGCCTTGGGTTTAACTGAATGTGTTTCCGTTTAGGTGTTTGCAGACCTCTTGGATCCTGTCATCAAAGAGAGGCACAATGGCTACGATCCCCGCACAATGAAACACCCCACTGACCTGAATGCCACCAAGGTACTTCAGCTCTATTGTACTGACTCAGCAGTCAGCTCAGATGTTTGGTTTGACCTCATTTTAGGGGAAATTCCTTTAATTATTATTTTTTGTTTGTTTTCTTTTCCTTTTCCTGAAACCAGCCGGCACCATCTTGGATGTTATTAGTTTCTTACTTTAAAAAGGAATTGAAATGTTTTTTATTGGCATTTTTATATAAATTTCTAATATTGTGTAAAAGTAAAATAAGGCTTAAATGGTTAAATGAAACATCTGCAAAATGTGTCAATTTTTTTTTATCCACTTAATAATCCGAATAATTGATAGAATAAGACATGAGGGGTGGGCAATTGTCATATCATTTATCATTTATCGTGATAGTTTTCTTGACGCAATAAGTATTTTTGATTTATCGTTCTCACGATAAATTCTAATGAAATGATGTCTTTTTTGGTCAGGATTCTTATTTTTCCTATTTTCGCCACCCTTCAATAAATTTGAAGATATGATTGACAGCAGTCACTGTGTGCAGTTTAGCGATATAAATCTCTTCTGTATGTGTCTGGTGTCCTAAAGAATCATGTTGGATTTAATTTCTCTTAAGAATCAATAAAATATTTTTGAATTTTGATTTTGAATCCCAGAAGGTTTTCAAGTGCAGCATTTTGTGTTTGTCGGGTTACGATTGCTGTTCTCCCACAGCCCTCCAGGTACCTAAGAAGAAATAATAAATAGTTTTTTATGCTCACATTTATTGTCACAATGTTGTGATAAAACTGTAAGTCCATATCTCCCACCCCTGTAACCGCTTTACTAAAACAATTGTTCATTGCAGCAATAATCGACGAACTTCTCCAAACATTTCAGATCCAGTCCGGTGTTTTCGATGAGCGCTACGTGCTGTCGTCCAGGGTGAGGACCGGCCGCAGCATCCGGGGCCTGAGCCTGCCCCCCGCCTGCACCCGGGCGGAGCGCCGAGAGGTGGAGCGGGTTGTGGTGGACGCCCTGTCTGGGCTGAAGGGAGACCTGGCCGGAAAATACTACAGTCTTACTCAGATGACCGAGCAGGAGCAACAGCAGCTCATTGATGTAGGTGAAGCGTGTTAAATATCAGGAACGACAACTGTCTGGACTAAACATTTGTTTGAACTCTTCTGTACGTCGGTAAGGTCGTAGGTCGCCATTTTTGCAACTTCTTCGAAATGCTGAGTAACTTTGGTTCTTGAAAAAAAATATTCCTGATCATGTATTGTGTAGCATGTATTGTGTATCTGTGACCATGTGTGGGTACACAATACACACGGTACTTTAAATGGTATTTCAATATATAAAGTTTAAAGTACCATTTAAAAATGAAGAATTTTTTCTTCTGCTCATTTTAGAGCTAATAGAATAGAAGTACTTTATTCATTCCAACCGGGAAATTACTGTGCAGTAGCAGCATACACAAACACAGAGATGAAGTTACCAATAAAAATAAAAATACTATAAAAATGTAGAATGTAAGATGTAAGGTTCAGAAAATAATAATAAATAATAATCTATATGTTAATAATATATACAATATGTACAATAGTGCTATGTGACAATCGTTGACTAACTATTGTTATATAAAGTGATGGCCTGTGGCAGGAAAGATTTCCTGTATCTGTCCTTACGACAACGGAGCTGAAGCAGTCTGTGTGAGAAAGTGCTCCGCTGTCTGTCCACTGTGTGGTAGAGAGGGTGCAGCTCGTTGACCATGATAGACAACAGCTTCTTCAATGTCCTCCTCTCCACCACATTCTCCAGGGTCTCCAGTTTCAGTCCAAGTACAGAGCCAGCTTTCCTGATGACCCTGTTCAGTCTGTTAGAGTCGCTGGATCTGATGCTGCTTCCCCAACACACAACAGCAAAGAAAATGGCACCGGCAACAACGCTGTGGTAGAATATCTCCAACATCTTGCTGCACACATTGAAGGATCTCAGCTTCCTCAAAAAGTAGAGTCTGCTCATCCCCTTCTTGTACACAGCGTCAATGTTGGATGTCCAGTCTAGTCTGTTGCCGATCACCACTCCCAGATATTTGTAATCCACCACCTCCCCCTTAATCTTCAGTGGCTGTGAAGGCGTCTTCCTCCTCCTGAAGTCGATCACCATCTCTCTGGTCTTACTAATGTTGAGCCTCAGGTGATTCTGTTCAGACCACTCCACAAATCCGTCCACCAGTGTCCTGTACTCCCCCTCATCTCCATCTCTCACACACCCGACAATCGCCGAGTCATCAGAAAACTTCTGTAGATGACATGACTTAGAGTTGTACTGAAAATCGTTGGTGTACAAGGTAAAGAGAAAAGGAGAGAGCACAGTTCCCTGCGGAGCTCCCACGTCACTGACCACCACACCAGACAGGACACTGCCCAGACGGACAAACTGTGGCCCGTAAGGTAGTCAGTAACCCAGGAGATCACAGAGTCACCGACACCCATCCCCCGCAGCTTCTCACCCAAAAGCAGGGGCAGGATGGTATTGAAGGCACTCGAGAAATCAAAGAATGTGATTCTCACCGTGTCTCCTCCACCATCAAGGTGCATATGGGCTCGTTGCAGCAGGAAGATGACAGCATCATCAACTCCTAAGTGGGGCTGGTAGGCAAATTGTAAAGGGTCAAGAAATGTCATCACCTGGGGCCTCAGCTGGGCAAGGACCAGTCTCTCCATAACCTTCATCACATGGGATGTGAGAGCGACTGGTCTGTAGTCCTCAGGGTTAGATGGTCTCGCCTTCTTGGGCACAGGAACTATGTGTGACGTCTTCCACAGCAACGGGACTCTCTCCAGACTCAAGCTCAGATTGTACAGATGTACCAGTACATGAGACAGCTGGCTGGCGCAGGTCCTTAAGACCCATGGTGTGATGCCGTCCGGGCCTGCCGCCTTCCCCTGATGAAGTCTTTCAAGCTGCCTCATAACCTGGCCTGCGGTCACTGTTAGCTGAGAGTTGGTGTTATTGTCTGTAGTGGAGGAAGGTGAGGAGGTGAGGGAGTGGGAGGAGGAAGGGGTGAGCAAATGGGGGGATGTCGTGCAGGAGAAAGCTTGAAGGTGTTGAAGGTGTTTGGAGCGGCTTGAGACGGTGAGGATGTGTGGGGAGATGGAGGTGACAGGGGAGTAGCAGGGGGTGAGCTAAACCTGTTGAAAAACTGGTTAAACTGGTTTGCCCTGTCCAAACTCCCTGCTGTCAGTGTGTCCTTCCCCTTCCACCCAGTGATGTGTTTTAAACCAATCCACACATCTCTCACACAGTTTTGCTCAAGTTTGGACTCAAGCTTCTTCCTGTAGTTGTCCCTACATGTCCTCAGTGTCTCTTTGAGTTCACGTTGCACTCTCCTCTGCTCCTCTCTGTCTCCAGACCTGAAAGCCATCTTCTTTTTGTTTAGAAGTGCCTTCAGGTCGCATGTAATCCAAGGTTTGTTATTAGGGAAGCAGCGTACGATCCGGGTACAAGTGACAGTGTCCACGCAGAACCTGATGTAGTCTGTGATGCAATTGGTCATGGAATCGATGTCCTCCCCATGAGGCTCACAGAGAACCTCCCAGTCTGTTGACCCAAAGCAGTCCTGCAGTGCCTGAGCAGCCTCCGGCGACCACCTCCTCACCATCCTGGTGCGCATGGGCTGCCTCCTCACAAGAGGGACATACCTGGGAGACAATCTGACCAAGTTGTGGTCAGACCGTCCAAGGGGGGGAAGGGCTGTGGTGCTCTATGCATCCTTAGCATTGGCATACAGGAGATCTAGTGTTTTGTTACCCCTGGTGGGACAGTCCACATACTGCTGGAAGTTGTTAAAGTTTTGTCCAGTGCAGCATGGTTGAAGTCACCAGTGATGACCATAAAAGCGTCCGGGTGTTTAGTTTGGAGTTTTGCCACGATCGAGCTGATGACGTCACACGCTGCCGCTGCATCAGCTGATGGGGGAATGTAAACAGTGACCATTATAACGGACGTAAACTCCCTCGGCAGATAATACGGACGTAGTCCAACAGTCAGAAGTTCAATGTCAGGGGTACAGATCTTCTCCTTCACGTTGACATGGCCAGGATTGCACCACCTCTGACTCACATAAAGAACAATCCCGCCACCTTCTTCTTCCTACTCTTGGAGAGTCTCTGTCCCCCCGCACCAGAGAATATCCAGGAATCTCCACGCTGTTATCCGGAACGAGCGCGTGTAGCCATGTTTCCGTGAAACAGAAAATGCTACACACCCTGTAGTCTTCCTGGTTCCTCACTAGCGCCGTCAGTTCGTCAGCCTTATTTGCCAAAGATCTCACGTTACCCATTATAATAGCCGGTAACGCTGGTTTATGGCGTCTCCTCTTCTCCCTCCGCTTGACTCCAGACCTGCAGCCACGACGTCTTCTCCGTATCTCGTTGGGAACAACTGGCCTGACACCAGGCGACAGCGCAGGTCCACACAGCGCAATCAGCTGTTCGCGCGTGTAAACAATTCCGCTACTCCTTCCAACCATGTTCTCCGTTACTATGTTATCCGTTAGGTAGAAAAAGTAACAAAAAACACGGAGAACAGCGACAAAAACACGTCCAGTCCTTCGTGGAAGAGTAACTAATTGTTGTATGGAGCAACAGATGATTAATTTAAAAAAAAAAAAAGAACAATAAAAAGAACACAGATTTAACCAAAACCACCAGAGCTGCATCTGCAAGCAGCCAGCTTAACCGGCGCCTTTTTCAAGGTGTAATGTTTACAACTTCAAAATATTCATTATAGTAAAAAAAATTCCAATGTGATAAAACTTTCAAAATAAACCACAAAAGAATATTAATAAAAAGAAACTAGGCTTAAAATATTTAATTTTGTCCCTTTTGACCTTCCATATAGCCACCTTCCTAAAATAACTTTTGGCAATAAAGAGGCAGTGATTTTTATTTATTTTTTTTTTTGGTCAAAATTACTTCTGGGGAAAAAATAACTTATAGGTCATTATATTCAGAAGGTGATGATATGTGTTATGATCTCAATATGTTTTATAGTTTATTATCAGGTTACTTAATTATCCTTACAATAAAACAAAAATCCTTGTCCAGTCTAAGTTGTGTATAAAAAAATATTTTTTTTGTGTGTTTGTCAGGATCACTTCCTGTTTGACAAACCTGTGTCGCCACTCCTGACCTGCGCAGGCATGGCCCGTGATTGGCCAGACGCCCGCGGTATTTGGTAAGCAGAAAATTGAAATGTTCAGCCTGTCAGGCAAACTGCATTCGTCGTTTTGGTTGTGCTCTGACGGGATTTTCAACTTAGCGATGATTAGTTTTAAAAAGCCTTTTGGTGAACTTTGCCTCAGCATTTCTGCTACTCCTTTGTGTTTTGCTGATCTGAGGTGAAAACGAGACGAGCAGCGTTTCAGATTAGCCCCACTAATAAACCCAGTTCAACGTGCCTGAGAGCCGAAATCAATCACCCTCCTCCATGTTTGTTTCCTCTGTAAAGCTTATCAGTCACTCCTCCTCTTAATAATGCAAACTTCACCTCATCATCTCCTCTTTCAGTTAAACTACAGCTTCTAGTTTCAGCTGAACTAGAAGCTGGTTTTTTTTCTCCCTCTGGCTGTCCTCTTGTTTGTTACTCCCTTTATTCTGTGATCTACTTTTCCTTTCCTCTTTCTCTCGTTCTGTCTTGTCTGGCTTTTCCTCCCTTGACGCAGACGCCTCCCTATATTAAAAAAGAAGAGAGTGGTTTGAAGGGAAAAAATGGATTTTGTTGCTTTAAAATGTGAAACTCATGCTAAGAGATCGTCATCATGACGGAGTCATTGAAAATGCTTGAATTTAGTTTAGGTGTTTTCAAGATTTGGAAAGTGCTTGCTTTCTGTATAACGTCATTGAAAGTGTTTGATATTCACATTGCATGATTTTGTAATAAAGTTCTAACATTTGATTAAAACACAAAATTTGGAAAAACGCTATTTACAGTTGAAACCAGATATTTTCATACATCTAATAAAAAGACAGTTGGATCAGACTAAATTTTTCTTGTTTTAGGTCAGTTTAAAATTACCAAAATTATTTCTATTTGCCAAATGGCAGAAAACTTTTAGCGAGAACATTTGTTTTAGTTTTTGGGGAAACATAAAATTATATTACATTTCAGATGACATATAATACTATTAAAAGACTATTAATGTTGGACTAATACACCACATGAGAGAATAAAATTGGTGAAAAACTGATTCTTTTACTTTAAAACTTGTATGTTTGTTTTGGTGTAAAAAGATGAAAAAATTTATTACCCAACAGATTTATTGTCTGGCCGGTATTTGTCATGTACATTCGGCTGTTATCGTCAGTCATGTCATTAAAATTTTTTGACTTTATTATTAGAGAACAAATAGCATTGTTAAATTTAAAGAATAAAAAAAATGTTCACCATGTTGAATTTATTACAATTTTTTTATTAAAGCTGCAATATATTTCAAAGTGCTGTCGTCGTCACAATGTCAGTGTTGTTAAAATACAGCCAGGGAGCAAAATCCGGCAGAATATCTTAAGCTCCGTCCATTCAGATCCTGGATGCCTCAATGTAGACATTTCCAGATGTAGACATTTAATGGTGCTAAAAAGATAAGTCTTCATCACTAAAAGCCCAAATTGAAATGAAATTCATGCTGACATTCGCTGTGTTTCCTTTACAAATGTGGAAAAAAAACTTGTCAATATTCCAAAAAGTTTGAAAAAACACAATTTCACACTCACGGTGTTTCCATTAAAGAACAAGGTTACTCAAAACGAACGTGTTTCTATGAAGCAAACTTATTTTCAAAGTGTCAAACTAAGCAATAACACTGTGGGTCTGTGCACCTGAAAAGAACAGATGGTGCTACAATAGCATGCGTCTGAGCTGTTTATTAAGTAGATAACCTCCCTGTTTGCAGGCACAACAATGAGAAGACCTTTTTGATTTGGATCAATGAGGAGGATCACACCAGAGTGATCTCCATGGAGAAGGGAGGCAACATGAAGAGGGTCTTTGAGAGGTTCTGCAGAGGCCTCCAGGAGGTGAGACATGCTCACAGTTGAGACTGGATCCTTCCCGATTACTTAAAGGGGCAGTGTTATGTGTTTTCCAGGCACACAGTGCCATTTTACAGCATGATCAAGTAACTGCTGCCGTCAGTGGTTTTAAAAATGCTATATAAATATATCAAATATGACTTGAAAGAAAATTTACTTCCTTATTTAATGTCTCTGTCTCTTTAAAAACTCCCATTCTTTCTGAAGCTCCACCTTCAGGAAGTCATCATAACATGCCTGCTCTATTAACATTTTAAAAATGTTTTCACCAGTGAAGCACTGAGACGTAGCTCCTATAATGAGCTCAGCAGATGCTCAGTTCAACCAGGTGTTTGCTAATTGCTGCTGGCTAGTCTGAAGGAGCTAACAGCATAAAATGCTCTGTTAGATGGAAACGTGGTTGCTTGGAAACTGCAGCTCATAGGAGGAGCTTTGTTCTCGAAGGCGGAGCTAGGTTCCCCCAGGATGTTTTACACAGTTCAGTGGTTGCCATGGAGACTAAAGTATTTCTCAAACATGAATGAAAGGATCAAAGTAAACGTCCAGGTATGTTTTTGATGAGGGAATAACGTAATAACATGATGTGAGCCTCAAAAACGCCAATTTCACATAATGCTGCCCCTTAAAGATGGTGAGGGAAGACAGAAAGTAAGCAGCTACTCTGGTCGATATTTGTCAGTGTCTCTGTGGCAACTTGATATACAGCCCAGAACTGGGTCTGCTGTCCATTATCTAATATAGATGTGCTTATATTGGGGCCATTAGTGTTGTCTAAAAACAGGAAGACGTCCTCCTGCTTCCAAAATAAAGCCTGTTGGTAGACGTACAGGACGCACCGTCCACACATGGTCATGTGAATATAAGTAATTTCCTAGTCGACGAGTAAAGGAGAAGCAAAAATACCACAGCTCTCTCCAACAAATTTGATGTCTCACTCCCACTTTCACAGTCATACAGGGATTTTTTTTATGTGTGCATGCGTGTGTGTGTGTCATGCATGGTTTGTAGAAAAAATAAAATGCTGTTGAGCAGTTGTGTTGAGTTAAACTCCTCCCACCTCCTCAGGTGGAGCGGCTGATTAAGGAGAGAGGCTGGGAGTTCATGTGGAACGAGAGGCTCGGCTACGTCCTGACGTGCCCCTCCAACCTGGGGACTGGACTCAGGGCCGGCGTCCACGTTAAGCTGCCCCGTCTGAGCAAGGTAACGCATGAGCTGAAGCAGAGCCTGACGAGAAACACACAACTTTACATGGGTTTGGTCACGAGGAGCAGCGGGCGCTGCATTTACATTGCAGAAGGTGTCTGAAAAAACACAATTTTGCAGTTGTTGTGTTTCTGTTAAATAAGTCATGTAGAAATCACTTTTGAATAAGCTTGTTCACTCGATAAGTTATTAAAAATCAAAGCAGCGACAGATGTAAACTGTTAAATGAGATATGTTAGTAGTCCCTGGCACTAGCGCTCATCATCCATCAGCCACCAGAGGAGACGGCGATGGCTTATTCAGGTGTTGGAGCGACAAGCAGAAGAGTTATGGATTCAACATTTTAGTACTACACAACTTATTATTAACAATAAGAGCTCTTCTGGGACCAGCTGCACATTGTCTGAAAAAACAAAAACAAATAATCACCTTCCTTCCACTTCCTGTCGTCTTCTTTGTCGTTTCCAGCAGCAGTAACGCTCACATGACTCCTGTGATGCAATAAGTGTTTCCATTGCGGTTTTGCAAAATACATCCTTTAAATATGGCCGAAAAATCACCTCATCCCAGCGTTTTACTGGAAAATGTTTCAATTAAGCAAATTTATTTTCAGAATTTCAATTTTATGGCTAATGGAATCGCAACGTTTGTCTGCGTCAAATGTTATAAAGATGGAAAATACATTTATTTCCATAAGTATTAACGTCTCTTTTATCTTTCCAAATTTTGTTACATTAAAACTGAATGTTCTTTTTTTGTTTTGTTTTGGTTTTTACTCATTCTTCTTTGCAAAATAGTTCAAACTTGGTCAGAATGGATGGAGATGTTTTTCATGATTTTAATATTTTGTTTAAACGTAAACAATGAAACTGAACCGTATTTATTCTCAGACAATAAGCTAACACGCACACAAAAATAAAGAAGATAAAAATAAAAGTATGTGAAAACCTCACTCAAATGTAAATAGTAATTTTCCTCAGTTTTTGTCTCATAAAGATGTAACGCATTAGTCCGTGAGCCGAAGCGCATGGAATTCATCGGCAGGATAATTTCATTCTCACTGAAAGAAGAAAAAGGGTTGGATCAGTTGATTAACTCAAACCTACTGATTAAAAATAATCAACAGATCTTATCACACACTGGTACCAAATGGTATTAAAAATGAGTAAACTCATCCAGCAGATTCCTGGTGATTTGTGTCTTATCAGCGTCCAGGCTGACTCCTCTCATTTTTGCCAAACAGGATCCGCGCTTCAGTAAGATCCTGGACAGCCTGCGCCTGCAGAAGCGCGGGACGGGCGGCGTGGACACGGCGGCCGTAGGTGGTGTGTTCGACATCTCCAACCTGGACCGCCTGGGACAGTCTGAGGTAGGGACCAAACATGACGTGTAGCACGTTCAGCTGTTTCACTAGAGTTTCCTATCTGTTAATAAAAAAAGCATTCAGTTTATGCAAATTAGAGTTTGTCATCTTGAACTATTTTTGTTTATAAGAGTTGAAGAGCCGGTCACAAAATAAGTTCCAGGTAATTTGTTGCTTTTCTTTTTTTAAATATGTGAAAGCTCGCTGTTCAGATTGAAAGTCTGGTAGTTTCTGATGGTTGCTTCAGATCCACTGCAGGCTTGGCTTCATCTATGCAGAAACCTGACATCTGAAAATGACGTACCACAAAGTCGGCACAGAACTTCCCCGACTGCTTCCTGATGTCCGTTTTGTCATTGCCAGAGGTTTTTCTGAGCTATAGGCCCTTACTATTGAACATACTCATCATCAATTATTTAATTTAATAGTTATTTTATTTATTTAGCCTTTATTTATATTCTGTAAGTGAAAATTATGTTAAGTGTTTATTTCTGTATATGAAAAAGAATATTTTTATTACAGGTTATTGTAATGGTCATCTCATGGCCTACATATTATAAGAACTGAAAGTGTGTTTTGGTCATTTGCTTACATTTCTGATTTATCTTGAATAACAGATTTATAAAAAGAAACTGTAATTAATGTCTATAAATAACGTAGGTATGTAACAGAATAATATATATATCAGGGTGTCCATCCATCCTTAATTAAAAAGTCTTAATTTAATGAAAACCTTTAAATAACTTAAATTCACTTTTAAAAAGTAAATTGTTCTTAAATACATTATTCACAGTTCTTAAATTTTGTTTTGGCAGTATTATTTAATCTAATTTATTCTAAGTAGTTTTTTTTTTGTGACTGAGTCGCACGCAGACATCTTCATTGTGTTCTTTCACTCAGTGCTTTTCAGGCTACTATGAGCTGCTAATATGCCCTAATATGCTAGCATTTTCCTGCCTAGCATGGTGAAGCTCAAATTTATTGTCAGTTGGCTGATCAATGTTCTCCATCGGCTCACTTCTGTTGCCAACGCTACTTTAATTTACATTTGTTGCGATGCAGGTCTTAAATATCATCCGTAAAGGTCTTAAAAAAGTCTTAAATTTGAATTAAAATGTTTAATAACTTTCTTGCTCACTAAATCAAATAGCCGTCTAATTACTTGCAGGTTCCTAATACGTAGTTCAGAAACGTTTTGCCATCTTTTTTTTTTTTTTACGACAAGGAATAACAGGATCTAAATATGGTGTTTGTCTCCTACTCAGGTCCAGCTGGTGCAGACTGTGATCGATGGGGTCAACTACCTAATTGAGTGCGAGAAGCGGCTGGAGAAAGGCCAGGACATCAAGGTGCCAGCACCCCTTAAGCAGTTCAAGTAGACACTGGTTCCTTCATCACTGCACACAAACCTATGGGCATAAACACACACACACACACACACACTCAGCCGTGTGCCCATAGATATTTCAAAAAGATATCTATGTTGTCACCTCATTAATTATTATTATTACTCTTCCATCACTATGCTACCTATCTAATCAACAACCCCATCCCTACTCCTCAGTATACTCT
Organism: Poecilia picta; assembly: GCA_033032245.1. Taxonomy (NCBI): domain Eukaryota; kingdom Metazoa; phylum Chordata; class Actinopteri; order Cyprinodontiformes; family Poeciliidae; genus Poecilia; species Poecilia picta. Next base: position 6,110,199 of record CM065358.1, read on the forward strand.
ATAATTTCATCTATATATGTAATATGTAACCGTCTGGCTGATAACGTCCCAGAACTTCATCAGACACCAAACGCTCCGAGCTCAGATCGTAATTTTGCTCTTAAAGGATAAAAGTGATTTATAGAGCTATAGAAGCTGTGGGGATGTTTTATTAAAGCAAAACAAAAGCAATCAGCTTCTCTGCATGGCCAAAATTTAAAAAAAAAAATCAACAACACTCCCCTTCCTGCTGCTCCCACCTTACTCAGTGGCACGTCTTGCACTCTGCCCCCCGTAACCGCCCCCTCTCTCCTGCGTGGTGATTTCCCTTCCTACCTGGCACTTATGTAGTCCCATACGTCTGTGCTCCGTCCTCCATCGTGGAATGTGTGTACATAGTTTCTTTTCAGAAGTTTGATGATTTATTTTGAATGTAGATTTTAGGTTTTATTTTCCAAGCGGAAGGCTGGAGAGACGTTTGTTTTCTCCAGCAGATGTGTTCGTCGGGTTCTAATGTTCCGAACACACACTTGGCCGGGTTGGGCTCCGTACTGTAAGCTTCTGAAGCAATATCGTTTGAGCCATAACAGATTGTCACACTGTCATGCCTTTTATTAAACAAATCATCTATTTAACAGTAGCACCTCTGTTTGTGTCTTATTTCACAATAGACTCCTGATTTTTTGTTTCTTTCTTTCAGCTTCTGTATCAGCTTTTTGAAATCCGGTGAGGATTTATTTCCAGTAAACAAGAAGCCCAAGCTCTAGGTAACCATGGCGAATAAGCTTTCAGGTTATAATTGTGATTAACATGATTCCTTGATGCCATGTGACCCATCTTTAGTTAAAAATAAAAACTTCACACTGTTACTATTTTCATACAGACATGAGAGGTTTGTTTTTTATGTATAAATTCAAAAACTGATTCATAAAACTTTTTACATTTTGTTATATTACAACCACAATTGTGTTATATATTTTAATAGCATTTCATGTGCTAGATAGTAACTCAAAGAGATGCGTAATTGTACAGTGAAGGGGAAATGGTGGATGCTTTTAAAAATTTCTTACGAAGCAAAAATCTGAAAAGTGTGGCATGCATTTATAGTCTGCTCTCGTGGAAATATTTATTCATTCGCCTTTGCAAAAATAGCTGAAGAACAATCAAATCTGGACTGTCTTCTGAACATCAGTTTTTGAAGGTATTGCCACTGGTTCTCAGTTAGATTTGCATCTGGGCTTTGACTAAGCCATTTCTGCTCCTGAAACATAAGCCTCTCTCCTAGTCTCAGCTGTTTTACAGCCCTCCAATTCCAACAGGTCTCTAGCAGATTTAGGTTTGCAGTAGAAGAAAAACCCATAATTTTGCTAATGTATATGATTAGACAAAACATAGCTCATCTCTAAATATGAGTGATGAATCAATGAATCACCATCCATTAGAATCACCATCCATTAGACTAGTATCAAGTCTAATGGATGGTGGTAGGACCCGGATATTAACAATGAACCAGAAATGTTCAGTTGTCATTTAATAAATCAAAAGGAAACTTAAATGGAGCTCTGGAGGTATAATGGAGGATCCAGCAGTGAAAGAAGAAGAATAGGAGCGTAAATGCAGTGGAAATGACAAAACGACCAGAAGAGCCAATCACAGGTGAGTGGGCACAGCTGGGGAAGGGAGCAGGTAGAGGCGAACGAGGAAGTGATAAACAGCTGGGAAGGGGAGCAGAACGGCAGGGTGAAGCAAAGCAGAGAGAACTTAAGGAGAGAAAAACTGAAAATGAACAGGAAACAGAAAGAAACACTAAAACGGGGAAACAAGTTTAAAGCAGAAATAAATGAACTAACAAAAAGAATAAATGAAATAGCAAGATCCAAGAAAACGAACAAAACCTGAACATAAATGAGAACCAAAAATCCAACAATCAATAGAAATGCACAATAAGAAGTGGTTTATGTGAACAAGGGTTAAGACGGACATAAATGCTTTTTGGCATGCCACTTTGTAAACATAATGTAAATAATACATATAAATTAAAATCCATAGTCTTTTTTTTTTTATCTTTTGAGAGATAGACGTTTCACTTCCGATCAAAAATAAATTTATTTGTTGGATATAATAGTTTTAAATCTTAATCCACCCAGAAATATGAAAAACTCTAGATTTCATTTCATGCTTCTCTGACTAAAGCTCCCCTCATCAGCCAGCCAATCTGTTTTGACTTGTTTTTCATCTTTAGACATAGATTTAATCTTCCAGTGTGGCTCCATCGAAATGCTCCGGCCCTCTCACCAAGCCTTTTGATTTGAACGGCTCTCTGTTTCTCTTTGCAGCGTAGGAAGTCTGTAACAAGAGCTTTGTCCCGTTGCGAACGAACACATATTTTCTTGTCGCGATGAAACAGCCAACAGATTTCTCTGTTTTCTGTCTGGCGGCAGACGGGACAACAAGGCTTCCACTGTTGTGAGGAAACACGGCTGAGACGTCAACAGTAGGTGGTGTGACGCACGAGAGAGCAGTTTCTCTCTCAAATTTTTTTAGTTATCTTTTGAAGGGTTTTGGAGAAAAAGGTTCTGATGTCCCAAACACGCCCAGATTTATTCCCTCACTCAGCAGTCAGAGCGTGTCACCACGGAGGATGGCTCATCTTCTTGCTCCAAATATAGAAGAGGAGCAGCATGGTTGTCATGACGACTCCTCTGAGAAGCAGCGGGGCTCGTGTGGGGCGGGGGTAGCTGTCAATGGGGCTTTGTGGGAACAGGAAGAACATCTCTGCAGTACAGAAGTGTGACTTGGACTCGTGTCTCTCAGCTTCTGTCTCAGCTCTGCAGGTTTATAGTAAACAGCAGCAGGTATGGCAGAAAGGCATCATGGGACTGAAGGATTACCATAGTCCAGTGATCTGCAGGCCTAAAACAATAAGATGTGATGACGGAAACACTGTAGAAACAAGAACTTTTTGCAGCAAGACTCGTCCTGCTCATACCAACGTGTGAAAACTTTAAACACTTTGTTACTGTTTATTTCAGGGGCTGTATTGTGTAAAATCGACTATTTTTGAGCTTTGCATCATGTTGTAATGTTATTCTCTCAACAGAAACCTGGATTGTTGCTGTGATTTTTTTAAAATCCTTTAATCTCCATGGCAACCATTAACCTGTGCAAAACACCTGGTTGGACCTAGCTCCGCCCTTTGAGGGGCTACCTACTTCCTGTCTTGAATAATAACTATGCTGGAGAGAAAAGAAATAAGGAGAGAAACAAGAAAAACCTTAAATCTGAAGCTGGAGTTTTGTCAGAGAGTGCCATCTGGTGGCTGGTCCATATAATTGCAAAAAGGTACAAATAGAAAGCAGTTTTGTGAGGTTTTAATAATCTTCACTTCATTACCAGCACGTGAGGAAAAAAAAGATGTGTGAGGCGTGTCAACACAGAATCCAGCGATGGTCTTTCAGTCATTTCCAGTGTGTTTTATATTTCAAACAATCTGGAGTCTCTGGTCTTAAACTGAAAGAGATTATTGGAAAACGTTGACAGCTGACATCTGGATTTCCTGCCCGATACCTAGAAACAGACAATACTCAGAGAAGAAAATTAACTTCAGTTTATTGGTGTGAATGCTGTAGATCTCTACTTAAATCTAATACATTTTAAATCATAGTTTTTTTTATTATATAATCTGATTTGATTTCCAATCATTTATATAATATATGAGTTGAAATCATTTACCGAAATGTTATCTTCTTAACAGACAGTTATTATTATTATTATTATTATTGTTGAGATAAATTACACATTTAGACTCTTTTTGCTTCAATTAGGCTGGTTTTGTAGGAACCCTGGATTTCATTTAGATGTATCATATTAAAGGGGATGCAATAGAAATGAATGCAACTAATCTCATTTCAGATTTGTATTTATTATGAGAACAAAAGCTATGAGCCATCTGTAGTTGTTCTTTCACTTCTCAGCTACTTTACAAAAAAGCAGCTTCTATGCACCACAAATCTGGAACAAACTTACAGAAAACTGCAAAACAGCTGAAACACTGATTTCATTCAAATTAAGGCTAAAAAAAACACCTGTTTAGAGTTGTTTTTGATTTATAATTAATGGAACATTGATCAACGTGTTTGATCTATATTTGCTTGATAATTTTATGATGGCATTTGACAAAATATAATGTTAATTGCCGGTTTCATAATTCCTGCATTATGCTTTCGTAGTGGCTGAAAATGTGCTAAACAAATAAACTTGAAAAAACCCCTCTTTAAATACGTTTAAATGGTGACAAAGTGTGAAGCAGGTCAAGGGGTGAAGATACCGCTGCAAAGCACTGCAGTGCATTCATTCCTATGACCTGGGTCGTTATACTGCCAGTCTCCATGGTTCCCAATTTAACACACAATACGGCTTTCTTAACCCGGGAGTTGAGCCACGTCATTTGTCTCTGTCAGTCCTAAAGAAAATATTTGTTCAGTTTGTGAATAACCCAAAAATCCAAGTGAAGTATTAACATCTTAATTTCCGACTTTTGTCCGAAAGTCATTGGCTCACGCGCGTCGACGTTTGATTTCCCGAAATGCCATTGGTCAGTCAGAGCAGAGCGACGCAGCGAATCGACCAATGGGAGGCTGCCACACTATGATTACGGGACGAGGCCGTGCTGCTTGTGAGCATCTTCTCCTCCTCTATCTTTCTCTTTCAGTCTCGGCGCTGCTCTGAGTGTCCTGCGGCTTTTTGAAGAGCTGAAGTCGGACCGGCCACGACTCACATCTGCAACCTGAAGTGTTCGTGTCATTGAGGCCAAGAGTCTGTTAGCCTTCTCGGTGTGCCATGTTGAGACTGATATTTTTGGCCGCTCTCGCCGGGTTCAGCCGGGCCAGTGATGTGCTGGAGTTCACGGATGACGATTTCGAAAGCAGGATTGGAGACCACGAGATAATTCTGGTCGAGTTCTTTGCACCTTGGTGAGTTTCTACAGGTTTCATTCAGGGTGTCGAAACGGCGTCTTTGGTTAGCAAACGTAAGAGGGGAAATTTCTAATGAAAATTACTCCGTCGCCTCGCGGTAAAATGGACTCCACTCTGCAGAAATGGCGACTTAAAAATGTGTTCAGACTGTGAGCGTTTTAATTACTTTTATTTACTGGGATATATTTATTTTGTTTTTATTGGAGTCGGGACTGTCAAATCCTGCTTGTTGGCTGCAGACCAAATGTTAGCATGTTAGCTAGCGGTAGACGCTTAAGGCTATACGAATTGCAGTATTTAAATTAATTGACTAATTTAGTGAATTTTATAGCTTAATGGGACTTGTGGCTGTTAAAATGTAACATGTTTGCTGATTACCATGTAGTTTAGGTGTTGTAAATCTCGGTAATACAAGAGAATGAGGCTATAAGGAAGTTGGGGGCGTGTCATGTGATAGTTGTAACGCTCTGATTGGTTGGGGAAGTTTTGGTGTCCACCTCTGATTGGTCAACGACATATTTGACGTTTTTCTATGGTGCCAAACTTGAACAAATATATAAAAAAATAGGTCAGACTTCAGATAAATATTCTCTTTAAAAGTAAGGAAAATTTTATAACGAAATTGTTTAATAAAATTGTTTATGCATTTTTCCGTGGACTCCATTCAATAAATGTTTTTTTTGTTTTTATTTTTTCTTGAGAAAATCTCTGGGAAAAATTACTTAACCCATTAATATAGGGAGGTGATGATGTATTAAAGACCAAACTAATGTGCGCTATATATATATATGTTTTTGTTTTATTTGCTCACGGCTTTTTTTTCTTATTGTGTCTTATAATTTTTACTGTATATTTTAATTAATACATTTAAATCGGACACCAAGAAATCAGTTGCAGCCAATCTATCTGTATTTTGTTACTGTTACGTGTTCTTTGCAGTTCACATCTTGAAACAAACCAGACTTTATATCTTCCCACTTGTAGATGAAGTGGGAATTAAACTAAATGTTTTATTTCAAATGTATATTTTGTAGGATGTTTTTTTTCCTATTATGCATCTTTAGATTTATCATTTTGTCCCAATATTCTTGGTTCAATAAAGTTATTAAAAATTTTCCACTCAAGCTTTAGGTTACTAAATATGAAGCTTTACAGCTACACTTAACTGCTTTTGTAGAAAAAAAAGAAACAATACAAAAATGTTCTACTCTGAAAATGTGTTTTTCCTTATTTATAATTATTCCTTAAAAAATAAAATGGGGGGAAAAAATAAACTTTCCAGCCATTGTTCTATTCAACAACCTTAGTTAAATCTCCTTATTGTGCAGAAGTATCAGGTTTCTTGGACTCTTCAGCTCCTTTCCTGCCTCTGATCCGATGTGTAAATCGTCCTCCTGTTTGACTGGTCCATGTCCTCTTTGTCCTTTAGGTGTGGTCACTGTAAACGTCTCGCCCCCGAGTACGAGACAGCAGCCACGCGTCTAAAAGGCACCGTGTCGCTTGCCAAGGTATTGCGCAAAATAGTTTGACTTTCCAAGCCATAGTGTAATTTCTGTTTGTACTGCCTTTTGCTAGCTGCCTGTTGTAGCTGCTGTTGCTAGCTGCCTGTTTGCTATGCTGCCTGTTTGCTAGCTGTCTGTTTGCTAACGGTTTGCTTGCTATCTTGCAGGTTGACTGCACAGCCAACAGCAACACATGCAGCAAATATGGCGTCAGTGGCTACCCAACGCTGAAGATCTTCAGGGGTGGAGAGGAATCTGGTCCCTATGATGGTCCCAGAACTGCAGGTATTCTACCTTGTTTTGGGTTTTTTTCTTATGTGTATTAGAATATTGCTTTCAATGTCGGTATTGGTCCCAATATTGAAACATGTTTGACCAACATAGTTAATCTGTTGTTTTTGTCAGTTTATTTTTCATTGGCTGCTTTACTACTAATTGCACTGACAGAACAAAATAAAGTTGTTTTTACATCTTTGACCAATTTTGGGAAGCTACTGATGTATTTAAGTGAGCCGTACTGGTGCAGAGTTTTCAAATATAGTTGTAATTCAGTGCATTTCTTTTTGTTAAAAAGAAACCCTTTAAGTTAATTCAGCTGTAACCTAGAGAACATGCAGCGGAAGTCGGAGTGGTGGCTCTTTCTGCAGTGTATTCACTCGGGGACCTTAATACAAACACGCATCACATTTTTTGGTTTCCCTTTGGAAATCCAGAATTGGCTTTATTGGCGAAGATTGTGTGCACAAATTTCCTGCGTCAAATTCTGAGGACGAAGGAAGTTTGTCTTCATTTGCAGCTCACAGACGTTCAGTATAAATGTTGAAGGAAGTAAAATGGAGAATGAAAGGATCAGCAGGCGCGTCCAGGTTGGGCAAAGAGCAGCCAGGGGTCTGTTTGCTGCTCTCCAAGTGATTCTTATGTGGCCCCCAATATTAACTTGAACACCTGAAGTTGGCCACACTGGTCCATCTGGTACGGTAATATAGTTTTTCTTTATAAGGCTGAAATTTTCATCAACAAATTTAAGTCTCATTATCAAAGTTATTTGGTAAAGCTTTTATTAGCTATTTTATGCTTCCTATTTATAGAAAGTAAGACAACAAGCATCCAGAATGACGTGTCCTGTTCTCATTGATGAAAATAAACATTTTTTTCTTTTTTCTAGAGCCACAAAATGGAAAACATTTGTCATAAACTGTACACTTTTCTTTTGAAGAGACAGATATAAAACTCTTCTCTTTTGGATCTGTGATCATTTAATAATCCATGATTGTCTGTCATAAACACATTTATTGCAGTTAAAAAAATCTTTCATTAACAATTAATTATTTTTGTCTTAACTGAAAGAAAAAAAACATTTGTTCTCCAAATGGACTTGGTCTGTCGGATAGAATTACAATAAACACAACCGAGCAACAACAAAAATATTAATGTATTTGATGAGAAATGTGTTTTTTTTTATCAGTCTTTTTGGTAATCTTCTTGTTTTTTTGTCCTGTAAAGATGGGATTGTTAGTTTCCTGAAGAAGCAGGCGGGTCCAGCTTCAGTGGAGCTCAAGACCGAGGGAGACTTTGAGAAGTTCTTAACCGATCAAGACGCCAGCGTGATCGGTAAGTCCTGGTCGTGCATCCGACCCACCACGCCTTTAATCGGCCAGCTTGATGTTAAAAATGTTTGTTCTGAATTTCTCTCGTCAGGTTTCTTCGCTGACGACAAGAGCTCAGAGCAGACGGAGTTCCTGAAGGCCGCCAGCGCTCTGAGGGACGACTACCGCTTCGCCCACACCAACGCTGAGGCCCTGCTCAGCAGCCACGGCGGAGAGTGAGTTCCTGCGTCACACGGTGGTTCTGAAGTTTAAGATGAAAATGGTTCTGAAGTTTAAGATAAAGCCATATATTTCAGCGAGGATGTTTCCTGTGTCTGATCGCAGGGGAGTCGTCCTGTTCCGTCCTCCACGTCTCGCCAACAAGTTCGAAGACGGCTCCGTGAAATTCACCGAGGACAAATTCACCAGCAACAAAATCAAGAAGTTCATCCAGGACAACATGTGAGTGGAACCAACGATCGCTTTAGGAGTCCATTAATCGGTACATTTAGACTTTTATCCAATGTTAGAAATGCATTAAAAGATGCAATTAAAGAAATAAATCCTTTTCTGAGTGGGAAAATATAAATGTGTATTGCCTAAAATGCAGTAACATCATTCTTAGTGTAAACTAGATCATTTGTAGCAAAAGATGCATTTGCAGCTGAAAACAAATGTCTAACATCAACATTATGGAGCTCAGCCCTTCCTGCTTAATGTGGCAGCAACACATTGAAATGAAGCTGTTTTTCATTTTCTAACCAACCAATTAATTATTGGACACAATTTTAAGTTTGCTGTGTTCCCATTAAACATGAAATGTAATCAAAATCATGTGAATACATGAGAAGTCATTAAAACGTTGCGGTGCCATCATTATTCCTGTCGTCTTTGTCTTTTCCACCAATAATAGCATCCGGTTGTTGATCATGTGACTTGTGATGCAAAAAACCGTGTTTTGGTTGGAGTTTTGTGAAATGTAAACCAAAGCAACTTTATCTTGGTAACAAAACTTAGAGTTCTTATGAAATCTTCCACTGAGCAAATTTATTTTCAAAATGCCACCTTTTGAGGCCAACATAAACGCAGCTGTTGATATCTTCCCGTTTTCTCCTTCCTAGCTTTGGAATCTGTCCCCACCTGACAGACGACAACAAAGACCAGCTGAAGGGCAAAGACCTGCTGGTGGCTTACTACGACGTCGACTACGACAAAAACCCCAAAGGCTCCAACTACTGGAGGAACAGGTGGGCGTCTAGTGCGATTCCTCAGCGCCGCGCGCCGACTCAGCTTTATTCACACACTCCTCCCTCTTTCGCCCTTCTCAACCCAGAGTGATGAAGGTGGCCAAGGGCTTCCTGGACCAGGGGAAGAAGCTGAACTTCGCCGTCGCCAACAGGAACCAGTTCAACCACGACCTGTCCGACTTCGGCCTGGACGGCTCCGGCGAGCTGCCCGTCGTCGCCATCCGCACCGCCAAGGGAGACAAATACGTCATGAGCGAGGAGTTCTCGTGAGTCCACCAAGCTTCGCTTTAATATGTTTGTTTGTTTTTCTCCTCTGATGTCTTTTATTTTCGTTGCCTGCAGCCGAGACGGAAAGGCTCTGGAGCGCTTTCTGCAGGACTTCTTTGACGGGAAGTTGAAGCGCTACCTCAAGTCAGAAAAAGTCCCTGAAAACAACGACGGGCCCGTTAAGGTGAGGGATTCCTGGAATGGCTGCTTGACAATGTCAACGTTGTTTCCTCTGACTGTATGGGATGGAAAATATGGATTTAAAACAAAAAAATCTCCCCTTTCTTAAAAAATTATAAATGACAAATTGTAATAATGAAAACTATTGTGGATAACCCTCAGCATCTCCAACATGACTGTAGTGAATAAACAGTGTCTTCAGTCAGAGGCTTCTTCAAATTTGCTGCGGTCTAGACTGCTACAGGAGATCCTTCCTGACTGTAGTCGCATCTACAGCAACTCTGAAGAATCTTTAATTAATGAATTCAATTTAATTTCCCTTTGGGATCAATAAAGTATTTGAGTTTTATTTTCTATTTGTAAGCTTTTCTTTTCTGCAAATTGATCTCAATTCAAAGTCCAAATAAATGTAAGCTGGTGAGCTGATCCTGCTCTAAACAACAGAAGGCCAAAGAGTTCAGTGATGGGGGGGGGAACAAAATACAGATTTTCCAAAAAAGTAAATCTTCCTAAGCGGCAAATTTTGATTAATTTAACTTGATAACTGACTCATCAGCTCTACTGGGCTTGTCTAACTGCTTGGTTTTCTTTAAATTAATCAAATGAGTACAAAACTTTGACAATTACCAGTTTTGTGGAACTATTTTTTTTTCTTTGACTAAGTAAATAAATGACAGGAAATATTTTAGAAACTTTTCTGCCCAGGCTGGTCATCAGTGTGTGGGAATATTTGGAGGGAAGAATCTGTAGTTGGGTCAGTTGTGGCTGTAAGAGTTTCCTGTTTTAGTCTGTGGCTCCGATGGTTAAGCAGATTTTATTTTATTTACAGTCATGATCCCTTCCTGCATCACACAGGATGTTCTTCAATTGTAAATATCAAACAAAACCTCCTGATTGAGACAGTAGTAATTTTATGTTTAAGATGTTTGCAACGCTTCCGTTTTTAGTTTTTCTTCCTGCAGTAACGGCTTCCACTCTGAAGGGTGGTGATGCTGGGATCTTGGTTGTAGTTCATCCACTGATAAGAAAACGGAGCTTGGAGCCGGTGCTGGTTCCGGTCAGCAGCAGACTAAGTACAGGTTTGGACTGAGCCTTTGCCTCTCTGTCTGCAGGTTGTGGTGGCTGAGAACTTTGACTCCATCGTCAATGACGACAGCAAAGACGTCCTCATTGAGTTCTACGCTCCGTGGTGCGGCCACTGCAAGAACCTGGAGCCCAAATACAAGGAGCTGGGAGAGAAAGTAAGATCCTTTCTTTCTTTCTTTTTTTTTTTTCTTGGTCATGCTCAGACATGTTTTAGTTTTCTTGCTCTTTGTCTTTATCCAGTAAAACTACTAACTTCCTTAACTTTATTGGCTCTTGTTGAATACCAGCACTCTGTAATTTGTCCTCATTTAGCTGAACTCTGACTGAACTCCTCATAACCAAACATGACATTAATAATGATGTGAGTTTCTGGTGTTGGAGTAAAAATGGAGGTGAGCAGCAGCTGTGAAGAGAATCGCTCCATTCCCCACTCGGTCCACCTTGAGCTTCTCAACAGAAAAACCTCATTTCACTTGTTACAGACAGTGGAGCTGCTTCAACGTGTTTTATTTATAATTTGTAGTGAAATAATCTCTGCGCATGTAGGCCTGTCGTCATAACAAACTATCTTAGATAAATTGTCCGAGAATTTATTGCAAGAAACGATATTATTGTTTTGTCTTTTAAAGAATCTGCAGCCTGCACCCACAATGCACCAGGGTCCAGACTCTTGTGTTTTTTGAGTTAGGAAAATAGAAACACTTAAAGCAATTTAATTTTTTTTATGCTAAGACTCTTATTGTGAAGGTTTAGGGGAAGTTCTTAATTTTCTACACTGATTATGTTGATTGAAGTAGAAACATTTTTCAGTCAAAACAGGCTGTTTCCCAACACAGACCAAAGAGTGCCAAGTTAAACTCTTAAAGCAGATCATTGTGAAGATCACAGCCGTCTGAAGGTTGCCTTGGTGACCGTCAGGCTGTCAGGAGTGCTCATCACATTTCCCTGAAGCATCTTTAAAAGTTGTCATGTCCAAAACTCAGTAGTGTTTAACACTCAGTGATGTTTTGTTGAAATATTCCTGCTTTTCTGTTTGAGACGAAGTGCGTTTAAAACTTTGTGTAGTTTGAATATCACAGTTGATATCCACCGTTTAGTTTTCCTCTTGAACTGATCTTAACGGGTCGCTTCTCATTCTGCAGCTGGCTGACGATCCCAATGTTGTTATTGCCAAAATGGACGCCACAGCTAACGACGTGCCATCTCCATATGAAGTCAGCGGGTAAGTCCTGCTTTGTTGTTGTTTTTTCTCTCTTTGACTTCCTTGTTTTAAGAATTAACAATTGTATTTTAATTTCATGTTTTTTTTTTGTTTTTTTTTCTCTCCCCAGATTTCCCACAATCTACTTCTCCCCTGCTGGACGCAAAATGAGCCCAAAGAGATACGAGGTAAGTCGTGGACCTGTTGGTTGTAAGGCCTCTGTGGGACGAGCGTTAGCCGCGGCTATAAATGCTGGTGTCTGAACATGTCGGCTGTTGGTACTTTGTCCCTATCAAATAAAGACAACATCCTGCTGTTGTCTGTGCAGGGAGGTCGAGAGGTGAGCGACTTCATTTCCTACCTGAAGAGAGAGGCCACCAACCCCTTAGTGGTGCCAGAGGACGCCAAGAAAAAGAAGAAGAAGAAGGACGACGACAAGTCAGAGCTATAGAGGCTCCCAACAGAAACTCAACGCCCCCCACCCCACATCACAACAGGAGGAGGAGGAGAATCGGGGAACAGAAAGAACTAAATTATATCCCACTCGCTTAGTGAACTACCAAACGCTCTGAAGCCGACGTCAAAGAGCCGGCCGCTCCTTGGCTCCTCTGCTGCCCTGGAATCCTGTGGAAGGTGGAGAGGTGGTGGCCAGGGTCTGCCCGACCATTTTACCACAATAAGAAATTTTTAGGGAAGAGGGACAACTTTTTTTGAAATGAGATTTCTATTTCCTCTGGTCTGTCTACTACACCTCAGACTGATGCACTTTGGTTTGATACCAGTTTCCAGTCATCTGTCGCTTGTTTTTGTTCTCTTCGTCACAGGGAGACAACTTTATTTTTCTTTTTTTTTTTTTTTTTTTTCCTTGTTCGTAACTGGTCTTTGTTTTTGTACATTTGGAAGGATTGTGAAATAAAAGGCCCACAAAACCTAAATGACTTGTATGATCTTGTTTCTGTTGTTTTTATTCTGCTGTGACAATTCAAACCTTTCACCAAATATTTAAAGAGCAGGAGAAGATTCTACAAGGGCACGTTACGGCCATTGTAGACGGAAGGAAAAGGAGCACGTTTCTGCCCCAAAAATCAGAACCTTTCTAAAAATCAAGGAAATTTGAGTTTGAAATGTAAAATATAATAGAAATTTTGAGATTTCTAGTTGATCTCTAAGTCTCGAATAAAAATACTTCAAAGGGTAAATATTTAAAACTAATCTTTGGCAAAAGGTGAACAGTTTGTTTTTCCACTTATTTTCAGAGTTGAATTATTTTGTGTACACTAAAAATATGGCAGTAATGAGTTGGAACTGAACCAACAACATATCTACTGCAATATATGAAACCAAACCTAGAAAATGAATTATAAGTGTAAAACGTAGCCTCAAATCAAACATCTTTTCTATTTATTTATTTTTTATTATATTTAGTTTCCACAAGTTGCTGTTCAAAATGTCTCGGTATATTCGACTAATTTAATTGGGGAAGATTTCCGGCAAATTAACATGAGGCTGTTTTGACGGATGACCGAACACCAACCTGTGAAATAATCTTTTTTGTAGCAGTACATGACGTAATGCTTCGTCAAGTCGCAGTATTTGACGTAATACTACATCCCACCACTAGGTGGTGCTGAGATGGAGCATTTCTGTTAAAACATGAACGAGGAAGAGAACGGAGTCGGTAGGGAACTTGTTCGGACATGATCCTGTTGTCCACGTGCAGCTTCAGAAGGTACGTAACGATTCAGGATTTCCTTTTAAAAGTTTAACTCATTTTAATTGTTATAAACGATAACAAATGACACGGACATATTGAAAACACGATGATTTGACGTTTATTTACCATTATATCTGTCGTTAAGCGTTTTTTCGTCTTTAGCTCATTTTTTTACACCGCCGTACCAATTTGTATTCACATATCTACAATTTAAAGTTAATCGAATCGTTAACAAAACTATAATCGATATAAATTACTAAACAATGTTTTCATAAACTGTTTACGTCAATGTTCAATTCGGCTCATGTCCTGTTTGTCAAAATTAATATTTTGAAAGGAAATTACGTGCTCATGTGGAGAATATCGTGCATTATGTGATCAATAAATACAACTAAACTGGAATAATGTACTCAGTTCTGCTCCGCTGTTAATTGGCTTTGAGTGATACTTGGAGTTAATGTAAAAGTTTTTCTTAAACTCGGCTTCATTTCTATGAATGTTGTCCTCACATTATAGCCTCTGTAACACAAAGTAGCATTTTTGTGTCTATAGTAAATACTAATTCTTCCTTTCTGACTTTTTCCTCCACAGATGTGACCATGAGACACTTATTACACGATGTCCGATCCGTCAAAAACAAATAAAGTATCACACGGCTTTCTTGGCAACTATAGATATCTGTGCAAGAAGTCCATGACGATTCGCGCAATGGAGAAGAAGCACCAAGATGTTGACGCTACCGCCAACAGGAGGAAGAAGAAGAAGAAGAGACCCCGCTCCTCGTGCGAACCCCTGGAAGCCAACGCGCAGAAGAAGAGAAGAAGAAGAAGACGAAATTAGTCGAGCCGAACACGGACAGCACTTTAAACTCGTCGCCAGAGCCGGACCTCCACCGTGTGCCGGCGGGGCTCGGGGACAGCTGGGAGGTGGACAGCGGCTTCTCCGAGTGCAGCCCCCCCGCCAGCGGCCGCAGCTCCCCGCTCCTCGGCCCGAGCCCCCCGGCTGCCGCTGTGGTGGCGCTGGACTGCGAGATGCTGGGCACCGGGCCCGGCGGCCGCTGCAGCGCGCTGGGCCGCTGCAGCATCGTCGGCTACCACGGCAACGTGTTGTACGACAAGTATGTCCGACCGTGTCAGCCCGTCACGGACTTCCGGACGCCCTGGAGCGGGATCCGCCGGCACCACCTCCACAGCGCCGTGCCCTTCGCCCAGGCCCGACAGGAGGTACGGGCTCTTCCGGGTCTTTCACCTCGCGAGCCACTACAGATGGATGTTTTTAGCTACCCAAGTCTGTGACGGTGTATAAGGGCTGCAGTAACGTTTCTTCCGTAAAAAGTACAACTGGATTTTTTTTTTTGGAAATTTCCGAAATTTTGTCGAAAAAAAAACCCATCTCGGCTTCAAAAGTAAAAAAAAATTGAGGGGGGGGGGGGGGGACCCATAAATTGTGATTAATCTTAGAAATTTTATAGAAAAAAAACTTGGAAGTTTGAGTTTCAGAAACTTTGCAAGAGAAAACTGACCATTTTTATATTAATCTCAGAAATATTCAAGGGGGAACAAAGTTCTGAACTCCAGAAATCAAACGTTTGTGATGCGGAAAAGACTTTAAAAATGTTAATTTCATTTAAAAAGAAATATTAAAAATGCCATTTACTAATTTCATTTACGCACAACTTTTAAGTTACACGCACAATTTCTTTTGTATACGGTTGGGGTTATTTTTGGTAGCTTTCTTACCCCATATTTTGAGAAACTCTGAAAATTAATAAAAGTGGAACTCTTTCAACTTTTGAAACTAAAAAAAATTCTGGGTTGTATTTTTTTCTCTAAAACTTCTAAAATGTAGAGATTTTTGGGGAAATGTACTCCACTTTTCTCTGTTTGAATGGGTTTTACCAAGCAAACTGAAGTTAGAGTAAATGTTATTTGATCCAAACACTTTCCCTATAGCTCTTGTCTGTTTATACATCTTTTTTTTAGCTGGTGTTTAGTTAAGACCACAGGGAAAATCTTATTTTCATAAACATAAGTAATTGTTTTCCATAGCCTTAAAAGTCAGCCATTTTTAATCTAACAAACTATCTGTACTGGGTAAAATGGTATAATTCTCCCGCTGCAGATTCTGGCTATACTTGAAGACAAGGTGGTGGTGGGTCATTCCATCTACAACGACTTTGAGGTGCTGAACCTGGACCATCCCAGTCACATGGTCAGAGACACCAGTACGACGCGTCACCTCCGGCGCCTGGCTGGTTTCCCTCACGGACGCCGCTCTTCTCTTAAGCTGCTGGCCGACAAGCTGCTGAACCGAAGGATCCAGGTAAGAGTTGTGGACTTGACCAGGTCTCACTTTATGTGGCTACTTCTGTGAAAATAACTGGTCAGCAAAATTGGTTTTCAACATGCTTGAGAGCTTCTCTGGGTCAGTTTACCCATTTGTAAACTCGCTAAGTGTGCTAACATGCTAACCATTTTGTACCACCTACTAGTGGTGCGTTGGTAAATCAACCACTGTTTAATTCATAGGTTTTATGTAGGTTATTTTTCTTCTGGGACTTTTTGGTTAGGGAAAAGTTTGAGTTGAACTCAAGACATTCATTGCTTTCTTTGACTAGATGTTTGAGGCCAATGCTAACTAGCTGCTAATACGCCCATGAATCAATTTGCATCTGTGTAAATTTGTTAGTGGTTGACGTTCCTCTTTGCCACTGGCTCACAACCAGAGTTACATTGATTCTGAGGCAAAACTCCTGTCACTAGTACAATATGAAACATGCCGTTTCCTTTTGTAGATTTCAGTTGTGATGCAGGTCTTAAATTTTATTCATGTCCATCTTAAAAAGGCTTACATTTGAGTCGATGTTGAAACCCTGTGACTGACTGACCGCCCATGTTGGTCACTGTTGTCAACTGAGTGACTTGGTCGCAATATTTTGCGACTTTTCATTCAAAAACGATTGGAATCGCTGGGTCAGGCTTTTTGAAAGATATGTGATTGGCCAGAAAACTGCAATTGTTTCACAGTCACAAGCTGCCTTGTGACTGTGAAAAAACACCACATTCTAGAAAAAAACCCACCACATTCTAGAAGCAAAACTCTTAAAGTTTTTTCCCCAAATTGATGCGTTTCCGTTAAGTGAATTTATTTTCGAAATGTCAAACTGCTCAGTTACATGGTCAAAAGAAACTCAGCAAATGTCATTAAGTCACAATGTTACTGAAAAGTTCCATTATTTCACCTGATTACATGAAACAGATCAAATGCATTAATTAAACAAATTGAATTTTCTGCTGATATCTAATAAATAAAAACATAACAGAATATTAGATAAAAACCAAATTACAAATGAAGTATTTTTAGCTGCCTTTTGGTAGATGATGTTCAACCCTCCTACTGTCACACTCACTGCGCTGCTCCATCCAGGCCAGGAGGAAAGGCCACTGCTCGGTGGAAGACGCCCTGGCCGCACTGGACCTCTACAAGCTGGTGCAGGACGTCTGGGAGCAGGAGATGGAGAGGAGGCTGGGCGACCAGCCGACTGTCCACCCCACGGATCACTACATGCAGGACGAGTTCTGGCCGGACGAGGTCCTGACAGACGGCCTGTGACGACCGTTCAGCACTTCATGTCGAACTGTTGGGATCTCAGATTCAACTTCCTGAGGTGCAATAGAAACTTCAGTGGTGGAATTTTTCATCTTTTTTTTTTTTTCCCCCCAAGATGAAAAAGTTACAGCAAGTAAAGCGTTTATTTCCTTGTTGTGATCCTGAAAGTGAAATCATGGTGATTTCTGTCATATTTATTATTAAAAACTTGATTGTATTTTGGATTAATGGTGCCGTTAAAGTTGAGGTCACAGTTCTCTGTTGTCTGCTTTTGCCTCAAAGGTGAGAAACAATGTTTCTCCATGCTGAGTGGAATTAAAGATGGATGAAACTTTCAGTCATAACAAACTAGTTGAACTACTAGTTTGGAGGATAACCGATGCTGTCGGATGTGATGTAAACAGGTTAAACCAGACTGAGCCTAGAGAGAGCGGCTGGTTCTGCTGCTCAGGTGGATCTGCAGCCGTCAACAGGCTGAAACCTGATGGTTCCGTCTTCATTACCTCTGGTTTTCTGCTGATGTGAAAAATAAAGCAGTTTGGTTCAAATCAGTGTGACGTGGTTTTCATATAAAGAACATTAAGAGACAGTTACTTACACCAGTGTATTATGGCCTTTGGAGATAGAAGGGAAAATAGTCTATTTCTATCAAAAAACAAAAAATTTTTTAGAATAATATCAGAAACTTTACAAAAGTTTCAGGCTCTACAATCCATAATTTACTGTAGTAGTGCTGTACATCATCCATCTTATCACATCTTTCATACAAGCTGCTGAGCAAAGTGCTTTTACTGATTGGAAACAGCCTGTTGAACTTCCAAAAAAAGTAAAAGCAGGAAATTTGAAGAATAAAATTATGATAAAGTGGATTATTTAAACCTTAGTTATTAAATTGTTTAACAGCAATTATAGGTTAATAGGCATTAGTTTGCTAATTAGTGTAGCCACTGAGTAACAGTCTTCTTAAGCAACATACACTGGGATGATTGACAGCTCTAAGACCCTCCCCCTCGCTCTGATTGGTTGTATATGACCTCGGACACGGAGGCTTTAACAAATGTGTTTTAAAAATCCTCATAAAAGTTGAATACTGCAGCTTTCTCAGGACAAATATAAGTATATGAAATATTAAATCTTCATTTTGAGTCTCGAATGCAGGCTGGAACAAAAAGAATCTAAGACAGGCAATGGGAACAAAAAATAAAGAAACGAGATGGATTCAGAGTAGATTAAACATCAAATAAAATAATTTTTGACCAAGATAAACCGAGTGGAAGTTGGATTAAAAATGTTCTATTCATGGAAATGTCCTCCTCAGAACTTGGGGCAGTTTATTGCTCTTTATGCAGCATCACCTGATATTTCACTTTGCACTTTAGGAATAGGCTTTAACACATTTCACTCAACCAGAGGAAGACATTTCCAAAACTACTGGTACACATTAAGAACACATCATTTTAAGAACTCCACCTGCCGTCCATCTGACAGATTTCCCTTTATCAGCATCAAAAAACACCTCAGCGTCTTCTGCTGTTGAGAAATGTCCAAAATCAGCTGGTGGGAGTCTCACAAAGAGCTGGACCAGGAAATGACATCATTTTATGTCTAAACAGGTCACAAAATCCACCTTTGTAAGGTTGGACAGAGCCAGGATTATTCCCTAATGCTGTTTAAACACTTAGTATGGCAAAGAGGTAATAATCCACTGAAAACAATATAGATTCACCTTAAAATAAACACTCAACTTTGCCCACACCGTGAATTAGTGTGTTACGGATTGTTTTGTAAGTGTGAGCAGATAAAGCCGCTTTGTGACAAGTTGGGAGAGCAGTGGGCCTGTTTTATTCTGTAAATAGCTTTACACTGTTCTCCCCCAAACACACACACACACACACACACACACACACACACACACACACACACACACACACACACACCCCACACACACACACACACACACACACACACTTTCCAACAATAAAAATACAGATTTCAGAGCAAAGGAACAGACCGTCATTGTTGGTCAAATCCTTCTAATTTCGCCCCCAGAGCCTCTTTATGGAGCCGATTTATAGCAGATTACTGGACGGGTGCCCGCTGGGGCCAGCGGGGTCAGCGAGGGTGAGACCGACAAACTACCGCTGCGAAATTCAGAAACGGCACCTCAAAAGCAGAATGATCTCAGATTTTAAAAAATGTATTTATATTTTCTTGTACTGGATCCTTACAATCGAGATGTAACTGTTTTGATTCCGTGTTTGCGGAAGTCTAAACTGAAATAGAAAATAAAATGCCGCTATATAATTGCACCTCAATGTGCATGTAAGCAGTTTTGTGGGGAAAAAAAAAAGGGTTGTCATCTTACACACACACACACACACACACACACACACACACACACACACACACACACACACACAACACACACATTAAATTATTTGAATGGTTCCAAACAGATTAATCGATATGAAAGACTCCTTGACGGTTTTAGTAAATCGGAAAGGGGCGGGACATCCTGTTTTTAGACTTGGGTGGGGCGATACCTTTTCACACAGAGGTCGGCTTAGGTTCGAGATCGTTTCTCTCTCTTTCTCTCTCTCTTTTGAAAAATAAATCAATATTTAAACATTTTTATTGAAATATTTAATCTAAAATGTAATTAATTTATTTTTTAAAATTACATCAACAACACTGTGCGGAAGAAAACAAACATTGTGAAACACACCATCCCCAGAGAGAAACATGGGGCATCATTATGTGGGGATGGACTTATTTTACTCAATGATGGTATTTGACAAAATGGAACGTTTATAATAGCTTGTTTAAAAATGAGCTGCTGAAATGTGTTGTAAAGATAAACTTCACCGCTTCTCGTCGTGGGTCAGTCAAAGTACAAACGTTTCAAGTTGTAACATAAAGTTTGAAAGAAACTTAAACTGTATTAATAAATGTGAAGCAGACCGACAGAGACTCCACTTGTTCGTCACTTGTCGCATTTAAATCCATCTGGAATCTGATCGAATCCTGAAGTTTGTTCGAAACATTGCATCACCAGGAAACGTGCGCCGGGTTTCCTTTTCTCAACAGGAGCTCCTCCGCCCGCCTCCCCCTCACAACTATAGGGCCACTTTCACGCTGATTGAATGGAGACAGGAAGAAAAAAAACTAAACAAAAAAAAAACAAAATCTGATGGCCGTAATCCGGTGTGACGCCACTAATCCCAGCACTACAAAATCCCAGGTCCCGTCCAGCTCTGGGCCACACGGACCGCTGCCACTCTGCGCCTTGTCCTCCACATCAGCATCAGGTGAGCTTCCTCTCCTCAGCATCTTCATCCTCATCCTCCTGCTGTAGACGTCAGGCAGAAATGGAAACCCTTCCCTTCAATCCTTCAGTTCCACAGAAAAGTGTTTTTCATCTTGTTAGAAAGATTCTATTGTTGGTTTTCAGTCATTCCTGCATAAAGTCTTCATGGAATGTTAAATCATTTACGAAACATATTTTTAAACTTTCAATAAGTTTAGTACTGAGATGTTAGCAAGCCAAAAGCAACTGTATTCATGTCCACTGAGTTCACAATTAACCTAAAAGGGCCTGAAACCTCCTGACAAATCCTCCAGAAATAGGCGAGCACCAAATATAGCTCAGTCAGGACGGAATAAAGGGGATTAATACGGAAGCACAGAGTGTTGATTGTTCTCTCATTTACAGGAATTCACAAAATCCCTGTTTTTCTGCAGAACGAGTAAAGCTGATCGGAAGAGCAGGAAGCATGGCTGTAGTCGTAAGTATTTTTCCACATTTACTCTGTTAAAGCTGCTTCTAAAACTTTGTGTGTGTGTGTGTGTGTGTGTGTGTGTGTGTGTGTGTGTGTGTGTGTGTGTGGGTGTAAAATAACTCTTAGCTCGCTTTAGGCATAGTTTGTTAGCCATTGATCAACACATCAGGGTCAGTTTTCTATTTTTATTTTTAAATTTAAATTCTAAAGATACCCTCATCAAAAACAAGCTTGCAACAGGATATGACATCACGTAAGGCAACTGATTGGAGGCGTTAGTAGTTTTCTCTCCTTTTTGATTTAATGGAGGTGTTTGCTCTCATTCTGTGCAGCTAAAGCCAAATATTACAGCCGTTCGTGCCAAAAAGTCCCACATTTTTCGGGTTTCACAGGAAGGAACTGTAATTCTTTAAAGCGATTGCATTTATTCATCGCACAAGAGGCAAAACTTGTTGAATTTGGCCAGATGGAAAATATTAAACTAGAATATTAAATTCTTTTTACTGTGAGGGCACATTTGTTAGAGAGAGAGAGAAAAAAAACACTGTCTGGCATCTTTAAAATTTTGGTCAAAATGAAAGGAGGGACTGAACGGCCGCCACCAGCAGCTTCTAATCTGGTTTCCTGGTTCACACGTCGTCCTCGGTGTGTATTTACAGGCTTTTCTAGGCTCATGTGAGCAAGATTAATAAAAATCACACACACACTGAGGCCTATTGATTATGGTTCAATAACACTGAAGAACAGGCTTTCCTACCCATGTGGATTAGATGTCTGAAGCTCAAAGTGCACAATCAGCTCATGTGACGGAATTATATGGACATAGCAAAGCGTTTAGCTTCATCCAGAGCTCCGCACTGAGTAAAGGTTTCAGTTTAGTTCTTGAAGTGTTTTCAAGTGTGAATCATTATACAAAAAAGAGAAGTAAATTTCCACCAAAAATGTCCAAATTTTGAGATTAATCTCAGAAATTTTCAAGGAAAAAAAAAACTTGGAAATTTCAGACTTCAAAAGTCAAACAAGTTTCCAATTTTTTACTTTTAATTTTCTTAGATTTTTGACCAAAACCTACTATCTTTGTACAATGGCACTAATACGCCAATGGGGAACTGGTTCCCAGGAGTTAAATTCCTTGGCACCGTTCAGCCGCCTGCCTAGCATCTCATCTTGTGGACTCCAATAACGTCCAGACGTATCTGTGTGATGGCGCCTCGTACTCACTCTGTATGTTTGATTTAGACAATATCCATGATGGCGTCGCGGCAAAATCGCTCCTGGATGCAACGTGTGCAGAGCTTTAATAATAAGAATGAAATGACTCCATTACACATCTGGACATCTGTCCCCAGTTAGGTTCATGGACCATTAGAAACATGAACACAGTTGGGTGTTCCAACGGGAAAATCATCTCTAACCTAAATCCGTAGAAAATGCTTGGACTACATTTACAGGCTGAGTCTGTATGGAAAACCAGAATGGCTAAATGAGCTTTACTGTTTCTGATAGTGAAAGCAGTGAAACCACTAGCTACTTGCTAAAGGATTTAAACCAAACACTTGGTGATTTTGGTGAATGTGTGCAAACTTTTTACCAGCATTGTAAACATAGGCGTAAAATAATAGCACAGATAATAAAGAGATTGTCCCCAATTATATAGTAGGCTTGCCCAGTCATTGTTTCACTCATGGTTTTGGTGATATTTTCTCCAAGTGCTTTCTGGGTAAAACACACTAACCAATACCCGTCAGTCCGTGTGAAAGACCACACCCTCCACACGTATAGGGCTCGGCCTTAAGCCCCGCCCCCGGCCGATGCTGATTTGTTCCGCCACTGGTTATAATACTTCCCAAATATTCAATTCCTCCATTTGTAAAGGTTCTCAGCCGTCCAGGACATGAACCTCCTCTTCCCCCAAAATAATAATAATAAAAAATTTAAAGCAACATAAGTTATAATTTAAATGACACATGACTTGTATTAAGAATCACTGCAATAAATCAATATTTATGAGGAATTTTCTTAAGTGGAGTTACTTATTAAAACTTGTTTTTAGTCAGAGCCTCAAGTTTTTCTAAAGGTGTATCAGAGATTAGATCCGTGGCTCTGAACCAAACTCAGATCTAAGCAACATTTGAATCTTAGTTTGACTTCTGTGGGTCTCAGCAGGTTGTTTACTGAGAACAAGACTTTCGTTATTCATTGCTACTTACTCATCATTTTTGGTGGTGCAGCTTGAACACACAAAAAAAATTAAAGCACATTTTACGTTACATATTATTATAACTTTGCCAACTCCCCCCAAAATTGCTCTTAAAAAATGTCCCCGTATATGTTCCCCCCAATAATGAGATGGTGTTTACGCCCTTGACTGTGACCAAGATGTTTCCCGTTAAGTATGAAATTCTGGGAAAGAATCAGGGATCAAATATGAAGCGTAACAAATTTTTTTATCCTGACAATTACTTTATCACTGTAAAAAATCTGCATTTTGTGCAATAGAGAAATACATATTTGACTGAGTGGTCTACAGCAGCAATAATTGTTCATTTAAACCTGTTAAAAGGGGACAAACTGACTGAGCGACTTCTTCTCTCTCAGAGTGGAACGTACCGCATGGTGTCGGAGGAGGAGCAGGCGCTCAGGGCCAAGCTGGAGCATCTCACCATCAAGGACCACGGCCCCGTGTTTGGACCCTGCGCCAACCTGCCAGACCACACCAGGCAGAAGGTGTCCAGATCTGCACTGTTGCCTCAATCCCCGTTCAGCTCAGGAGCTGGGCCGGCCACGTTTTTACTTAATCACTAAACGCAAAATGTTCCCAAGCAGGGTTTCCGCAGGTTTCAACAAATCAAATTTCAGACTTTTTTAGGCCTCTATGAATTAAATTTATGACCTGCAACGCCACAGAAAAGAAAATAAATAATATATGGCAGAGGTTGGCAACAGAAGTGAGCCAGTGGTTAAGACGAACATTGTCCAACCAGCTGATGGTGAATTTGCACTTTCCAATGACTGGCATAGAAACACTAGCTAGCTTTAGCAGCTAGCTACCAGTACCTGGAGCCATCTTGAGTGACAAAACAAAGTGAAAATGTCAAAGTTTTGCATCACATTAAAGTCCTGCAAAAAGATAAATATGTATAATATACAAGTCCTACCAAATCAAAATTTAAGACCAATTTATTTTAAACCCAATGAATTGAAAACATTTTAAGGCCTTAATTTTAGTTACGTAAATGTATGTCTTTTTAAGGATGCACAGACATCCTGAGTGTAATTTCCAGAATATTTGTCCGAGTTCAAGTCAAATCAAACGCATTTATTATAATTTCATCTTATACCTAAAAAACAAACAAACAATAAAACAACATAGCGCTTCTTCCAGACCAAGACGCCCCAATAACTGTTGCAGCTTTGAACTTTTTCAGGGCCCTTTGGTCTGCTGGGTTACAGCTGGAGTATAACTGTGGTTATTAACAAAACAACAAACAAACCAAAGTCACTTCTGATGTGTTTAAACTCATCTCTGTGAACCGTTAGCTAAATGTCAGGTTTGGCTCCAACCGCAGGCCAAAGATGAACTGAACGAGACGGATGAGAAGCGCGTGTCGGCAGCGAAGGAGCTTCGAGCCATCATCAAGGAGAAGGCGGAGGCCGGAGATGACCTGGCCAAAGGGGTGCAGGACACCTTTGGGGAGAAACCAGACAGTCTGCTGGTCCGCTTCATCCGCGCCAGGAAGTACGACGTGCCCAGAGCCTTTGACCTCATGAAGGGTGAGTCAAAGCAGCAGGCAGAAAGGAGCTTAATTTACTGATACTAGTGCAGCAAACTACTGTAAAAATATTTCATGCATAAAAACCTGGATTCTAAACCCTCAGGTCATTTGTTTTTGTTTTGTTTTGTTGTTTTTTTCTTCACATTTCCTGCTAGCCACAATTAGAAGATGCTGGCCGTTTTTTAAAATGGCCGCCGTTTCTGAGCGCTTTAAATCAGTTATTGCCGTAAAATGTTCCCCCTTTTCATGACTTGGATGAACTTTATGTCACATTGTATGTTTTATGGTCATCCTATTCGTACAAATTTAAATAAAATCTAGCAAAACTGAAGTTTCTCTGTTAGAACACTTTTGAAAAATGTCCACCAGAAAAAGGAGACGCAGAATGAATAGAATAGATCAGATTTTTTTTATGGTTCCAAATATATAGGCTATGATTTGACTTCAAATACAAATAAATATAGTTGGCAATTTTAGAATTTTAGAACAAAAATAAATTTTCCACGACAATCATGGTGGCCATTTTGAAAAAAAAAGAAAAAAAATTAGTAAATGTGATTTCTATGGGATCCATTGTGACACCAGAAATATTCATCTGTGATATTATCGGCAAACTTAGTGCAAAAATACATCTTCCCAGACGACGGCCGTCTTGAATTTTGTCGTGGCTAACTTTTTAAAAAAGCAAACCCCTTGGAACATCTGGACATCTGTCCCCGGTTAGGTTGTGGTTGGTGAAATATCTAATTTTCTGCTGTACTGTGCTAATTACTTTTGCCTAAATATAAGTGCATTTTTAATCACATGAAATAAATCCATTTCATACTCCAAACATAAATTGACACAGACACTTTCTAAGTTCATTTTCAAAGACAAAACCCAGCAGGACCTGACTGACCTCTTCCCCTTGCTCTCCGTTCAGGATATGTCCGCTTCAGGAAGGATTACCCCGAGCTGTTTGAGAACCTGACCCCAGAGGCCGTGCGCAGCACCATCGAGGCCGGCTACCCCGGCATCCTCCACAGCAGAGACAAATACGGACGCGTGGTTCTGCTCTTCAACATCGAGAACTGGGACTACGAGGAGATCACCTTTGACGAGGTGGAACTCTGAAAGGACTGGTCAGGAGAAGCGTAACTCAGGGATTGAAGGTTTCACCAGCTCAAATTTAAGGCTTTTTAAGACCATCATGAGTTAAACTTAAGACCTGAACCGCAACATAAATGCACACTGTAAAACCACACATTTTATATAGTAGTGCCAAGATGAATGACAACTAATGTTTGCGTCTATCACTTACCCTTGATAGATGCAAGAAAGCTAGCTAGTTAGCAAGGGCATATTAGCAGCTAGTTAGTGGTAGCTTCAAACGTACTCAAACGTTTGCCAGTCAGAACAGTCCAGTGAGACAAATAATTAGAATAATCCTGCCACAACAAAATTTAAGACCTGTGATTGTGTTTAAGCTCACTTGTATTTTTTAGATAGAACTGAAGACATTTTAAGGCCTTAACTATATATGCATTAATTTAAGAGTTTTTAAGGATGTGTGGATACCATGGCGACTGGGAGCAGATTTGATGAGGCTTTCATGGCAACTTCTCGTGCATTCAGATTCTGCGGGCCTACTGCGTGATCCTCGAGAAGCTGCTGGAGAACGAGGAGACTCAGATCAACGGCTTCTGCATCATTGAAAACTTCAAGGGCTTCACCATGCAGCAAGCGTCTGGCATCAAACCCACCGAGCTCAAGAAGATGGTGGACATGTTGCAGGTAGGGTTGTAGTCCAGCTTTCCTTTCGCCTAACGCTCTAATGATGGGGTGGCCTCACCGTGTTTCTCTTGGCGTCCCACCAGGACTCCTTCCCAGCCCGTTTCAAGGCCGTGCACTTCATCCACCAGCCCTGGTACTTCACCACCACCTACAACGTGGTGAAACCCCTCATGAAGAGCAAGCTGCTAGAGAGAGTAAGTCACAAACATAACCTTCCAAAAACCCTCTGTGCCAATCTTTAATGGTTTCACATCTCAACCACAAAGATCAGTGCGTTTACTCTGATACCCTTTGATAACAAATGTGTCTCACGTTGATCCTAGTGGTGCAATTCTGCAAAAACACAAAATCTTACTAAGTGTTTTGGTCTTTTTTCCAGTGCCTTATTATAAGGCAAAACTAACTTAGAAGGAACTTTTCAACAAGATAGGAACTTGTTTTAAGTCAACGATTCCTTAATATTGAGGAAAATATAAAATATAATCCACTGGCAGATTATGTCACTAATAGCAAGACATTTTTCCCATGTTAAAAGGAAACAATCTTCCAGTGGAACTAGTACATTTTCCTTTATCAATATTATGAAATTATTTACTTAAAGCTAGCTCTTGTGTCTTGCTGAAAAGTTACTGATGAGTTAGTGTCGTCTTATATCAAGTGTGCTACAGTATTTACCTGGTAAAAGTTTTGCACCGATTAGTTTTCTACGATAACAGATCTTTAAAAAGTCCTTAAGATATCAGTATTGGCCAATACTGATATTTTTTTGTCTGGTGAAAAACATTATAATATATGTTGAGAAAGTCACTAAACTGGCAACATTTGGGGTGAATATTGCTAACTGCACACCTGGTGGGTGGATCTGATTAAGAAATGGAGGCCGATTCATCTTCTGATTGATTTATTGTCTGATTGATTTCTCGGTTCTAGTAGATACAGTTGAGAATATTGGGGTGAGTCTTGGAGAGTGATTTTCACAGATCCTCTCCATCCAGTCTGGCTGAGCTCAAGCAAAAAGAATGCAAACAAGAGTCAGTCTTGAGTCAAGTTCACTCATATTTAATACACTGAAGTTTGTTGACGAAACCTTTAAAAGAAAAAAAGCCAAGGATGCTGTGGTGGCGCAGGAGTTAAGCACAACCCACATTGGAGGCCTTAGTCCCCAACACAGCCGTCACAGACTCGATTTCCAGCCTTGGCGATCGCCGCTGCATGTCCTCCCCCCTCTCCCATTGCCCGCCCCCCTGTCGATTAACTATCAAATAAAGGCCACTAGAGCCAAAAACTCTTTAAAAAAGAAAAAAGCCCTCAGCGGGGTATAAATACACTTCTAAATTATGTTCAAGCAGAAGCTTCCAAGAACGGTTTCAGATTGACTAGAGGTGCTTAAATGCTACAAACAGCCTCCAAACTTCTTTTTATCTACTATGTGACGCTAATTTCACCATGTCAGTGGTTTCCTGCACAAACGTCCCTGACAGCTGCTCTGTTTGCTGTAGGTATTCGTCCACGGAGACGAGCTGGAAAACTACTACAAGGAGTTTGACCCCGAAATTCTTCCGTCCGAGTTTGACGGAAAAGGTTCCAAGTACGACGGCAAGGCCACGGCGAACAAGCTGTTCGACTAGTCATCGTAGAAACCCGTCAGTCGCCCAACAGTCTGACAGCTGTAATGCAGTGAAAAAAAATGAATAATCAAGCTGTGTGGATGTAGGAAGAGTAGTTATGAATGAAACATAGGAGAGCGTGTGAAAGGCTGAAGAAGAGTCCGTTTTCTAGATGTTATGACAAAACCCAGTTCTACAGGAAGGGGGCAGTAATGAGCTGAAACCTTAGCCTTCTACAGTCTCTTTACTCATGAGTTTTGAACAGAAATTACAAATGGTTTTGTAATGTAATAAACCTTTTACCCAAAACAGATAGAAGTTTAAATTAACACAGGAAACTGATTGGGAAATGAATAATTTTCTGCATTAAAAGAGAAAATGTTGTCCACTTCCCACTGATTTCCCACCACATCTTAGAAGCTGAAAAAGAAAATCCCATCAGGGATGATGTTTCAAACACCATCATTACAACTGAATCGCTGTGGCAATTGGGTATATTTTAAACAGATTTCAGGAGTTTTAAAGTTGTTTTACACACCAGATGAGACTCTAAGTATGACATGTCTGTCACTTCTTTCTTTACATTCACTTTGAGAATAAAAGTAAGTTTTCACCCGACGCACCACCTGTACACCAGCAACAATGTCAATAAATGTACAATAAACTGTATATAAATAACTTTTGGTCATTTTATTAAGAATTGAGAGCAAATCATGAATGATGAGATCTATAAAGCAGAGGGTTGATTAAACCTTTTTGTATACAGACCCGTAGAGATTCATGTTTAAAAAAAAGAGACAAAAACGATTATTGATCAACAATAGAGGCATAAAAAACAGAATCATCTACTGACTTTCAGTAGCACCCACCTCTTCATTTGAACAGCATATAAAATACACAATTGCACAAAATAATAAACATTTCTTAAATAACCGATTTCTTTTGAAAGAAGGGTTCTGTGAGATTATAAACAGTTAATATCTTACCTGTGGCTTAAAACTTTCCAAGCATCTTTGGCATAAATACAGACTAGAAGGTCCTGGAGGCTGAAACGTCTTCAGACAAAAATGTCAAGGTGGTTATTTTGAAAAGCACTTTATGAACCTTAACTCCACCTTCAGCTACATTTGGCAGAAGCCAATGATTGTTTAAATGGAAAACGGAAAGAGGGAATGGTGCCTCACTGACTACCCTCCTCAGATCATGAGATATTTCTAGACAGAAACTATGAGAGCGTTTTATTTGTTGGGATTTACGTCTGACTGGAAGCTCTACGTTTCGCTCGGTGTTGCAGTAGAGTTATCAGGTCTACTGCAGACATGACTCATCTACCACAGGTAAGATATTAACTACTCGTACCTCTTCAGCAGAAGTTTACTTCAAAAATTCAGGACTCTTATTTAACAGCATAGCGAACAATTGATTTAAAAAAAAAAAAACTACATGAAAACTATTCCAAATTCAAATCTCACCTCTGTTTCTGACACAACAATGTTACTGTGAGAAATTTGCAACTTTATGCTTTTGTTTTAAGTATCTTTAGCTAATGAGGGGAACTAAGCTAACCAGATTAAAAATAAACCTCCCAAACTATTTCAATCTTGCATTTATCTCTAATCCGAAGCGCTCGCTAAGCCACAAGCTACTTGTAGCTTTTAATGGAGCTGAAAGAGACCAGAAAACAAAAACCAAGTAGTGGGTCGACTGTATCGTTTTGTAGGATTAAAGTGAAAACCACAGTTAAATAAATTAAGGTGTTCTTGGAATGGTGCAAGCTGTGCAATGTCTGTGTTACTATGCAAAAAACATGTTGGTTTAAAGTGCTCATATAGTACAGTACAGTCAGGATGTCCTAATGATTGTACACAACAGTTTAGGTTTAAAAGTTTTTTTTGTTAAAAAGTGTTCTGAGCAGCTGATATGTTCAGTCATTTTAGGAAAATTAGGACATCTGAAAACAGTGTAAACAATAAAACCAGTCCTGGTGGTTCTGATCGGAGACCCACAAGTTTTGCAACAGGAACAAACGTCCGTCTCGTCTCTAGAGGACTTTTCTACGTAAAACTTCACTGAATTTTATGCAGGATTAAATACAAATATATTAGCATTCATTAGTCAGTCTGATCAAGTGCTTTCATCGGCGTTAGTAACGAATAATTAGCTGGCGCTCTGCAGAGTAAGTAAACTGACCCAGCAGATCTGAAGGCCTCGGGTCGACCGCGCTGCTGGTCAAGTCTTTGCGTCACCCGCTGAGGTTTAGTTTTAGTCCTGATGGGAGGTTGAGTTTGAGTTTCTGCTCCCCTGGCAGGCCTTCTGCTTCTTCTCCCAGTGGCAGATGGTGTCGGTGTACTCCACTATGACCTTGTCCATCCAGGTGAGGGGATGTGGGAAAAGAACGGCCCCCTCAAAGAAGCCCATGTGGCCCCCGTGCTCAGTCAGGGCGAACATCACGTTGGACATTTTCTCTAACGTACAAAAGAGAGAGAGGAAGGTCAAATCTTACATGCAATTCTGGTAAGATGCTCACTTCCACTTATTATGGTCATGAATGTCGGATTCATTTTGTGTTTTACAAATAATTATGGAACTTGGAATTTTAGATTTTTAAAACAAATTATGTATTTTCTAGGCACAATGTGTCATTTTAGAGCATAATAGAGTAACTATGCTGACTTCAGTTGTTTAAACGATATTATGTATATCAAACATTACTTAGACAAATTTGACTTCATAGATTTAAGGCCTTGAAATTGGGCCTCTGTCTCTTTAAATAAAAAGCTCCTGCTCTTTGTGAAGCTCCACCTTCAGGAAGTCATGGCTCCTCTATTAACCCTTTAACGACATGTTGTCTCTTGTGAAAGATGAACTTGTACCAAACTCGTAGTCGAATTTTGACACATTCATGTTTCCAAGATCTGAAAGCTGAGTATTACTCCTTCGGCTGATTTATTTTTAATTACGAGCATAAAGTTGTAATATTAAAAGAATACAGTCATGATATTACAAGAACAAAGTCGGATTCTGATAATATTCTTTAATTAAACAAATTTAATACTGCATTGTACAACTCACAGAAGGGTTGATTGAAATAACAAAAAACATTTTCTAAAAATTATTTTCTGTGATTTGTAATTGCTTTTTTTTTTTTTTAAAAATGTTCAAATTGTTAGAAAACTTTGAACGCCCCAAGCTCATTTTATACCACAGTTATACCTGCCACTTCCATCTGCTGTTCACTGTTCAACTAATGTCTAACATAACATAATAAACAATAATAAAAGTTTAACACAGTAATTTGATCTGCTGCTAATGGAAACTAGGTATTAAGGCATCTCCAGTCTTACTTTAAGAAATGCATAAAGCTAATCCTAGAGTAACCCAACCCTGCCAAACTGTCTTATTAAATTAGCAAGAGGCTTTTGGACACGCCTAGTAAATACAAAGTATCCGGTTGGAGTCTTATTTCATGTCAGCTGCTTCAGTTTTGCTTCTTATCATATAACCTGTGTGATAAATAAATAGGATGCAACATAACTGGCTGCTAATTCTAAAAGAAAAAGTCTAAATATTGTTAAAGTTGCACGATTAAAAACTATAGTTTTTAAATCTATTTTTAAATCAGATTTTCTGAAGCATATAGTAGAGCAATATACATATATTCCTTTAGGTTTGTGTCTAACAGGAAGTGGCAATGTCCTCTCAAAGATAATAAAACAACGGTTAGAGTATTAATCTTGAAATGCAAAAGACAAGAAAAAGAAGAAAAGGAGAATTTTGTTAGCCAGAAAAATATATAATTTCCCCCCCATGTTTCCACTGGTATTTTGACAATTACTGAGTTCCCCGTTGCTGAGGTTAGAAAACCTTGCCATCAAACTAATCTTGAGCTCCAACCTCAGACTCATGTCAGGTTGGACATGCTTCACAAGCTCAGGGTACTTCCAGTTAGAACAAACATGTTGGTAAATGAATTTGACTTCATAGCACCATAGAGCAGAGTTCCCCAGCCCTGGTCCCTCATGTCACACTGCCCTTTAAGTGTGTTCCTGCTTCTGCACACCTGCTTCCAATTGATAGGCGATTAACAAGTTTTTTGCTGAACTGCATTCCTCTGAATTAGGTGCTTTAGAAACATGTAAAACATGCAATGCGCCTAGACCAGGGGTGCCCAAAGTGGGTCCTGGAGCGTCGGCATCCTGCATGTTTTAGTTCTGTCCCTGGTTTAACGCACCTGGATCAAATGATGGCTCATTAGAGGCTTTAGAAGAACATTGACAAGCTGAAAAGGTTGTTACTACCACCAGGGAGAGAACAAAAACGTGCAGGATGCCGGACCTCAGGGACCCACTTCGGCCACCCCTGGCCTAGAAGATCAGGGTTGGCAAACACTACCATAGAAACCATAGAAAATGCCACCCTTCAAGTAAATAACTACCAGTGAAGTTCAAAACTGCACAAACAGGATGAGTGATTACATAAATATGACTTGCTGTGTGATAGTGCACTGTATTTTTCATGCCTGCCATGCTTACAGTTCTCAGTAAATGCTCTTTCTGGCCTTCGTTGTCTCACTTTGGTTTTCTGGATAAGCGTTTCCAAGCATGTCATTAAAGCTGCCTCCGTCTTGTCTGTCCAACAATAAATAATTAAGGTTCCCGACCTTTCAGAGTGGAGGGTATGGTTAAAAGTGCTCAGTGAAGTAAGCAGCAGCTGAATCCAGTTTCCGTACAGAAGTAAACCACAGGCTCTTTGCCCTCCTGTTACTCTAAACACCTCGGGTTGATTTCCTGTCCGACACAGTTTACCTTCACGTTTGATGTCCAATTTTCTGCAGAACATTCTGCAAAAACCGAACGAGTTACAAATAAATAATGCCATAATGCAAAATTACTTGCACCACTTCCACATTTTGCCATCCAATTTCATGGATCTTGAATTATTTTGCAACGAAAAGTGGCAACAAGTTCAAAGAATCTAAATTAATGAGTTACAGCAACATTTAAATTCCCTTTGGGATTAATAAAGTATTTTTGAATTTGAATTGAATTAGACGTTCAAACCTGGTACAAACATACCCAAAAGACTTTGAGTGTGAGACTTTATTAACTCAGGGTGTTCAATACTTTTGAATCACATTGAACAGAAATCTGCAGTAAAGTCGTAGTTTCATGAAAAATGTGACTTATACATGTTGCTGGAACATTGTAGATCCAGAATCTTAAGAAAACTCCAGATAGAAAATAACCTATACTGAAACGCTTATGTCTCAGTGTAAAACAGATCAACTTTAGAATTTCACTCCTCAATGTCAAACTTATGATGCACTTATGATTTAGTCACACGCAGCAGCCACTGCATGTTGATCCCTGATACAAGACAAGGCAGTACGGCCAGGGAGACACACGCAGACCCACACAGTGCTCTATGTATAATCAAGCAGCCAAGGCGGATCACATGTCTCTGAAAAATTCAACAAGACTCCCTCAGCGGAGCGGCGTTAAGGAGAACGATGCGGCAAAACTTTATCAACACTTAAGACAATATGACGTTTGTTCACTCTACGCTGGACAAGTTATTGTCTTAGTAAGCGGATGGAGAGCTGAGCGGAAAAAAAGACCAAGTCCTGGCAAAAAATCTGAAATTTTATCAATTGGAGGAATTTCAGTCTGTATCTTATACTTGGCAGTTAAAAAAAAAAAACATTAAATGCTAAGTAACCGGAGTGATGACCTTTCCTGTTTTACCCATATTATTCACTCCAAGCCAGTGTTTGTTGTTTTAAAAGCAGTTATGAGGTACGGTGGCAAAACCTGAAGCTGCTGCTGCACAAGTTACTCAGCAGGTCGTTGCTAGGTAA
Organism: Poecilia picta; assembly: GCA_033032245.1. Taxonomy (NCBI): domain Eukaryota; kingdom Metazoa; phylum Chordata; class Actinopteri; order Cyprinodontiformes; family Poeciliidae; genus Poecilia; species Poecilia picta. The sequence goes on from CM065358.1 coordinate 6,144,338, forward strand.
CCAACGACCTAGCAACGACCTAGCAAGGCATCAACCTTAAAGGTTGATGCCACCAACCTTTCTTAGCTCATCCTGAGAGGCTGAGTGGCTAAAGCCTTTCCTCTGCCTACACCTCCCAGAATGCCATGTGGTTTCTGGATTGGTGTTCAGTGAAATTATTGAACTTTGATGGCATTTCTATGGTGATATATTGTTATTCATTTATTGCCCAGCCCTAGACTGTGGAGTACCAAATAAGAGGAAGATCAAAGTCTATGATTTTTATGGTCATACTGCATAGGAGCCACAGGAGGGTTTGTTTTGAGTTGACCACTAACCTGCAAGCATGTATGGTATAGCCAGAAGTGACCGATGAACTAGAGGGTCGTCAGAGGAGTTGACCAGGAGGAGTGGCACAGATACCTGGAGGAAAGTTTCATACTCAGTTTACTCCTGCTGGCTGAGTTTCAGCAGCATTCATTCAAACATTTATCCTGCAGAAACCAAATCAGACATGTGTGTCTAATAACTCTACATCAGTTAATCAACAGGAACAATCATTCAATAAAGGCACTGATGGCTTAGAGTAGAGATTTTACTACAGATGCTTCAGACTCACGTTGTGGACGTAGTGCACACAGCTCTCCTTCTCGTAGTACTCCTTCAAGGAGTTGTAGCCGTGGAATTTTCTGAAGTGTGATAACATCAGACCATCAGACCAACCTCAAAGTGTGATAACATCAGACACAAAGCGTTTGGAACAGATTTGCATCCGTGTCAACTTTTTAACCCCAACAACATCTCACCTCATGATGTTGTCATCTATCTGCATCAGAGACGTGGCTGCACACAGTTTGTTGAGGTCTGTGTCTTCAATATTGCTGGAGGTCAACAAGCTCCCCCTGGGAACCGAGATCGGCGTGCAGATAACTTAGAGCATTAAGCCGACTAAACAACATCAGCGACCACATTAACATGTCTAGATCTTCTCTAGCTGAAAGGCATAATAGTTTCCGATTAGAAGCGCATCTGAAACTGATCATTTGTCCATGAAAATGTGTCTAACCTGTGTGACAGGATGAGCTTCTTCATGTTGCCTGCCAGCACAAAGTTATAAAGCCTCCGACACTGGTCCCACTGAAGGAATGTTTCCTGAGCCCTGAAGACACAGAAGACACACAATACTACACCGCATGAGGGAAATTCATTCTCACAGCATCTTGGCCTTAAACTTTCTCACGTTTTGTCACATTACAACCACAGAATACCAAGTTCATCACAGTTAACTAAAACTAATGAAATAATGAAAACTGAAATTGAGAAACCATTTCAACTGAAGTAAACACAAATGGTAAACTGGAACTATAGTGTACATTTATAAAACTAACTAAAATATACTGAAATTGAAGATACAACATGATTTGTTTTTGTTTTTAGGAATCTAATCCAGACTGTTAGCCTTCAGAGCACAAACAGTTTACGGCAAATGTCGGCAAATTAAGCCACTCCGTACTCCTCTTGGCGGTACTTGCGCTAGTCCGTAAAATGGCGACTGAAAAAGTTGAGATAAAACACCAGAGGCACTTGGGTTGTTCAACAACAACTGAAAACATTTTTTGAAAATGGCATCTTCAATAAAACTAACTGAATTAGGCAAAAGTCCTAGTGAAAATAAAACCAAGCATTAACATAAAGCTCAAAACTACAATAAACCTGCACACATATTATTGGGATGTAGTGCGATGCGAGTCCCGTTGACCGACCTGAGGGCGTTGTATCCCTGGCAGACACTGATGCAGCACAGCACCTGCTCCTGGTTGGATTTATTTTCTCCCAGGAACTTACACGCTATGTTCCCCCCCAGACTGAAGCCCACCACCACCAGCTGCGTTTGGGGGAAAGCGTGCTTGATGTAGGCCACCATGGCCCCGAACTCCCAAGTGCACCCTGAATATATACGTTACAAAAACAAACAAAACGAAACATGCTTTTCTGAATGTTTGGCACGTTAAGAAATGAGAAGGTGTAAACCCATTGGGAATGAATCTGTTTCTCTAGTGTCATTGCCTCGCAGTGCAGCGTGTTGTTAGCCCTACTTACCGTAGGTAAACATGCGCGGCGAGGTGAGCTCCATGTCAGGAAGAGCTCCCAGATGGTTCAGGACGGCGCAGCGGTAACCCTGCCGCTGGGAGTAATCCACAAAGGTTCGAATGTAGTTCTTCTCGCTATGGTTACCAATCCCAGGGCAGATTACCATGGTAACATCGTCTGACATGCAAACAAAGAAAGCAAGTGAAAACATCAAACTGGAGTCATGAGTGTCCAAGTGAGCAGCGAGCATGTGAGCTGATGAATCCTCCCCTCATGGGAGTTGAGCAGAGTTGATCCGGCTCATACGTTCTGTCAGCCAGACGTACAAACCAGGCAGGGACAAGTCAGGACTCAAAAGAGAAAACAATGATTGCTGCCGAAGTCTTTCAGAAACTTACAGAAATGACTCGTCTGTTTTAAAAGGTTGGACAAAAAAACAAGAAGTTAACGGTTCGATTTCTGCCTCAAAGCCAGTTTAAGTTACATCATGTTTTGAATGACTTTTTAAAATATCTTTGTTATTGGTTTTTAACTACATATGTCAGTTTCTCATTCCTTCAGTAACCAAAACAGATTGGTTTGCAATGGCACGGTGTCAACATTTAGCCCTTCATACTTATAAACATCTCTGAAAAAACAGTGGGGGATTTTTGATATGTGCTCTGTGGGCAGTTGCCCAGGGGGGCATCACACATGCGAGGGGGACTCAAAAATTAGAAAACAAAGTAGATCCTATGTGTCAGTTGTCCTCTGAACAAGTTTTCTGATTGTATGTGTCAGTACAATCAGATGCATAATATCATTGCATGCATGATTGTATCCATGATGCACATGAAACTGTAGTTTTTCACTATCACGGGTTTAGTAGTGGAATAAGTTCCACTTATTTGTTAAATTACCTGCTTTTTGCTACAAATGGGATAATTGTTTGCATTTTAATTGGTTGGAGTGCGGCAGAAGGAGGAGCTTCCTGCAAGAGCCACGACTGTCGTTAGATATAAAAACAGTGTGATTCATCCTGATGCTCTTATTTTAGGGCCATTGCAGATATATATGTATATAAAAAAGAAGAATAAATTTCCACCAAAAATCTCTTAAATATTTAGATCAATCTTAGACATTTTCAAAAGAAAAGTAGAAAATTTCTGACTTTGAAAAATTGAAAATTTGCTAGGAAATTTTGAGATTAATCTCTGAAATGTTCTAGAAACAAACTTAGAAATATCTGACCTTCAAGAGTTGAACTCTGAGATCTCAGAAATTTTCCAGAAAAAACATGGAAAGCTGTCTGTTTCCCAAGTCAAAATGTTTCTTTTGGAAAATTTCTGAGTTTGAAAAGTTAAATTTTTTTCCTTTTGAAATTCCAATATTATTTTTGTTTGCAGTATTTTTCTAGTACGTTTCTGAGATCAGTCTCTAAATTTCTGACTTTTTTCACCAAGGTTTACCACTTCTTTTTTTTTCTATAGACCTAATATGCCATCGAAGAAGTAAGCGAGTGATTTGGGGAAAAAAGTAAGAACGACAAACGTTAATTTTGTGGCATTTCAGAAATGACTAACATGCCATGTTCATGTTAAGCTTGATTTTGTTGGTCCAATTAGGCGTATGGTTTTTGGGAATCACCCAGTTTTTTTCTGTTTGTCTAAATGAGGTGAGTCCAGTGAGAAAGACCCTCCTTTAGAAACGCCTATTTGTCTGCAGACTCGCCTAATCACTGAAGTCATTTTGCTACCGACCTCCTGTGCTGTGCTTTCCTAGAGCTTCAAAGAGGTCAAAGGTGGCTGTGGCTCCGTCCTGCATTGGGAGGAATTTGCGAAGCCCACAGGGTGTTGGAGTGCTGACGCGCCCCATCTTGCCGTACAGAGCTGTCTGGAGGTGACCGCTCTTTCCCCAAAGCAAAGGAGGGATGTACCTGAAGGGAATCACAAGCTCTAGATTATAAAAATCATCCACGTTCAGGAGTTGTAGCGAACAAATCTGAAAGGTCTCTCTAAAACTCACTCTTTGGACAGCATGGGGCAGGACTTGAGCAGGTAGCGGCAGAGGGGCGTGTCCTGGCTGATGATGTGCGGGGCCGCAGTCGGGCTGGTCAGGTTGAGACAGCGCACGACAACGTACAGGACGGCGGCCACTGCGGCCAGCTTCATGCCGTCAAACATGGCCGGCAGCTCAGAGCCAAAGGTCTGCATGTCGACGTCCTCCAGGATCGTCATTGTGGGAATTTTCGATCTGCAGGTGATGAGCGTAAAATAAAAAATTAAAAAAAAAAAACACATGGAAGTATGTAGATTTCTTGAACTTTGATGTATTTTATCGCAATAGACCGTCAAAATGTAAATTTTACTTATTTCTTACACCTGAGACCTTCATGGAAAAATCTGCATTTATGCTAAGATTACACTCCACTTACTAAAACTGGTCTCAATACAAGATTTTCATCTGTGAAAAAGTTTGAAAACTTATATTCTTTTTCTTCCACTTCACCATTAACCCTGTTTTGAGACGGTACGTCACATAAAATAGTAATAAAATACACTAGAGACTCTAGTTACGCTCAAAGAATAAGGACGGTATTACAAGAGCAAGTTAGCCTATTTCTAGAAGGTCATTTATACATATCTATGTCAAAAGTCTAAAGAAAAATGCTAAGATTTTTGTTTCCTCATCTCTTTCCGTTAAAACACTTCATGGGCTTCTGAAAAAATTTTAGGTTCTAAGCACAAATGTCAAGTTTGTTTGTTGGACACTTTTTATGCCAATTGCCTGTGTTCAAAACATTTTCTATATATAAAGATAGAAAAAGTATCAATAACATGTTTTATTTTATTGTCTGAAAATGACAAACACAAGGGAATGGTGCTTCAGGGAAAACAAATTACAGTTTTTAAAATATAACGAAATGTAGCCAGTCAGGGAGCCGGTCAGGGAGCCTGCCAAGAGGCGACCAGCAACACTGAAACTCTTTCAGAAATTTCTGATTTATACTTGCTGGTTTCTACAGGTTGCATTTATTCTGTGTTCTTCAAGACAAAAAAACATCCAGACATGGTTAAAACCACATGGTGGTGGCAGCATAATGATTACTTAGATCTTAGGAACACCTCTAATTAATTTCCAGGCAGTTTTGACCTTAAATTTTCAGAAGTCTTCTAGAGATTTGAAGACAAATTAAATACATTTTTTTAAATTGGTATTGTGAGTTGATGTATGAAGTCAAAAATAAAGAAAAGAATGTCTTCACCAGAGAAAACTCAAAGTTTTGGAAAAGCCTGGGATGCTGACAGACTTTTCCAAAGAAAGCTTAATGCTGAATTTGAATGAAAATGTACTTTAACAAAGCATAAACATATATTTTTTTTAATTAATTTTTTATTTTTAAGATTTTAAGTTGGAAAAAAGATAGTGAAATTATTTATTTTGGTCTCATTTCTTTGACATCATAAAAGCATAACACTGTTTAGGTACCAGTGTATAAGGAATTCAAAAAGGCTGTTTATTTTATGAAAAAAAAAAAACGTATTAATCTTTAAAAAAAAATTGAAGAAACTGTTCAAAAACTAAGTTTTTACACTAACTTATGTTTCCCCATACTTATTTGCACATTGTCATACTTATAATAAAAATGTTAATAATTTTTCTATACTTTCTAGTATCTTAACTGAACACCTCAATGTCCAAATAATGACTTCCATCCAAAAAAAGAAAAACATGGAAGAAACTCATGTCTGCAGACTATTACATACTGTATATTTTATATACAAAGTGAATTAAGCGGAATATAATTCCACAAACTGCCTCTAACCCAGTCAAAACATTGCTTCTACCTTTTAAAGCATTACTATTATTCTTAATATATCTCCTAATATGTATATGCTTTACCATTATAATTTCTGTTTTTTTTCTTTTTAATTTATAAAGAGAAATGACTGGTGACTCCCAGAGGAGTCCCGACCCTTAGTTTGGGAACCACTGGCACAGCATTACAACTTCAGCTGCATATAAACTTCGCCTAATTAGCTTCACAATGGTAAATATGGACGTTTTAACCAAGGAACAGCTTATGCGTTTGTCCTTTTATAAGTTCTGTACAGCTCCAAAGAAATTTCTCACAATATAATTACAAATTATATGGATTTGGTATTTAGTGCGTAAAGAATCAACGACGAAATTCACCCGAGGGATTTAAATGACTGTTAAGCAAGACTTTTGACTCACCTTTCTGTCTGAGCTGGGATAATACAAAGCAGTTCAGACAGTGGATTTCACTTGAGAGCTGGAAGGAAAAAAAAAAAACAGAATAAAGGGAAGTTTAAATAGTGATACACTTAAAAAAAGGTCTACTAACAGAGAAAACACACATTTTCCCAAAACTTACATCCAGAAAGCGTGACAGGAGACCGAGCAGCCAGCCAGCCTCAACAGGTTTCTCGCTCTCCGTCTGTCTTTTGCTCCAGGTAAAACTCTTCCTGTGAGGGACAGGAGAGAAACTGTGTTTCTAAGAATCCCAGAAGCCGACGCTGACGTCAAAATTTGAAACCTAGCAGTTTTCTAAAGTTCAGAAAACGGACACTTCCGGACTTACCATAGTGTTTGAGAGTCTGTCAGAGTTGTAGCTTGAGTCACGGACTCGCTAGCAGCTCCGTCTCCACTTCACTCGGCGGAGAAACTGACCAGCAGAGTCGCGAGCTCAAGATGCCTTCAGGCTCTCTTAACAAAGCTCCGACATTAAGCTTTTGGTCCTCCCACAACATCAGAGACGTGATTTCTACAACGCATTTAGTTGGATTTAAACGTGTTGCTCTTTTCGCTCTCATATCACGTAGGTCCTTATATGTTTATTCGTCCCTTCCGTATGGGGTAAATGTCCGATTCCTGTGGAGTTGCCTTTGCCCCTGATAAACCAGCACGTCCAACAACCCCAAAAGGTACCACAGCAAACAGTGAGACTTCCTACTGAACAGTACCTCAATTTACAGTAACTTCTCTTCCCCGATTCAGTGGTCAGACACACAGGCCCCATGACTGCTCAACACTAATGTCACAAATATGTGCACTGATGACAGGAAATTCTTACATAATCCTTCTGAATAACACTCGACTTCCAGCGTGGGGGAAGAGCAGACAGAAGTTCACAAACTAAACAAAACTTATAGTAGATTCCATTAAAAGTAAAAACAAAATCTGTAGGTGAATTAATTCTGAGTGGCGGATCTATTTAATAAAAAACTTTGAATATACAATCCGCAGTAAAAAAAAAAAACTTGAAAAAAGTCAAAGAACTTCAGCAAAACAGTCACGACACACAGTTATGTAGCATAAATCTCTGCAGACTAACAGACCAAATGAGTTAGGCTCAGTTCAAAGTGCCCTATTTCACATTCTTTAAACCATTCTACATTTTTACCGTAAAAATAACGACAGTAATGTAACATAAGTAGTGTATTTTGTTAAGGTTAAAGAAAGAAACGTTACACACAATTATCTAGGGATGAAGGATAACATTTAACTTGTTCATATTTTTTAAAGTAAATTACCACAATGCCAGTGGCCCCCAAAGAGCATGATAAGTATACAAATATACAGTATATAACTATAAAACAATATGAAAATTGCATTTAGTTTGTTCTATTGAAGGTTATTTTAATATATATATATATATATATATATATATATATATATTATATATATATATATATATATATATATATATATATATATATATATATATATATATACATGTACATAAAAAAAAAAAATTCCCTTCTCACCCTCTGTGGGTGGTCTCTCTCTTTCATCCTCTGAACTCGGGTCCTCTACCAGAGGCCTGGGAGCTTGAGGGTTCTGCGCAGTATCTTGGCTGTGCCTAGTACTGCACATTTCTGGACTGAGATGTCTGATGTTGTTCCTGGGATCTGTTTTAGCCACTGCTCCAGTTTGGGGGTGACTGCCCCGAGGGCCCCGATGACCACAGGCACCACCATATATATACATATACACAGTCCAGTCACATTAATGTGACCACCACGTACTTTCCACTTCAGAGTTAAATAACCAATCACAGAAGGCAGGTGGCAGCACAGTGCAGTTGAGCGTATATAAAGGGTGTGTGTGGGCTTCGGAAAACATTTCAATCGTTGGCGTAATGCAGAAACGAAGCGATTTATCCGACGTCCAAAAGGGCATGATCATTGGCTTTCGGGCCAAGGGTGGAAGCATTTCCGAAACGGCTGAGTTTGTGAACTGTTCGCGTGCCGCCGTGGTAAAAGTGTACCGTGCATGGCAAAATGGGACTGTCCAAAATCAACGACGTGGCAAATGTGGTGCACCACGGGCCATAGATGACAGAGGCGAACGACGGTTGCGGAGATGCGTTCGGGCAGATAGACGGGCTACCGTTGAGCAACTGACCACTAAAATGAACCAAGGGGCTACCACAAGTGTCTCCCAAACCACTATTCAGCGAACATTGCTGCGTCTGGGCCTCCGAAGCGGACGCCTGGTTCGTGCACCTATGCTGACTGGTGTTCATCGACGACGAAGGCTAGAATTTGCACGCCAGTACAGCAGCTGGACGTCCACTGAGTGGCGACAGGTAGCGTTTTCAGATGAATCGCGTTTTATGCTCCATCGGACAGATGGACGTTGGCGTATAAGGCGTGAAACCTCTGAAAGGAACCACCCTGCAACCATTGCAGGAACGGTCCAAGCTGGAGGCGGGAGCATTATGGTCTGGGGAATGTTTTCCTGGCATTCTCTGGGTTCACTGATTATTGTGGAAGGCACGATGGATCAATACAAGTACGCATCTGTCCTTGCGGACCATGTCCACCCCTACATGCGCATTGTTTTTCCTCAGGATGATGGCATCTTCCAGCAGGACAATGCGAGGTGCCATACAGCTGCCAGTGTACGTGCGTGGTTCGAAGAGCACCAGGATGAGTTTACCGTCCTCCCCTGGCCAGCAAACTCACCTGACTTAAACCCAATCGAGCATCTGTGGGACCATCTCGATCGAGTTGTTCGCGCCATGGATCCTCAACCGCGTAATCTAGCGCAGCTGGCCACGGCATTAGAGTCGGCATGGCTCAACATCCCAGAGAAGACCTTCAGGGACCTAAGTGACTCTCTTCCTGCACGTCTCGTAGCAGTTCGCTCTGCGAAAGGTGGTTATTCTGGCTTTTGACAGATGGTCACATTAATGTGACTGGACTGTGTATGTATATATGTATATATATATATATATATATTTAAAATAACCTTCAATAGAACAAACTAAATGCAATTTTCATATTGTTTTATAGTTATTACACAGATAATGGTTAATCTCATCCTGTTGATGGTTGCTGTCACTGTCGAGGAAATATATCAAACGTGTTACTGTAAATTTAGTAATGTTACTTTCACATTGTTTAAATAAAAAATATATTTTTTTTTTATTTTGTTTTATTATTCCTGCAAGGTTAAAATCGATAGTCATAATAACGCTGGTAGGATGGAAGCTAGATACAAATGCTAATGATGGTGGATGACTGCAGTCATTAACAGGAAAAGATTAGCCATTATTTGTGTAACTACTGTAAAAAAAACAGAAAATGTTTTCCATGTGTAATAGCATTTAGCTTTTACTATTCAATGTTATTTTGGATATATAAATATACATATATATAATGCCAGACCAGCTTGGTGCTCTTGTTTTCCCCCTGCTGGTGTGGAGGCCCTAAAACAACCACTTAACTCACAATGCCTTGAACCGACCCACGCATGCTGACTTCACATTCTGACTCTTCGTTTTTCTTTGTAACTATAGAGGTTTTGTTCAAGTTGTTGTCTTTTTTGAAACAAACATTTAATATACTCACAAAACTGCTAAGATTAAATTACACACATCTGAACTCTGTTTATTTGACAGAGCAATTTGGCAACTGAAGATAAAAAGTTACACTGGATTTTATTTACAAGGATTAAATTAAAGCCGCCTGAATTCTATTGTACCCCACAGTTTTCACATTATTTATTATTTTTGAATAATTTGAAAATCATGAAGTCTCTTTCTGATATTTTATGCTATGTACTAAAATATATTTGTCTAAGTAAAACAATCCCAATAAAACATACCCGTTGTTGTGTTTTTATTGTGAGAAAATGGAAAAATAATAAAAGGGTGTGGATAATATTGCAAAGCACTGTTTATTTTATTTTTTCAGTTTAAATAATTCCCTTTTGACCACAAGAGGGCGTTGTTGATTTATGGGTTTGCATGTGCTAACCACTTCGCTTAAGTAGAAGACACTTGTCACGGCCCAATTGAATTTACAGAAGCTGTAAAAATGTAAATGTCAAAATGAAGGATTAGCTTAACTCCTTTACTTTATTATGTTCGCTTGATCTTTTATACTTTTTTTGGGGGGGGGGGGAACATGATGGAAGGGAAAGGTAGCTTATAGTGGACCAATTATGTTTTTTTTTCTTCTGAGGTCAGCAGAAGTGAAACATTGCAGGTGCAAAGTTGCAAGTCCCTTCGCAAGCATTTCCTTTTTCTTAAGAGTAAAACATGGCTTCAATTACTGAATTCAGACAAGTCTAACCACACTGCACCTCTGGCATTCATTTCCACCTTCATTACATGATGGGAAGCCCATTCTACGGCCTAAACTTTGCAAAGGTTAGCAATGGGAGGGGGCTTTTTTTCTGAGAGCAACATCAGACGACTCAGCTGATGTGGACTCTCACTTCAGTTGACCAGTAATAAATGTCAGCCAGCCAGATCTGTCCTTTCATTTTGTCTTCCTTTATGAATTTTAGCCAGTGTTGATTATGAAATATTTCCAAGGATGCTCCAAAGTTGTTAAATCTTACAAATGCAAACACGGAGAAATGCTGTAAAAGTTGCAATTTGCTGTAAAAGGAACATTGTGTTTCACACATTATCCCAAATGAAGTCAGTCATTAATCATTTAAAATAAGTGTCTGTTGCAAACACGATGTGAGCAGAAATAAAGACAGGCTGGAAATCTGATGACAGTTGACCGTCACCGCCTTCCTCTACTGTGTTTGAGCAAGTCGTCACGTGTGAGATAAGCTACATTTAAATCGCCTTGGCTTGTTACTAGGTTACAGAAAAAGGTTAAATTTACACTGCCACTGAAAATGTGTTGACTTTTTCTGAGGCAGCTGCTGTTTAAAAGTCCAGTAATCTACAGGGAAAGGTCAGTTCCAGGACGAGAGGAAGACACCTCCCAAGCCAGTTTTTAGTCATTTTGTTCTCTGAAGTTGCAAAACAATTGGGTTCAAGTTTTATGTGTTATTACCTTCAAAATTTTGTGCGAAAAAGACTTGAAGCACATTGAAAAGATTCTTCAGATCATAATAAATCTCTCTGACCCACTTTGTTGCCTCAGTGCAAGAAACACCCGCATATAAACCAAATTGTACCGTAAGTACAATGAAACATTAGATTTGATTTGGACTTCAGAGGGATTTCATCTTTTTTCTTAATTTTTTTTAACATTTAACATCTCTACATAAACACTGCTGTGTATTCTCAACCCTTGAATGTGTCCACTGAATTTCTTGGCATTTGGCATTGGTACTTGATAAACCAATACATAATAGAACATCATTCAAAAGTGGTAGAAAAATAATAGTTGTAAATGTTTTTTTTTTTTTTTTGTAGAAATGAAAATTTGAAATTTGTGGTGTTGAGTCATTTTGTACAAATACACACAGAAATCACAATTTTGCAATTGCGGTGTTTCGGTTAAATAAGAAGCGCAATTAAAATCAACTTTGTTAAATAAGTTTTTTCACACAATAAGTCATTTAAAAAACTTGCCGTGCCATCATCCTTCTACCACTTCCTGTCGTCTTCTTCTTTGTGGTTTGCGCCAATGGCAACACGTGATCACGTGAGTTGTCATATGAAAAAAGTGTTTTCACTGTAGTTTTGCAAAATAAAAAAAAAAAATCACCTCATAGCTGCAAAATGGTTTTTATTGAAAAACATGGTTTTTTTTATTTAAATTGGTGTGCTTCTGTACAAGGAGATCGTCAAGGTAGCACAACAAACTGCTAAAGTTCAGATCTCCAAATATGCTGAGCATCATCCTCATGAAAGAGGCAGGGCTGTTACACAGGCCTTGGGGCATTCTATTATATTCGTACAACCCCATTGGAGTTGTGAATGCTGTGTATTTCTTGTCCTCCTCCGCCATAGGAATGTTGTAGAATCCTGACGTCAAATCCATGGTGCTGAAGTAAGTGTTGCCTCCAAGAGCAGCTAAGCAGTCGGACTGGTGTGGAAGTGGGTGGGCATCCTTGAATGTCCTTGCATTTAACCACCTGAAGTCTGTGCATATCCTCAGACTGCCATCCTTCTTCCAGACCAGTACAAGAGGAGAAGCATATTCACTCACAGATATCTTTATTATTTCCTGTTCCTCCATGTCAGATAAAACCTGGCGCAGCTTGTGATGAGCCGGTGGGATTCGGCGGTATGGAAGGCGGAATGGTCTATCGTCAACAAGTCGGATGCGATGTACAAAACCTTCTGCCTTGCCACAATCTAAAGCATGCTTAGAGAAAACATCATTATATTTCTCAAGTAGCTCGACCAACTTTGTTTTCCCTGCATCATCAGTGTGGCATGAATCAATATCAAGGTCACCGAGCCCAACCTGCTGCAATCGCAGTTTCAGATCTGTGAGCCCCTCTTTGACATGTTCCTTTCCTGAAGCAGCAGTTTCAACCTGGCTGATGCCTTGAAAGACCTCAAAATCTTCAACCGCCAGGCAAGGGGACACATCTGCCAGCTTGCTGTTTCTTTTCAGCGTGACGGGCTTGTCTGACAGGTTAGCAACTTTTAAAGGGACCCACCTATCTCCCCATAAAGAAGTGATAATGCGAGCAACCATGATGTTACGTAGCATCGACTTAGATGAGGTTGGTTCGGTTATTACCCTACTCCCTGGAGACATGGGAATGTTATGTGGCAGCTTACCCCACACCAGATGTTCAGTCCTTGCCAGCAGGGTGACAGACTGTTGTAGTTTGACTGTGCCTACCTTCTCTGGGAGTTCTTGACCTCTCCACCGAGAAGTGCTTGCCATCATGTCAAGAAACTGCTCACATTCTGGGAGAACACTGGGACTGGACACTAGGCGCCAATAATCAGTGGTTATTTTCAGCTGATGCATGAGGAATCTTATGGCATTTGTGCCAATGATTAAATCGTCCCTTTGGCCTGGCACTACCAACACAGGGACAACACAGGTCTCGCCATACAGTTTCATTTCCACCTCATACATGCAGCGGGGTTTGCCGAGTGTCCCTCCACAACCAATGAGAACAATTTCTTGAGCAAGAGAAACAGGCGCAGGAAGTGAGTTCTGATTCAGCATCATTTGTTCCACCTTCTCACTCAATGTGCAGGCCATGGAGCCTGAGTCAAACATCCCCTGTAGCTGAAACTTGTTATTCAAAGTCACAGGTGTATAAAACAGTTCATCAAAAGGCTCAACTCGTTGTGTGTTTTGAGCTATCACCCTAGCACCAACTGGTGCTGCTGCACATGCCTTTTCATATAGCTGTTCAATGTCATTATTATTGAGGGTTTTTTCTTTTGAGCCCACACCACCCCTCATCCCATGCAGGCCAGCTAGTTTGAATGCTGGGGGTCTTGTGACTGAAGACCATGCTCACTTCTGATGGATAAGCGGTTGGGACAATCTCGCTTAATATGATTTGGTTCAAAGCACGCTAGACACAGTCATTTCTGTTTGCAGTGTGAGATGGTAGAATGATCCCGAGACTGACAAACCCTGCATGCTTTGTGATGCACTTGGCTGGGTGAGTCCTGTCTGCCTGCAGTCTGACTGTTCTGAGAAAGTGTACGTTCAAAGAGACTGATTAAAGTTTTCATGCAGCTGTCATTACAATGTGGCAGGGCTGCTGCACCAATTTCTTGGAGTGATGGACTGTCTCTTAAGTGACAGGGTGGTGGTGATAATTGTTCAGGAACAGGAGCTTGAGCATGAACTGTAGCTAGTTTAGGATATCTTGACCTGGAAACTGCTTGCTCTCTGATTTCAATTTGGTAATGATCAATGTGCTCCTGAATTTCACTGGCCGTCCATTTGTCTGGTGCTTTGAACTTCAAAATGGCAGCAAGTGCTGGGTCTGGGCAATATTTCACAAAAATCATAGTTGCTTCTTGGCAAGGGTCATCTACATGCCGTCCTAATCTCTTCAAGCCCTCTTCTGCTGCATCAACTGCCTTGTTCAAGCATACCCAGTAATCTAGAGGTGTTTCTCTTGCTAGTGGCACAGTGTTGTAAAAGTCGGCCATTGGCATACATGAATAAGGCACATCACTGAAATGTTGTCTGAGGATGCTGTAGACAATGTCTGGTTTTTCCTGAGGCTTTAGTGAAGGGCTGCTTCGCAGTGTTATCCTCACAATATCCTTAGCTTTTCCCATCAACTTAGAGAGGATCTCAGAGTACTGTTCATTAATGGGTGTGCCTCGTTTTCTGAAGTAGATTTTCATTAACTCTTGCCACTCGCCAACAGTGTTTTTGTCAGGTCCATCTCCCCTGAAGGTGGGAGGTTCTTTGACATCTGGCTGTAGTACTAGCTTTGCTCCAGTCAAGTTGAGGTAAGTAGGTTCACTCTGTGATGGCCCCACACTGTCCTGAAATTGCAGACCCTGAACACCTCCTTCCCCACATTCACCCATTAGACGGTCCATTATGGACTGTCCAACTTGCTGTGCAATGCTTGTAATAAGGTCACTTAATGGTGGGTCAACACTGCCTGAATTGTCCAGGACCACACCATCATGCACATTACTAGAAGATACATTCTCAAGTACACGTGTAGAACAAAAGGCCAGAGAGGCTGCAACATTAGTGTTTCGAACTGGAGTAAAAGGCAAAGCCTCGATCATTCTCCCTCTCCCTCTCCCCACAGAAAAGTTAACACCACTCAACGAACATTTGTCCTCATCTGCCTTATTTTTAACATAAGTCATTTTCAGTTTTTTTTTTTACAGTTCTTTACATAGAAACAAATATATAATTCAGTTTTTTTTTTGCCGGAACAAAACGCTACTCCACCTTCGACTCTAATATTATTCAGTCTGTATAGATGCGTTAATGTGACAAGCAACCTCAGGTGACCAGCAGACGTTGATCCACTCTTCACGAACCACGATGAACTTGTCCGAAGTAGTGTGGATCCGGGTCACGGCACCACTGAGCCACCCTCATGTGACTCCTCTTTTGCATGTACTCTGCGTTGTGTGTGTTGGTAAAGAAAGAAACCAGCAGTTGAGGACCCATGGTGTCTTGTAGCAGGAAGCCAGGTTTATTCTGTTCAAGAACAAAAATAAGTTCAGCACAGCAGTTCCCAGGCTCTGGCCTCCCCACACAGACCTCTCCCCAGCGCAGCTCGGCGCGAACTGAGGTAGGAGTGTGCCACAACCAACCAGAAATCAAGGTCAGCAAATAATAAAATAAAATGTCAAAACAATTAAAATAAAACTCAAACAGGAATAATCTGCTCAAATCAAATAAACAACAAAAAGAATCCTTCACTACAATATGAAAATATACTAAACACATCAATTTAACATCTAGATGACATTTAAAGCAACTCACATACCTGTTCAAGAACAAAAATAAGTTCAGCACAGCAGTTCCCGGGCTCTGGCCTCCCCACACAGACCTTAACCAACCAAAAGGACAAAAATAAAAGCGTTTGCTTGGTAAACTCGATAATTGTCTTTAATGTGGGAATTAAATACCCAAGATTGTGCTGTGCTACACATAAAACTATTTAACAGAAAAATATAACAAGTTGTGAGCTTAGTGAACATACTTTTAAGAACATTTCGAATATTTTTACATATAAACAGAAGACAAGTCTACACGTTTACTTCTCCCAGCGCAGCTCGGCGCGAACTGAGGAGAGCAGCGGGAACACACAGGATATGACGCCAAACAGGAAGCAAGAAAATAAAAGCGTCACCACCAAAATAAAATAAAATAAAATAAAATACAATTCAGAAACTAAGAAAAACAAATATACATATATAGTGAAAATGGATTTGAGGTGAAATATACACTTTTTTTACAGACTTGCTACACTTCCATAAAGAAAATTTATTGTCAACATGCCAAATATCACAATGACAGTAGTCAATGGAAACACAGATAGTGTTTTGCTTTTGTTTCTTTTGGCCTTCTGCATCTAAATTAGACTTTTTTTTGTCCATTCTTTGATGCAAAGTGGTTCAAGTTTTTAGTGAGAAGCATCATCCAATTTCAAGCCTCTCCACAGAATAATGATGGGATTCAAGTCAAGGTTTTAACACGGCAGCTAAGAACAAAACACAACAGCTATACAATTCAGACAAGCTCACAGAAATTACAGAAGAAGAGATTTTAAAAATATTCACTGTTATCCAATGACCTCCATAGTCACCAGATATCAATCCAATTGAGCACTTTTGACATGTGTTTCAAAGGGAGTTTCACATCCTGGATGCGCAGCGCAACCAACTTTGAGTGAATGTTAACATGACCATCCGAACTGAAATCCAGTTGATAGGTAAAGAGATAGAGTCCAGTCCAGCCAAAGTGTACCTAATAAAGTGACCGTTGAGTCTATACTGAGATTAAATTACACACAAATGGATTCTATTTAAATTTGTAAAAAAAAAAATAAAACTGTTATAAAGCAAATGTCCTTCTCTACTTTGTATTGGCCAGTCACATAAAAGCCCAGTAAGTACTCTGATATGACAGTAGGTAAAGCAATACAGCTCCTTCACCCTACATGCACTAGTTTCAAGGTTAATTCGGTTTTTATTGATTTCTGTTTTTCCAGACCCGAAGAAGTGGGTGGAGCTAAAATTAAATAACAGGCCGCTATTGGCTAGGAGCTGATGCGCACGTGCTCCTTCTCTCCGCCTGTTGACTTGGACTTCATCGTGCTCGAGCCTCCGCAGCGACAGCGTCCAAACCAAACCGCCGCGCAGCTCCAACTGAGCCGTTGTCCCGCAGACTGACAAAACTGCAGCTTCTTATTTTTTTTCCCCCCGACCGACGGAAACAGCGGCCATGGAGGAGCAGACGCGTTACTTTTTCTGGGCGCAACTTCTCGCAGCTTGCCTGGTGTTTGGGGTGGAAGGTAAGCGGCTCGCGCTGCAACAGTTTTCGTGTTTGTTTACAGTTCAAACGAGCTCATTCACGCCCAGGACAGCTGTGGTTCTGCTCCAGTGATGGACGCAGTTCTCTGAAGTTGTTCCAGGTGTCTGTCTTCTCGAATTAAGTTAATGAACTCACTATAAAACCCCTGGAGACCGTGTTTTACTTATTTCTTTGATAGTGGAAACTCAGTTTCAGATCGCAAAATCATGAATTTAGGTGGGGATTTAGGGGGGGGGGGGTGAACTTTATGAGCTGTAAATGTACAATACATGTGAGATATTCAACATACACACGCAATTTGTCCACCACATTTTATGAAGGCTATAACTTACCATCGCGTATTTTGAGAATAGTTTTAATAACAAAATAATTCAGTAATTAACACTTTAACAACATGGATTACATGATAATAAAAGGCTTTTGGTATTTTTTTGCATTGACCCCTTTTTTAAGCAGCAGTAGACACGCAGACTGTCTATTATTCGTCTCCAGTTTTAACCTCCTGCCTTTGGCTTCTTGGCTTTGTTTGTGTTTCCATACATTGAAGACATTTAGGCCAATGAACAAAAGGTAAAACGTCTCGACTTCCCCCTAGACCAGACCCCTCGCCTCCATTTGTGCTTACCAACATACCAAGGAACAGGAAGTGCTTTCTTAGGATGATGGATTTTCCAAATGTCATGCTGTCAAAGCGAGGAATACACAACTTGGTTGTGTATTTCTCACCAGATGTCAGCCTGTGGCTTTTCCTCCTGCAGCGACCCAAGCTCCTAAAGTCTCCCTGTTTGGCATGAAGCGTGCTGTGAAAACCCACCGTTACCAAATCCCACATTTGATCAAGTTTTGTTG
Organism: Poecilia picta; assembly: GCA_033032245.1. NCBI lineage: Eukaryota > Metazoa > Chordata > Actinopteri > Cyprinodontiformes > Poeciliidae > Poecilia > Poecilia picta. The sequence goes on from CM065358.1 coordinate 6,162,469, forward strand.
TGGAGTGAGCATTTTATAGCTTGTTTTCTTAATCTCAGAAGAGACCCTATTTAATCTCCTCAACTGATGACTCAGTGCTTTAAGTATTTGAGTTACCTGTTTGGTTTCTTTTCCTTTGAAACGATGGCATGAAAACCAGAGGACTCCAGAGGTACGGGATGTCTCTGAACATGTTTTTTTTTCTCTGCGGTTCCATGGGTGACAGTTATTGAAAAATAGGTGTGGCGATAACAGATTAGTCATATTTCCTGGATTCTGTTGTTGGATCTTCCACTCCTAACAAAGTTGATACTTTAGCCTGGAGGATGACAGATGGGAGTGATGCGTTGCTATCTTGTCCTGTAAAATGCATACAGGGCAATTATATAGAAGGAAGAGCTGATTGCATGGTTTAACGTGATTGGTTGTGTTCAGCAGGTTGTAGGTTGCTTGTCTGTTGCTTTAGCTGCTGAGTGGAGAGAAGTGGAAAGCTGTGTTCTGTGTCAGGGCTGAGACGGTTTTTTTTTTTCTTCTTCTTCTCACAACTGAAGCACTTTTGTTGGCTAAGTGAACCAGGGCTAAAAATAGCCTAACATTGGACCAATGGGAAAGCTTCAGCATGGTTTGTGTATAATCTTTGCTTGTATGTGGGTACATATGAACCATTCTGTATTAAATTTGGTTCAAATTTACTTGAAGATTAATAAAGACACATTTCAATTGGCAATACATCACCCAAGTAATGCTGACCTCAGTGTCTCAAGCAGTGGAAAGCACACAGGAGTTTAATTTCCTGCTCATATAATAATGTCTGTGCTTCACCGTCACTGAGAACATCGTGCATTGACTAGTACGTGGGTTTAATTTAGGGTTTATAAATCATAACTCCTGAAATGAGGGTGTTGGTTTTTGCAGCACAAGTTGTTCCTTAAGCTGCTGCTAACTAATCTGCTCATGTTGCTTTGAAAGCTGGTGTATCTGTATCTGTGGATGAATGAGATGTGGGTATAAAAGTGAAGACCTCAATCCATGACTTATTCAAGTGTTAGAGCAACATGCCCCTTACACTTAGGAGCCGCTACGTATGCGGCATTTTGGGGAAATCCTGCAGTCGCAACTTTTAAGTTGTTTTTTTTTAAATAGAAGAGTTATGGATTCAACTTGTTGGACTAACACAACTTCTTATGAACTGTGTGATGTTGTGCTGGTGGAGGTACCTGCACATTGTCCGAACAAAAAAAGCAAAAACAATCAATCAGCATCCTATTTCCTGTTGTCGTCTTCTTCATTTTCACCAATAGTAACATCCGGTTGTTGATCATGTGACTCGTGACGTAAAAAAAAAAGTGTTTTTATAGGGCTGACAAAACCACCTCGCAAGCGCAAAAGCTTTATCAAAAAAAATATTTTTTTCCCCCACAAGACCTCAGTGTTCCCATTAAGAAGATTTATTTTTATAGTTTCATTTATATGCAGCTTTTGAGACTGAATCTAAAAAAAAAAAAAGATAAAATAAAATCGTTAAATAATTGAGTTTTATTGTATAGAATGAGTATTTGATGCAATGGGATGAAGTTTATTTACTTTATTATAGTGGCTTGATCTCATCTGACCTCTTGACCTTCTCCTGCCCTCTCTTCTGGATCCTCCAGTGGCTCATTGGAAAACCTTAAATGGATCTGGACCTGCACTGGATTGAGTGGAGAGACTTTGATCTCACTACAGGATTTTAATTCATGCGTGTATAATGTGTTACTAATGGTAACCAGATGCTATGGGGAAAAACTGTGTAAAACAATGTTCACAATTGACTTAATCAACTCAATTTTCAGCAGTAGCATCACAATTAAATGTCTTCCAGATCTTGTGCAGCCCTTAGTACGTCTTGTGGTTGTGTGAATCAAATATGAATATTCCAACAACAGTGTTGACTCATCCCATCTGCCTCTGATGGGATTTCCCTCCAGGCCTCTGCCTTTTTCAGCACTGATCACTTTTCTTTTCCTTGTCTCTTGATCCAAGATTTTCTTGCGTTTTCTTTTGCCCTTCATCTCATTTCAATATTGAACAGCTTCCTCGATCAATATTTTATCACTGTGTGGAATATCGTCTAATTTTGGATACTTTATTAGTATCTGTCACCCCACTTTCCAATCTGCTGTGTTCAATATTTTACATTCAGCCATGTAATTTTTTTTCTTTCTTTTAAGCAGAGCCAGACAGCACTTGAATCAGAGATCACAAATTGTTCATTCAAACCAGTTCAGCTGAGATATAACAAGAAAGAGGAAATCAGCATTTGGCTTTTATGGTTTGAAAAAACAAAACAATGTAGTTTTTGAAACGTTTTCATTCCCGGATCTTATTCAGTTCCAGCTCTTCAGAGGAAAGTGTGTTGTGCCGTTGCTGGTGCGTGACTCCGCTGTGTGTATTTATAGACTTTTAGAGCAGGAGCAGATGGCTGTGCTCTGGAGTTGCAATCACAGATTACAGAAGGCTCACCTGCAGCTGGAGTTCTGCTGATCTCAGAATATGTACAAAGTAAAAAAAATAGCTTTACTCTTCATTTTAGTTAAACCTCAATAAATTCATTTCCTGTTACACTTCAGGTTTGGCTCCCTTCCCCTGAAGCTTCCTGCTGTTTTCTAGCTGGTTGTTAGACTAAACGAGCGCCACAGGCTGTCTGAACACACGTCAACACGTCTTTAACAGCTTCCACAGGGGCTGAGAGTTCGGGTTATGAATGCAGGCGACACGACACTCGCTCCCTGGCTTTCTGGAACACCGAGTCCTGCGCTGTCCTGTTTGTGTGGCCCAGCATGACGGCGCAGAGAGCAGAGCGCCTTGCTGCGTAATGCGAACACTCACTTACTACTGCGTGTTATTCCTGCTGAAGGAACGCTGGTTGAATGACTGCCCTAGCACCCAACCACCAGGCTTAGCAAGTTTTTTGAGGGAAACCATGAAGCACAAATAACGGTCCTTTGGTCTCAGTAAAATTAAATAACCGTAAACACTTTTTTTTTTTTTCTTAAATCGGTGGACACACCAAAAAACAAAATGAGTCAAAGCTGGCAAAAGTTCCGACTTTTGACAACTCCCAATTTAAAGGTCTTTTCAGTGTAAACATACGTAGTGGGTTGTGGTCATCGGGCCGCTGTGTTGAGTCACTTGTAATAACATCCTCTGCAATCTCTCACAGAAAACATGCTCCGTGCCGGGCATCATTCACAAAACATTTATCTTGATTACTGCAGCCAAGAACAACTCCCCACGTAAAATAAACTGCCAGCGTAATAGCCTGGCTGCTTTCCTCAAACTTAGATCTCAATGTTTCAAAATGATCATCCCCAAACGCTGCTTTTGCGACTTAGCATCTGGTTTTATGGAGTCGCATAACATCCCTACCCCGTGTTTGGTTTGTGTCTCTGGGGACTGTGTTGTCACTTGCAGCTAGCTCTCTTTGTTCTGGTATTTTCTTGGGTTGAAGCTAACTGGAAACGGCTCAGACCATGACTCATAATATGGACAGAGAATAACACAATGCCCTCTGGAAATGACTGCTCCTGCCAACTATAACTCTGCATACCTTCCTAATGGTGGTCAGGACCGAGCTGGCCCAACACTGGGTACCTTCTGAACTATTTGGACAAAAGTGGGGGTTTTTTCTTTAGTATTAGGTCATGCCCATATTTAGTAGAAAATGGATCATGATGAATTGTTTTTTTATTGTGGTTTTAACAAAAGACATGGCATTTAGGCTGCGTGCACAAAATGTAATTGCAACTAGACCTGTCGCAATAAGCAATAAATCAATTAATTGCATGATAACTTAAAACAAGCTCAACTTCTACTTGTATGATTTTTCTATTTTTCTCTTTTCTCTCTTTTTCCTACCAAAACCTAGATGACAAAAGTCTTCAGTCTGGTAAATTAGTCTCAACTATAACTTTTAACATAAATTTTGCTTAGCGATTTCATAATTCAATTTATTTGTTGTTTCTGGTTTTTTAAATATATATTAAAAATATATATTTAAAATATCTCCTAGTTCCAGTCTTAAAAGTTCATTAAAATTCGAACATTGTCGATCTTTGAGAATGTGTCTTGCATTATTATGCCATTACCATTATATTAACTTGAAAATTGTCTCAAAATGAGGTTATTGTTTATTGCAATAACTTCTGGGACAATTTGTTGTCTAGCAAAATTTATTGTAACAAGCCTAATTGTCACCCTTATCCGACTCTTTCACAGCAGTTCAAATAGCCCAATTCCAAAATTAATAAATCCGATTTGTGCATCTTCCCCATGTGGAACTAAATCGGATCTGTATCCGATTGGTTTCAAAGCTGCTGGATTCTGAAAGGTCATGTCGCATGTTGTACGACTTTTGTGTCATTGACACGAGACCTGCATCATAATTCTGTACCAGAAGAAACAAGACGCAATAAATAAATCCAGATGTAAAGAATTACTGAAACAACTACAATTATTACGAAAACAAATTATGAAAGGGTTTTTTTTGACTACGCATCAAAATGGGCTTCTCTATAGAAATTTCAGTCAACTCTCCACAAAAAGCCCCTTGCTATTTGTCATGCTTATATTTTCTTGTGACAATGCTGTTGTCTCCCATCGCTAAGTGACTTTAAAATCAATCCATAGACGGCAGTGTCCATTATTACTTCCACAAACATTACGATCTACGACGCCTACCTTCTTCTTCTGCGCATATGAGTTGCTTTGGGGTGACAAAGCATTCACACACAAGTCTGATTATGGTCACATTTAATGAGCAATATGAACATCAGATTTCAGCAAAAAATTGGAATTTAGCATCAAGAGCTGCTGTGTGAACCTAGCCTAATTAGGCTAATTGATCCACAAATAGGACATTTTTCTACTTTTTGCATTTAAAATATATTTTCAGGAAACAAAAATTTACCTTTTTGTGCATTTCGTTTGTGGTAAATGAAGAAATCCCCTGAGATGTAAACTAGCCTCCGCCTTAAACTGAATCACCTTTATTTTGAGACAAGCTTCCCGTTTCCCGTGAAAAGAGAACAAGCCATGAACAACCCAGGCAACTGTGTAACCCGACGGCTTATATTTTAAATTGAGAATCATACTTCATCATTTGTGTGGCTTTATGCAGGTTTTTCTTTATTCCTCATTTTACTTGTGTGTGGCTTTTACAGACGGTCACATCATTTTGGGAAATTTCAAAGATGCTTTTGGTGGTTTTGTTCTTGGCAGACAACTTTTTACTGTTTCATCACTAATTTAATTTCCTGGATGGGAGCTGACTTTACCCCCTCAGTTTGTGCAGACCACAAACATTTACAGAGACTGTTAAATAAGCCGAGCAATCTGTCTAGTTCTTTTTTTTTTTAATACAACAACCTGGATCGGATTGTTCCAGAAATCCGTTTTAGTTTCCTGAAGGGAGCTGGCATAGGAAGGGAGGTTTCATTCCTCCGCGAAGATAAACAAGCAGCGACTTTTCAGATAAAGATGAGTTGTTGGGCCAATGGCGGGAGAATCCCATGAGATGTGAACGTAGTCGACAGGCCTTGACATTGGATACGTCTCTCATATCTCACCATATCCACAGGAAGTGGATAAACCAAACGAGATGCTTCCATAGAGGATCTCTGCTCTCTCTTACTCCGTCAGCAGCGTAGCGCTGTACACCAGGCAACTCCACAATTCTTGCTAAAATATTACTTAGATCGTGCGTATTGCTCGACATGGGTAAAAACAGAAGGGTGTAACAAAACATATATATTTATTTGTAAGAAAATTTTTTTAATTGACAATTCTTTGAAAATGTATTCATTCATCTGTACTAATAGATTTTGACTTGTCACCGCGGCGTTTAAAAGGAAGTGTAATTGAAATGAATTGGTATATATATATTTGTGTATTTTTTTATTCTTTTTTTTATTTTTTGTTCTAATATCAATATCTCTACTGGTCATGATATCAAAAAACATTCTAGATCAGGTATCAGTGACAATGCTCCCAAACCGTAAGGTCACATCTGTTCAGTCTATTTCTATGCTTTTGTTCTCTGAGAGACATCGATTGGACTTTCTGAACCGTTTGAAGGTTTGTTGCAGGTTTTTACATCTTTGACCAACATAGGCAACCTATTTTAGTCAGTTTACATTGGCTGTTATACTCCTAACTACACTGACTGAACAAATGTAAATTGTTTGAACATGTTTGACCAAACTTGTGAAACTATTGGTGTACTGAAGTGTGCTGTACTGGTGCAGAGTTACCAAATAAACTTGTAATTCAGTCTTTTTGCAAAAAGATTTTTGTCAATTCAGTGCTGTTTTTCAGTATTGGAAGTGAAATTTTTAGATTGTTGGATCCCTGTTGATAACTAGAATCAATTGGAATGTGTGTATGATTGAACTGAAATGATTTGCCTTGAGATGAAAGGTGCTATGAATTGGTGCTGTAATGTATAAATGAAACTTAATTGGCTTCTTTTGAAAGCGAAAGCAGAGCGCTTCCTTCTGACACGAACAGCTATGTAAAAACATTTTGCAAAGTTGCAATTTCAATAAACCACACAGTTCCTGTCCTGTCTATTATATATGAATAATATTGATGTTTTGACATAACCCATAGCACCATGTTTGGAGAAACTCAGGCCCTGACTTAGATATTTCACAAAACTGACTTTTACTTTCCGGAATAGTAATCATTTTCATCATAAATATTTTTGCAAAACTCTGTGAGGATGTATACATCATGTAAACCAGAGATTCTAAAAAATGATAACTTTAAATTTCAACCTTCTTTGCTTAAAAAAGAAAACGCAATAATGGTGAAGCCATTTTTTAGATTTTCTTCCCAAATCTCCATTTCTTTGCCTGGACTTTTCCATTGAGCTTTAAATGTAAGCTGAAGAGCTGCTGTATGATGGGGAGCAGAAAGTAAACACAAGTCACGCTCAGAATCATCTTCTGAATGTTGATGGTGATGACCACACAGCGTGAGAAAAATTAATTTATAACAGATGCCAAACTTTTTTTTGTTGTCTTATTTCCATCCTGACCAACTGGCAAACGCCTGATGGCTTGAAACTTTTTTGAATTTCAGTCGTAGTAAACACAAGGCCATCTGTTAAACTGCTGAAGCTTGACAGAGTTATGCAACAGAAGTGAGATCCCAACTGGGTCCTCAAATTTACAATAGAAAAACTAAAAGACAAATAAAATCTGATTAGCACAAATCCAGTCAAAGGCCAGACGATGAGCTGAAATTATGTCATTTACACATTTAGAGCTACTAAAGGTAACAGTTACTTGATTGTACTATAAAATAGCACAATGGGCACGGAAAACACTTAATCCGGCCCCTTTTCAAAGAGAGAGCCACAATGCGGTAAATTCTTAGTTATTTTTCTCATTGTTTGGTTAGTTTGTAAAAGACCAGAAATCTGAAATTGATTCAGTACTTAATGTTTTCAAATTTGGAGCCTCTTCTTTTGTATCCTCTCTCCTCTCAGCTTTATGTGAGCTGATTTTCCTTGTCAGAGAGGACTGCCAGGTTGTCAGCTTCCTGTCATGCAGCAGCTGCCTGCTGGTGGAAGTATCCAGTGTTTGTTGTTTACAGGGTGGTGATTGCTTACTCAGCTGTTCACACTGTCACACTCAACCTGTACCAGGCTGGTCCTCATTTAGCCCAACAATGCAGTAGCATGGAATGCAACAGAGCAGAAAGAGGGCAGATTTTTATGTCATTGTTGGCTCCTTAATGTCATCTCAAAACTTAAAATTAAATGTATATATATTTTAGTTTATGCCTAACCTATAAAAATGCACTACAAGTTTGAAAGCTCCAATAAATATAATTTTCTGGTCTAGAACTCAAGGCCTGGAAATATCGCATTAGGAGTGAGCATTTATTGTATTGCTTATCATTTATTGTAAAGAAAAAAAAAGTCTTGTGATAAGCATTTGCTTTATTTATGTTAAATAACAAATAAAAACTTGACAGTATTGGAAAAGTTATTCTAACTACTTTCTGTACTTGTTACACGAGATCACCAATAAATATCAGCAAATTTTAAAATCTGATTAAATGCTGCTACCATTTGAGGTTTTGGTGACATAAATGACTTTTTTTTAGTAAGAGGCATTCTGAAGAAGTTTGTTTGAAATGAGATCATAAACATGACAGAACATCTGTCATGAACATGAACGGGTCTTTATGAATGTCTATGACTGTTGTCATTCGGTAAATAATGACACTTTTAAAGTTGCTTTAAAAGTTGCATTAAAAGTTTATTAAAAGGGCCAATTTTGCATGATTTTGTAAATAATGACAATTTAATACAATGTTGGCACTTTTAATGGACTTTCAATGCAACATTTAGAGCAACTTTGCATTAAAAGTGTCATTATTTACCGAATGACACCTCATGGCAACAGTCATAGACATTCATAAGGACTTCTTTACGTTCATGACAGTATCATGTCAGCCTTATTCACATCCTGTCAAATAAAGTGTTACCGCAGTATTTGTGGCATTATGAATGCTGTGCCATGCAGTCATGGCCATACATTTACCTTTAAAAAGAAGATTATATGGATATATAAAGTGTCGTTATATTTGTAGGATAAGTTTTTCTTACTGTCGCTCTCTCCCTGCTTGCAGGTGACCTCTGTAAAGTGAACATTTGTAAGAATGGGGGAACCTGTGTGACTGGCACAGGGACTTCGTTCATTTGCATCTGCCCCGACGGCTTTTCAGGTGAAACCTGCAATGAGACTGAGACAGGTACGTTGTCGCCCCTCATCCACCCTCCAGATGCTTGAGAGAATGCATAAAATAATGACATTTATAGGTTGACTTGTCTTTCTCCTAACACCACCAGCTCCTAACACTTTTAAAGAGTGGTTACATGATGACTTGCTTTGCTTTCATGTTCTTTTTGCTTTGCTGTCGTCCTAAAGGACCTTGTAGCCCCAACCCCTGTCAGAACGACGGCGTCTGTGAGGCGACTGGCCAGAGTCGCCGCGGTGACGTCTTCACCGAGTACGTCTGCAAATGTCAGCCCGGCTATGAAGGAGTCCATTGCCAGACCAGTAAGCCTGTGCTCTATTTGAATTAGCTTTAGCATTAACGTAATGTTTATTCTGAAGTTTTTGGGTAATAAAAAGTAGTCTTTTTGTGTTCTTGTGGTCTGATTTAAAAAATAAATAAATAAAAACTGTCTTTCAGCAGTGTGCTGCTGTAGGTTTGTTAAATTGGTTGTGAAAGTTTTGGATGGAATTACAGTGGACCCCTGCTTTATTCACAGTGCAGAATTTGAAGATTTTTAAACTCTAAATTAAAGTCGTCCAATTCACAGATTTTTTGTTTTGTACATCATCTAAAGTATTTGACAATAAAAGCAGTTTGGGAAGCTGAAACAAAAAAGCATAATGCTACTTGATAAGTTATTGGCTGGTGTTCGAAAGCAGGCAGTCATTTTTCTTGCCGTTGTTGAAGGGATGTTGCAACCTGTAGTGTATGGGAGATGGACAGGAAGGGTGTGTAGTCAGTATTATTCCTCTGTTATTAATCATATTTACACACACAAACAGCTGTTACAGAAAATGCTGACTAGAAATAATTTTTTCTCTTCTATGGCGCCCCGTTTAGAGCGGCGCCCACTTTTTGGGACATTGGGAAGACTGTGGATGTTAGTTTCAGGTATTTAGGGGTGCATTCTCTAATCCACATGAATATCAGGGGCCCACTGTACTGTATTTTTTAATGATTGTCTATTAATTGTCTATTATTTTGCATAGCAGTAAACCAGTGACACACACACAGTTCTATACAGCTTGTATTTGTGAAGATACTGTTTAGAAGCGAACAATACATTATTGACTTGAGTTGCTAATAGCAAAATAACTAGTAAGTTTATCTGGTTTCCTGACCTGCATGTGGAACATTGAATTGGATTTGCTGTCTTTCCCACATATGACCTCTGGAAAAATGGAGGCTATCCTCTTGTTTGAGTACTAAGACCACTTTGGTTCACTCAGGGTCATCCCAACAGCACAAGGGAACGGTGGAAACATTTGCTGCACACGCAGACAGATGGCTGCCGTTTACTTGAAAAACAGCAACCAAATGTGCACTAAGAATAAAATGACTCAGTCACTATATCAGACAGGCTCAAGTTTGTTCTGTTTGATCATGAATGTCTTTTCCTCCCAGGTGTCCATGGAGCAAATTTAAACTTTACGAAAGGTAACGGTGGAAACGCAGCTTGAGAAGCGATCGCCATGTTTGTGTGTGTGTGTGTGTGTGTGTGTGCATGTGTGCGTGTGTGTGCGTCTCTGCCTTGCTGTCTCTCTTTCCCTCTTCAAATCTAGACGTTCTTTTGTTTTCTTGGCCGCATGGAGAAGTGGTGGAATACCAAGAACGCACACATAAACACAGATGGGATAATCACCGGTACAGCTTTATCTCTCACAACAAGGAATTGTTCGCGAGCCGAGGCGAGGAGTTAAAATATGACAGTTATTTCTGCATTGATGCCCCACACGGGTCTCTTTTCTTACCATTCTCACTTCATACTGGCGCCTGAGCCAGTTAAGTCCCTTCCTGTTATCTATTTTAAACCAGAATCCCTAGAGCACAACTTGGATTACTCTCATTTAACCTTTTAAATACAACCCAACTATCTGTTTGCCCTTTTGCTCAACCACAAAAGCCACAAATCACAGCTCATTAAAATCTGTTCATCCACAAGTCAAATTTACTGCTGGATTAACAGGCCTCTGCAGAGAAGTCGTTTCCACAAATTGGTTGAAACCTTCCCCTCTAATAACATGAAGACTTAATGCGGCAGTGCTGAGTCAGGGGAAACTCTCGTGTGGACTGCGAGGTCGGAGAGGGCTCAGTGTCTGTTGACCCCAGGGACAGCGGAAGTGCTCTTTGTTGGGGGTCACGGGTTGGCATGGGACTCTCAGCATATAAAAGGTAGGCAAAAAATTTTAAACACATATATATAACTGGGGGTGTAAGATGCCATTCAAGACCTTACAATATCAACTCATAACAATATTTCTTGTTGAGGAAAAGCCCGTCACCTGTTGTGCCTGATGAATCTGTAACGTGAACTACACTCACATCATTTGTTTGGCTCAATTTTGGGTTTCTACTTGGAACTATAAATCCAACAGAGAGATGAGACATGAAAAATGTCAGAATACTCCAGGTTGTTTAAATGTAAGAAGAGGTAGAAAGCATTGCTATGAAAACCACTGGATGGATGGATGTCTAATGGTGCGTTAAGCTACGTAACAATTTCAATCTACTATTGGTAGCAACAGGGAAATAAAGTACGGCAGGCCGTGCGTATAAAACAACTGTCCTCAAGTCTGAAGAGATGAAAACAAATCATAAAATCTTGAGTTTTAGACTACCCCCCACTTAAAACTGAAAATAGTTTTATTATTCGTATGTCTACTAATATAGCTATTATTATAGTTGTAATAATATTTTACTGTATGAAAAACACAAAGTGCTGTCTGCAATTTGGTGGTTTTCATCTTCTTATTGTTCCGAGTGTTATTTGTTTTCAACAATGCAAGAGAGGAGTCGCTCTTTAATCGACCAATTACAGAAAGAACAGTTTGTTTCTGTAGGCTTTGTTCCTTCAGTGTGAACAATTTGGTCAGTTTCTTTTGTTATATTTTAGATGACACAGTTAAGACAAAATCTGAGAAAACGTTCAAAAATTCAAAATGGACTGGAATAGAGAGCGAGAAGTGACCGTGTGTGGTCTGTTAGGATTTGGTGTCAACTGTGGAAAATATGTTCAAAAGCATTTTAGATCAAATGTATTTTTTTTCATCCCTTTTTAGAAACAGATCAAGGGAGAGCAAATCTGAGAGAAAAAGCTTAATCACGTGCGCACTGCACATCCCACAAAAATAAACCACACACTGCTCATGATCTCATGTACAGACTGTTTTATCACACACATCCACACAAACACACACACACACGGTCCATCCCTCATGCAAACGCAGCCAACAGAAAGTGGCGGTCCACAATGAATGTCGGGAACGTCAGCTCTGCTGCTGTTGCCAGGCGAAAAAAGTGAACGCGGAGGCGGAAAGGTGAATTAAGTCTGCCCTCTTTACAGTGTCGCACTCGTTACTCGGGTCTGACTGCAGCATTTCTGACCGCCCTGTCAAACCAGGCTGAGTGCCTCCATGGGTGGCAAAGGGGAGGAAGTGCGTTCAAGAGCGTGTTGGAAAAGAGAAAGAGAGAAAGAGAGAGTGATGCCACTAGCGGTTCACTTGAAGCCAGAGCAGATGGATGGAAACAGTGAGGGAAGGATCCTTCTTCCTGTTTATGGTCTTCTGAAGCCAAAAGTTTCAGAGCGGCTTCAGGCGCTTATTTTTACTTTTGGAAGTCGCCAGACAGCATGTATGAGTGTACTAATCTCTCAGTAAATTTGGGGAGAGTTTACACTCCTCCCAGGATGTGGTTGTGTGTGTGTTTGTGTGTGTTTGTTTGGGCAGACTGGGCTCCGTGGTCCCTGATGAATACATACAGGGTGTTGGCATGCATTCTCGCCCCGTCATGGTCCGGATGGAGAGGGGATGAGCGTTTCCTGGTTTATTTTGTCTGAGTTAAATACCCTCTTAACGTGGACAACGCGAAACTACATCAGCTGAACCTTAATAAGTTGTTGCCCTTTAAGTAGTCAGCAACTAGAACGGCAGTATTTCTTATTTTTACTCCCTAAAGTTTTATGCCATTTCAAAAAAAAAAAAAATGCATCCACATTTTTACAAAATTATAACAAATTCTGCTGGAAATGACGTTAATTGTCCCAGAAGTTATTGCGATAAACGATAATGTTTTGTGACTAGTAGTCTAATGGTAAAAGCATAATAATGCAAGAACTCTTTCTCAAAGATCAATGGAGTTTTTAAATTCTAATTACTCTAACACTGCAACTGGAAGACATTTCACATATTCAAAATAAACACAACAGAAACGACAAATAACTGCAGCGTCAGACTCACAGAGCAGCCCTCCCCCACTCAGCTCCTTCAGACTAGTCAGCAGCAATTGGCAAACACCTGGTGGAACTACACATGTGCTGAGCTGTAGCAGCCACTTCTTCTGGTCATTGTTAAAGACTTAATAAGGGAGCCATGTTGTGATGACTTCCTGAAGGCAGAGTTTCAGCGAGAGCAGGAATCTTTAAAGAAACAAAGGAACAATTTCAAGACATGGAATTCCATCCATCCATCCATTTTCTTCCGCTTATCCGGGATCGGGTCGCGGGGGCAGCAGCTTCAGAAGGGAGGCCCAGACTTCCCTCTCCCCAGCCACTTCTTCCAGCTCCTCCGGGGGAACCCCAAGGCGTTCCCAGGCCAGCCGAGAGACATAGTCCCTCCAGCGTGTCCTGGGTCTTCCTCGGGGCCTCCTCCCGGTGGGACGTGCCCGGAACACCTCACCAGGGAGGCGTCCAGGAGGCATCCTGACCAGATGCCCGAGCCACCTCAACTGGCTCCTCTCGACGTGGAGGAGCAGCGGCTCTACTTTGAGTCCCTCCCGGATGACCGAGCTTCTCACCCTATCTCTAAGGGAGAGCCCGGCCACCCTGCGGAGGAAACCCATTTCGGCCGCTTGTATCCGTGATCTCGTTCTTTCGGTCATGACCCAAAGCTCATGACCATAGATGAGGGTGGGAACGTAGATCGACCGGTAAATCGAGAGCTTCGCCTTTTGACTCAGCTCTCTCTTCACCACGACGGACCGGTACAGCGCCCGCTTCACGGCAGACGCCGCCCCAATCTGCCTGTCGATCTCCCGCTCCCTTCTTCCCTCATTCGTGAACAGGATCCCCAGATACTTAAACTCCTCCACTTGAGGCAGGACGACCCCCCTGACCCGGAGAAGGCACTCTACCCTTTTCCGGCTCGAGACCATGGCCTCGGATTTGGAGGCACTGAGCCTCATCCCGGCCGCTTCACACTCGGCCGCGAACCGTTTCAGCGAGAGCCGCAGATCACGATCTGATGAAGCCATCAGGACCACATCATCCGCAAAAAGCAGAGATGCGATCCTAAGGCCACCAAAACGGATCCCCTCAACACCTCGGCTGCGCCTAGAAATTCTGTCCATGAAAGTAATGAACAGAATCGGTGACAAAGGGCAGCCTTGGCGGAGTCCAACTCTCACCGGAAACGAGCCCGACTTACTGCCGGCAATGCGGACCAGACTCTGACACCGGTCATACAGGGACCTGACAGCCCGTATCAAAGGGCCCGGTACCCCATACTCCCGGAGAACCCCCCACAAGGCCCCCCGAGGGACACGGTCGAACGCCTTCTCCAAGTCCACAAAACACATGTAGACTGGTTGGGCGAACTCCCATGCACCCTCCAGGACCCTGCTGAGGGTGTAGAGCTGGTCCAGTGTTCCACGACCAGGACGAAAACCACACTGCTCTTCCTGAATCCGAGGTTCGACTATCCGACGGACCCTCCTCTCCAGGACCCCTGAATAGACCTTTCCAGGGAGGCTTAAGAGTGTGACCCCTCTGTAATTGGAGCACACCCTCCGGTCCCCCTTTTTAAACAGGGGGAGAACATCCAGAGCCTTAAGGAACTCCGGGCGGATCTCATCCACCCCGAGTTCCTGAGACATGGAATTACAAAGTCAAATTTCTTTCGTCATATTTGGTGTGTACAATGTTTTTGCAGGAGCTAAAAGTAACATAGTTTCATAGTTGTGCTTAAAAATGGCACTGTGTGCCTGGAAAATGCATCATCCGGCCCTTTCTAAGTTTGCTACACTGTTCTTTTTTATTAGTTTTGCTCTTCACAAGCAGTATGAAGGATCAGGCTCCTGAGATTACCATTGGGTTTTCACTTCATACAGAGAAAAAAAATAGGTTAGTGGATTAAATTTAGGAGCTTATGAAATGCAGTCGTAGCTCAATCCTATTGGAGCAGAGAGGGACGCTGCTTGATCCGAGGCTCATGGGATATCTTTTTTTTTTTTAACTCGCATGCCATTCATAGTGGAAAACTAACATTTTGACATTTTTTTCACAATGTTTGCCTTTCATTCAAAATCATGGTGCATTGTTAGGTTTTAAAAATTCTTCCGCCGCCACTTGGCATCTTCGCAAGCAGTTAATCAACCTCTATAAGTGGAGTCTGACATTCTGATATTTGACTTCAACTATCCAGTTCTTTTATTTTGTGCATTGTTGGAAATTAATTTGATCAATAAAGCATTGCTGTAAAAACTTGAAGATTCCCTCTGTGTTTTAGTTAAAGGAAGCTGGACTCTCCATATCTGAATAACCAGTGTGCCTAATTATCCAGAGTGTGTGGCTGCACAGTTCAAAATTACTATATCCCTCCTATGATGGGTGAAAATAACCGTTTGGACACAGAGCTATTTATAGAGGCAGTGTGTGGGCGGTAAGATGAAACTGTGTGTGTTTTTGCTGGTTAGAAACATTACATCTGTCTCCCTGGTTGGCTTGTGCGTTTTACGCGGCAACGATGGTAACCAATAGGGATTGAAGCTGGAAGATGTGTGTTGAAATGTCCTCTAAAGTCCCTCAGTTTTAGTTGTGTGTACAACTGAAGAACTTTTTTTTAAAAGTATTCAGAGCAGTTTGTGGAAGGTTGCATGGGTGAGGAATGATTTTTTATTTTTTTTTACTTGTCCTAATCTGAATATTATTTTTTGTGGGGGAAGAATATTGGTGCTTACGGGCGCCACCACGGGTCAATAGAAGGAATTGCAGGGAAAAAATTTAGCACATTGTACACTGCACTAAAAGTTTCCCTTAATGCATACTATTTTTAGTTTTCCTTACATAATTAACCACATGATCTCTTGGTGCAGCTGGACCTTTCAGACCACATCAGTTTTACAAGATTACATGAAGTCACTAAAGAAGAAATAATCTTGCTTCACTAACCCTCTTTTCTCTGCAGCTGTGGTCTTCCTGGTTTGGCTTCGGCTGCAGTGCCTTCCCAAATTATTCGTGCACAGTGAACGTTTTAACATTTAGGCATTTAACAGCCACAAACTTCATAGATTCATTCTATTTTTGTTTGTTCGTACATCCTTTTAATGACACTTGAAAAAAAATCTCCTCCCTTATTCTTATATCCCTAAATAAAACCTAGTATAGGTTCCTTCTACAAGACAATGAGTCGTGCATTCTACAAATGGTTTTATTTTGAGGTTTTACCTAAAAGAGGGCTGAATAAAAATGTGCTCAAAACGTTTCAGATTTATATTGGCTAAAAATCATTTGTGGGACTTCTGAATTGGGTTAAATGCAGGGTCTGTAATTTTATCACAATTAATTGCATTTTCATCAAACTATAGATCGACAAAATGAGCAACATTTTCAACTCGAACGTCCCTCTTTAGAAATGTGGACTGTGGATACCGCCTTTAGCATTGTGGGCGTCTGTGCTGCTGCTACATGTTTAGCATTATGATGCTAGTTTAGCCTTGGATAGCTTCACTGATGTGCTTAAGTTGTGCTAAAAGGAGTTAGCCTAACAGTCTTTTCTAGCGTCCCATCAGATCGTATTTAGAAGTAAAAATGACCCCCGCGGACCAAGAGAAGTGGCTTCGTCCATTGTTTCTTTTTTGTTGTTGTTGCTTATGTTGCTTGTGTTTAAGGTTTATGGTCGTACCATAAAACCGAATGCAAAGGTTCCAGGCGGAACTTTTGTATGTTTAAAAAAGTTTTAATTTCTTTCCTAAGCTGGATTTTATGCAGCCACATCACATTCTAGATGGATTTTCACATTTCACAAATGTTTGTGTTTTCCTTTCACTTCCCAATTGTGCTTTAGTACCACATAAAATCCCGATGCCATTCATTGAAATGCATCAGTCAAACCTTGCTTGTTCAAGAAGCACGAGTACTTTTAGCAGGCACTGTAAGCTTCGCTGAAAGCAACTTCCTCTAACATTTAAGTTTTCTATGAAACACACCGAGGCTGGCCGTCCTCCCCGACTGCAGTAAATGACGAAGTGATTCATCTCTCCGCAGACGTAAACGACTGCGCCGGCCAGCCGTGTGAGAACGGCGGCACCTGCCGGGACTTGGACGGAGACTTCAAATGCCACTGCCCCTCTCCATATGTGGGCAAACATTGCCAACTGCGTGAGTGTAGCCGACTTGCACCGCCATCGTCTTACAAAATGACAACAGAAGTGCTCGGGCCAGTAATCGATGACTTAATGGAAGGAGTGTAATAGAGAAGTGAAAGACTAAACCGAAGATGATTGAGTTGGGAAGATGGCCGAGAGCAGAGCTTCAGGATGATCGATATGTAGAATAGAAATGGCTCACTCTAAATGAGAGATCAATACTTTTTATTCAGCTCCGCTGATTCAGTGCTGTGTGTCCTGAATGAGTTTATGGGCCTTTGAAGAGCTGCAAGTTTATAGCCTTGCACTTAGTTTACTGCAACATCCAGAGAAAATACTTTTTAAATATGTGGCATAAAATCAGATTTAATAATTTGATTATTTTGTGGTTTAGGAGAAATTTGACTTAATCAATGTTGAATGTTTGAGGCAAGGCAACATGGCTTTAAAAGATTTTTTTATTTCATAACATTTCTAATTTTAATTGTGTTGTTTTTTTTCCCTCAATTTTTCTAAAAAAGACATGACAAATGACAAATATTTTGAAATGTAGCTTTTATTTAAATCATTGTTTTGTATGAAAAAAACATTTTTGTTTAATCATGAGTATGTGGTTGTTATATTTTTACTATTTATATATTATTATATAAAATCACTGTTTTAACAGAAAAAGTCTTAAAATTAAGAGTAAGTGGTTTTTAATAAGTGAAAAGATTTGATGAATTATTTCCTCAAAATAAACTTGGTTGTTTTAACGTTCTGCTAGTGGTAATAATTTGATGCTGAGGCGTTAAAAGATTAAGTATTTCTGTAAAACTTTTACCAAAATATAAATTCAAAAAGTGTTCATCATGACTCATCATAATTTTTTGTATTTTGGTTTTGGAGTTCTCATAATATTACTGCTTCACTCTCCTAATATTGCAACTTTATTCTTGTAATACTGTAACATTATTCTGGTAACAACAACAAAAAACGATTTGTATCCTGGTCCTAACAATCAAATCCAGATAAACAGACACTCTGGTCAAACAAGATGCTGGGCGTGCTGACATCACTAAATCTAAATGCTCCAAAAATTAAATCAAAAACCAAGAATTTGCTTCACCGCTCACCATATTTTAAGGCTCGGCGTTCACACGTCTCTCTTCCTCAGGCTGTATTTCTCTCCTCGGCATGGAGGGCGGGGGCATCGCCGAGTCCCAGATCACGGCCTCGTCGACCCGCTACACCATGCTGGGCCTGCAGCGCTGGGGCACGGAGCTGGCCCGCCTCCACAACAAGGGACTGGTCAACGCGTGGAGCGCCGCTCCTCATGACAAGAACCCCTGGATACAGGTCAGCACAGTCCTGCATTTCAGTGCAACATGAGCAGCTTGGATCCATACTGAGGGAAGATGAACTACAGTCGCCGAATCAATTCAAGGTTTTCTATTCTTGACTTGTTAAACACTGGAAAGACGGTTTGTTTAATTCCATTTTGTCTTCCCCTTTCAAGCGCTAACCCTCAACCTGACTCGACCTGCTATGAAAATAAAAATCCTATCATCTGTCTGTAGATCAACATGCACAGGACGATGCGTTTCACGGGCGTCGTGACGCAGGGTGCCAGTCGCATCGGCACACATGAATTCATCAAGGCCTTCAAAGTGGCGTCCAGTCAGGACGGCAGGACGTTCACCATGTACAGGACTGAAGGACAGAGAAAGGACCAGGTGAGGATGTGAGACGTAGCACCGCTGATTTTAAGGAGGTTCCAAACTGATCGGCATGAATCAGATCAGTTAAAGGAAAAAGGAAAGATTTTAGGAAAGAGGCAGTCTGATTTAGTTACAACTTTTTTGCAATTCTTTATGAATTAGAATTATTTTGGAATAAGAAAAGTTGAAAACGTATACATGCTATCGTTCCTACCTTCCTTGTAGGTTTTAATACGCAATAAAATTTTTCCATTCCATAATAGAGGAGTGGAAAAAATTATAAATGTTCTAATTTTATTTAAAGTAATTTAATTTCCTTTTTGGATCAAACAAATTTTGAATTGGAATTGAAACACACTTAAAAAGTGTGGCATGAATTTGTAATCAGACCCTTTTTCATCTGATACCCCAAAATAAAATTCACCTGAACACTTTATTCTGACTGAGAGATGCTACGGCTCCCATCTCATTTAAAAAAGTCTTAAGTTCATGTATCTAAAACTACAGCCTTAATAAATGTCTTAAATTCATTTTAAAAATGGAATTTGATCTTGTAAATGTTAATCACACATCTTAAATTTAATCTCATCTATTCTATGTAGATTTTCTCAGGTGACATTTCTGTCAAGAAAACGTTTGACATCATAATTTCCCTCTGAATTGAGGCTACCGCTAACTAGCTGCCAATAAACCCTTTGTAGCTTTTTTGGATCTATCATAGGCAAGTGCAAATTTATTACCAGTTAGCTGGATAACGTTCATCTTCACCACTGTACGATGCTAGATGCATTCTGTGCACAAAAGCTTACTACTCCATAAAATGTACAGGTTTCTTTGGTACATTTCTGTCGCGATGCAGGCCTCACATTGTCATAGTGGTTTGAAAGCGGTCTAAAAAGCTAATAGTTAATAAAAGTTAATAGTTAACTCTCAAGCCTACTGTAAATTTAAAGTTGAAAATGATTGTTTGCAGATTTGCTCCGTCCAATCTGACCGAGCTTCAGCAGTTTTCAGAATAAAGCGTGGCGGATCAACTAAAGGTTTTCCAACGCTTTCCTCGTCCCCAGATTTTTGCGGGAAACGTGGACAACGACGGGACCAAGACCAACCTGTTCGACCCCCCGATCATCGCACAGTACATCCGCATCATCCCTGTTGTGTGTCGCAAGGCCTGCACCCTGCGCATGGAACTGGTGGGCTGTGAACTCAACGGTAAACACACACACACCCAGTGTCCACATTCTCACTAACCATTGAAACTAACTTTATATTCACTGAATCCAGTTGGTGAGACGAGATCTTTATATCTGCTAGCAATCAGCTCCCATTTCCTTAGAAACTGAATGCATTTCAAAGGTTTTCTACCCTGCGGGGAACAAACTCGGCTCTGTGTGTCTAAAGATGAGCAGCTAGTGTGGAAAAAGTCTGAATATGGTTCTTTCAAGTCTTCTCTGAGCTGCAGCCAATGTCTTCTCACCACACGCTTCCTCTGAACTCGCTGGGCTTCTGCTCTGCTCCA
This sequence comes from Poecilia picta, assembly GCA_033032245.1. NCBI lineage: Eukaryota > Metazoa > Chordata > Actinopteri > Cyprinodontiformes > Poeciliidae > Poecilia > Poecilia picta. The sequence goes on from CM065358.1 coordinate 6,182,857, forward strand.
TGTTTTTGTTTTCACAGTCGTCACATCATCGTCTCTTACCTCTTACGTTTCTCCCCTTAACTCACATGGTTTCATAACAGAAGCTTTGTTTGTTTTAAACAGTCATTTGAATGTCTGTCTTGCATTTTTAAAAATCATTTTTGTTTCAAAGCAGTTTCTCGTTCCCTTGATGTCTTTTAGATTTACCTCAAAAGGTTACGCTTCAATTTCTTTAATATAATAATGGAAAAGTTTAATAGCTAAATAATTGTGAAACAGCCTAATTTCAGGCTCTGCACAGGTGCTTGAAAACGTTTGAATTTCATTTAGCTGTTTTCAAGGTTTGGAAAGTGATTGATTTCAATACCAATGAACAAAATTATTTATATTTGCTGAACGCAGGAAAACCTAGCAAGAACATTTTTTGGAGATTAGACGCATCTTTAAAAATACATTTTGTTATATTTATATTTATAGCTTTGAGTTTCCTCCTACTTCCAGATGTATCAAAAAGTTGGTGACTGGAAACTCAAAAATCAGATTTTTTTTTAAATTATTTTTTTCAGTGAACGCATCTTAAAACAAGTGAATTGAGCCGTTATACTGGTTCAGTCAGAGCGTCTTGGTTGAGATTCAGATTTTTTTTCTTTATGAGACTACATATTTAACCAGTAGATGGCAGCAGAGATAAATAGCCAGACGTTTTCCATTGGTTTGATCGGTTTGATCTTTAAGTGTTAAAATGGGGAGTTGAGAGGAGTAAAATCACTACAACTCAGTTTTACAGCAGCTTCTCACATAAGGATGGACAGAAAAAATATTTTGAAACTTTTTGGTACAGGCAGATCAAATCTTTACAAATGTTACTAACTGTGCATTAAACTCTGATTGGTTCATGTCTCGTGTGTTTGTTCACTTTGTTAATTCAAAGCCCCTGCTGCTCTCATCCTCCCTTATCGTCACTTTGATGTCTGCCGCTCCACCTCCCCGGCCGGCCTGAGCTGCTTCTCCCTCCTCCCTCTGCTCCCCTCTGTCCCTCCTCCTCCTCCTGTCCTCTTCCTGGTCTCACCTCCGCAGTGTATTCAAACACTCCAGGTTGTTCGGAGCCCATGGGCATGAAGTCTCGCTTGGTGCTGGACCGCCAGATCACGGCCTCCAGCACCTTCCGCACCTGGGGCATGAACGCCTTCACCTGGCTGCCGCACTACGCCCGGCTGGACAAGCAGGGCAAGACCAATGCCTGGATTCCCGCCACCAACAGCCGGTCTGAGTGGCTGCAGGTGGGGGGCAACACGCCGGAGACGCATTTTGGTTTGCTAATCTGATATTCTGGTTTGTAAAGTAGTCTTTTTGTGTGTGTGTGTGTGTGTGTGTGTGTGTGTGTGTGTGTGTGTGTGTGGTGTGTGTGTGTGTGTGTGTGTGTGTGTGTGTGTGTGTGTGTGTGTGTGTGTGTGAGTTTAGGTGGACCTGTTGTCTCCCAAGAGGATAACAGGAATCGTCACTCAGGGAGCAAAAGACTTCGGCTCTATCCAGTTTGTTTCGTTGTTCAAAATAGCCCACAGTAATGACGGACGGTCCTGGACTGTACTGCAGGACGAAACCACGCGCAACGACAAGGTTGGTCCAACAGGAAAAAATAATAAAGAAGTAAATGTGCTGATTGGAAATTAAGAGAACCTAAAATGCTTCAGCAGGAGTTTTTTTTCATTACACGTTAAAAATGTTAAAATAAAACCGACTAATACAAATGCACTGCGCAGAATTATGAGGAATATGACTATGACTGGGAGGGATGTTAAAAAGACAGGAGAGATCAGGTCAAGTCAATATCACAGGAAAATGTATACATCGTCTCATCTTTACTTTTACTTCAAACCCTTATTATACTTTCCTTAAAGGATAAACACCACCGTGCATAAGAAAGAGTTTATTTTTTACTTTGCCTGTTGCTAGATTGTTTATAATTAGATGGATGTAAACCTTTAAATATGATATCTGTGGTTTAGAATCAGGTGATACAGAAAAACTGCGCTGAATTAACTTAAAATGTTTTTTTTCATCTGAACAAAGACATAAATGTACTGAATTAAACACGTGTTTATAACTCTGCACCGGTACATAACACTTAAACACACTGAGAGCTTCATAAGTTTGGTCAAACATATAAAAACAACTTTAATTTATTCAGTCGTTGCAATTAGGAGAAGAACAGCCAATATAAATTAAATAATAAAGAAAGTGACAAAAACAATATTTTGACGACTTTGGCTCTGTTTTTTTTTTTACATGTATTTGGTCAAACATGTAAAAATTAAACTGCAACAAATCTTCTTTCAAATGGTACACAAAGTTCAATTAGAAATTCTAAATATAAAGTAAATAACTAATAAAGCAATAGAGCAAAAACATAGAATTTGACTGAATAGATCTGTCCGTATGGATTGGGCACATTGTCACTAAGACCCAATGCAGAATTTTTTTTCCAACATCAGACCGATGCAGATATTAATATCAGATTGTCAGTAATTTTAGAGAGGAATAAACATTTCAGTCTCTAGAGGTGCAAAACTTAGAGACTAAGTTAAAGACTGAAGGACCAGGAGGCTGAATACAATCTACATGGATGAAGTTAAACGCTTTGCGTCAGTCTGTCACGTAAAAAAAAATCCCCCTAGCTTCAGGTGTTTGGTCGTGATGCGTCATTCTGCACATACCAGCTTTAAACGCAGCTCTCCCAGTAAAACCCCAGTTCTGCATTACAACTAAAACCACTTTAAAACTTTGAGACGCTGTGCTGCGCTGCTTTTGTCTGCCCAGATCTTCACTGGCAACAGCGACAACAACGTTCACAAGAAGAACATCTTCGAGCCGCCGTTCTACAGCCGCTACGTCCGCGTCCTGCCCTGGGAGTGGCACGAGCGCATCACCCTTCGGATGGAGCTGCTGGGCTGCAACGAGTAGCCCGGCCCTGCTCTACGTCCACGTCACACCCCCCCACCCTGCCCCAATCCTCTGTTCTTTCCTCCTGAGCCATACCTGCACTGCCTTGCTCTCAGCTCCAGGGGGCAGCAAACAATAGCGTAGCACCCCACCAAAAGCCTGGCTGGTCAGAGGTGGGAGTTGTTACCCCTAACCACTGTGAGCAGAATCTCGATTCAGCTAAACTTGCCTATTTTTTTATTTTATTTTGTTTTTCCTGTTTTGAATCAAATGGCTTTAAGAAGCAGAGCCAGGTCCGCTCTTATCCCCCCGTGTTTTATGAAATAAAAGTGTTAATTTCCTCCTCCTTGTGTCAGAAGTCAGGGCGACTCAGTCGGTGCTGCTTGAACTCTGATCCTGGATCAGCTTTACCTGCAACAGCGAACCTCAGAGACCCACAGCTGGTGATGTACATAACCCAACCTTCAGTCCAACACTCACTGTCCCTTCAAGTCCGTATGTAGATTATCTCTAGACGACGCTTTGAGGTGTATGTATATCGTAGTTTCATCCTAACAAAAAAGTATTTTAGCTAGAAACCTAACAGTCTTATGAACATGTTTGCTGTGATTCTGTTAAGTAAATTAAATAGTGTTTATAAGAGTTTTATATTGGTGAAAAATCCAAAGTAAGACCAGTTTATGTTCCTCTTTCTCCCTTGTTTTAAGGTTTGACATCCAGTGAGTAAACTCTGTATTTATTAATTCCTGTCTGAAAGTATTTGTAAAATCTGGTTGCTTGACTCCTCCCCACTGTAGTTTATTCTCAAGATGCCATATTTGTGGGTTTGAGGAAAGTTGGTGAAACCTAAAGTGATGTCGACGCAAAGAGGAACGTTGAACGTTGAATCTGGTTGAACACCATCAGATTCCCTTTTTTCTTCTTAATTTCAAAAGCTATTTTGTCAGTTTTTCTTGAATCAAATTCAGAGCCTAAAGATTGTGGGTGAGGGGAAAAAGACTGATGGATGTAATTTCAGGTTAAAGCCACTTTCCTCCACATGTACCCTAAATGCTACTTCTCCTCACTCTCTTCACTGTTTCCTGGTCGTTTCACTTTTTATGGCACTTTGTTCGTGTTTCTTTTTGTACTATTGGAAACTAACAAAAATAATCTTGTGTATTGAGTGTTAAGATGTGGACCGTCAATTGGCCCTCGTCTAGGAAGACTAAGCCTGTACATTGCGTTATTATTATTCGGCTTGCCGGTGATCGATGTGGACGTTTGCTGCCTTGATTTACTGTTTATTTTGGGTCCAGCATTATTCCTTCAACTATAAAAGAAACCAAATTAGAGCCGATTGTTACGCTTTCGCCGGACCCGACACGACACGACCTGCCAAATCATCATCATCCGCGGCCCCTCCCGCCGCCGCATCCAGACCCTTTGTCGTCCCATGAATTATGAATTTTGGGCTCGTGCAATATTATACAGTGTTGGTTTTGATAACAATGAATATAAATTCAAGGCGTTTAAAAATGCATGAGGGGACGGCCACGCCGCTGAGATGCTGATGTCAGACACTGTACAATATTTATTACAGCCACCCTGTTCGCATCTGCATGCGTTTCTATCGACAACATGATTTCATTTCCTCTGCGTTTAGGTCACCGTTTTTAGTTTTCTATGACCAATCAGTAAAAAAGAAAAAGGCATTGCTGTGTTTAAGTATTCAAAATTTATTTCTTGACTTTTGAGTGGATTTGATGTTCGTTTTGGGTTCTTTTGTTCACCAAAAAAAAGATCTTTGTATATCCAAAGTTTAAATAAAGAATTTAAAAACACAATATCAATCGTGTCGATTTCTTGAATGTAATGTTGCTGCTTCGATGTGCCTGCATTGAATATTTGGATCATATGTCTAATAATAATGCACAATTGGCGAGGGCTGTTTTCCATTTAAAAGGTGAAAGATTAAAGGACCTGAAGCACCAAGGGTCGTTTTGCATTTCGGCGATCCCCGGGGGCCTAATCCCTATGTGAGCGCTCTTTTAAAGGCATCTTCATCCGCGCAGAATGCTTGAACTCTTCTCATTACGTTGTGTGTGAAGGACACCCTTTGGAAGTGTAACCCGGTCTGAATCGTGGAATCGATATGGAAATGGATTCAGACGAGACTGGAGGTTAATTTGAGTCTGTTGAGACAAGAACAAAAGAGAAACACCATTTATTGTCCCACAGCAGAGAAATTCAGGTGAACCAGCAGCAAGTTGGACAGAAATGGAACCAAGGATGCAGCCGTCTGAACACAAAATCAAAGCATTTCTGGAGGAATTATCTCAGATGCAGATTTGTTAGAAATGTCCACATAGTTGAAAACTGACGGTAAAGCAGCAGTTTTTTCCTCTCGTCTGAAACTCGACCTGATGGTTTTTATCTTTTCCTTCACTTTTAATCTGAACTTTGAACCTTCATCTTCTTTGTACAATGGATGGTTTTCATTCTCTTTTTTTTTGTGCTACATGCTCACTTTTTTCAATCCCTGATTAGTTTTGCAACCTTCACATTTTTTCTAAGGTGAACTAAACAAAATCTACAAAATCAGTTCACAACTTTAAGATAGACCTTGCTGAAAGAAAAAGTAGCAGATATCTGTGAAATCAAGGCAACCCAAAGATGCTGGCAACACAATCCATGATATGGTTTAAGATGCCGGTAGAATCACCAGATGTGAGGTAATCACTTCCTGCTTCAGTTTTCTGAAACAATACTTCAAAGATTAAAACATGTTTAAAGTAGAAGTTATTGGTAAATGGTCTTGAGTGACACCCCAAGAACAAAGGTCAAAGCTAACCTCAGCGCTTTTTGCTGGAATTCCTGAGAGAAAAAGGGAACGGACAGGATGTAGCAAATCAATCTAGAGTAAATTTGGAACCAAAAATACTCCTAGAAAATAAGAGATCTCCAAACCAAACAGAAAAAGACTCCCTCCTTCTCAGTGGAGTCACCGTCATTAAGGTCTCTCCTACACAAAGGAGCAGAAGAGTCCACCCTCCTAAAAGGAGTAAACAGAAAACACACTCCTCTCTGGTCACTAACTATCCTCCCCACCATGCAGTAACCTACCAGAATAGACGGGTTTTTGTTTGGTCAGACGTAACACAGAATATCACCTGACGACCTCTGCAGTTCTTGTGAATATCAAATAGCTGAAGAGGAAATCGCTGCACCTATCTGCACAGCCTGGACACATTAGCAGGAGAGTGAGAAGTATAGATGCAGCGACCTCCATGTTGTTTCACTGCATATTGGTAGTGCTGTTGTTGCTTCTTCTGATCATTATTGTGTTGAGAGATGAAGTCCAAAAAACTTCCAGACACATTTGGAACAGTTGTCATTTAAGCTACATTTAGCTACTGTCATATTAGCCGTTATGTGAACTGGTTTGACAACTTCCTGTTAAAAAGTTCTTTACAGCATGATGGTTACACCGCCGTAATTCGCAAGGATAGTTTCAAGCACATGATGAGCCAGTGCCATTTTGATGTCATTAGATGACATGATTTAGTTTTTCTCAGTGTATTTCTGTAAAGTTCAAATTGGCAGCCATCTCCGCTTGGCCTCTCTACCATAAAGTCCTGCTTGGTGTAATGCATTATCAATGGTTGACTTTCTTGTATGTCCCATGGAGTAGTAGGTAAAGCTACGGATGTCCTCTCCCTACCTGGTACCTTTGTCTTTATCTTTACTCCATTTCCTGTATACCTGCTCTTGGGAAATGGAAAAAGGCCACACACCCCAAAAAACAAACAACCTTCTGGATGGATCTCAAATCTAGCCAGGGGAACAGTGTAGAAACTGGATGTGATTGAGTTCAATACCAAGTGGATGTGAACGTATACTCACTTGTGATGTGTTTATAGTTGTTAAGATGGTTTCCTACTCGTTGGTTCAGACCACACTGGCCCTGTTTTGTCCGCATTATTCAAACTCTGCCTAGAAAGTCAGGATGGTTTGGGAAGGTGTGAACAAGTAATTAAACTCTGATGAAAGCAAAGTGTAGAAAAAAGAAAGAAAACAGAAAGCAAACTCTGGTTTTCCTAAAAACCCAGACTAGAATTCAGTTGAAGAGAACTCTGGTGCGATTTGAATGCAAGCGGACCAGAATGCCCAGCAGAAAGTACACTATAGCCCTAGGCATTCTGGGTAAATACAACCGTAACAAACATGTCTAGCGGTAGTGGGAGAAATGGCTCATGGTCTTATGCAAAAGAGAAATCCTACAACCGCTAAAATCTGATGTTACTCCAATTTTGTTTGCATTTTCTGAAAGAGGAATTTGCGCTCAGTTTCGTCTTTGGAGGTTTTGGTGTTTTCTTCATTCGCTCTTGGTGCAGCACCGCCACAGGCAAATGGGGAAACAGGTTTTTCAATTAGTTTGGATTGTTTGATATGGTGAAGTGTGAACGCGAACCGCACCAATTAGGAAAATGGGCAAAATTGCAACAGAAAACCTAACATGTTGCAACTTTGATCCCCAATCGAACCAAGCCTACTGGATTATTGGGTGTGAAAACATCCGAAAACGTCCAAAACATTTCCATGAGTACAAATATGAGGAATAATAAACTGAATCCACTTTGGAATAAGGCAGAACATAGAAATAAGAAAAGTCAATATTTTTAGACTGCAGTAATTGTTAACGGGATGAACTACTTCTGCTTCAGCTGTGCCGCTCTTCCTTTTCGTTTCCTGGATGGAGGCATCAGCTGGAAGCGGACAGGAAGCTGCAGGTACTCTGTCTGTTTGGAACAGGAAGAATCTACTCCTGGATATGAGCTGCTATTTTAGTCCCGATGTAAACATCTCCTCCAGGAATGTCACCTTAAAACCTGCGCTATTTCTGCTCAGATAAACGTTTGAAGGCTGTTTTACTTGGCACGTGATGAGAGACTTTTTTTCCCTCACAGTGGTGATCAAAACTGTACCCCCTAGTTTGGCATTTTTTATGTTTTTAGTTGGTTCCAAAGGAACATTTGAGAGTTAGGAAAAAGGAGAGAAATTGCAGTGCTTAGCGACTATTACAGTTCATTTCACCTTCCGTCTTTTTAATCAGGCTGGAAACTGTCTCTCCTGGTTCCTGATGGCCTTTGATTGAAACCTTCCTCTCTAATCACTACAGTGACACCAAAACCGCACCATCTCTCACACTCTCTCTCCCTTTTTGTGACTAACGGTCCTTTTTTGAGAGAAGTCTCTGCTAATGACAGCGTGCCATTGCTCATACCGACACAATCAGCTCCTTGTCTCCTCGATCAAACACACACATGCAGACTCATTCTCTTTCGTGTTGTCTCTCAGGGCTCCAGGTCGCGGCTTGTCTAACCTCTCAGGGGCACTGAATGCGGCTTGGCTGTCGCTGAAATTACACCCCTCCGAAGCCTCAGCCACCCAGCAGTTCACATGGGCTGCTGGTATTTAGGGCCCAGGCTAAGAGTCTTTTTATCTGGGGGTTTTTGGAGAAGAGGGCTGGGTCCTGTCTCTTCAAACACATAGAGAGATAATGGCTTTAGGGACACACAGGGAGGGGAAGGGGGCCGACACAGCGCCTGAGCGTGGGGGGGCTGCAGTCAATAACAAACAGGGAGGGGTCTGGAAATGTAAGGAGTTTTGTGTTGGCCATTGACTGCGCCGCCTTAAATGATGCGAGATTTGATTTGAAAATGAAATAATTATGCAAATTGAATGCTCGACGTGAACTTGAAGTCGGGAGCGTTTAGTTCACACACTCCAAGCTGCTTCAGGAAATGTTCTTTGCTTAAGATTCAGAAAAAGAAAATGATTATTTTTTAAGGGGCATTATTATGTAAAATCAACATTTTTGAGCTTTACATCATGCTATAATGTTGTTTGCTAAAGAAAAACATACCTGGAATGTTATGTTGTTTCTTTCATTGACGTTTGAGAAATCCTTGAATCTCCCATGGCAACCATTCAGCTGTGCAGAACGCTTGGTGGGACGTAGCCCCGCCTTCGAGGACGAAGCTCCTCCTCGGAGCTGCAGTTTTCAATCTTCTGAGCTTCCGTCTCACAGAGCATCCCTCTCCTGTAACTCCTCTACTCAGCTCCTTTAGACTAGCCAACAGCAATTAGCAAACATGTAGTGGAACACCTGAGCTCATTATAGGAGCTACTTTTGAGTGCAAAAACCGAATTCCTGTTTCCAGTTTGTCAAAAGCCATGTAACAGAATCAAGATTCTCTGATTAAGCAGAACGCCATGCCTGGTCCACAGTGAACATCGGTCTGTACGCATCCTCCCTACAATGAAACATGGCAGTGGCAGTATCATACTGTGTGGAAGTGCCTAGTTAAGTCCAGACTCAAGTTCATTGTGAAAGTCTTAGATGATTTCTCTTTCACTTCACAATCAGTTTTATGATGGACATGTAATCTGATGCATGTCAAGTTAAAGCTGTGTACATTGTCATCTAATAACATGACAACATGGCGGATTGTTAGTGAAAATAGTGACTGTCGGGTAAAGAAAAATAAAGGAATGTCGTCATGACCAGAAAGGAAAGTGATCCTGGTCCAGATGGGCTTTCTGCCTTTACCTGGTTGTCCTCTTTAAACTGTTGTCGTAATGCAACAGAACTGGGCATGCTCAGGGATCCTAAAACTCAGGTTCGCCTGCCTATGAGCTTCCCGGGAATGTCAAGAATGCTTGTTTGTGGAGAGGATGAGTGTTTCTTTGTTGTGGGAGGCAATTCAGAGCATATGTCCTTTTAACTATGAGCATGTCCACTCCTCGTTTTGGGCTGTAAATGAAGTGATTTAGGAATTAATAAATGGATTGTGATAAGAATTTGTGTTAAAAAATGTTCCCATAAGATTTTTAGTTTTAATTTCCTGTAACATCACAGAGCCGAGTTGTTTTTCTCCCAAGTTCATGGTTTCTGACAAAATAAACGGCACTTGTGACTGTTTATCTAACTGCAGAGTTTGGAGGTTGGTTTATTTTTTGTTTTCTGAAGAAAAAAAGCAGAATGTGGCTTGTAACTATTTCTCTCTGGTTGTTTTTTCTCTTTTCAACAAGATCAAAAAGAAAGCATCATCTAAGGTGTTGGTCAAACTTTTTGTAGGGTGAGCCAAAGGTCAAGAAAGAGGTCACCTGGGCAAACCAGACGACCATAAATTTGACAAAAATGTGAACAGCAGCTTCAGCAGCATGATGAGGAAATGGGGCAGGAAACGCTGTATGTGCTCAGGTATTTGTACAGATCTTATTGTACATTTTGGTGAAAGACAAATAGGCTTTCTGGATCTTCTCAATCTTTGCATTGTCTTTCATGTGAGATCTGGTAGACAGAGGAAGCAGTTTCAGGTTGATGTCTAGCTGTAGGGGCATCCAAGAGTACCACTGCAGAAAGAGAAGTTTAGCCCCTCTGATCAGCTCTGGGTTTGCAATGGTGCCGGTTCTCTGTGGGATATGCTGCAAAGGGGTTTCATCTGGAAAGCATCCCAATCGAAGGGCTGAACCATCTCAAGAGGTGCCTTTCGATGCAGAGGAGCAGCAGCTCTGCTTTGAGGTTCTTTGAGGTTCTCCTGAACTCAGCCTCAGTTTATCAGGCTGAGTCCATCCTTTGAGTCATGATCCATACCTTATGACCATACGTAAGGCCGAGAATGTAGACAAACTGTCTACACTTGAGAATAATTTTAGCTTTTTATTTTGAGGTAAAGATTGATCCTCAACACCAAGGGGGCAATTTACATTGTTCCAGTTGAGCTGACTCTCATCCTACCCACTTGACTCAACTTTGAACCACTCCACTATACATTTAAGGTCATGCTTTGAAGACTCCAGGAGAAATGCATCATGTTCAAAGAACGACCTTAATATTCCCAATCCAGACACTGTTCCATCTATCGCCATACCTTGAGATCTTGCTCATGAACACCAGGATCTGTGACGATAGCTCAACAACCAACACAGGGTCCATGGTTGAGATGTTCAGCTGAAAATGTAGACACAACTCTTGCTTTGGCTACTCAAGGTGTGAAAAGCCCATACTCCAGTAGCAACCCCCACAAAACGCCTAAGGGGAAATCCACAAATGACATTTAGGAGGATTAAGGAGGTCCTGAAAGTGCTTCTTTCACTTCTTGATAACATTACGTATCTTTGTCAGCAGGCTAAACTGAACACACCCTTGTATAATCTCGCTTCTACTTTCCTGAGGTGTGGAATAGGTTTCTAGAATTCCCATGGGTCCAACCCAAAAATCCACCTTGCAAGTCAAAAACAGCCATCAGGAAATGAGGGAAGCTCTGCAGGAGGAATGACTTCAGAATGGGGACCTCTGCCAGATGTTCATCACATTTACTTTTCTGTGGTTGGTTGGGATCTGGATGTCCAAGAAATACCATGCCAGGTTCCATACTATAATTGGAAAATTTTACTCTCAACCCTTGGATCAAAGTGGTTTTGTGCTAATTACTAAAGACCTTATGCTCATATGGTTTGGACATCTTTTGTTTTTTTTATGTTTGTTTGTTTCTTTATGAACAGAAAAATAAAACATAAATGGCATTCATTCTTGTTGTAGCACCCCCAGACCATCACACTTCTGCCACCATCTTTGATTTGTCAGGATGATATTGTTTTTCTAAAGATCTATGTTAGTTTCAGGCCAAATTTAGCTTGAAACACACTTTTCAAAATGCTTAATTTTTGTCATAAAAACTGAGTAATTTTGGAAACCTGGCTGCTCTTACGACGACCAATTGTAAGTATTTTCTATATTTGGTACACTGCCATGCCTAAGCCATAAAAATTGATTTGTAATCCTTTCCAGGTAGAAGTGAGCGACTTTTCTCATGAGGTCTTAAGTTTCTTTAAATAAATATTCCCCTTTCTCATTTCTGCTAGCGTATTTTATGTTGTCAGACAGGTTCAAAGAGGGATTTCTCAGGCAGGTCATAATCAGTCCCACAGGTCTAGAGTTCTTGGAAATTGAATTGAACTTATGTTTAATCACAAACAATTGATGATTTAACACAAAGGGCAACTGTGTTTTCACAAAAGGCTAGGTTGGTTCTAACAATGTTGTTTACTCAGGTGTTCTTGGTAATGGAAGCTAATTGTTAACCTTATTTAAGTGAGACAAAAAAAAAATAAGAAATTTGTAACGGAATACATGAGTTTTCACTGGGCTGTTAATTGCTTTTTGTTCTTAGTGGGGGGGGGAAAACGACTTTTTCAAATAGCAACCAATGAATTTGATCGTATCTGCGTGCAGTTCTTGGACTTTGGCATATAAATAGCTTGAAATTTGACTTTCACCGTTGTTTGTTGATTTTACTAGTCTCTCTGTCAGAATCTGGATTTATGCTGCATAACTTTTTAAACAAGTCGCCCTGTAGGGTCGTCAGTGCAGTTTGTGCTCAAAGGTAATGAGTTAGCGGAACGTGCACGGGCGCGTGAGAGGTAAGGTCAGACTTTAAACGTCTCTCCCCACTTCAAAGGGGATGCCTGGGCTCGTGACGTCAGCGCGCGCTCGTGCGGATGGCAGGACAGTCCTGGCAGCAAAGGAGCAGCAGAAGATGAAGAGGACATGAACTGAGCTGAAGTCGCTCCGGACGGACAGCTTCTTATCTGTGAGTGACATTTCCCCACCGACGGACTTCATTTCTTTTTTTTTTTTTAAGTTCTTCATCTGATAGTTGGCACGTTTTGTATTGTAAACCAGTGTTTAATGTCGTTTACTGTTTGGGGGCTCAGGGAAAAACGCAACATAATTGCTTTCAAAAAATACATTTTATGAGGGGTAATGGCATGTTTATAGTATATTTGCGATGTACTTCTCGTCCAAGTAACCTGTGACAAGAAATACCTGCACTTGAAAAACACCTAATCTACCTGCTGCGTCTTTAAAGCGTCGTATATTGTCTAATTGAACTAGCTGCATCCTTTTTATTTATTTACTATTTGTTATTTTGTAATTTGTAAAACGGTAAGAATCTTTTAAAAAATCCTTTTTGGTTTTATTTTTCTTTATAAATACAACATAATTTTACACACCAATAAGGTTATGTGTTTGTTTTACTATGTTCAAATTGCTCACTGCTGATAGAATGACAACCGGGGATAAATTGTAAGCAAATGCATATTTTATGTAGGTTCGTTGTTTTCAGTTTAACAAACAGAACCTGCCCCTTTAGCATTGATGCTCATTTTATTTTACTTCTCATATTTCTTCTATCTGTTTCTGTTGCATTAAGTTAATTGGCATGCCATAAAATGAAAAAAAAAAAATGAGTTGAGTAAAGAGGAGTGTTATTCTCGCCCATCCTCGCCTCAGTGTTGACGGCGCCATGCTGCATCTTTCGCGCCCCCTACTGGCCGCCTGCCTGTACCTGCTGCTGCCCTGGGGCCAGGGCAGGACCTTCGGCTACAACAACGGGTTTCACTACCAGGACATCAGCAACGGGGATGGAAACGGAGAGAGTAGGTGCTTTTTGTGGGTCTTTGATTACATGAAATGACAAGGCGTTGCATATTTCTGCGAGTCAGGTGAGCCACAGGCAAAACTTTGATCAGATTATAAGACGGCAGGCTGGAAAGGACCTGGAGGTGGGAAGACCAAGTACTCTGTAATTAATGGTGCTCAGGCAGTCAGCCAGTGTTATCTAAACAGTTTTCCAGTGAGTGATGTTGATCTCCTGTAGGTTAGTTATGTGTTTGGGATGTGGTTTTATCCTCCTTTCCCCCTAATTACTGCCTGAGTTTGTGTTTCTGCAACTTTTCTAGAGACACAAAGCAATTATATTGTGGATTTGTGAAGAACAAAAGAGTTGAACACATCTTAAAAAAATAACACAGCATTCTACCCATTTCTAAATCACTGGAAATATATCTTAACTCTGTCAATCTGTGTCAAAAGGATACGCAGGAGAGGTCCCCTGTGTGTCTGCACAGCAGGAAGTCTAGACCAAGAGAAACTGCAATGTCTTCAATTTGTTTTGCAAACAAATGCAAAAAGAAAAATAATTCAATTAACAACTGCAGGTTAAAAATTAATCAACTTTTTGTTTACAAAATGGAAAAAAGAAAACAAACACTATTTGTTCAATAGATACTAGTTCTGCTAAATGCAAGAATTATAACAGATTCAAATACACTAGTGTATGGTCATTTCCTCCTTTTTCTAAGCTAACTACACATCTCACCATTCTGTTCTTCTAACATGCTTATCAAAAGTAATAAACCTTTGGATATTTTATTCTTTTATTGCTTTTCTAAATTAATTATAGTAAACAGAATTTATTTTTTTGACCAAAAAATATTACAAAATCCCCTTTATTGTCAAAGTGGAAACTGATTTCTACAAAAAGAAAAGATTCGATAAAAACATTGCGATTGCATAATTTTTAATAGTCTCCATTAAACTCTCAAAATTAAGTTAATGGAGCCTGAATGTGTCATACCTGTACGGTCAGCAGTGTAAAAGGCTTGAGCAGACCTAACTCTGCCTTCGAGCTGCAGTTCTGCAGCTTCCGCCTCACAGCAGACGAACTCCAGGACTCCCCCACTCAGCTCCTTCAGACTAGCCAGCACAAACTAGCAAACACCTAGTGGAACTGTGCTTCTGCTGAGCTCATTATAGGAGCTACTTTCAATGACACGCTGGTAAAAATGTTGCTATAAATGTTGAGGAGAGATGATGTGATGACTTCCTGAAGGGAGAGTTTCATGAAGAGCAGGATTTTTTTTTAAAGAGACAGAGGCCCAATTTCAGGGCGTTAAATTACAAAGTAAAATTTCTTTTAAGTCATGTTTGATATGATTAGCATTTTTTAAACTACTTAAGTTAACTCAGTTACTTGATTATGCTATAAAATGGCACTATGTGCCTGGAAAACACATAAAACTGCCCCTTTAATACCAACTAATTAAAAAGCAGCTCATTTAGTTTAAAGTAACAGAATTTTGAAAGCCGGCCATGAACATAAAAGCGCTTCATGTGTTCATAAACAGCTCTGAACACACCCTGGTGTTTTGAATCTTTTTTTTTTCTGTCTTCTTAGTTATTTCAGTGGGATTCGCCTCCTGGTGGAATCGCCCCAGCATTTGGTGTCGGCCACCAGGGGGAGCAGCGTCACCCTACCCTGTCACTACCGCTATGAACCCGAACTGACCGCGCCGCGCAGGACCCGGGTCAAATGGTCCAGGTTACCCGCCAACGCCATCACCACGAACGAAGCCTTCGCCTTGGAAACTGAAGTTATGGTCGCCATGGGCAACCGCCATCGCAGCTACGGCAGCTTCAAAGGCCGAGTGCGCCTGCGTCGCTCGGCTCCAGGGGACATGTCTCTGGTGATAAATGAGCTGCAGCTCAACGACACCGGGCGGTACCGCTGCGAAGTGATCGATGGGCTGGAGGATGAAAGCGTGACGGTGGAGCTGGAGCTGAGGGGTGAGATACACTGAGGTTTAATGTACTTTACTGAGGCATAGATGAACAGTAAAGGAACCACGGCTCATCTGTATGGTGCTCATTTGGGGCCGAAGTATGTTTAATTAAAACTGAAAAATAATTTTTGAAACTTAAAGAAAAAGATTTGTAACTGCAAAGCATGTTCAGAGCTCCTTTAGTAGATGTTTTCCTGATAATTGCTTGCATTTTTATTGGTTGGGTAGCTGCAGAAGGAGGGGCTTGGTCAGGGCAACATTGCTGCAAGAACCACTACTGGGTGGAAACATGTTTATTTTATGAAACACACAGGTGGAAATGTGTCTTAAATCAGTGTTACATGTAGTGTCTGTTAAAGTGACCGATAGGAGAAAACATGCAAACAAAAAAAAGACACGTTTTCTCTGTTGCTGCGCCTTTGCACCTGTCGGCCACCGTAGTCTGTGACTCTAGACCAGTGGTTCTTAACCTGGGTTCGATCGAACCCCAGGGGTTCGGTGAGTCGGTCTCAGGGGTTCGGCGGAGCCTCTGTCGTGGAGGTAAAGACACACTTGTGTAAAGTCGTGATGACGCCCCGCTTTGCCATCACTTAATGCAGGGGATCACGTTACATTGCTTTAAAATTTTTAAACGTTACAGTTTCACTCTCAGCATGGATTTGAGCTTTACTTCAGCAAAGCTCACAGTTTTTTTAATCAAATTATGTAGCTTTCTGTGTTCTTCTAAATCTGCTCCTTAGTCGCATCTTTACAGGGTTGGTACTGCCTCTAGTGGCGTGGGGGTGGTAACACAACTAATATAATTACATTACTAAATCAAAGTACTGCAAAGTCTTTATTATTTATTATTAATTTTTCATTCTCTTAAGACTGTAGAGCCAATTAAATGATCTAAACAAGACCTTAAAGTGGCTCCAGTTTCTCTTGATGGCCAACCTGTTGAAACTGTGGCAAAATTTAAATACCTTTGGTCATTCCTGGACAGTCAGCTCAACTTTGCTGAAAACACTGACTATATTTTGAAGAACTGTTCTCAGAGACGGGCTGCACAGTGGCGCAGTTGGTAGAGCTGTTGCCTTGCAGCAAGAAGGCTCTGGGTTCGATTCCCGGCCCCGGCCTCCCTGCATGGAGCCTGCATGCTCTCCCCGTGCATGTGCGGGTTCTCTCCGGGCACTCCGGCTTCCTCCCACAGTCCAAAAATATGACTGTTAGGTTAATTGGTCTCTCCAAATTGTCCCTAGGTGTGCATGGTTGTTTGTCCTGTGTGTCTCTGTGTTGCCCTGCAACAGACTGGCGACCTGTCCAGAGTGAACCCCGCCTCTCGCCCAGAACGTTAGCCGGAGATAGACACCAGCAACCCTCCCGACCCCACCAAGGGACAAGGGTGTCAAGAAAATGGATGGATGGATGGATGGATGGATGGTTCTCAGAGACTCTACCCTTTAAGAAGAATTAATGATGTCATGAATGTCTTGAATTTGGAGGGAAAAAAATCATATTTTATTTATCACTACAGATGGGTTCAGTGAATGCGCATATGAAACTGGTGGGTTCGGTACCTCAAAAAAGGTTAAGAATCACTGGTCTAAACTGAACAAATTAAAAGTGGTGTTTGCTTATGGAACGAAAAGCTTAAAACTGTATCGTCATTACCTCAGGTCTGACGTCAAACAACTCCAAATTCCTACTACCTACTTCATAGGTAACTGGAATGCAACATAATCTTCTTTTAGAATTGTGCCACAAAATATTGTGGCACAATTGTTATAACGTTAAAAGTGATAAGAACTATTCACTTATTACTTTAGTAAAACTGTTATTGAATGGCACAGCAATTTAGGACACTAGTCACATAAAGAAGTGTGGTTTATATCACTAAGGTGAGCACAATACCTGGCAAAGTAACAATCCCAACAATACTGATGGTTTTGGAGGTTTTAAACATCCAAATTATCATGACAACAATATATGAAAATGATCAGAATAAGAAATGTATTATGATAAACACCTGTTAATATTGATAGACTCTTTCAGTCTGCAGACCAAGTTAACAAATTCTGGTTTTCATGATAAAACTATTGCTTATGAGATTGATGTAGGCTGTTTTTAATTACAAGGATTTGAGTTGTAAAGTGCTTTTCTTTTGTAGGTGTTGTGTTCCCCTACCACTCTCAGAAAGGACGCTACCAAATGAACTTCTTTGGTGCCCAGCAAGCCTGCCTGGATCAAGACGGCACTCTGGCTACGTTTGAGCAGCTGCTCTCGGCCTGGGAGGACGGGCTGGACTGGTGCAACGCTGGCTGGCTGGCCGACGGCACCGTGCAGTACCCCATCACCGCCCCACGGCACGGCTGCGGAGGTGAAAGTTCAGCTCCCGGACTCCGCAGCTACGGACCTAAAAACCGCCTCGTCCACCGATTTGACGCTTTCTGCTTCTCGGCCTCCATGAAGGGTCGGTATGAAAACCCGCCGGGTCTGCAGCTAAAGGTATCCGTCTTTGCTGATCACTCTTCTCTCTGCTCTAGGGATCGTTTACCACTTGAACCACCCAAGACGGATGAACTTCACAGAAGCAGCCCGCGCTTGTGCCAGGGACGGGGGCCGGGTCGCCAAAGTGGGCCAGCTGTACGCCGCCTGGAAGCTGAAGGGACTGGACCGCTGCGACGCGGGCTGGTTGGCCGACGGGAGCGTACGCTATCCCATCACAAACGCCAGGGTTAACTGTGGCCCGTCACAGCCAGGGGTGCGTAGCTTTGGGTTCCCGGCTCCACACATGAAATTCGGCGTGTACTGCTACCGATAGATGACTTACGACGAACCTGGATCCAAATAGGCAAGAAGACAGTCTTTGTCTTTTAAAACGGCCAACGCGACCTTTAAAAGATTTTTATTTCAATGACTGGCGAAAACATCTCTGGGACAAAGCAGAAAATCATCCCCCCCTCAAAAAAAAAAAAGTAGAAAGGTTTACACCTTCTATGTGGAAAATTTCCAGCCCAGCTTTTGGAGCAGCACCACAAATACTTTCTTTTATCGTTCACATTAACACCAGTCAGCGGCAGCTGCTTGGTAGGATATTAGTACAGTTTCACCTTTCGTCCGCAGATTTCCACACTGTGATTGTTCAGTACTAGATGGACGCTGTCTGAAATAATTGCTTTAGCATATGTCTGTGGTGAAGCTATTAATGAACGACGCTCTACGAATGACAAAGCCACTCTGTTCTTGTAATATAGAAAATTACCTTGTAAAAGAAGAATCCGAGTTCTTGTCAAACGCATGCCCTTTTTTTTGTATTGTCTATGCATTTGTGATATTTTCTATGAATAAAAACTCTTCTGTAAATATTTACTTGCAAATATATTTCAACAAGATTCTACAAAACTCATTTATCCCCTTTATATTAGCTCTAGATGCTAATCAGATTGACTGTTTATGCTTGAAAAATGTAAGCAAAACAACAAAATTGTAGCAGATATTTAGATTGATTGATGCTCCTAATTTCCGGTGAACTGTAAATTCCCCCCTCACAAAACCCACAGAACCAGAAACTAGGAATAGAGCACAAAACAGGCCACAACTCAATGTGTGGAATGGAAGAAGAATGGGGCCAATAATAATTTTGAAGTTTTTTTTCTACAAAATGTCAGGGACTAATCTCAAAATAATTTTTTTTCTAGCAAATTTTGACTAGGAGCTCAGAAATGTCCTTGTTTTTCCTAGAAAATGTTTTCCATTTTTTCCCCTTCTATATACGGGAATTACTAATTACTAATTTAGTAATTTTCTAAGATTAAAAGTTATAATTCTGAGGAAAAAGAAGCCATTTTTCTCATCCAGTGGCCCTAATCCTCATCTGTATGAAAGAGTGTAAAATATTAAAAGGAGCTCAGGAGAGAAAGAGCAAACAGGAAGTAAAGAGGACCCAGCGTTTCCAAAATAAAACAGGATGAGGAACATTACACCTACCTATACAGAACACACCTTTATATTTCAAGATACAGCTTTTTCCTCAGTGACTAGAACGATAAATAATTAACGTAAATCGCTGTAAACATGCTGCTACGCAAGACCTCGTATCTCAGCACGCCTCTCCCCAAAGACGCAGCAGAACATCCACACAGAGCCGGTCTGTTCACGGGCGCTGCCACCATGAAGGTGGTCACTGTAGCAGCCGATGAAGGAGCCATTTATTGCATGTTTTTTCATGGTTAAGTCGCATAGGAGGGCAAAAGAAAACAACAACAAATAAAAGTCCGGTTTGTGCTTCAGTCCACCTGAAATGTCTCAACTTCAAGGAAAACCGTTTCTAGGAAAAGACTAGAATTCTATGAATCCATGCATGAGGTTAAAACTTCATGTTGACTGGTGAGAAATAAAACCACTGAGACGAATAAGGCCGATGTTTTATTGGGTGATCTGTGCTGCGCGATCACATCAGGATTCAGAATCTGGACCAGATCCCAGCAGCAGTAACATATGTTTAGTTAGTTTATTAAGGTGTTTCTTAACCAGCACCAGGCAAAAACACTGATAACATTTTATTTTTTAAAATTTTTTGACCTCTAGTATCTTCAGGCACCGTGATAAAACTGCACCACATTCTAAACAGACTCTTGCCAACCTGGGTTACATATCTCTTTTATTTGGTTCTCTCTGATGGCTGATGCAAAAGTTGAACCTTAAATGCCTCACAAAGAAAAAGCATCCTTAGAAATGAAGATACGATGATATCGTAAAATACAGCACCACCCGCACTCCAGCTACAACCTGAGGCGTTAATGGAAACATAAAATGCTCCTCTCTCCGCTCTAACGACTTGAGCGCTTTGCAAAACTCGTCAATGATAAATACTGCAAGTCAAAATAAATTTAAAAACTGCACTGCGCAAGTTATGGACAGATCCTGCTGTTCAGAAAAAAAATAACATGGCGGATATTTACAGTGAGCAACTCGTCCCAGAGCAAACCCTGGCGATCTCACAACAGAAACAAGGTTTGCACTTGAGGAACCATAAATAAGGAGCGTGTGAAACTTATTTTTACATTTCCCAAAGGCCCGACAGATATTCACTGAATAGTTCACACTTTGTCATCACAAACCTCGATGTATTTCAACCTACTGAAAGTAGTGGATAAAAAAAGAAGCAAAATTCTATGTGTTTTTTTTTTAAATTATTAGGAATGCAAATCTGAAAAGTGTGGCATGCATTTGTTTCCAGTCTGCTGGGGAGACGTGGCGGGTGGCAGCATTATGCCTTTATTAGCGACAGTGAGGCTTGGTGGGAAGACGGATGGAAAGCCCTTTATTTTGAAAAATAATAATAATGATAACGTATATCGTAATCCTTCCTTTTGTTGCTGTTATGCACCACTTTGTCTTATGACAAACAATACATTGGAGTCTGTTGTTCAATAGTAAAAATACTGTTTCAAGGCACTGTTTTCCTGCCATTTCTAAAAAAAAGACATAATTTTTTTCTTTAAACACAGTTTTAAGGTTACAACTGAGTATTAGGGCTACGCTAACGAAGCACAAAAAATGTTTATTATGAAGATAAAGCAGTAGCATTACAAGAATAAAGTCAAAATGATACCAGCATAAAATCATAATATTTCAGGAATAAAATTTGAATATCAACAGAAAAATGTTACCAGGATTTTTAACATTCAGGATGTAATATTCTGACTACTTTCATACCACGACTTTATTCTTGTAATTTTTTTCTTCTGAGCATGGCCCTAACACTCCGTCGTTTAAGGTGCGCTGGATTCAAATGATTAGCACCGACATGACGGAAGTCTCAAAAGTGCATTCGTGCTGATTATTTCAATCCAGGGTGGCTGCGTCTGGGTCGGGTTTTGATAAGGTGTTGGTCCGGCAGCACCGCGGACATCTAGCTCACATCTGTGACCAGACTAAAGGTTCCATTTGCTCCAGATGAAACGACACAGAACCACTCGCCTGCGACGCAACAAAAAGTCGACGTCCACCGCGCTGCCCTAAAGAGTAGGAGTCTAACGCCTAAAACAAAGTCTAAGAAGCGCAGATCTAAAAAAATATGATAAAGTATAATAAAAGTGTGAACTGAAACACCTTCTACACTCTTTGCATGTTACTCTTCAGCCTCTTGAAAAGAGTTTTTTTTGTTTTTTTCTACTTTGTGCCGACAGAAAGGGAAGCGATTTGGCTCCAGGATCCTGAATCATAAATTAAAGAAATGAGTTTTCAGAGGTTGCAGGGTGACATTCAAAGACCAGGAGCATCAGTTTTTTGTTCTTTTTTAAAATCGTCGTCTAAATGTGCTTTTAGTTGGGCCAGGGCTTGATATCTTTTTGGTCAGGCATTTGTATTAGTGTCCATGCTTCTTTAGAAGAAGGCTCTTTTGTGCTCAGTTGTGTGTCCTTTCAGTCCCGCTCAGAGCAGCTCCCTCTGCTCCTGTTGGCTGCTGACACCTTTACTTCTTCTCCTCAGGGACCTTTTGTGTAGCCTGTTACTGTTGGCTCCGGCTGCGGGAAGAAAAGGTAGGCATACTGATGACATCATGAAAAAACAAAGCAACACAAAAAAAACAACAAACAAAAGAACAAAAACGAGGCACAAAAAAGACTCAAATCTGATTCTGCAGCGAGTGGCGGTTGTGGAGAGTGTAGCTCTCAAGATGCAGGATCAGAAGCGAGCAACTTTGAATCAATATGGACTTTTAAAGGTTTCTAAGGAAATGTTGTCCTGGAACCTGGACAATTTGTTTCAGCTAAAAATTTCAAGTCAATTTTATCCTGCGCTTTTGTCCTGGTATTGTTTTTACTGTTTTATGACTTCAATGCTGGCTGCATTTCTGTTACAAATGTGTGCAAAAAGTTGTCAATATTCCACGAATGCTGAATAAACGCAATTCCGCAATTGCAGTGTTTCCATTAAATAAGAAACACAGTTAAAATTACACACAAGTAAATTTTTTTTATGTCATAAGTCATTAAAAAAACATGCCGCGCTATGATATGGATTAGAGAGACCTAAGTATTATTGTCATTGAAAAGTATAAACAGTTCATATTTTGATTCATTTGAACAAAAAGCCACCATCCTTAAAGTTAAAAACACTTTAGTCAGGAATTTTCCTTTGAAACTCACCTTCTATGCACTGAACTTGTGGCTTTTCCCACTCTCCATTTGCCATACAGTGTATGACAGACAGGTGGCGCTGTGTGAAGCCCGGGTCACACTGGTAGCGGATTATAGAGTTGACAGGATGGCGCCCACTGCTGCTGCCCATCGGACCGCCGTGTTCCACCTCCGGTGGTGCTCCACACATGACTGACGTAAAATAGAAACAAGTTTGATACGTTACCATATGAATGCAACACATATTTGGCACTCCTGGTAAAGATTCACGGCTGCACAGTGGCGCAGTTGGTAGAGCTGTTGCCTTGCAGCAAGAAGGTTCTTGGTTCGATTCCCGGCCCCGGCCTTTCTGCATTTGCATGTTCTCCCTGTGCATGGTGGGTTTTCTCCGGGTACTCCGGTTTCCTCCCACAGTCCAAAAACATGACTATCAGGTTAATTGGTCTGTCTAAATTGCCCCTAGGTGTGAGTGCATGGTTGTTTATCCTGTGTGTCTCTGTGTTGCCCTGCGACAGACTGGCGACCTGTCCAGGGCGAACCCCGCCTCTCGCCCGGAACGCTAGCTGGAGATAGGCACCAGCACCTCCCGACCCCATTAAGGGACAAGGGTGTAGGAAAATGGATGGATGGATGGTAAAGATTCACAACTAAAGAAAAAACTAGAAAATATAAAGTTTGTTACTTTATTTAATTTTAGACTGTCATTTAGCAAACTCTGCTAGTTTATGGCTGGAAAAAAAAGTGTCCTCCGTTAAAACAAACAAAAAAAACTGGATTGTTGGATGTCAGTTTTGCTGCAAAATTCAAACGGTTTCATTTTTTTTCTACCTGTACACATGGACAAGGTTGGTATTTTCCCAACAAACACACATCTACCTTATTTGACTAAATTGTAAGCTTTCTTGAGTTTCCTACTTTAAATAGGAGTATGATATTAATCAGTTTCAAAAATTAAAGCATACATTCCTTAAATGTTTCAGCTACTTTTACCTTAAATTAAAATCTTTAGAGTGCAATTAAGAGCACCAACAGGGATTTGGTAGAAATCTTTTAAAATCAGTTTTTTGTGTGCTCAAATTAAAGATGTTTTTTTTAACAGTATGGGGGTATATTACTGCAGTATAACCTAATATTTTTCATGGTTTTACCCACATTTGCCAAAAAGTTGCTGTGAGGGGACTTTAAATGCAACAACAAATTGTCCCTTAAACGTTTTGGCATTACCAAAAAGAAATGTATTAAATGTTTAACTGTTAATCTACTCTGTTTTGATGGGTGATTTTGTGACCAGTCGTACCTGGTGCCAGCTTGCAGGTGAAAGGAAGGTGGTAGTTGCAGGGCACGTCGTTCCACTCGCCGCCCTCATGCCAGATCATCACCACACAGTCTTCACCAGAACCAAAGTAGTTATCCGGCTGGTTGGGCCTCCAGTTCTCAAAAGTCTGATCACAGCATCAGATTAAGAGCTGCAGTTTGTTTCATCGTCGTTTCCACAAAGCTACGCTAACGAGCTAGATAGCAGGTTTATTGTGACTCAGTTCAGTCAAACTCACCAGAGGGCTGCCGTCTGTCCAGCGGAACTCATTCTGCACGACTTTGTCGTTAAGTCCAATCCACTGATAGCTGTCACCATTGGCTGTGAAGTAAACAAGTTCACAAAATAAATTTAGAACAAATAGACAGCTGTATTTGGACAAGGCAGGGATGGAGCTAACAGCGATCAGCGATTATTTTTGACGATTAGTCGGATAAAAAAGGCACTTTCTACATTTTGTTTTCCATCTAAGCCTTTTAATACAATTAAAAATGCAAATAAACAAATTACTCAATTCCTTTTTTTTAAATTGGAAACGAACATTTTATTGCCTGATAGACAACACCAGCATTCTATTGCAAATGATGCATCTGCAGCTAAAAATAGTTCAATCAACATCACACATTTTTATTAGTGTTGCCAATTGATTAACAAGATTAATCGTATTAAACACTTTCTAGCACAGTGATTAATCATGGTTGATCACCATGCTCAACTTTGTAAGCTGAAAATGTAAAAATACACGTTGTCCTAAAAATGTTAAAGAAAATCTTTTCTTGTCTAAAACCAAACATCTCAGTTTTCCAAGGTTTTGTACATTCAGGACAGTTTTTAAAAAGTCAAATATGATTTAGAAATTTTTTATGCTTAGTTGGTAGGATAATTATTCATTGCAATAAGTGGGCTACTGACTACACTGGTTTTATGCAAGCGTCCATCGTTGTGTTTTTTAAAGCAGAATATGCCACTGGGCATTGCGGTTTCTCTAAAAGACCACGCTGGTGTGAACTAGGTAACCCTCCCAGGCAAGAGAGGCTTTTAGGTCAAAATAGGTAATACAATTATTGTAAACTACATTATGTAATATAAGTACCTTAAGCTTTTTTTAATCGCACTGACAGCTCTAATTTTAACACTGCCTTTTTAGCTTTGTTCAGTCTTCTGAAACCAGATTGCTTCATCTTCAGATATGACATGAAGGTTAACCTGACTATCAGACGGCTACTCACAGTTGACAAACCGCTGCTCCTCTGGCGAGCCGATGCTGACCAGGTGGCCGCTGAACTCCTGACAGCGCTGCTCTGCCTCAGCCCAAGTGAGTCTATCGTCAAAGTGTCGGTAACATCTGCCGCCAAACTCCATCCAGTCCTCAGGACAGCCCTCCGTAGCTAAACATGTTTTGGGAAAGAATTGTTTAACGTCAAGAGTTCACTCCAGCTGCTCAGTTTAGCGTGAGCATGTAGATTGTATGGGTCCTAAGTTCCTACCTGCATCCACATCGGGACGCTCCACAACAGCCGGAGTAACCACTGACACTGACGGAGTCGTTGTTGGCTGGGCGTAGACTCCTTCTGGTGTGGCTGAATGAACTGCAGACCCGATGTCACTCTCCTCAATTGTATCCCTGGATCCTGATTGGTCAAGAGTCGGTACGAACTCTCCGTAAACCGTCGTAGGAGCCGCTCCGCTTCCCGACGGTTGAGTTGAAGTGCCGCTGAATTCAGGGTGGAGTCCTGAAGAACTGCCTTCCCCGCTTATCTCCACCACACCCCGCCCCTCTTCAGTAGAGTCTGTGATTATTTCAATTATGTCATCCTTGATCAGGTAGATGACTTTGTCATGCTTTGAAGAAAGGTCTCCGGAGGCAGAGCCACTGCCTGAAACGCCAGATGGAAAACCACTGGAAATACCACTGGGAAAGCCGCTGGGAAAGCCGCTGGGGTACCCTGATTCAGTCGGCTGATCTCCAGACACTTCTTCCTCCCCAGGTTGCTGGGGTGTCAGGTCAATCCCACTGCTCTCGATGAACAAAATGCCAGAAAACTCGCCGGAGCCAGAAGCAGACACATCTCCTGATCCAGAAACACTTGATCCCCCGCTGGTGTCAATCCCTCCCTGGCCAAGCTCCTGCGTCATCGTGCCATTCTTGAGGGTTTTTGACAAATCCACCAGCTCTACATCCACCAAGGTGACCACTGTGTCATCACCACTGCCACTGATGTCCCCACTTTCACTTCTGTAGCCTGGTCCACTTATAATGATGCCAGATCCAGATTCAGTCGATCCAGCACATCCAGATCCAGACACAGCTCCAGATCCAGATACAGCTCCAGATCCAGATACAGCTCCAGATCCAGACACAGCTCCAGATCCAGACACAGCTCCAGATCCAGATACACCACCAGATCCAGGTCCAGATATGATGAAAATTGTGCTGCCCTCCTTTCCTTCCTCAGGGCCTCCGGAGCCGGATTGCTCGCCGGAAAGCACATCGGGTGTTCCGCTGAAGGTGACGCCTTGTCCTGACCCGGAAGTGTCACCGCTGCTGGTGGAGGTGTCAGGTTCCCCGGAGTGGTCAGCCGAACCAGAACCCGAAGTATCGACCGGGACTGGAGGGAGAATGGTTTTCACTGTAAAACAGGATGGAAACACAAAATGAGATTAGAAGACTTGATTTTCATCTATTCTTCATCGTTGATTCAGTAAATCAATAACAGTATATATATATCGCGACAATCATGATCAATATCAACAGATAATAATAGAATTATAGAATATCCAATAATACACAATTTAATACAAAAAACTAGTCAATAATACCGACTGATGCAAAAATATTAATATTGTGATACGTTTTTCAGCCATAACATGTTGCAGTGCTATGTCTTTGTGTTTACTTTGAACTTAATTTCAGAAATATTCAAGCTTTTACCATCATGAGACTTTACTGGCTTTGTCATTCTGAGCCATGTTACCTGTCGGAGCAACTTTTACAGATGTATTAACAGTTTCTTTGATAACTTCAACATCGGTGATATTCACAGCAGTTTCATTGTAGCCAACTTCAGTTTTATCTAGAAGACACAAAGACAATACGAAGAAATGACATAAACATTTCCAACACAAATATCCATATTCAAGAAGCTCAGTTTCACTTTATTAGCATGCACCAAAAAGCCTGGCTTTTCTTACTTTTTGTTTTACCAAAGTCAGCCGGTCTGATGGTTGTAGTCTCGCTGATATCTCTAGGCTTTGTCGTCTGAGAGGCAGTGATGGGAGTTTGGGAATCAACAGGAATTTGAGCTGAACGTAAAAAAAAAAAGCAAACAGACTTTATTCTTGAGATGAATTACGATTTTGAATCACATCTTTCTTTATCAGACTTCTATTTTGATCACATTTTCACCTTTTAAATAAATACAAAAAGAAGTTAACCTTTGAAGCAGTAGGCGTCGTAGCGTGAATGCTCATCAGGAAATCCCGTCTGGTTGGGAAAGGCGTAGATGGTGCGCACCCCGACCTCTCCGCCCCCACAGTAAGATTTGGGGGTTGTGATGGGGAACCGGACGCTGCGGTCCATGAGCCAGCCTGGCCGGCATTTGTCGAGTCCTTGTTTCCAGGCAGCCTGCAGCTGCCCAGGTGTGGCCAGGGTGCTGTTGAGCTTCTGACAGTGCTGCACAGCCTCGTCGTAGGAGAAGCTGTCGTAGTCGGTGGTGAAGAAGACCTCACCTGGCAGACAGAGGGATTCAGGACATGACTGTCAATAGCTCAGTCTATGGACAATTCATTCCTTCCAGTTTAAATACTGTCATCAGTGGTGTATCACATGGAACCAGTTGACTAGTGTCAGGTTTATTACAGCCAGCCTTGTTGGGCAACATACAAAAATGTGTAACATTCATAACATGTTACACTTTTAAATGCTACACTTGGACACACACAATCAATGTAAAAATTAATGCAACAAAACAAAAACTACAATTTCAGAAGGGCACTGTTTTCCAGAGGAAAAAGGGCAGATACTGTAGCACCAACTAATGTCCATCTGCGCAAGTCCCTGACTAACATATTGGATTTCTAATCTTTTATAAGTACTGTCTCAGCGAAATTAAACTGTTGTAAATACCACCCACCAGCAACTGAGAGACAAATCGCAGTACACCAGAATTTAGAGTCTTTACTGGGTTAAGCCCGACTGTGCATTACACCTTATCTTCAAGAAGAACATTTCCAAGTTTTAGCTTTAAATAAATAACACCTTGATGCCCCAGAAGTTAGGATTATCAATGGCAAAGTCTGAGTTCTCACCAGCCTCAGTCTCAAAATCTTACTGTATATGACTGCCTCGCATAAATCATACAGTAAAATGTAATGTGAAAAACTCTACATTTGCACTTTCGACAAATATTTCACACAGTCCTTTAGTGAACATTTTCCTACAGAGCTACATACATACAAAATCCAGCTAAATACACCTTTAGCTTTCAGTGCTAACATAACAGAGTAACTAAACTACCATGATATTTATGCTACACTTTCCTTTCGAGAGGTTTCAAAGCAGTTAGCTTATTATCTCTAATTTAGCTTAAACTCTTTCATATTTACCTCACAAATAACTGATACCAAGATTTTGGCAGCATCACTACTTGCACAATTTTAGAAGTATGGTATTAGGGCATTAATTTATACCGATATTTGATGTTTGATTTTTACCTCTTAAACCGTCCACATAACAGAAGACATCGTAGCGTTCACTGGCTGGTCTCTGGCCGTACGACCTCACTCCTGGGAGGTTATGCAGATTTCCAGCACAGTTGCTTCTGGGTGACACAA
Source organism: Poecilia picta (assembly GCA_033032245.1). Lineage (NCBI taxonomy): Eukaryota > Metazoa > Chordata > Actinopteri > Cyprinodontiformes > Poeciliidae > Poecilia > Poecilia picta. The sequence continues at coordinate 6,211,504 of CM065358.1, forward strand.
TCGGATACCTGGGCAAGGAAAGCAAAAATAAATATGAAAGTTTTCATTGGTTAAGTTGAAGTTAGTATAAGAATATCGGAATCGTATGAAAGGATTTTGTGGAGACTTTGTCAAGCTGATGTCCTGGTTGTCTAGCTCACCGCACAGATTGGTCGCGCAGCCAGCCAGCGTCACATTGGTGCAGGCCTTTCTGAAAGGCTGCGTACAGCTGCTGGGGGCTGGCGATAATCGCTCCGATGGTCCGGCAAGCCAGCTCAGCCTCCAAAAAGGTCAGAGTGTAACGACCAGTGATGGGTCGGTAGTGGAACACCACACCTAGAAGGAGGAATGAAGAAAATGGCGAATAAACTGTTTCATCTGTACGAACAGTCAAGTCAAGTGAATTGATTTGACACAAACCTCAGTTATCTAGCTTCAGGATGTAATATAGTTTTAAAAAATCATTGAAATAACAGGTTACCAGTCGATTGAAGGATATAAAAATGAATTTAAAAATCTTAAAATCAATTCTAAAGGCCTTAGCTTTGCAGAAGGCAGCTAATGCAAAGAAGCCAGAAGCAGAGGACTGTGGTGCCAGCAAAAGGTTGAGCTGCAGCCTTTTGGACCAACTGCATTTGGCCAATCTGTGTCACTCCATTGCCAACATAAAGACAACTACAATAGCCCAAGTAGGATGTAATGAACACATATGGAGCTGAAAGCTCAAGGTTTATCAAAAGACAGAAACTATTTTGATGCCATTTTTGGCCTGAAAGAATGTCTACTCTCAGGACAAAATTGATCTGTTCGTTAAAACTTAAGTTGTTATCTAGAGTTACTCCCAAGGTTTCTGGTAGAGGGTGCTATGTCATTTCTAATTTCTAAAAGGCCAAAGTCTTGAAATTTAATTTATGTATATGATAGTAAGTGGTAAAATTAATCCAAACTGTACTCTGGTGCAATTAGAATCAGTCGATCCTATAATTCCAGTTGGTAGAAAACTAATATAAGGGTGAGGGCATTGCTTTGTCTTTGACCATCCCAAGCAATCACTGCCAAAAATAGAAAGGTGCCACTCTCTTTTAACAATAAAACACCTCCAACAGAACTAGGCTCAGCAGGACCAACCATTTACAGCAACAAATTAGTGACTGAGACAGAGGAAAGACACAGAAGCACTAGTTTTATGGTATTGGGGAAAACGTTTGTTTTTTTAAATTACTGGAAACAATACTCTTAGTGGTGTCAGATGGGAGAAAAGTGGTTAGATCAATAATTTCTACAGTTGGTAATGTCATTCTTACAAGTGTTTTACTGCCCATTATCAAAAGTTTAACAGTTTTGATCTAACCTAATAAATTCTTGTCTTCAAGTAAATTGTCCAAAGCAGAGAAAGCTGCTATATTCCCAGTACTTCTATTATATTTTAAGTATGACAGCAGTTGTGAATCAAAGCCAGGTGTCTTATTCTCAGAATCATAAATTATGCTTTTGGTTATATGCCCTACAAACATTGTAGAACATTAGAAACACAGAAGTCATTAGACTACAGCTGCTGATCTATATACAAGATGTCCCTGTTCTCTCTTGGGACACTTCTCTCTCTGCGGTACTACATCCTTCATTGGAGTCGACCCAATGAAGATTTTCTATAAATCTTCCTTAGCTCAGCACATGCCCTGTTTTTGCACAATTATGTCTTCTAGTAAATATCTTGAAAAACAAAGATGTTCCAAACATTGTTTCCATTCGTTCATAAAAAGTTTACCTGTGGGACCCATGGTCACACCTTCACTGGACAGATGTGGCAATGGGGAGAAAGTTACCACTCCTCCAGACTTGCTCTCTTCAGTCCCTTGTGGAGGCTTTGGGGTGGGGAGGGGCACAGGGGTAGATGCAAACTGGATGACTGGGAAGGGTGTGGTCCTACCAGGCACTTCACCTTCATCATCATCTGAGGAGTCAGGATAGTGAGATATTTAGAGCACAAGACACACTACTCATTAGCAAAAACATCAAACACTCCAGAAATGAGATAGCATTTATATTTAAGCCTCTTGACTTCTTTGAAAATCAAGAGTTCTTCTTAAAGAATCACCAACCTTGGAAGCAGACCGCATCGTAACGAGAGTCTGGGTAGGGGTATCCAGTTTGGTTGGGGAACAAGTAGACTGTTCTTACTCCAACAAGCCCCCCTCCACATAGAGGCCTGGGGATGTTGATTGGATAGCGTACACTCCTGTCTGCCAGCCAGCCAGCATTACAGACATCCATGCCATTCTTCCAGGCAAGGTATAGTTCTCCGGTGGTGGCCAGCCTGGCTCCCAGTTTGGCACACTGGTCTTGTGCTTCATAGAAACTAAATTTGTCAACAGACATGGAGTAGAAAACCTTGCCTGGTTTGAGAGAGAGAGTTGAGAAATAAGATGAGAATATGCCTTTGTTTTTAGGTTGAAAAGGTCAAAGATTGCACTTGTTTGTTAAGAATACCTGACATCTTCTCAGCAAAGCAGTAAACATCATAAGTTTCATTGACATCTCTAACGCCGTAGGTCCTCACTCCAGGAAAGTTTTCCTTATCTCCAAAGCAAGGTTCCCGAGGCTCATGAATAGGGTACCTGGAGAGAACAGAAATTTTGGTCACCCTGGTGGTTTGAGGTAACATTCTAAACAGTTTTTTTCTTCTTTTAACCAATCTTTTAATGCACTGAATAGAGTCAGATATGACTTTGTAGGCATTCTGAAAGCAGATTGTTGTACAAATCTCTCAAACTCTGGTAGTTAGTTAGTGTACCTCACGGTTTGATCTGAAAGCCACCCAGCATCACACTGGTGGTATCCGTCATCGTAAGCGGCTTGGAGTTGTGCGGGAGTTGCAATTGTGGCACTGTTCTGTACACAGGCCTCTTTGGCTTTTTCAAATGTTAGGGTGTAGCGGGTGGAGATGGCACGATAGTGGAATACAATACCTGTAAAGAAATAGAGTGTCAATGTCATCATTTCTGGTAAACCCTCTCATGACACATGGTTTCTCCAACTAATTGTTTCACTTTTCCTTATCAACCACCAACATGGGTGGGTTGTCAAACATGGGTGCTGTTTCTAGAAGCAATGTGTCAACGTATATAGGGGTGATCATTGAAACTTTATGTTCTACTGAATAAAGTTGTATAAATTTGAAGCATACCTTGAACCTGGATGTCTACAAAGTCAGAGCTGTCCTCAGTGCCATGAGTCACTTCGCAGCGATAGGTACCAGAGTCTTTGGATCTCAGTTCAGTTATCTCAATGGTAGCATCAGTAGGAACCATTGGGTAGCCGACCAATGTCACCCTGTCCAGATACTCTGTCTCCACATAAACCTTCCCCTCCAATGCCACCAGGATTGGGCTAACTTTCTCCTTGGTGATGTAGGTCCACTTGATTCTGTGAGCTAGCGAGGCGATGGTGGGGGCTCCCGGGTCGTCCACAGTGCTTCCTCGGAAGTAGCATGGCACAGCTACCTTTCCTCCCAGCAGTGGACGGAGAGGCAACTCAACAGGGATGCTGACATGCAATGAGCCAACTATATCTGCGGTAAAAATAAATAGATGATGGATTTTGTGCCGTCATCAGGAGTGCAGTCAGATGTACTATAAAACGTTTTTGTTAGGGAAAAACAGGGAGCAAAATGTCAATGATGCTAGTGGCCATGTGAAGTTATATTCCTTTAAATGGAAAGAGGCATTTTTTTATCTTAGCAATCCAACACAGCCATGTTTAGATATGAGTAAAAATTTAACAGTTACAAAAACCATCTTGAGAGTCAGTTGCACAGCCTTGGTCTTAGAATATGTAAAACCTTTCCAAATAATTTATATAGACTAATACATATTGCTACTTTATGTGCTAACCACTGTTAAAGAGTAGCAGAAAGTTGACCACCAGAATTGGCAGATAATGGAAATGTGAACTATAAAAAGATTTTCACTAAGAAATTAAAATCTTCCAAAAAAGGAAATATTTCGTACAACACAAAGTATTCATTTATTAATTATGTTTTTTTAAATTTTCATTTTCATTTGATAGTAATGCTCTCAAACCACTAGCGACATTCAGAAAAAAATATACCCAGACATCATACAGCCACTTTTGGAAAAGGACTGAGGTCCTGTGTGGCTCATAGGATCAATGATTTACTGATAGGTTTTCTACAAGAATCAGACTACATTATTCATTTCATGAAAATGTTGTATGGTTATTTTATTATTGAACATATAGATACATAGAAGTGAACATTTTACAATACAATTACTTTTTCACACTTAATTTAAAAATAGATACATTTTGTGTCCTGTGAGTTTATTCAACTGATTTCACCATGTATGATTTTGTCATACATGGCGAAACACCACCAAACTAGGCTGTGGTCTTATTTCATTTTGTCTTCAGAAAAATGCTAACTAACTGTATGTTAATCAAATTTGAATTTTGGTTTGTATATTGGTGAAAAGGCTGATCTCACAAAGCACCTTTGAATCAAGACATAAGGCAGGATGTTGTGTTTTCTTACCATTAGGATCTTTCAGTATCGTTGCTAAGATTACGGGCAAAGACACACACAGCAGAAGGAGGGTTGTCATTTTCACCTGACAATACACAAATACACAATAATGATTGTTAATGCATGTTTATCATAATGGACAAAAAAGATTCAACATGTATAAGGTTTCCAGTTATACTGCCTGTTATTTTCTCCTCTTAGTTATTGAGGTAAAAATTAATGTTAAATGAATGTAAAAACTTTAATGATGGGTAGTTGTTTTTTTGCCTCTGTCTTCCCAGCTCCTGTGCTCATATATTAAATTTATTTTAATCCAGAATACTGTACAGTGTGTTTGGATATTGCTTCAGGCTAATTAGGCGAAATGGAAATAAAGTCTCCAGTGGTGTTTGGTATGGAATGAATGTCCCGTTTTGTGTTTCTGGACATAGGAAAATACGTACACTGTATAAAAGGACACATGGCCTTTATTTCCTCAGGTTGGCATAAAATCAGACCAAACTTTTCCTGCTTTGAGTCAGTTATAATAACCACAACTACTCCAACTTACTGAAAGGCAAAATGACAAGAGAGGTACTTTATTACTTTTTCCAACATCAGACTTTTCATACATTTTCTCAGACTCTTAATCTGGATGACCTTTGTCATCATCCTTCCAGAACCTTCTCACTGGAATTTTGGGCGGTTCCTCCTGACAGAACTGGTCTATTCGAGTCATGTTTGTGAATCACCTTGCTCTCACACACCCTTTAACGTTGCCTTTTGATTTCTACAGGAGATCAGAGCTTTGTGGTCCTGGCGCCACTTTGTAACCATATTAGCCATGTACTTGAGTTCAAGGTGAGTTTAGGAGACTCATCTCCACCTGAGCTTCTTTTTCATGGCCGATGTGCTGATATTTTGCTTTAGTATTTCCACACGAAGTCCTTTCATAATGTTGGACAAACGATGCTGCCGCCCATGTGCTTCAAAGCTCACCTGATATTTTCACTTTTTCCTCCAAATATGATGTAAAGGTTATCATAGCCAAACACGTATATTTTTGTTTTATCAAACCAAATATCTTTATCATTTCAGGCCTAGATCTGGAGTGCTTTTGCCATCTGTAATCTGTGTTTTAGAGTCACGAATTCTTATCGTTTTTTCTACGAATAATGAGGCTTCCTAGCAAACAGCTTTTTCACCAGATTTTGTTCCGATTCCCACATTTCACACCAAAACATGGTCATCTCTGCAACACAGAACATGTTTCCTTACTAAAGAGTAGAACGGCTGGATACATATGGTCATTGTTTCCTGGAGACGACCAGCTATGAATGGAGGGTTGAGATTGATTTATATGCCTGTTCTGAAACTCTTGAGACTCTATGTGATTTTTGTTTCACTTTTTTTTTTCAAAAAATAAAAGAACAAACAACACAGAGCTGCATATTTATAGTATAAGTTAAATTGTGAAGAGTTTGAATAACTTTTTTTTCCATCAAACGCATTTCATTTGATGAAATTTGTAAAAACTGTGAAAATTTGTTGTTTTTTTTAGATTGATTAGTTGTGTCTTTTGTTTCCTACCTAATTAGCAAAATAAGCTAGCATGTTATGAAGAATTAGTGCATTAGCGTGGTACTCTACAAAGGCTGTGCTAATATCCTCAATTGAAGGGACTGTATTTGGTAGGAAGTTTCTGATGTCTTGCATTTATGTACCTTTTCATTTAAAACTCAGTAGTCTGTTTTAAATCATCAGTGGAAAAAGACTCCTGCTCCTTTAGAGCAGCAACGTGCCCTGAATTTATCTCATCGTCAGTTTTCATTGGAGGTGTTACAAAAACCCGACAACCGCCAGCTGACGCCTCAGTGAACCTCTGTATCACAGCCTTACGTCTGCCAACGCCTGCCTAACACACAGCTTATTTCTCACAACTTTCCACAGCTCTGACGTGCAGCACACTCAGACATATTAAAACCGCCGAAGGTCTCAACTGAACCGTCATTGTGCCGCTTTCACAGGGCTGGAGACGGCCTGCAGAAGGCTCCTCAGTTGACTAACAGGCTCAGAGAGATGTGTAAAAACCAGTGAACCTGAAGCTAGCATTCAAATAGCGTAGACAGTCATTGTGACCTATCAGGGGTAATAATACGTTAATGCCGTCATATATATTCAAATGCATGACATTTAGCATGAGTAAGTGTGTATATCTGGGCACTTTAAAAGTTCAATGGATGAAGCACAGTGGAGCAGGACGAATATTTGCCTAAGAGGGACTGTTGGCTGAGTTTGGCCAAAAACTCTAAATACCAATTTGCATAATATTAAGAAATCCGTCATGAAATGATCTCACAGTTTCACTTTTTAACAGATATATGATTATTACATGTGTGACACATAAAGCCTCACAAATATTTAAGAGTGTTTGATATTCTTCCCATGACTGAAGGCGTCCGGTTCACTGCAAATACTTTGCAGTTACAATCTGTGTCTTACCCTTAAGACGAGTATTTCAGTGTACTTTTTTTCTCCAATTGAACTGAAAATGAAATCTTGTCTCAGGGTCCCAATTGGCCATAAATGCTTTGATATAAAACATTCTACTGTAGCTCAGGCTTTGATTTTCCAATTGAATTAATAAAAAATCCTTTAATTTTCCCTTGGATTTAAAATGAAGGTTCTCTGCAATTTTTCCACTGATTTTATTTCACAATTGTCTTGTGAAAGAAGCCAAGAATCCACACAGTATGATGGCGCCACCATCACTATGGGGATGGTGTGTTTAGGGTGAAGTGCAGTGTTAACTTTTCTGTTGTCATGGCATCAGCCTTCCAGACCCCTGCAGGTCTTCTGGTTCTGGTCGTCTCTGCATCCGCAGAATCAGAACCAAACATGGAGAAGTGGCATTCAGCTTCTATGCTCCTCTAATCTGGAAAAAACTTCCAGAAAACTGTAGAAATATTGAGTTTCTTAAGTCAAGGCTAAGAAACCATTTGTTTAGAGTTGGTAGTGGAACCAAAGGCAACATTGATCAGTATATTTGATGTATATGAGCTTGATGATGGCATTTGACACAATGTTTAATGCTGTTTCATAATTGGTTACTGTATTGTATCTTTAAATGCACTTTGAACAGTGTTGTTGCTGAAACAGATAAAGATACAGATAAACTTGACGACTTCTGACACAAAAACTGATCTCATCAGACTTTAAGAGAGCTTAAATAATATTTATACCTATCAAGAGAGCTTAAATAATATTTATGCCTGTCAACAGACCTTAAAATCAACAGTTTAATTTCGAAATTCTTTACATCACTAATAAAAACTACTGTGACGTCAGTACTTTTAATACATGATAATTTGTTCAAGTCTCTGTGCATAAAATGCAACATACAATATTTGCATTTCCTTTGACCACATAATTGATCAATGGAAATTATTTGGAAAATAAATGTACTTAAGGGAAACACATCAATTTTGAAAGAAATTTTCTGTTTTGTTCTGTTTTTTTTTTTTTTTTTTTTTTTGTAAAACGTTTTAACTGTATCATGAGGCAGGTTGGAAGACTGCAATGGAAACACTTTTTTCCGCATCCCACAAGTCACACGATCAACAGACGGATGTTGCCACTGGCCCAAACCACGAAGAAGACGATAGGAAGTGGTAAGAGGATGATGACACCCAGCATATTTTATTATGTGCATTCACGTGTGACTTCAATTGCGTTTCTTATATACTGGAATCACCGCAATTCTGAAACGGTGTTTTTTCGACATTAGTGTGGAACATGGACAAAGTTGTGCCAACACACGCTTCCCACGTATTGTCGCCAACTCAACAAAAACTTTCGCCTCTTTATCTTCGGAACATGAGATTTACCAGATCTCACGTTGCGCTTGAACGCATCATTTGAACTGAGCTCACTGTGTTATGCGCTTCCAGCATCTGGGAGTTGGTCTCCCCAGCAGGTCAGGTCAAGCCAATCAGCTGCCTCTCCACACTGCGCCCATTCAGCCGCGCGTGGTGGCTGCTGCTCCCCAGGTTAGCCACGGTGGTGTGTTCTGTTCCCGACCGACCTGGAGAGCAGCATAAGGCTCCGGTTTGTTCCAGGAGGGAACGGTCGGTGGGGTTGGAAGGGGCGGGACCTCGGCATGGTGCGACCCTGCCAAGGTAAACACAAGGCGGGCATCCAGGGACCCTCCCCACCTCCGTCCACCCGCCCTGCAGCAGAACAGAGCCGACATTGATATGCGCGCGCACAAGGAAACACAGAGCGGCACTCATAGCTCGTCGAGGGGATGTGAAGGAACTCACGTCTGAAGCCGCTGCTTTTAAGAAAACCCCCCCCTGGAAGTGTTTGAGCACACGCAGGGGCTACCGACACGTACTGTACAAGCTGTGTTTGGGAGCACACACACACACACACACACAAACACACACACAGACTGTTGTACAGTGAGATGGGCGGAAAGCAAACCGCCTCGTGCTCTTATAGGCGTGTTCTAGTACACGACGGACGTGTTCCGGCGGCTCCCCGAACGTGTCGCGCGTTTTACCCAGGTGTGTCACTTTACAAACTAAAGAGAGTAATATGAAGAATATCCAACAAAGCCAAAGGTGGTTTGGCTTCAACCAAATCTCTGTGAACTCAAGAGTTAAAATCTGGAAATTACAATTCCCAGCGCGTGCGCGTCTGGTTTAACGTAACCATGGCGACGGGATGTCGCTCTCTGCCGGTTTTTTCCAGCATTGCCGAAAAATAAATAAGACCGTGATCTAGAATCAGTTGCTATGGACGATGACTAAAGACTCAATATAGGAAAATGAAGACAGGGGAAAAGGCTACAAAACATCTCCAAGATACCTGGAGGGCAGTATGAGACTCCAGTCTTTAAAATACACGGAAATGCTAATAATTTAGATGCTTTTAGTTATGTTTGAATGGAAAAACATATATATTATATATATGAAATATATTTACATCCTTCTCTGTAATCAATGGAAAAATATTTTAATAACATTTAATAAGTATTTTACATGTTTTCACTGGTATTTTTGATGATTTACATTTGGAGCTCCAAGTTTTCCAGGTTTGGATGCTTCCTTGACATCCCAACCATAACCTTTAGCTCCCTTAATAGATTCTTCATCACATTCAAGTCAAAACATTAACATCACATCCAATCAGAAGCAACGATGGTAAAATTCAAAGATTATTTTACACCAACATTGACCAGGGCTATGAAGAACTTTATAAACACTGATAATTAGGTGATGCTTGAAATAGAAACCCTTTACAAAAATAGCAACAGATTTAAACTAATGACTAGACATTGATTATAGATTAAAACCTGCCTCTTTGGCACCAAAAAAATCCTTTATAAATGACAAACTCTTCCGAAACCGATATTGATATTAAAAATCAAACTTATGAGTGAAAACACTTCCTAAATAATCTCCCAAAGAGTCACAAAAGCATCTTCCAGAACCTCACCCACATATTCCAGTGTGTTGGACTGGAAAACGTACCGTATATTCTGCCGCTGCTCCCAGTGCCAGTGACTCCAGGGGCCTCTCACTCCTGCCTGTGTAGGAGGACAGAAAGAAGCTCTATGCAGCTACCACACATTTAGATGCTGGGAGGAGAGGGAGGGGAGCATGGGGGGGGGGGGATAGTCCGCAGCCAGTTAATGAGGTCATGCAAGCTGCCCCAAATTTCAGGGTGGGAGACAAAAAAAAAAAAAAAGCAGCCAAAGAAGAATTTTTAAACACATACATGCAGGAGTGGGTTCAGGCTGTGATGGGGATGTCATCAGGTTGATAAGGTTACAATAAACACAATTCCACACAATTTGTCTTTAGATTCAGTAGCACCTAAATCACAAATTAATTTTATGGAGATTTTAATTGAGATCTGAATCATGATTTATCTGCATTGCCCTGAGACAAAACGGAAACGGCTTAAAAGAAATTTGACTTTTGAATTTAGCGCCTCGAAATTGAGTCTCTATGTCTTTAAAAACTCCTGCTCTTTCTGAAACTCATCGCAATAGCACTCCTCAATAAACCCTGTAACAGAGTTAAACACACCATGTGTTTGCTAATTGCTGCTGGCTAGCCTGAAGGAGCTGAGTGCTTCTGTGAGCTCGGAAACTTGGAAGCCGCATCTCCGAGGAGGAGCTTCGTCTTTGAAGGCGGGGCTAGGTCCACCTACAGGAGAGTAATGAATTTCTCAAGCATGAGAAAGAATCAAGATAACACTCCAGGTATGTTGTTAATGAGGATACAACTTTATAACATGATGTGCAGCTCAAAAAAGTTGGTTTCACATAATCCTGCTCCTTTAAACACATCCTTTGTACAGACCAGAGTGTTTTCCAATAATGCTCAAACGTTTTGCAGTGTACTTCAGATTGGAAACATTCTAAATTAATACCGTCTAAATACGGCAGGGGAACTTAAAGGAACTGCGAACATGGGGGTGTGATTGTGTGCTGCTGATCAAAATGGTGAAAAGAGTCAGGGGGTTTATTTGCGTTAGCATCCTTTTAGACGCGCGTGGGCGGCCCGTTGCTGCACAGTGCGCGCTGTGTCTGCCCGCTGGTGTCTGTGTGCATTCAGTGTAAACTCAAACAGCCTAATGTTGGCCTGAGGTTGTGGAAAGGTGTGTCTCCCACTCGTCTCCCACCCAGGCTCTATTCAAAGGTGTAAATGCTGGCAGTGTGCGCCGACACACGGACACACGCCCAGTCGGCCGCGTTTTCAAAGGAGAAAAGATTTAAACAGCTGATTTGCTGCCGTTTTCGGCTTGTTTGGAGGGCCGAGTGTTTTTCCTCCGCGCTCGCAGATGAAACAGGAACATGAGGTTTACTCGCCGTCATTCATGTCGGTCAGCTGCAGCATTCAGATGTTATTTCAGGAACGCCAGACATCCCAGAAAATCAGATTACGGTTTATGTAGCTTTCTTAGTGAACAGAATTTTTGGCCTTTAAGTTTGGTTCTTTTTTTTCTTTAAAACCTACTTTTCATATATATTCATCCCAAGCAATGAGCAACCATAGCGTCCATTTCTGTGGCTGTAGTGTTCTTACTAGAAAGTTTCTCACTTGATGAGCCACAGTCGAGTTTTTTTTCCTCTGATTTTGATGACGAAGGTGAAACATCAATACAATCAACAGACGTTATATTAGGTGCACCTGGCAAACATTATCTGCGTTTTCATCACAAATGTAAAAAAGAAAAGTTGTTGACGCTAATGGGAACCCCCCCAAAAAAAGGTTCACTAAAACCTTTTTAGCAAAAAATAAGTTTTGTTTTTTTTCCCGAAATTGACATGTTTCCATTAAGAAAAGTTAGTTTTGCAATTCCAGTTTGTGCAATAATGTGGTCAAACAGCTGAGTACCTGCAAAGTGATTGACTTATTCATAATTTGTGTTGACAAACATTTGTGTGCTTAAACCGCAGTGTTTATGTATTTTCCAGGCACATGGTGCCATTTTATTTCACAATCAAGCAACTACTTTTACCTTCAGCTGTTTTGAAAATGTTGTAATTATCAATCAAAGCTTAAAAGAAATTTTGCTTACGTCATAGCCGTATCACTCACCTAGAAATTGGCCACTGTCTCTTTAACAACCTCCAATCGTTTCACAATGTTTCTCCAGGATACAATGATTGTGTCACATCATTCATCCATCAATCACATATAGAATTTTGACTTCTTTTTTTAACTCAAACTATCCAGTTCAAAGGAATAAATAACAGTGAGTGAGTAATAATGTTTTCTTTTATGAAGTATATTGAACACATTGTGATCTAAGCAACTAAAATATCCATTGTCATGTTTAAAGTGATTGCTTCCATAAAATCTTCATCATTCTGTTGCTTGATCCACTTTGAGAAGGCTAACTCTGGAATCATGAGAGGTTTTATATTTACTTTTGTACTGAATGTATCGGGTTTTCCAGAGAACAACATTGAAAGCAAAGTCCTTATGTTGAATTTCCACTGCTTCCTGTTTAACCAATGACACAAATAAACCATTTGCTCTGTGATATTGAAACTCTAATGATGAATTCAGGCAAACAGTAAATAATTTAGTCCTGTGGATGGAGTAAATATACCATTTTATTTATTTTATTTTTTTTCATGGCTCATATACCTTTTCTGGTACATTATAGCGTCAGCTGTCTGAAACTGGACTGGGCCGGTGGAAATCGCATTGTAAAAGGCTTATTGTGTTGGAAGCGGTGTGTGTTGAAACACACAGGGGTTCTGTAGACGCAGAGAGGTGGTGTGTTTTCACAGCCCCGGTCATAAAATGAGTGTATGTTTTTAAATCTAGTGTTGCGTTGACTCAAAGCTGTATTTACAGAGCTCTAAAAGAGTAAGTTCCATCTTAGAGGTTCCTTCTGTTTTTGTTTGTTTGCTTCACCTAAATGTGTCGACATGAAATGTTATGTTGTATAACCTGAGGAAAAAACAGAATGTATTGTTCTCATCATATATGGATATATTGTTTGTCGCTGTTTTCTCTATTCTGTTCTTTTTTCTCTCTTTCTCCAGGTGTGGAAGCAGACTTCTAAGGTGCCGTTTATATTCTCTCTATCCTTTCTCTCTTTTACTCCCATCTCCTTTCCCTTTAAACATTTAAACTATAAACATTTTCCTACTTTCTTACTTTCTCATTTCTTTTTCATCACATGTTCATTACATATGAAATGAACCCAAATCAACTTCAAATAAAGTTTTATAAATATACATGTATATATCAAATGGAGCCCCACAACAAAAGCTGTATTGCTAATTTGTTTGTGAAAGTAAATCGTTTGTTCCTCACCTTGACACTCAGACACTCTGAGGGCCACAGTGGTGAAGAGGACATGTTAAGAATGAATAAAGTAAAAAACTAAATTAGAAAATAACTGTTTAAGGTCACGCCTCACATCAGCCTGGTCTTGTCATAATCGGGCCTGGGCGAGACAAAAAACTTGAAATAGTCTTTTAAAAAAATGTGCTTTTAAGATTTTACAAGGTTGTGTTTCTGTTATCCCATAGGGTCAGATTGTTTTTTGTTGTCCTTAAAGGGGCAGTGTTGTGTATTTTCTAGGCACATAGTGTCATTTCGTAGCACAACAAAGTAACCATGTTACCTTTAGTTGTTACAAAAATGACTTAAATGAAACCTGACTTTGTAATTAAAGACCTTGAAACCTCTTTTTTTCTGAAGCTCTTTGCTCAAGAAGTCATCACAACATGGGTCCTCTATTAACCCTTTCACAAGTTTGTACCAGCGTTTCAGAGAAGTAGCTCCTATAATTTGTCCAGCAGATTTTCAGTTCCACCAGGTGTTTGCTAATTGCTGCTGGCTAGTCTGAAGGAGCTGAGTGGGGGATTTGGAGGGCAGGTCTGCTCTGTGAGGCGGACGTTTGGACTCTACAGCATAGAGGAGGAGCTTCATCCTCGAAGGCGGAGCTAGGTTCTTCCAGGCATTTAGCACAGCTGCATGGTTGCCATGGAGATTAAAGGATTTCTCATCCATGCATGAAGGAATCAAAGCAACACTTCACTTATGTTTTTGATAAGGGAATAACATTATAACATGTTGTAGAACTTAAAAAAGTCAATTTTACATAATAATGACCCATTAAAATACTGAAATCTTCATTTTTGTTATTATTCAAGATATCTCTGATATTAAAATTTGTTTGAGGAACTAACGCATTTAAATTAACATGAAACTGAACAAATCCCAGATGTAATTAAACTAAGAATCCGTGTCTAAGTGGTTTATTTAAGATTTCTATTGAGCTCCATAAATATTATTAACACAAAAAACACAAGAAGGAATGAGTTAACATTAGTTGTCGAGTCATCCTTTACTAAAAGTGTTCAGTTAATTTCTTTGACTTGGGACTTGCTCCGGCCCATTTGCCGTCTCCACTTAGCACAAACCTTATCTGTTGTAGGGACGTGCTGAAGTGTCCAGGTAGCCTGTGAAAGGGCTCTCTGAGCGGACCAGGCCGGTCAGCTGGCCGGCACAGAGTTGCCTGTGTTCCTCGGCCCAAATGATCCAAATATGAGAAGCCGCACACTGGAAACAAGCTGGAAAACTGCTGACACGGGTTTTGAAAAAGGATCATCTGTAAGCAGACTGAGGCTTTTTCTCGAGGGGTGACAAATTTCAAGCATACGAAAAGTGCTGAGGCATCGATTTTTTGTTTTCGTTTTTCTCTTTTCTTTTTTTCCTAAATATTTGAGGCGAAGGATTTTCTGTGTTCCTACCGGGGCGTACGCACACATCTCTGAACCCTCTACCTCACACACACCCTGGACTTCCACACACACACTTGTGTTCACATTGTGTGCAGCAGCATGTGGTTGCAACAGGAACGCTGTTGCTGGACACGTGAGAAATTTCACTCCAGGTTTTGTTCTGAAGTCACATGTTAAAAGTATTCAAACACCTTTAACTTTATTGCACTGCTACAAACACAACATGACCAACAGAGGATAGTGATACGGATTATAACCATTTTTTTTTGCCAATACAAGTTTTCTATATATTTGTATTCAGCTCTCTAGAGTCAAGAATAACATTAGCAGTGATTGGAAGTAATTCTACCACATGATGCTGCCACCGCCGTGCTTCGCTATGGGATGGTGGTGTGTTCAGGGTTATTGGCACTGTCAGTTTTCTTCCTTTTATTGCACATAAGCCAAAAAATCAAAGTTCAATCTAATATGACTAGATCGTCTTCTTCGACATGGCTAAACTGAAAACATGGGTTTTTACTGGGGTTTTTTATCAGTATTTCATAACAATTTGTGGCATAATTTATACAGTTAAAACCAGACGTTTACATACATCATATAAAAAGGCACAAACATGTTTTTTTTCTGACTGTATGAAGTTAAATAAGTTAAAACTTTTTTGTTTTAGGCCAGTTAAAATCATTTCTATTTGCTGAAGACCACAATATTGAGAGGGCACAGTCATATACAGTTAGAACATACATCTCGATTAATGGGGGCTTCATTTAAAGCAAGCGCCTCTGATGTACTTCTTGCTATTCTGTATGTATATTTCTATCCACTATAAACAAGGATAAGTGTGTGTGCGTACGTGTGTGTGCTATACCTAAAAGTTGTATTATTCAAGAGAGTGAGAGTGTTGACACAGCTTCTTGCAGCCTATCACGTAGCAAAGCAACATATTTCACAACCTCTGCCTAACTGTGAATGGCTGCTTTATAGCTGTCAAGTCTCGCAAACTAAATTTACACACTTGTACTAATTTACAAGCTGCACAGCCCGTAAAGACCAGCGACAGATATGGACGAGATGTCAGAGCGAGCCCTGTTCTCGCTGTTCTCTGAGCCCTTTTGATCTAAAAATAAACCTCGAGCGCAAATAAATGTTAATGTAAACAGATCTCACGAGCTGCAAGAAAATAGTTCACACCAAAAGACAAAATGCACTTAAATACTTGGCTAAGGTACAGCAGAGAGAGATTCGGTGAGCTCATATGATGTCTGTAATTACATATGAGGTGCTTGGAATACAGGAAAATGATAACCAATTGGTTTATCACTTTCATTGTTAACACTTGCTGTATTTGATGGGACCATAAAATCCTCACTTTACTAGAAAGCTGTGAAGAGTTTCTGACCTTAAACCCAAGGATTGTTGACCATTTTCAGGAGAGCTGTGATCCATTTGGTTGGTTCTATAAAACAAATTGAATCCAAGTCCTACTGATATTCTACGGTTTGGACCATAAGCAGGCTGTCCGTAGTCGAAAACCTTCCAGTGTTAACGAGTTCAAACAATTCTACAAGGAAGAGTGGCACACAAATTCACGATGCAAAAGACTAGCAACCAGTTATTAAGTTTTTTAACATCTTAAAAAAAACTGGAAGAAATCTGTAGGCAGAGGCAGCCTTTCAAATTAATTTATTTAATGACATGTCTCAAAAATATAAAAGTTTGAATTTCCGTAAATTCAAATTCAGTTAAAAATTTAATTCAAATTTGGTTATTGATCCCAAAGGAAAATTAAATGTTGCTATAATTTATACTATCCAAGGTTGACTGCAGAATCATGTGAGTATTTCTGCAGAAAAATAAAATAAATGCCGTATATTCACACTGGTACTGGTTCCCAGTACCAGTGTGAAGAGCCTTTATTTCCGTCCAGGGCATGCAGTTCAACTCCCACACAGAACGACTTTCCAGGACTGCTTGTTTCGATTCATGCCTGTTGCCAAGAAGTCTGTGAATATCCTGACCCTTAGTGGAAAACTAGTCCAGTTGTTTGCTTCTTTTGGGGCAGAACTATTCATGGATATCCAATACTGAACCAGAAGCAGTGGCAAAAATTCTGATGGAAGTAAAAAAAAAAGAAATAATTTCTTTCAGCTTTTTTAGCTAGGGCTAACTCAGATTAGCTAAGCCGGTAGATAGCACTGCTGTCTGGAAGATTGGATGCAGTGAGCTCCTTTTATTTAAAAAATAAAAATGTAAGCTAATCTTTGGAGGAAGAAATCACAGAAATCCTGGACAAAGCCTCTGTGGAGTTCTCATAGGAAATATTTCTGTGTTTTGCATAATATCATATGACGTTTGTTAGAATTTTACAAGATTCTGATGCTAAACATTTTAATTGACTAACATTTACCCATCTGTTTCAACTCCCTTGAGTGAATGAATGTAAAAAGGAGAATCTAAGATGGATGCTGGGAGAGAGAAATAGGGAGAGTTGGTTGCTGGTTTTTATTGAACACTGCCTCCTTATGCTGCAGTGCAAACACACACTTCTCTGGTCCCTGTTGCATTATGGGAAAGAGACGCTCCACATTTACCTGACAGGTTTTTCAGCATCAAAAAGTGGCTATGTGCCGCTGTACAGCAGACAGTTCTAACTTAATAGAGATCTGAGTGATCACACGCTTTCTGCCAGTTGGTTTATTTCAGCAGTTTGCTGTACTCGAATGTATTTTATTGGGATTTAATACGACGGACCAACAGAGACAATTGTGCAATTGCTCAGCAGAATAAGCAAAATACATGGCTGCAGGACCTTGAGACCAGAGCAAAGGTTCCCTGGACAAGGGCCGAACAGCAGTTCAGATTACCCACCCTTCTTGGAGTCCTTAGAGGGGATACTGGAGAGTGCCCCTCCTGGGGACTCCCTTGTTCTACTGGGGGACTTCAATGCTCACGTGGACAATGACAGTGAGACTTCGAGGGGCGTGGTTGGGAGGAATGGCCCCCCCGGATCTGAACTCGAGAGGTGTTCTGTTGTTGGACTTCTGTGCTCGTCACGGATTGTCCATCACGAACACCATGTTCGTGATGGACATGGTGCCAAGTGTCCATATGTGCACTTGGCACCAGGGAACTCTAGGCCGCAGTTCGATAATCGATTTTGTCATCGTTTCATCAAATCTGCAGCCGTATGTCTTGGACACTCGGGTGAAGAGAGGTGCGGAGCTGTCCACTGACCACTACCTGGTGGTGAGTTGGCTCCGGTGGTTGGGGAGGAAGCCAGTCAGACCTGGCAGGCCCAAACTTGTGGTGAGGGTCTGCTGCACTCAAAAAAATTGAACTTAGGGGATTATTACATTAACAAAAGAATATCATCTACTTTTAACACAATAAATTCATGTTTTAAACAAAAAAGTAATAAAATCATGTTGAATAAACAAGAAATTCAACAACTTAACGTTTCTGAAATTGAATCATGTTGAGCTAACATGATTCATTCTGCCACGTTGGCTTACCAAGGAATCTGTCCCTGGTTAGCTTGAGTCATTGTGTCAGACGAGGGACAAATGCTTAATTATTTCAAGTAAAGTCAAAGTGAATCCAGTGTGTTTCAGCACTGGTCCTCCAAGCCCTGCAAGATTTAGGTATTTCCCTAATTCGGCACACATGATTTTAATTGATGTCTGATTAACGGGGTTTTGCTGAAATGAAAACACACAGGTAAGGCTGCACAGTGGCGCAGTTGGTAGAGCTGTTGCCTTGCAGCAAGAAGGTTCTGGGTTCAATTCCCGGCCCCGGCCTTTCTGCATGGAGCTTGCATGTTCTCCCTGTGCATGTGCGGGTTCTCTCCGGGTACTCCGGTTTCCTCCCACAGTCCAAAAACATGACTGTTAGGTTAATTGGACTCTCCAAGTTGTCCCTAGGTGTGTCTCTGTGTTGCCCTGCGACAGACTGGCGACCTGTCCAGAGTGACCCCTGACCCCGCCTCTCGCCCGGAACGTCAGCTGGAGAGAGGCACCAGCAACCCTCCCGACCCCACCAAGGGACAAGGGTGTCAAGAAAATGGATGGATGGATGGAAAACACACAGGTCAGTTTGCCTTGAGGACAAGGTTTGGGGAAGAACTTGTGATCTAAATGTTCAACCAATACAAATTGTTTTTCACAGTCCGACTCCCCCTTTTTACACTAGTGGTTTGTCCCAACCAGCCACTTTGCTGCTGGTTTGTTTGCAACCGGCTTCTGAATTGAATTCTCCTCTGAGCAGTTTTATGGTAAGTTTTTCAATATTACTTTGATATTAAATGTGTTTATTGAAAAATAAGAGCATTGTTTTGTGCCATAATAATACTGGTTATTTTGGGGCAAAACAGATATTTTTAATAATTGAGGTATTATTTTCATCCTGCCCACCACTCCAGGCCCAAGTATGAAATCCTGCAGGATTTTGTGAGATTTGAGTTTTTAAAATAGGGTGGGCCTATTGGTCTGAGAAAGCATGTGGTGGACAAGAAAGTATAAAGCTGGCTGCTCCATGGGGGCTTTAAATTGTTGTGATAGTCATCACTTGGTTTTCATTTTTTATTATGATGTGCTTAGATGTGTCTCTGTTCCAGAACAACTGAGTTAAATGATTGCATGACTGTCTGCAGCCATCAAGAAGTGCAGAAGGTTGTTAATCACCCACAGATTAAATCCAGGTGAGGTTAGAAGGGAAACACTTAAAACATGTAACACTGAACTAAACCTGCTAATGACTGATTCAGTTTTTTGATTCTTGGGTTGGTAACTGGTTAAACTCAACTGGTCTATTATTACTGGTGTGGGATCTTTATCAGCATGTGGACATTTTGTAATGAATATAATAAACTTGTTTGGAAATATTTGTAGTTGATTGAAGATTAAACTAGCTTTTTGATGGAAGTTTATTCTGTATAAATTATCAATAATTTTTCCAACTGAAGTATAAATCACCTTTTGCTCTATTTATTTGTCTCTGGTGTGTTGAACCCTGATCCTCCCTGAGTTTTATCTTTAGGTTTTCTGATAAATGGCCTTTATTTTAATTATTGATTCCCTCATTTTAACATGAGTGCAGCATCATAAATCCTACACTAGGCTGCAGCTTCATAGGTAAATGTAGTTGTATATGTAAACATTAAGATGAATAATGAAAAATTAAGATAAAATTAACTTAACAGTGAATGTACATGGGGAACTATATGGTTTGTATTTGTTCTCAGACCTCTAACCAGTACACTGTTTAATATTTCAATGACTTTCAGAACTTTTCAAATGTTTATCATCTTTCTAACAGACACCTTCCTCACTTTTATTTTTGTGTTTTTCAGCCGTTGCTCTGCTGTTTGACTAAAAGCTGACCCTAGAGGACTGCAATAAAACTGTCAAGACGTGCCTTCATTACACCAGAACGAGAGGAAGACATCACAAGGAATCAAAGTGACGCCAACCAGAGTGAAACTGGGGTTACCACAACTTGTACCGTTTCCCTAGTTCAGGGGTGGGCAATCCTGGTCCACGAGGGCCAGTGTCCTACAACTCTTAGATGTCTCCCTGGTAGAACACACCTGGATCCAATAGCTGAATCACCTCCTCTTTTCAGGCAGGTTCTCCAGAGTCCTGCTAACGACCTTATTATTTGACTTGGGTGTGTTGAAGTAGAGACGCATCTAAAAGTTGCAGGAGACTGACCCTCGAGGCCTGGAGTTGCCCACCCCTGCCCTAGTTCATACAGTACAAAGCTCAACCTCATGGACTCTGTTCTTCTGTGGACAATGGACTGTTATTCTGACAGTCACAAATTAGTCAAATATGTTTAAAGATCTGTCCCTCTTTTCTTAAATAAAATATATCAAACCTATGTTATTTTTAAACTTTTGTACACAGTTTACCCATGATCTGCCAATAATATAGTGTTTTTAACACCAGTGAAGAAATGTTTAGTGGTATCGTTATGAACATAAATCCTTAGCTTTCATTCAATATGAAATCAACCCGAATCTGCATGTAGATCCACATTCGAATGAAGGTTGAATCAATGTTTATTCCTTACTGATTCAACGTCAAATCAACAGAAATATGCATGCAGATCCACGTTCAGATGAAGGTTGAATCAACTTTGATTCCTGACTAATTCAATGTAGAATCAACATAAATGTGTGCAGATCCTCATTCAGATGAAGGTTGAATCAACATTGATTCCTGACTGATTCAATGTAGAATCAACACAAATATGCATGCAGATCCACGTTCAGATGAAGGTTGAATCAACATTGACTTGTAACTGATTCAATGTCAAATCAACAGAAATATGTATCCAGATCCAAATTCAGTTGAAGGTTGAATCAATGTTGATTCCTAAATGATTCAATGTCAAATCAACAGAAATATGTATCCAGATCCACATTCAGATGATGGTTGAATCAACGTTGATTCCTGACTGATTCAATGTAGAATCAACATAAATGTGTGCAGATCCTTATTCAGATGAAGGTTGAATCAACATTGATTCCTGACTGATTGAATGTAGAATCAACACAAATATGCATGTAAATTGACATATAAATGATGGTTGAATCAACATTGATATGTCAGTTATGGTTGAAACCCTAACTTTGATTCAACATACAAGTCACCGACCACTTTCAATGTTGTTTCAATGTCAGTGTTTGATTCAATGCTTCTGGCTGACATTGATTCAATGTTGTTTCAATCATTCTGTGCTATCTGGGTATGCCACATATTTACCCATACTTTCTTTCTTTATTACTTTTTACTCTTATGTAGAATTATGAGCACAACATATCATGTGTCTATGTCTGAGGAAGTTTACTATAGTGTTCTTTGCAGCAAATAACAGCAGATACAGTCAACACACTGCTCAGCACATTTTATAGACATTTAAATGAGACAAAAAAATGAAAGTGTCACAACAGTTATGAATATTCAATACTGAGTCACAACGACCTCTTTGAATGGCTAGCTGGACAGGTTTTCTTTTTCTTTTACATTACTATTGCAAAACAAATTAACACCACAACATTTTACTCAAATATTTACAGAATACACAGGAAGCCCACGTTTAAACAGCAGGCACAATCAACTGGAGTGAAATCTTCTCTCTCTTTTTTTTTTCTTTTTTTTTTTACAAAAAAATTCCCTCCAACCTGTTGGTCTCCAAGAATCACCATCCGGGTCATGGCACCAAGATGTAACCCAGGCTTTCCCTCTTTGGATCTGCAGCTGGTGGAAGACACCCTATGGGCTCTTCATTGTGCTTTATTTTGTGCGTGAAGGTGGGATGTGATCCATGCAGAAAAGAGGAGTCGGACACAGTGATCTTAGTTGTGGGGAGACTTTGGCGCGTTTATTTCGTCCACCTTACAGGCAGTAAACACACTGAAAGGGATACAGCAGTTCCCGCACAAAAATCCCCTGCACTATGGTGTCCCCGACAGGACAAACATGCCAGAATTGCGGTGGTACCAGCAGCACCCTCTTTTGGGATACTTGTGCACTGCTTTACATTTAAATGGGTTCATTTTTCAGAGGGATACACAGTGAGGGTATCGTGATTTTAGTACTTACATGAATGTAAGAGCGATTGTCTGTTAGCCTTCCATGGAAGCGGGCAGCAACCAGACGGAAATAAAACACCTTTTAATATAAGTTGCTGCTTTGACATGATCACAGAACTGCCAAAACATATGTACAGAAATACCAGAAAAAGTTAATCACAGCAACGTCATCAGCCAGTTTAACGCTGAACTGATACGATGAAGCTAAAGTAGCAGGAGAATGGAGCTCCGCCAAGAAGCTAACAGACACTGAGGAGAAGAAGAAGAAGAAGAGCTGCCATCGATACAGTTGCAGCCAAACATGATTTAATGTTACACAATACAGTTTTACCAAGTTGCTTAAAGTCTAAACTGGCATTGTTGTGCATTTACGGTGTAATGCCTTTGACCTTTGACCAAATGCCCCATAAAGTGGCCCACTTAACCAAAGTGAAGGATTTTTGGGAAAAAACCAGAGCGCCTGGAGAAAAACCGGTTCTTGCAAATTTAATAAGTAAAGGTCCTGTCCAGAACCAGAGACCTTCAAGTTGTGCTACATTCTAGTCAGTACAGGACATTAAAACTTAAGGGCATATCTGTCTCACTTTTGTGACAGGTATGCACATTTGACATGACAAATTAACTTTACCTAATGGAGAAAAACGACCAGGAGGACCCAGATGTCTAATGGAGAAAAACCTTTACAACCCAGGACCCTGGATCCGGCCACCCAGATGACCTCCAGATCCTACTGGTGGGTCCCTCCAGCTGGGTGACCTCTAAGACCTCCTGGTGCTGATATCCACAATGTTCTCTTATTAATAGCTTTTGGTTTGCTTTTCTCTTTTTTGGCATCCACAATGTTCTCTTATTAATAACTTTTGGTTTGCTTTTCTCTTTTTTGGCAATAGTACTTGTTTAAAATTTGTTTCTTTGGGGTTTTTTGTAAGTTTATCCAAATGAAATGCATTGGCTTTCTTTTTTTGTAGGCTAAATTAGACAGGAACTGGTAATACATTTTTTAAAGGTGACGAACGTTCCATATTGAGTAGACACAGTTACCCAGAGCAAAGTTGGGTCTCATGTATATATATTCACGGAATATATATGCACCCACAAATGAGAAAATTACTGTTTTTGAAATACTTCTTAGGAAATAAGCTGAAGAACGCAAAGCATTTGGAAAGAAACGCCTAATAGCAGAAGACACTGCACCCTCATCAGGGTCGGTCTCTCCATCTCGGTGACCTCCAAGTTGTGCTGGTGTGTTTTGCCGCCTGATCTGCATGTTCTCCTGAACTTCAACATCTTGTCCTAATCTGTCTTCGTCCTCAGTTCCTGAGAATATGATTTCCAGAGATATACTATCTGCTGATTCCCAGTTCTGAAGTTGTGCAGATGAGGTCGAAGGCTCTATTATATCATGGCGGGCATTGCTATTTGCTAAATAATAGATTTCTTCACAAACACGCTGTTGCTCTGAAGACAGCTGAGTGATATCTTCTTCATTTCTTTCCTCCATATCTCGTCTTTGGTGGATGACATCAACCTCTGAAGTAGAAATCTGTTCTTGGTCAGATTCTGGAGCTTCAACATCCATAGATATTATAGATTTCTCTTCCTCGTACATAGTAATTTGAGGATACTCAGATTTAGTATCCTCAAATTTCTTTGGTATTGTCCTATAGTCAATAGGGTGCTGTTGATTAGGCACATCATAATCATCTTGTTCAGCATCCAAAAATGAAAGTCTTGAAAAGGCTTCTGAAAGGCTTTGAACCTCACATTCAAGTTCATCTGCAGATCTCCTCACAGCTTTAATATTTTCATTTACATAATCACTGTCATAACTTCCAGATGAACTTGAAGTTTCAACCATAGTTGTTATATTTAGTATTGCATGCAATTTCAGGAGCTCATCTTGCAATTCATTGTCTAGTTTGTGGTAGTAGTCCTTTTCTTCCCTTTCTCTAGATAACTCTGTATCAAGTTTGGAAATTCTCTGGTGAAGGGAAAATGGCATGTTTTCTTCAGCTTGTGGTCGACACAAACGTTGAGATTCTTTGCTTTGTTCTGTATCTTGTGTTTCTTTCAGAGGGCCACCACCCAAAGTGGATATCTGTTTTTGATCACATGCAGGAGCTGGGATGTCCAAAGATTTGCTAGAGTTCTTTGAATTAGTATCCAAGCGTATATAACGTGTGTCTCTAGACTCCTCAGTCGTAGCAGCAGAGGTCTCCAGTTGTGCAGGTTGTGGAGCATGAGTTTCCACTCTAACAGTAGAATCATGTAAAGTAGGCACATAGGGATCATCTTTTTCAGTTACTAAAAATGTGCAAGATGTGTTCTCTATGTTCTCAGTCCTGGAAGAAATTGTTTCAATTGAAATTGTTTCTTTGGTCTCTTCTACAATTATGCCAGTAGTGGTTGTTTTTGCCGTCTCTTCAGATTTCAAAAGGAAGTTGTCCCGCATTGCACGCAACTGCAACAGCTCAGGTAGCGCTTCAGCATATAGTTTCATGTAATAGTCTTTTTCATGTTTTTCCCTAAGCAACTCCTCCTTTTGGTCTGACAACTCTGTCTCAAGAGCGGAAACTCTCTGATGGAGAGAAAGTACCTTGTTTTTCTCTGCTTCTAGTTGACACAAAATTTGAGATTCTTTGCTTTGTTCTGCATCTTGTGTTCCTTTCAGAGGGCCACCGTCCAAAGTGGATATCTGTTCTTGATCACTTTCAAGAGGTGTGATGTCCAAATATACGCCAGAGTGCTGAGAATTAGAATCCAAGCTTGTGTAACGTGTGTCTCTAGATCCCTCAGTCTTAGAAGCAGAGGTCTGCAGTTGTGCAGATTCCACTGCAACGCTAGAATCCTGTAAAGTAGGCACAACCAGCTCCTTGTTGTCAAGATCTATAAACATGTAAGATGTGTTCTCTTCGTGCTCAGTCTTGGAAGAAATGGTTTCATTTGAAATAGTTTCTTCGGTCTCTTCTACAATCATGCATGTATTGGCTGGTTTTACCGTCTCTTCAGATTTCAATAGAAAGTTGTCCTGCATTGCACGCAACTCCAACAGCTCAGGTAGCGCTTCAGCACATAGTTTCATGTTATAGTCTTTTTCATGTTTTTCCTTAAGCAACTCCTCAAGATCATCAATTTTTTGTATAATGGGATGTAACTCATTTATTTCTTCTGTTATACACACATCCTGGTTCTCATGCTCAGCATCCAATACAGTGGAGATCTGCACGTTTTGGTCCATCTCTAAAGAAAATGTGCCCTTTGGATTTGCTTCACATGGTTCTGCTAATTTCTTAATTATTTCAGTGAGTTCTGTAATGCTTTTAACCTCACATTCAAGTTCATCTGCAAATCTCCATCCTTCTTTGATAGTTCTATTTTCATAATCATTGCCATCACTTTCAGATGAAATTGAAGTATCAGGTACAGCTGTCTTGTGTTTAGATATCTGATTATTGCTCTCTAGTATTGCACGCAGCTTCAGGAGTTCATCACAGTAGTAGCACTTTTGGTCTGACAACTCTGTCTCAAGAGCGGAAACTCTCTGATGGAGAGAAAGTACCTTGTTTTTCTCTGCTTCTAGTTGACACAAAATTTGAGATTCTTTGCTTTGTTCTGCATCTTGTGTTCCTTTCAGAGGGCCACCGTCCAAAGTGGATATCTGTTCTTGATCACTTTCAAGAGATGTGATGTCCAAATATACGCCAGAGTGCTGAGAATTAGAATCCAAGCTTGTGTAACGTGTGTCTCTAGATCCCTCAGTCTTAGAAGCAGAGGTCTGCAGTTGTGCAGATTCCACTGCAACGCTAGAATCCTGTAAAGTAGGCACAACCAGCTCCTTGTTGTCAGGATCTATAAACATGTAAGATGTGTTCTCTTCGTGCTCAGTCTTGGAAGAAATGGTTTCATTTGAAATAGTTTCTTCGGTCTCTTCTACAATCATGCATGTATTGGCTGGTTTTACCGTCTCTTCAGATTTCAATAGAAAGTTGTCCTGCATTGCACGCAACTCCAACAGCTCAGGTACCGCTTCAGCACATAGTTTCATGTTATAGTCTTTTTCATGTTTTTCCTTAAGCAACTCCTCAAGATCATCAATTTTTTGTATAATGGGATGTAACTCATTTATTTCTTCTGTTATACACACATCCTGGTTCTCATGCTCAGCATCCAATACAGTGGAGATCTGCACGTTTTGGTCCATCTCTAAAGAAAATGTGCCCTTTGGATTTGCTTCACATGGTTCTGCTAATTTCTTAATTATTTCAGTGAGTTCTGTAAGGCTTTTAACCTCACATTCAAGTTCATCTACAAATCTCCATCCTTCTTTGATAGTTCTATTTTCATAATCATTGCCATCACTTTCAGATGAAATTGAAGTATCAGGTACAGCTGTCTTGTGTTTAGATATCTGATTATTGCTCTCTAGTATTGCATGCAGCTTCAGGAGTTCATCACAGTAGTAGCACTTTTGGTCTGACAACTCCGTCTCAAGAGCGGAAACTCTCTGATGGAGAGAAAGTACCTTGTTTTTCTCTGCTTCTAGTTGACACAAAATTTGAGATTCTTTGCTTTGTTCTGCATCTTGTGTTCCTTTCAGAGGGCCACTGTCCAAAGTGGATATCTGTTCTTGATCACTTTTAAGAGATGTGATGTCCAAATATATGCCAGAGTGCTGAGAATTAGAATCCAAGCTTGTGTAACGTGTGTCTCTAGATCCCTCAGTCTTAGAAGCAGAGGTCTGCAGTTGTGCAGATTCCACTGCAACACTGGAATCCTGTAAAGTAGGCACAACCAGCTCCTTGTTGTCAGGATCTATAAACATGTAAGATGTGTTCTCTTCGTGCTCAGTCTTGGAAGAAATGGTTTCATTTGAAATAGTTTCTTCGGTCTCTTCTACAATCATGCATGTATTGGCTGGTTTTGCCGTCTCTTCAGATTTCAATAGAAAGTTGTCCTGCATTGTACGCAACTCCAACAGCTCAGGTAGCGCTTCAGCACATAGTTTCATGTTATAGTCTTTTCCATGTTTTTCTTTAAGCAACTCCTCAAGATCATCAATTTTTTGTATAATGGGATGTAACTCATTTATTTCTTCTGTTATACACACATCCTGGTTCTCATGCTCAGCATCCAATACAGTGGAGATCTGCATGTTTTGGTCCATCTCTAAAGACAATGTGCCCTTTGGATTTGCTTCACATGGTTCTGCTAATTTCTTAATTATTTCAGTGAGTTCTGTAAGGCTTTTAACCTCACATTCAAGTTCATCTGCAAATCTCCATCCTTCTTTGATAGTTCCATCTTCATAATCATTGCCATCACTTTCAGATGAAATTGAAGTATCAGGTACAGCTGTCTTGTGTTCAGATATCTGATTATTGCTCTCTGGTATTGCACGCAGCTTCAGGAGTTCATCATAGTAGCACTTTTGGTCTGACAACTCTGTCTCAAGAGCGGAAACTCTCTGCTGGAGAGAAAGTACCTTGTTTTTCTCTGCTTCTAGTTGACACAAAATTTGAGATTCTTTGCTTTGTTCTGTATCTTGTGTTCCTTTCAGAGGAACACAAGATGCAGATCCACACTCCTCAACACCGTCATTTGTTTGTTGAAGGGAAAGTAGATGAGTTATTTCTTCTTTTGTTGTGCACACGTGATGGTCATGGTCCTCAGACACAGCAAAGTCCTCAGAGTTAGTATCCTCAAGTTCTTTCTGTGTTGCAAAAGTCATGTCCTGTGGCATGTATTCAGAAACAATGACTTCCATGGTGTCACTAGGGTGCTGTAGGTAAGGCTGATCAAACTCTAAAGGAAATGTCATGCTAAGAACTTCTTTTGAATCTGTATCTTCATACTCATCATCATCTTCATAATCATAATTGTACAGTTCATCTGAAACATACAGCATTTCAGATCCCTGGCTTTGCTGAATATAATGCTTTTGCTCGGCAAGTTCAACTTCAAAAGCAGACATCTGTTCTGTGTAGATACTGCTGTTATACTCTGAGTTCACTGTCAAATGTTCAAACTGTGATTGAAGATAATGGTTTCTGTAATGGTCACTTTGGGCTATTCCCGTCAAAGACTCTTCACAAGATCTCGGTTCCCAATTAAATGTCTCAAACGTTTCATGCTCCAGCAATCCATATGGTTGAACAGACAAAACATCTCTTGGATTCAGCTGATTTTGTGTCTGGTATTCTTGTTGTCGATAAACCTCAGCTTCAATGTAAAATTGATTCAAATTTTCTGACACGTACAGTCCAGATGGTTCATTCAGCTGATATTGTGTCTGGTTTTCTTGTTGTTGAAAGACCTCAGCTTCAATGTAAAATTGGTCCAAATTCTCTGACATGTACGGTCCAGATGGTTTTTCCTCTGTATCTGCAGCACACAGAAACGTGTTAAAATTTCTTGACATTGCCATGTAGGTAAATCCTGGCAGACAAGAAAATTGTTCAAAAGATGAATGGTTATTCGAGTTTTACTTTGCAAAATAATTTGCTATTAAAACAGCTCTGTTCGCTCTCCAAAATCCGGAAAACTGGACTGTCTTACCACGGGTAGTATACAAGTTAAAACTGACGTCATAGCAGGGTTGAACCTGTATCGTAATAAAAGAAATTTGCATATGATGACGCAGCTCTGCCCGCCCACATCGTTTGCGTCACGCCATCGAGTTGTCAATGTTGTCTACTGCACAGAAATCTGCGATAGATGGATGGATGGATGGATGGATGGATGGATGGATGGATGGATGGATGGATTCCTGAGTTGACGTATTGTTCATGCTTTTGTGTCATCTCTTCTGTAGCTGACTGTGGAGGTTTTTCAAAAGCTTTTTCATTTTCTCAGGCTTTTTTACATCATGATTTTATTGTGTTTCTTGTGTTTGCATTTGCTTTGTCACTCTAAAAAGAAAAAGTTGAACCAACTTAATTGAATTGCTTCTATGGGTAACAAGCGATTCAATTAAGTTTATCCAACTTAATTCATTAAGTTTAATCAATTCATTATATTCTACTCATCCAACTCAATTTGTTCATTTTTTAAACAAATTTATTAGATAACAGATTTAAGTCAGTCTTACTCAAATCATTTAGTTTACTTCAAAAAATTGTAAGTGGATTGAACTTACACAGCACTTTTCCAGTCACTTTGACTACTCAAAGCACTTCACATTAGTCACATTCACACACCAATATCCACATCGACATGTGGGCATGTCGGCAGGAGGAAGCTGGAATTGAACCTACAACCTTCTGTTAGCTTCTTGGCGCAGCTCCTCTCCTGCTACTGGTAGCTAAAATCACGATACCCTCACTGTGTATCCCTTTGAAAAATGAACCCATTTAAATAAAAAAAATCCCTCCATAGGTGATACCACGATAGAGAGCGTTCATTTTATAGCGTTAACACCGGAGTTGTAGTGGTCCGGTATGAAACGGGTGATAGAACAACACAGCACTTTTAAATTTCAATAATCAGAATACAGAAATTGTTTCCGTTGTTTTAAAAAGTTTATATCAGACTGCCTTTTCCCCATCGATACGTTTCCCGACCGCCCTGCACCTTAGAGGCTTAAAAAAAAGACGCACACATTGCGCAAAACTCTGAAACAGGGGAAGCGGGACATATAACGGAGCGATGAACTAGATGTCAATTATGGCATAAAAACAGAGAATCTGACGCTGAACAGTAAAAAAAATTAACACATGATGTGAAACATGATGATTAGGGGGCGCAGCAGGTGATGAGTGAAAATTACTGACTGTCAATAAATAATATAAATGTAGCAACACTGTAAAAAAAACTGTAAAAAAAACGGGTAAATGTACCGTAGAAATTTGAAGGAATGTTTCCGTTTTTTAGTTTTACAGGTATTTGTACCGTATTTTTCTTTATACGCATTGCATCATGGGAACAAGAACTTTCGCGAAGCGCGAAAACTAGTCAGACGACATTTCAAGCTCGCTAACCGGACCCTGGAGCATCTCGGTTGGATTAAGAGATGGAGTTACCTTTTTGCCACCTCCCTGGTAAAGTAAAAATAAGTAAAAACACATTATTTTCTGTGAATAATGTTTTGAAATATTTGTAGTTGACTTCGTGAGACTCCTGGCACAGTCTATAATTGCAAACTGTTTTGCAGTCTTTTTTTTTTTTTTAACAAAAACGGTATATTATTTTTTTTACAATGCTATGTTTGCTTGTGTATTATAAAAGTAAAACGCGTTGACTGCTGTATTACTATTATTCATGTATTTTACCGAACTCAAAGTTTGACTATTTTTTCAAGTCAAACTGAACTGGGCGCGTGAAAACTAACCATCATGGCGTCATGCTAGTTATGTCTCAATCCTGCTTTTTAAAAATATCAAGCTGCAGTTTTCTTATTAGCTAAACATGATTTGATGTCCCGGTTGTTAACATAAAAGCAGGTGGCCATTTAATTTTGGGGTTTTAGAATATGGGAAATGTCGCCTGGAGTTGGGGGTGTTAGCTTCTTGCCTCATATAAATTGTAAGTCAGATAGTTAATTTTCCTATTTCTGAAATAGGAACAAACATCACTGAGGGTAAATAAAAGTGACGTTTGCAAAAAAAAATCCAATTGGGAGTTTTTACTGAAATCCCTGCTTGCAAATTCTATCAGTTATTGAAGCTTAGCTTAAAAACTATATAAATAGTACTGTTCTAAATTTGTTGTCAGAACAAATCATTTCATTTTATTGTAAAAAACAAAACCTCATTTAATTATTGAAAGACTTGCATGTTTTGGTGTTTATATTTCCTTCTCCTTATGGTTATTTTGTTTTCTTTCCTCAACAGCTGCATCCAGACACTCCTGAACTTTTCCTGGAAAGCAACTCTGCATCTTTAAAATAGGTGTGTACATCTGTTTTTGTTTTATACTCAACCTGTTAAACCTTTAGTTTAAATTAAGAAGTGTGTGGTGTTTTCTACAATAACAGGCATAATGATTTGTTATGTGTCTTTCTAATGTCTAATGTAACTTTTATATTTTTTTACATATTTGTTGAAGCTGTCACTTTGTCATCATATTGCATGAGAAATAATCTGAAAAAAATGTAGCTCTTCTGTTAGCCAGTGCCAACAGTCAGAGCCAGGAGGCAGGTTTTAGGGTGTCAATCACAAATTCTTGTGGTGCTGCTCATCCCACTTCTCCCTGATCTCTTACGTTTGGCTACGCTGCAGCTAACTAAACGGAGCCAGGTTATCTGCTGCTGCAATGTAATTTAGAAGCGTTTGTAAAAAGTGTATTTATAACATGAAGTGTTTCTGTGTTAAACTTGAGTATCCATTCTCTTTGTTTAGAGATTTTCTGGGCTTAAATCCTGAACGAGGTCGACTCACGATGCAGATGAAGGTGAAGAAGCAGCTTTGCATTCCACCAAAATGGTTCAAGTCCCTTAATGAACTGAATGACTGGGAAACCATGGAAATTTGAGCCTTTTGAAGTTTAGATGTGATTGATTGTCTCATCAAACCTGGTGCATCAGGAATCTTTGCGAAGCACAAGAACTGGTCACAGAACATTTCAAGCTCTTGGTAACTGGACCTAAGAGTTGGATTAACCGTTTTTTTGCAGAAAATAAGCATAAAATGGACTGTTTTGTTTTATATTCACAGCGACTAGAGGGTAATGAGAGCAAACACTCACGACAGTCTTCCACTGTCGGTGGCATTAGGCTGTGTTTATGTATTTGATTTTTAACTAAATATTTATACCTGTATTTCATTTATTTTTTGGCATTTATTTTGAAGTATGTTGGTCCTGTTTACAACTATGGTTTTCATGTTCCAAAGTAATTTTTTGTATGTTCCATCTTATAGTAATTAACAAAACTGTTTGACTACAAAGACTAGAGTCAAGATTGCTTTAGATTTAATTTATATGTTGAAATTTGTATAGTAAAATGCAATAAATTAGTTGTGATGTGCAGAAGATAAACATTAGCATGGTCAAGAATATGTTTAACTCTTAATATATAATGGCAAAGGTTACTTATAAAGACTAAATGACATCAATTTATAGTCTTAAATTGGTAAATAAAATCTGCAAATTATTTGTCCAATGGTTTTATTTTTATGTAATTTTGCATGTTCTACTTTGGTATGGTATATTTTACATAAACTGTTAAATTATGGAAAATATTTTGATGGAAATCTGGAAGAAAACCCCCCCAAAATGTCCTGGTAAATTTTTACTGGGATATTTTGAGTTTTTTAACAGAATTTCCGTCAGAAGTATTTTAGTTAAAAATTTTTCCGTAAAAAAACAGGAAAATGTACTGGTAATTTTCTGCCAGTACATTTTCTGTTTTTTTACGGAATTTCCAGTGGAATGTTTAACGTAATTTAAGTTTTTTTCCGTAATTTAACAGTTTTCTATGTTTAAAATTTAACATAAAAAAGCTGTTAAATTACGGGAAAGAATCTGTTAAATTACGTAAAAAATTCTGCTGGAAATTCCGTAAAAAAAATGTACTGGCAGAAAATTACCAGTACATTTTCCTGTTTTTTTACGGATTTTTTTTTTTTTTACTGTGAACAGAAAAGAAACTAAATTGAACATAGCAATAAGCCAAGAGAGGATAATATTAATCAAAGGAAACTAAATGGAAATATATGAAGAACAAAATGCAAGACTAAACTACGTCTGGCGGAATCCCCCGTTTCTACTTTTGAAAATCAGACATTTCTGGGTTTTCTTCTTAACGGTTTTCTTCTATCTCCCCTAATTCGCCGTCGCCTTCACACTCAAACATCTTAATTAATTCAGGCTTGTTGACAGTAATTTCATTATTTCACCAGAGCTGATACAGTATTTTTGAAGCGTGGTGCTGTCATGCAGCCAGATGACCGCTAGATGGCGGTCACGGCGCTGATTTAATAAAATGCTATCTCGGCTGTGGGGGGAGAGAAGGAAGAGGAAGGAAGCAGCTCATAGCGGCAACAGCCGAGCAACGACGGCGGTGACCGGACATGAACTTTAGCGAGGAGCCTACAACTTTACTCCGAGTTTAGAGAGACAGACGACGGAGGCGGCAGCAGTCGCTTCACTTCGCCTCTACTCAGTCAGGGGAAACAAGGAAGTGAGGAGCAGGCAAACTGCCAGTTGTTTCCCACCGGTGAGTCTCTGTTATTTAAAGGCTTTGTGTGCTCTCCTCGTGGTAAAAGGCTTCAGTCTGGAAGGGAAACTGCTTCATTTACTGTGCAGGAGGGAAGAGACAAAGGCAGACCACCCTGTTAGTGTTTCTTAGCCGTAGCGTATCTACCTGGAGTTAAGAGAAAGTGAGCAGGCCCCGTTCGGATTTATTAAGTTTGGTTTATTTGGACCCATTCATTGCCGTTTGAAGTCCTCTGAGCGGTGACTTGAAACGAGCAGCTGGACACCTTGTAATGTTGGGCTCTGACATAAATGGAGGATTGATTTCAAAGAGTGAACAGATGGACACCTCGATGCTGAGTTGGTTGCTTTCTAACAACACGTAACGTGGGCAGAGCACAGCGAACGTTCCAGTTTTAATACGTCTGGAAGTTTCTTTTAATTATTATTGTTTTATTATGTGGAAGTAAATTTTCAACATCTGTGTTACCCTTAATTTGAAAATGATTGCTAGTAGAGGCATCGAGGACGTTTTCAGCTGTAATTTCTGAATCTAAATGTTGTTTCTCAGTATATAAAAGCTTGTGTCCAGAGGCGGTTCTTGCATGATTGGTGTCCTGGGTGAGCCTCTCTTAATGCCAGTGGAATCCCAGAGTTTCAAGACAGTGTCTACATAACACTTCTTAGTGTTTTGCAAGTAGTACAAAGCTTTCATACATTAAAAAAAAAGTGTGCGTGTGTGTGTGTGTTTTAAAAATATTTTATATATTTATTTTCAGTGTATGAAAATCCAGTTGAGGTCTTTTCAGTGATGGTCAAATGTATTTCAGACTCCTTCAGTAAAATACCCATTTAATTTAGCGCCACATAACAAACTGAGAATGACGTCACACATTTATAAACATTCATAAACAGTTTTTGTTTTTTATTTTGTCTTAGGAAAGGCACATCACACACGTTGGCAACTAGCCGTATTTTTGAATTTCAAGTGGAGCATTATATATATATATATGTATATAAAGTGATTGCTTTGAGGTGCACCAATCACAACTTTGAGGTCAATTTCCAAAACTAAACTTTTTCTTCTCTCTCTTTTTCTTATGCTTTAACCCTCCGGTATAGATTTCAGTATTTATATGAGGAGCAGAGGCGGTAGAGCAGTCACTGTAAAACATTTGTGAATGAAAAAAAAAGTTTTAGTCTGTGGTTAGCATCTTGTATTTTCAACTTGCATTATGCAAAACTGCAGTTTTGTGTGTATGTCCTGCAGAATGTTGAAAAAAGTCTAGCAACATTTTCAAATTCAGCTGGTTAAGTACAAGTTTGAGCAGTTTTGCTGTGAACGCGTTCAGACTTCTTATCTGCTGAAAGTCTTGCTCTCGCTCCTTTCTTGCAGCTTGTAGTGAATGTTTTCCTTCAGCTCTTTGCGATTTTTCTTCAGCTTGCTTCTTGCATCTCAACAACTTCCACACCAAAAGGTAGCGCTTTGCATTGTTCACACACAGATTTTAAAAAAAAAAAAAAAAGTCGTTTTGACATCAGCTTGAACCCACCACTTGATGTTTCTCAATACATCTAAAAACATTATAATGATTTTGATCCAATTTTTATTTTTTATTCAGAATTGTGTTCAGTTCGGGACCAAATAGTATTAAAACACAATTTATCTATTTCTCTATTTTTTTGGCAGTTGTATTGTCAGTAGGATGCCATTATCATAAAACTGTCACCTTTGAACCTTCTGTGTATTTATCTTTTTTAAGATTAGTTTGTCCTCTACTCTGCGTTACATAGTATTAAATGCTTGGAATGCATAAACACTGCAAGGTTTTTAGTTGTCGGCTTAAAAGGTTTTATAAACACTCCTAAGATTTTATCTTGTATATTTTGATGACAGTGAAATAAAAAAACATTACTCTGTTTCTGGCCACCTATTTTCTTAGCAGCTCAATTCATATATAGGAGAAGTCGTCTGTTTTGCTGATGTTTGCGTCCTGATAACTAGCGTGTTATCTTTTCTGTACTGATATTTTCATGGAGTTTGCCCATTTGATTTCATTTTCCACTGCATCTAATTATTAACTGCTCTTCTAATAAATGGGTTAACAACTTTAGACGAGAATAAGAAACATTTGCTGTTTTTCTTTGATATCAACAACCTTTTTTTCTTTTTTAATAATTTTATAAATACGTTTGCACTTCTCTGCTAAAGACGTGACCTCAGTTACTTCCAGACGTACAACACAGTTTATGGTCCCCGGCTGATGGGGATGGGAGCTAATGGCCGACTCCTCCCGGTCGTAACCGCCACATTAGCGAGCTCTGGCAGACAATCTCAAAGGTTAAAAGCTTTTTTTTTGTAACCAGTGTTGTGCTGTGACGGAGACACCGAAGCGTCCACGGACCAACAGGTGGCAGCTGATGTCGCTCATCAGCTCCTGCTAATATATTCATGGGTGATTAGAAAGGGTTTTGTTTTTCACAGGGACCAATCTGCCTGGCAAAGGAGAGCCGTAATAAAAGTGATTTCTCTCTAGCAGCTTCTTTCTTTCTTTTTTTTTTCGTCTCATTAGGAGGAACTAAGTTGTTTATGACTTGTGTCGAGCTAATCGGTGTCAGGATGTTAGCGTCTCTGTTAATTTGCGAACACGGTTCGTGTTGGTGCATATTAAGCAGTTATTTTGTTGTATGGATGTGAACTAAGATATGTTAATGCCTTTAAATGGATACACACAACATTTACAATATTCCCACTGTTTAATATTTAAACTTCAAAGCCATGAAGTGCGTTCTGTTTGCTTTCGTAAAGCGATATAATAACACCAAGGGTGCAGTGTGACACTGTTCTCAGCTGTGTTCACACTGAACATCTGAAGAATATGCAGAACAGATGGTCCAAACTTTCTCCACCGCTACTGTTCACACATGTAGTGAACTGCTGGAAATGCTTTGCTGGATATCTCCTCGTGTTGTGGGAAATGATTCAAAGAAAGCTTAGGCAAAGTGAGCACAGGACCGACAGTCATGCATGAAAGATGCAGAAATGACCTTGCAGTCCTGACAGAACTTGCAGATGTTTTGTGCTCACACGTTTGTCAAAGTTTTAAGGCAGACTCACAGAGTCAGTCATGTATGTCAGTGCTGTATTATTTAGTCATTTAAGATGTTTGTATCTTTCCGGTGTAAACATACAGACTGTACTGACTAGGGACGTATGCAAGGATCCAAGATGTATAAATTTGGACTGATATATGTCATTAATACTGCTGTTATGGCCGATAAGCAATATTTACCGATATTTAATATTATACATATTTTGCTACGCTTTTGAAACTTTTACAAAACAACCACACCACTCACTTCACCACTGTTATTTCCTCTCACCTGTTCTTCCATCACTTTGTAGCATTTAGCATTCTCAGTAATGTCACTTGTGACATTTGTTTTTGGTGAGGCATAGCTTTTTTTCACAATTATAAGTTCAGGCATCGATCGGACGTGATCGTCCATTGTGGACATGTTGCTGTGAAATATAATCTGTTGACCTGAAATTGAGCTGTTGGCATGTCATGACAGTCATGAGTGTTCAGTCAGAGATTCTTCTGATTTGTTACAGGACTGACTGCGACCTGAGATCCTTGATGTCCACAGCATCTTTGAAGCTAATTGGATGACATGAGTTATGACATCATTTAATTTTCCTTTGAGATGAAGGAAGTATTGAATTGAATTGTGAACATCTGCTGCCACGACTCGCTGTCCAACCAGTGAAACGCTACATTGGCATGAAACTTGCAAGTTCTCAACACTTGGAATATACTAGCCAACAATTACTACACTCCAAACATACCTTTTCAATCACAATATGGCACACGCAGTATTACAATAATTATATATGGTGCCAATGTTGTATTGACTTCTGTTTCCATTACTTTTTAACTTCCTTGATTTCTGTCTCAGTAGTTTATGACTACTAGGTCTGAAAGAACAGACCTGTGGTTTTATATGTATACGCAACAGAAAACACATTTTTTTGACTGATTTGTTAAGACTCAAGTCCTGGTGTGTTACTGACTTTAGTGTGATGTTTACTGTTTCAGAAGGAGGAATCCAACAATTCGGTTGAGCCAAAAAAAATACTCTGCTGTCTGCATTCACTTCTGTAGGTCAACTATTGATGATCAGATTTTTCTCTTGGATATTTGCAAAGCTTCTGAAGGAGCCCAAATGTGTGATGTTTGCGGTAGTAGCTTCGCCTTCACTGTACCATACCATCGTCCTATGGACTTACAGCTGAAGGCAGGCCAGAAATGGTGCAGTACTGGTCCTGCGACAAGGAAAACTGAAAAAATAGCGTCCCAACTGGACACATGCCGAGCTGCTGAGTGCAAACAAGGCAATGTAGAATCAGACATTTGTGTTCTTGCATGAATTCCCCTCAAAACGTCTCTGGGTCGGTTACTTTACAAGTTCTGCTGGGTCTGTTGTGATAGTTCCTAGGAATGTGTGATTGTAGTTCCCTTCCAGATATTTTGATCCTACAAATTAGGTTTCTAGATGGTGCATTTCATCCAGCACTGTTTTGTTAGTATGTCATGCACTGAAGTAATAAAATCAGTCCTTCCATATTACATTTAGTCCTGAAACAGAACTAGCCATTGCACTTCAGTGTGTGTAAAGTATACCCAAGTGTTTTGGTAGAAGTGGTGATGAAGCACGAGCAAATGAAAGCTGAGACACTTTCTGCCTAGTTTGCTATTCTAATGATGAGAATAGCTGGTGCAGGTGGTGTAAACAGTTTTTCATTGAGTGGTTGTTCAGCCCGCTTTTCCAGCATGTACCGTTGGATGTGCTTGGTTTAGTTAAGTCCGACTCTGCATTCACATCACACCAAGCTTAGGGTTATGTCATTTACGATTTTATCTCTGTCAGTGTTCAGTGACCCCAGTCCCACAAGAAGGATCTGTGCTTTAGTGCGACCTGTCATCGCCTGAGAGGTTAGCGGTGATGAGTTATGTTTTGGAGGCGGGTGGTGGGGGCGCGCGTCGGTGGGACCCATCACGCTCCAAGATTGGGCTCCACCTCCTAGTTCCTGTCCTGCAGAGGACACGGTTATTTCTGGGTATCAAGGTTAGGCCAAAGTGGCATGCGGGACCCAGACGAGGTATGTCCAGGCAGAAAGTTCAGTACATGAGAGGGGACTGAGTCGACTCTTCAGCTGCCAGAATCCTTAACTGGTCCTGTGAAGTAATCTCCATGTACTGTATGCGAGTGGAAAGGACTCTATTACCAAGTTCCTCTGCTTTTCCCGGTCTGCTGTGGCAGGAGATGGTAGGTGTTGGAAAAATGATTCTTATTTAACTTTACCACATTGGCTTCAGCTCAGTCACAAGGAAACATGTAAGCAATTAAAGTTTTATTGATCTGAATAGGATTGCACCTCAGGTAAGAGGTTCCCACGCTCAGTCTTAATGTCCCGGGAATCTTTCCTGATTGTTTACAGTTGCATACTCCTCGCAATGGATCTTTCAAAGGGCAACTCTAACTGAACCTTGCATCAAAATGTCTTGGACACGTGTGTGTGTGTGTGTGTGTGTGTGTGTGTGTGTGTGTGTGTGTAATATAATTTGGCAGCTAAGCATTTCAGTTTCTTTTTTTAGTTCTATTGGATCAGTTCCCATCTGTGTGTGTGACTGTATGTATATGGGTCTTGCATGTCTTGTTCTTGCACTTAGGGCTTTGTAATCTTTTCCCATTTTCTTTCCTATTATCCTATAAGTGTAGCTTGCTAAATATTGTAGTATTTTGTATCAAACCAGAATTCTGCTCATGTTATCAAACACTCAGATAATGAGCAGACATTTTTACAAGACATCAAACTAAAATGGGTTCAGACGGAGTAAAAGATGTTCTGTCATATTGAATAGTGATAGAATGTGGTTAAGCTCAAGACTGAGAAACCTGATTTGAATTTACTTTTGTCTCAAAACTCAGTTTATAAATAATACATGATTAACTCCTGCACTAATAGCTGAGGTTTTAAGAGACAGTGGATACTTAAAATAGTTATTTTATTTTTACAACCCCTCTACTTGCTCTACTACATTTTAGCTTGTGTAAACCTTTTGATAAACCATTTGTGTCTGTAAACATAATAAAACTATTTTTTTCTATTGTAGATCTAAAAAACAAACAAACTTGGTTTTCTCCAAAAGCATATCAAATCTGCATAATCTCACATCAACTCCTCACTTTGCAAACAGTGTGAAAGACCTTCCAACTATGGGAAAGAAATCAGTTGGTAAAATGGCCTGTTGACCTTTGCCACATGTCTTCTCCCTTTCTCACAACCTACTTTCTGCCAATTCACTGTCAAATAAAGGTAATTAGAGACGGTTGTCAAAAAATAGAAGAAAGAATGGCCCGACAGAAAACTCTGGAGATCTACCTTTGGTGGCCCAAGGATGAAGGGCAAAATGAATAAAAGATTGTAAAAGCAGCCATACAGTTGACATATCACACATCAATCCTGGGCCTCCTGTTGTAGGTCCATGGGACAGTGGTACGATACGGATAGTCAACACAATACAGTTGATTCATTGGAGGGCAGAAAAAGCTAGATGATTGCAAGAAGTACAAGACATATTGGTGTGTCCCCTTTGTCATCGCACTAGCATGGCGCAGCATTTGGCATTTAGGTTCAACTCCGGGCTGCCTAGTGAAAGTCCAACTGGCGGTGGAAACACCGTCGTAAATACGTCAAACCATAACATAGAGTACCCAACTTCACCATACCACTCAGTGGAAGAGTGGTGTTTGTATGCCTCAAGTTCTTGAAGGTAATTGTCTGTTAAGACAATTGGGTTTCATTGTAGTCAGAATTTTGATCAATTGCAGTAAACCTTTTCCAGATACCAGTAGTTTTCTGACCTTTTTTTTTTTTTTTTGGAGAAACTGGGTTTCTTTTGTTCTGCTGATCTTACACCATTGGTATTCATTTCCCAAATAAAACATGTATCAGCACGGTGGTTAATTTTTGTTTGTTAACTTCCCTGTTGACCTTTCTAGACAAGACCTTTCTAAGCTATTTGTTTAACTGAGTTGCATATTGACCTAGTTTCTTAACAGTTTTTTTCTTCTTTTTTGTCTTTTTGTCCTGCAGTACAAGATTATATGGCGAGCAAATGTTGACACATGGGACAAGAAGTTTCTAGGCTGAAATACCCTTCCATCTACCTCAACAGCTCTTGCTTTATACGCAATCTACCTCAGCCTGTGTCGTGAGTCCACCAACATCAGCGACCTCAGAAGAGGCCGGCGGATCACTTTTTGCTTCGTCAGCAGATCTCTCCGGTAACAGCCAACCAGCCGCCGTCAACACTAGCATCGTTAGCTAAACGCCTTGGTGAGGGAGGGTCCTCCTGAAGGAGTCATGTTTCGCCCGGGTTTGTGATGTCCGAGCCCTGCAACGGACCTGGACCAGTTGAAGAACGGGGGTGGATTCATCGAGACGTGCCCCACTTTGTGATTGGCTGCGAAGAGGATGAGCAAGACATGGGCCAAATGGAGGCTGGCATGAAGAACGAGATGCTTCGTCACGACGACATGGAGGTGTATGAAAATGAATCGGTAAGTGAGAGAAGTGAATGACATCATGTTGCTGCCTGGTAACAACCAAAGGGGTTTTGAAAAAGAGACAGTCATATCTTGGCAAAAGGAATCAATAAAGTTTGTTCTTATAGCACATTTCAGCAGCAAGCTGCTTTACGTAATAAAAACACAAAATTACTAAGCTATTGAGAAAACCCCATACAATCAACAACTGAACAAACATTACATTTTGATGAGTGCCATCACCAAAATCATACATATCAAATAAGAGAGCAATGAAGTCTTTAAAAATCAACAGAAGAAGAGTAACATTCAAACAGGGGAATAGATAAAGAATTGGAAACGATCTAAAACCTGGCTTGGGAACAGAGATGGATAATTGTAAGACAGAAGGTGCTGTTTGTGGTCATTTTACACAGTTATTCTTAAACACCAAGTTTTCTTTCAGCATAATGACTTTCTGAACCAGAGTAGCTGAATCCCGTCAACAACAAACAGCACTAATAAAAGTTTGGATCAGGCCTACTGAAAGAATAGCGGCTAGGTTAATCTGATAACTTAATCTCCATCTTCCAGGAGCTGTGAGACAGATGAGTTTGTTCATCTTAGAGAAAGTTGCAAAATAGATCATAATTTCCTTGATAGTTTGCCTTGAAAAAAAGATTACATCTTGTGACACACTCCTCTTGGGGTTTGCCATAGTGGCTCCACACACTATCAGACTTTTCACTATAATCAACAGACTGTTGTGTATAATGTGAAGCAGTGACAGCTGTCATGTTGTCGAGTCTCTCTTGTGCCATCTGGCTCCTCTCCATTTCTCCCCTGCATTTCCATTCGCCGCAGTTGTAGCAGCCACATTCAGAATTGGACACATTTATTAGCAACACTGTGAAATAAAAGGAGGGATTGTGCTACAGCCAGTATCAAGTCTGTTCATGCAATGAAAAAACATTATAAATAAAATGAACACACACCAAAAGCTGCATTTGTGACGGCCTTTTCCTGACATCACTGAAAAAGAACCAGTTTGTCTGCAAAGGGAGGCTACGTAGTGATGCAACATTTAGATTCTATTCTGTCTATATATATCTGTATATAAACCATGTTAAAGGTCTCATGTGTAACAGTAACTGCCATCTAGTGGCCATGTTGTATATAGCAACCGTTTAAAATTAACTTTCATCCACCATTATCTTAAAAAAAAATCTGAAATATCAAATTTGGCTAAAACTATCTGACCAAATGTCCTTTTCTGTTTCCTTTCATTATGAGGTCAATTAATAAACCTTCGCAAACTCTTAGATTAAGTAAAAGTAACAAAATCCTCAAAAAAAACTTTCTCACTTTTCTTTAATTAATTGCCTTGTAAAAGATAGTTGCATGCCTGATTTTGACGGCCATTTTCCCATTTATAAAAAGCTAAGTTTGTTCTAGATTAATGAACAAGCTAGATTTTACAATTTCTCAAACAGCTTAACAGTAGATTTTTTTAAATACATGTTTATTACTGTCATACATAGTATTTTAAACAAAGTTATTATCCAGTTGAAATAAAACATGAATAAGCAACACTTCCTGTTTGCATCGCCTACCCTTGTCCCTTCCACCAGCCGTCAGAGCGACAGATCGTTGTGGGCATATGTGCCATGATGAAGAAGTCCAAGTCGAAGCCCATGACTCAGATCCTGGAGAGACTCTGTAAATTTGACTACATCAATGTCGTCATCTTCCCTGAAGAGGTGATCCTGGAGGAGCCTGTGGAGAAATGGCCGCTCTGCGACTGCCTCATCTCCTTCCACTCCAAAGGTGAACTTTGCATCTCCATTACAGGCGACTGAGTGAAAACGTTGGTGTTTAAATAACTATGTGCAGTTTTTTGTGCTCCCTCTGACTTTACTTTAAACATCTCCCTGACACTAATCCAGCTTCCAGTTTCATCCTATTTTTACATCCATACTTTTTATGGTGTTTTGATTTTTATCTGCATTTTGATAAATGAGTTTATCTTAAGACTTTCAAGTCTGCATAATTCCAACTCATGTTGCAGTCAGTCTGTCACATGCAATGTTTTTCCACTCTATTTTTAAAAACGTTAGCTGACGGAGATAAGGGAACACTATCGTCTGCAGATGCAGTTTTTCCAGGAAAGAGAGAAGGCGATGTTTACCCAAAACCTCTTCGGGACTCGTACAACCAGAACGACAGAAACACAGTGCAATTATCTCTATGAATCACTTGTTACTTGTTCTGAAAAAAGGCTGATTTATGCAACAAAAGCAGTTCGAGTCTCTAGCAAAAAGAAAAAGAAATGCTGTTTTTTTTTCCCAGTAAATCCTTATGTCAATTCAAGTTGATCTAAAATGTGATGTATTCTTTTTCTTTCCAGGTTTTCCTCTTGACAAAGCAGTGGAATATGCTAAGCTCAGGAATCCAATGCTCATCAATGATCTAACATGCAATATTTCATTCAAGACAGGTGAGAGGCTCAAAAACGAGGAAAAAAATTAACTTTCAATACATGTGTGACGGGACTTTGATTACAACAACAGCAGGAATATAGCAGATTTAAAAAAAAAAAAAAGTGAAAAAACAAGACATGAATATACCACAAAAATCTGTCAAATCAGTTGTGTTAAAATTCTAATTATTTGCAAAACTTGTCTTAACCCTTTACTGAAAGCCTCTTTTTAAATGTTTTAATGTTTAAAGTTTTAATGTCAGTAAAGCTTAACAAGAAGTTATTTCATCTGACAGTTAAATTTGGAGATTACGTATTTTTTTCTTATTTGCAGTTTTTGGTAAAATAAAACAAAACAAAAAAAGTTTTCATGTTTTTTTTCTTGTCTGGATCTGGCTTGTAGTTAGGAAATCTTTTCCCAGTCTTAGTAATGAGCTGTTCTTGAGAAAATGGCATAATTGCTGTTTTTACAGGCTTTCCGTTTATTCTCTTTAACTTCCTGCTCGTGATAACACAAAGGATCACTATGAATGTTGCACAAATTCACTGTATTGTGGTTGTCTGTGATATTATTACCGATGTTAGGAGGGAAGTGTATCGGATCCTTCAGGAAGAGGGCATCGACCTGCCTCGCTACGGCGTGTTAAACAGAGACCCTGACAATCCTGAGGGTGAGAACATTGTCGTCTTTTAAAAAAATAAGCAGTTTTAGTGAAATGATGCCGATTGTTTATGCAGATTAGCAGGAAATATT
Organism: Poecilia picta; assembly: GCA_033032245.1. NCBI lineage: Eukaryota > Metazoa > Chordata > Actinopteri > Cyprinodontiformes > Poeciliidae > Poecilia > Poecilia picta. Next base: position 6,255,837 of record CM065358.1, read on the forward strand.
CTATATGCACTTTCTTTATTTAGAAATAAATGAGTTTGTGCCAGAAAAATCTACAGCAAGATCTGCTTTAAAGATGCAGTATTATGTAAAATCAGCTTTTTTAAGTTTAACCTCATGTTATTTATTATAAAGGGTTAATAGAGGATCCATGTTGTGATAACTTCCTGTAGGTGGAGTTTCAGACAGAACAGGAGTTTCTTAAAGAGACAGAGGTCCAGTTTTAAGGCGCTAAATTACAAAGTAAAATTTCTTTTAAGTCATATTTGGCAGCATTTTTATAACAACTGAAGGTAACATAGTTGGGTGATTGTTCTATAAAATGGCACTATACACAATACTGCCCCCTTTAATTAAAGTTGATATTTTTAGATTTGCTTGGGTACTAAGGGTTCATCATGTAATAGTCAGTTTGTAACGAAATATAGAAAAATCTGTTGTTTCTAAAATCCACATTTTCTCATGTTATTTGCCGTTTTGACTGTTTCTTCATGCGTTCACTGGTAAAGGCTTCCTGTTGAACGGCCTTTTCACACGGCCGCTCGCTTTGTGCAGAGTGCAACCTGGTAGAGGGGGAGGACCATGTGGAGGTGAATGGGGAGGTGTTCCCTAAGCCCTTTGTGGAGAAGCCTGTGTGTGCAGAGGACCACAACGTCTACATCTACTACCCAACGTCTGCAGGGGGAGGCAGCCAGAGGCTCTTCAGAAAGGTAGCTGCTGTCAGCCTTCTCCATTGATCTAATTCTCTGTTTTTGAAGTTTTAATTTTTGGAAAATGTGGATTTTTTCTTTTTTTTTTTTTTTAGTCTTTCACAAATGCCTTTCTGGGGATTTCAGAGCAATGTTAACCCACACAAGAACTACCATCTTGTCTCACAGCTGCTATTTATTTCAACTTTGATTTCTGGTCAATTGACAGAAAAAAATTGTTGAAATAAAAGCCAGCTTAAAAAAATCTTTCTGTCATTTGTAAAGGTTTGTTTTAGAGAAAGAAAATTAAGAGGAAAAATAATTCAATTAAAGTAAGAAATCAAGTTTGGTATAAAAAAATGTAGATTTTATTTTTAAATCTACATATGCATCCCACCACACTTCTCTGTAGAAGATGGAATCGATGCTCCGCAAAAGGCTGTTGATGTTAGTTGTGCTTTCTTTTAATTAGCTTCCTTGGTTGATAGATCTTGTGCTCTGTTCTTTTACACCTATGTGATATTGACCCAAGTGACTTCTATAAAAAACCATTTGAGGTTTTCTATTTTCGTATGGCCTGTGTTTATTGCTATATTTTTAATTTAGATCGGAAGTCGCAGCAGTGTCTACTCCCCAGAGAGCAACGTGCGAAAAACTGGATCATACATCTACGAGGAGTTCATGCCGACTGACGGCACCGATGTGAAGGTACTGTGTGGACACCAGCCTGCCTTTTGATTTTAATGTGAAGGGCAGAGTGAGTTTGTATGGAGCTATATTAGGTCCATAAATCTTACTCAAGAAAATATTTTGAATCTGAAAAAAATTATTCTAAACTGGAAAAATCAATTTTTTTGAAAGTGCAAGGTAATATGTCAACTGAAAAATTTATCAAATAAAAATTTTTGATTTTGAAAAAAAAATTGAACTGGAAAAAAGAAGTTTGAAAATAAAAAATAACTTTAAAACTACAAAAATGAAAAAAGATTCAAAACAGACCTTTTTTTTTCCAAATTCATTTTAAAATTTCAGCTTTTTTTTCAGTTTCAAACCTAAGACCCTGCTAGGTGTGGGGGCGGGGCTTCAGATGACATCATGACTAAAACAGCTAGACAAAACATTCCCCTGTTGCATTCGGAACTGTGGGAAATTAGAAATATCTTTACACAATCACCAGTATTCTGTGCTATAATAATATAAAATGGTTCATAACAAGAGTGAAGTAGGTTAAATTTTTTTTTGCCTATTTAGCTCCGTACTTAATAAGCTTGTAAGTACATTTGTATTATAATTGTGGGGTGGGGAGGTTTTAGATATTTTAAGTGATTTTCTTCCTGCATGCTTCACCCAATGGTGTCAGGTTTACACAGTGGGCCCAGATTACGCCCACGCCGAGGCCAGGAAGTCTCCGGCCCTGGATGGTAAGGTGGAACGAGACAGTGAGGGCAAGGAGATCCGCTACCCCGTCATGCTGACCGCCATGGAGAAACTGGTGGCCCGCAAGGTCTGCCTCGCCTTCAAGGTACCTGGAAATTATTCAGCACTTTTCTATTTATTTATTCAGAATTTAACTCAGAACTTCTTGTAAACTTATTTCTGAACAGCAACAAATCTGAGTTTGTAGGTGAAACTCTGTAAAGTGGAAGCTATTGAACTGATATGTTAAACTTTGTTGAACACTTTGAAGCAAATTTGCTTTGTAAAAAATGTATGCCAATAAGAATATGCTTTAATTTTTACGAGATTTCAAACACATCTCACATTTACACAGATGTCGTAACGGATGTTCTCTTTATTCCAGATCCTTTGGATTCTCTTATTTCTTTTCCTCCTTATTTTGGTCTAAACTCTTAAGTGCTGCTGTTTATTAAGTTGTTGTTTTTTACTGCCTTTTTGTTCAACATGCCAGTCAGTTATAATATAGGCATGTTTAAGAAATAAAAAGTTAACGCATAGATGTGTTTTGTTTTGTTTTTCAAAGCAAACCGTGTGTGGCTTCGATCTGCTGCGAGCCAACGGCCATTCCTACGTCTGCGACGTGAACGGCTTCAGCTTTGTGAAAAACTCCATGAAATACTACGACGACTGTGCCAAAGTCCTGGGGTAGGTGGCGCTGCACTCAATAGTGACTCTTGGTAAGATGAGACACAATAAAATAATCCCTTATTAGCCTCACAAGTGAGATATTTGAGTTATTATGACAGAAAGTGAACAGAACAAAGGAGTAACAGAAACAAAAAGCAGAATAATAAAAAACAATCCAGTGTGGAAAAAAATCACCCTTTGACATTCGGTGAGGTTCATCGCTGGTGATTCACTGACTTAATTATGATCAAATTTACAAATGTAGACCCCCTGCATGATGTTTATGGAAATTTTGTGCATGTCCACAATGCTGGAGCTGGTCCATGATGACAGGTGAGGCTCTGCCTCAGTCTGCAAACACCACACAAGTTAAACTAGAAAAGTAAATATGAAAGTAAACATGAAAATGTACAGATACGAAAAAACAAACATAAATATATATATATATATACACACAAAGATACATTTAGAAAACGCATGCACATGCCCTCATTTATATACACACACAGACATGCACGTGTAATTGTAGTTGCACACTAAATAGTGTTAATAATAGTTTTTAGAATTCTTTACTCTTGTTTTTTTATTTGTTATTACAGTTTCATTTAGGCCTGTCACAGTAAGAAATTAAGTAATTAAATTTTGGAGCTTCATTACATAACTTCAACACGTCTGATAGAAACTACATTAAATGTTCTCAGGGAATCTAATCTATTTGTCCCATTTAAAAAAAATCTATTTTCTATTTTTATGATTGTTGTCATTTTGAAGCACTCTGGTCAGCTGTTGTATTTTAAATGAGCTACATGAATAAATCAGACGCTGACCTCTTCACCAGGAACATGGTGATGAGAGAGTTGGCCCCCCAACTGCACATCCCCTGGTCCATCCCCATGGAAGCTGAAGACATCCCCATTGTCCCGACAACCTCAGGAACCATGTATGTATGACTCACGAAACATCGCAGGACATGGGGAAGGCATCCAGCTGCCTTCGACAGTCATTTATATCATCTAATCTGTACAAACCATAATAAATCTCTCTTTTAAGCTGTCAACATTGAATTACATAGGCATTTTATTTTATTTTATTGCGGGGTATCAGACTAAAGCGGGTGAATACAAATGGCTGCTACAATGTCCAGTTTTTAATTCTTTATAGACCGTTATGTTCTTTGTGTTGCTCTGTTGCATAAAATCTGTCTAAATTGGTTGCAAAATGACAAAATATGAAAAACTTCAAGACGTGTGAATACTTGAGGAAAATATTGCAGTTTGCTTATGGGTTTGTAGAGCTAGATGTATTTTATATATTAAACAAAATGATTTTTACCTTAATTCTTGTCTTCCATCTTAATATTTCTTTTAAAAGGATGGAGCTGCGCTGTGTCATCGCCATCATTCGTCATGGAGATCGGACCCCAAAGCAGAAGATGAAAATGGAGGTCCGTCATCCTCTGTAAGTCGCTTCCCTTCCACCTTAAGGTCTCTGCGTTTTCTCCTATCTAATAGTTGGCCTCTACAATTAATTTGTTGATAAATGTCTTTGTGAGACTTTGCTCTGTTATTACGGTAGTCACACAAAATACTGCATGAGTTTACACTGCGATATGGCCCCAAGGACGAAGCTGACATCAAGTAGCTTATCAGCTTGATAAGCAACTTGGACATCGTCCATTTTCTCAAGTTTCTGTGGAATCTTTCAATTCCTGCTTCTAACTTGCATTTTATGGGTTTTATTAAATTGAAATCTGTCCAGAATGCAGCTTCATGTTCCTGTGTTCATAAATACAATATATTTATTTGTGTTTTGCCTAAACAGCTTCTTTGAGTTATTTAAGAAGTATGGAGGATACAAGACGGGCAAGCTAAAGTTAAAAAAGCCCAAACAGCTGCAGGTGAGTGGTTCTCTCTTTTTTTTTATTGATACATTACATATCAATAATTTTTCAGTGTACTTTTCCTTTTCTCATAAGCTGCTACATTTCCAGTCAAAACTTTACATACACTCATCAAAAAATTATTGAAATCTTTTAATGATTTATTTTCATATTTTCAAGTATGAATGAATTAAACGTAAACCATAATTTATTTTGTAAATCTCTTAGTTTAGTGAAAATTCAACAAGCCAACTTGTTGAAACTGTGGCAAATTTTAAATACCTTTGGTCGTTCCTGGACAGTTAGCTCAACTTTTTGAAAACACTGACGATATTTTGAAGAGACTCTACCTTTTAATAAGATTTAGTGGTCTTGATTTATGTCTTGAATTTGGGGGAAAAAAATCCTACTTTATTTTTCACTACAGATGGGTTCAGTGAATGCGCATATGAAACTGGTGGGTTCGATACCTCAAAGGTTAAGAACCACTGGTTTGGACTGAAGAATCGAGGATTTTACTAAATTAACAAATTTACAAATTTTTCCTGTGTTTCAACAGGAAAAATGTTTCTTCACTAACGGTACATACGGAAAATTGAATAGGGGTGGCCAGACCAGGCTAGAAAAAGATGGAGGTGGCACTACTTAAAAAATACAATATTATTATTATTTATTTATTGAGTTTAATTCCCTTTTAATTGAATATGATTAGCAATTTTCAAAGAGGGGCCATGCCCCCCTGGAATCCCCCTCTTGTTTGCTCCACTTATGTTGCTGAGTCGCCTCATGAGCTCATGATGTCTAATCGTAGTCTTGTCCAGCGCAGAGGGAATGTTTTGCTCATGGGCAGGGAAATCGGACACTCCGTTGTCAGTCAAGGATAATAGCCGCTGTGATTCCAGGAAGTGCTGGACATCGCCCGCCTGTTGCTGGTCGAACTCGGCCAGCACAACGACTGTGAGATTGAGGAGAAGAAATCTAAACTGGAGCAACTCAAGACAGTGTTGGAAATGTGAGTGTGACATTTTCACCTGTGACATAAGCTCGCAGCTAAACACACACACACACACACACGGACCGTCCGTCATCGCTCTGCAGTTTTTCCGGGGACAGCTTTCATTAGCGGGCTCCTCGACCTCCGCGGATCGCCTTTCAACACCTCAGCAGGGCCCATTCATCTTTTTCATGCTCGCTACCAAACACTTGTGTACCATGAAATCACCATCCTCTCATCTTGACTTTAACTGTCTGTTTTCTTCTTCTTCTCCTCCCCCTTCCTTTATCTCTCCGGTCTTCCCATCCGTCCTTCTCTTTCTCCACAAGGGAATCCAGCTTGAATGTGAATCAGTACGCACCCTCTCCCTTCTTCACTTTGAAGGATGCGGTTTTAGTCAACATGGTGTACAAACTATTAGGAGCATTTCAAAAGTTTCCTCACCAGAACAAAAGCTGGAATTTTTCAGATTCCACCCATAAAAATACATTTTTAAGTTTATGCAGTTGTGAATATACGTATATTTTATTGTACAGCTTTACAATAAAATATACCAAGCATTCCTAATGTTTTGTACACTTTTTCTCTAAACTCCATTTATTTTAGGCTTTAATAATTGACTCATACACAGTCAAATGATGATTTCACTGTGTTCCTGCGTGTGTAGATCAGTGTGTTTTACCCCTTAATGTGCATGCTGTCCTCACCACACATCAGCTGAACTTTAAGTCCCCTAATGTCTCCTTACTCCTGCCTTCGTTCTGGTGTTGGTGCTCCATTGCTGGTCTTCTTGTGGGCTCACCATCTGATATTAAATTTTGAGTTGAATGCTGAACTGCAGGGCGGTATAAAGAGAATAAGTTTATAATAACTTCTAAGATATATAAAAACCAGAAGTGAATCGATTAATCATATTAATTGTGATTAATTTGATTAATCGATTAAAATAATCAACTAATTTAGTAATTGATCGTTAACTGGAGTATTGGTCATCTGCTGAAAGAACAAGACACTCAGAGCAGTAATTTAGCCAAAACTGCACAAAAAATTTACACATTTTGCATTTAAGACAAAAAATAATCACCTAATCTGCCCCACACTGTGTGAAGATGAGCAGAAAGGGATGAGCCTGTCACATGTTCACATTGGAATTTTTTTTCTTCAAATAAACAGCATTCCTTTAATGAATGCTGTTTATGCATTTTATAAAATAAAATGTTTTTCTTATTTAAAAGTGAAATGGCGTTATTTGCATCTTTCAATGTATATCCAATATCGTCTCAGCCAGAAAAAAACGAGCATCTGATAATATCGGCCTGCATCTAAAGTCTTCGATATAAACACTCCGCCCAGCATTTAGTTGGCCCCATAATCTTTTGGTCAAGCCTTTTTTAACAGTTTACAGTCCAGAATAAGCAATAAAAGTATGTTTGATTTGCGCTGATATTGTATCGGGTAAATATCGGAATTATTCAATACTTAACGATGCGATATCTGTATCGTATCGGAAATGAAAAAGTTGCGTTTGGGACACCCCATTTAAAAACATCCGCATTTTGCCACCAAGACGATCTGTTCTTTTCTCTGTTTTGTGCTCCTCAGGCAAAAGCACAAATCAAATTAGATTTCTTTTAAATAGAGGTCCCTTACTTACATTGTAGTGTACATTTAAGTCAGCTTATCTCTATCATCCTTGTAATCTACACCATGTTTTTTTCCTGCCTCAGCTTCCAGAATGAAATTGCTTTCTGAGACCTCTGCCCACCTGCCTGACCTGTCGGCAAATACCAAGCAGTCACTAGTCAGCAGAATGAGCCAGATCCTTAGTAAGAGCTCAACATGATGTTTCTCAGCAAGGCCTTGTCTGGAGGTCAGCTGGTACTACTTGGCCACAAATGTTTAACTCTGAAGGACCCAATGAGTAACCGAGTTCCCATCAAACCAGCTGCTAATACTGGCATTAGCCTCGTGTTTTACCCATGTGTCAGGCCTGAAGGCTTTTTATCGTTTTCAGCTTGTGTTGTAAGAAACCTGGAATGGAGCCTAGATGTGTGTTTTAGTGTTGCACATTTAAACAAAGCTCGTAAAACCGAGAGGCGCATTCCAACCTTTCTCCAATTTTTTTTCTTCGTCTGTTTTTAATGTTTGTTTCAGGTACGGACATTTCTCTGGAATCAATAGGAAGGTCCAGCTGACCTACCTTCGAAACGGCCAGCCTAAAGCCTCAAGCGAAGAAGAAGGTAGAAATAAACAAACACTTTTAGTTTTTCATTGGGTTTCCGAAAGCATTCAGATGCCTTTAAAGTTTTGACTCCTTCAAAAGCATTGCAGCCATTTCCTTAAATTAAAAAAGTCTGTATTATTTCTCATGAATGTACTCAGCATCCCATCTTGAAAAAAATAAACAGAAATGTAGAATATTTAGAAATTTGTATTAAAAAAAATAAAGAAATATTACCAGGTCAAATGTATATGTTTTGTACAGATGATGACCAGGGCCACTGGGAAAATAGGAAAAAAAACCAAACATTTTTTACCCCCAGAATTTAGACTTTAATCTAAAAAAAATTCTGAGATTAAAATCAGAAGTGTCGTTTCTTTTAGTGACCCTGAAGTAGTTTTGACAAACATAATAAAAATTAAAGTTACTAGTCAAACTAATTTTGTAAGTATGTCAAAATCACATTTTCCATAGATGAATCAAAACTGTATGGTCAGTGATTTTTGTTGTTTTTTTAATTGTTTTGCATTTCTTTTGTGTATATCATTACGCTCAAACACAGCATGTGTTTGATGACATCACACAAGGCATCAGATTTTTTTTTGTCTTCGTCAATTAGTTTTTTTCTTGTTTTTTTTCCCTCCATATTTGGAAATTCTTTCTCCAAATGTGTTTGTTTCTTTTCCGTGCGGCTGCAGCTAATTCTTTGAGCAAATGTATAAAGCACGTGTGTTTGTGAAGAGGACCAGAGCAGACAGAAAGAAGCAGGTTCTATTATTCCAGAAGGTCATAGAGCAACGATCTTCAGTCAGAGGCCTTTTCAGATTTGTTGCGAGACTCTACTGCTGCCGTATATCTTGCTTTAAGCTTGACGTTTAGGTCGGCATCCATGATGGCTGGAGAGCCAGTGTAGTCAAACTGTATACTGTGATTAAAAACCAGCACCTGCAGACAGTGCATCATCTTCATCGCTGTGGAGATGAAGTCGTAACCTGATCAAAGTGAAAGCTGTAGTCATAATTTCTCAGCAGTCTCGTGTGGGAGACATCTTGATACTCCAGTTGGCATAACATTGTCTGTCCTTCGCTCTGCGTCTCCCAGCTTGTTGAAATGTGACGTACTCAGAAACGTTGAGTTTGACACAATTTTAACTACAAGATACACAGAAATGCTTTGCTAAACAATAATCAGTACAGAAGGTGAAGGATTTTTTGTTTTTCTGTTTTTCTGCTCTTTCCAGACTGTAAGAAGGACGGCCCGTCCCTGCTGCTGGTGCTGAAGTGGGGCGGGGAGCTGACGCCTGCTGGCCGGGTTCAGGCTGAGGAGCTGGGCAGGGCCTTCCGCTGCATGTACCCTGGAGGTCAAGGTAGCGAACACACACACACACTTCACACACTGTGTTCGCTCAGAAAGGGTTAAAGGTTGCCATAAAATGCTTCGCTATCTTGTGTCCACTGATCATGTTTCTCAAAATAACACAAGTAGGTATTAAGATACTAAGTTATTTTATTTGTTTGTCAATACACTGACATATTTTTTTTGTGAGGAACTAAGTGCACAATGCAATGTTCCGCAGGGACACTTTAAAACAGGACACCAAAACAAAGCAGATTAGCTCCTGCTGCACGATCTGTTACTGACTGTTGGGGTTGGGCATTTTATTGCATTATATCGCTTATCATTTATTGTGATGAATTTCTTATGTTAAGAAATTTTAATTTATTATTTATTTATTTATTATTACAATAAATGCAATTAATGTCTAAAACCTCCCAATACAATCCACACTGTCAGGATTGTTATTTAATATACTTTTTGTTCCAATACAAAAATCAGTACAAATCACACTTCTTTGTGTGACTGGTGACCTGAATTGCTGTGTCATGCTGTCACAGTCATGCAGTTACCTAAAATTAAGGAGGAGTATTTAGTTTTTATTGTCACTTTTATTGTTATCATAATAATACCACAAAATATCATGATAAAATTTAGGTCCAAATCATCCGGCCCTACGTTGACTCACTGAAAGAAACACTTCTGGATCTTTCTTGATGCGTACATCGACACTCATAACATATTTATATGAATTAAAAATACTTGTTATTTGAGGACCTGTTGTCCTAGACCAGGGGTGGGCAACTCCAGGCCTCCAGGGCTGGTCTCCTGCAACTTTTAGATGTGTCTCTACTTCAACACACCTGATTTAAATAATGAGGTCATTAGCAGGACTCTGGAGAACTTGACTGCACTTAGGAGGGATTCAGCTGTTGGATTCAAGTGTTTTGGACCAGGGAGACATCTAAGAGTTGCAGGACACCGGACCTCCAGGACCAAGTTTGCCCACCCCTGTCCTAGACAATGTCATGATTTTCTTCGTGAATAATGTCATAATTTAGTTCAAAGATTATATTTGCACCTGAGATTTTGATCTCCATGGGATTTTAGCCTGGTTAAATAAAGGAAGTAGGAGAAAAAAAAATTAAGTAGAAAATTGACTGTAAGGTATTTATGCCCTCAATGCGCCCTCTGGTGGACTCATCAGGAACAAAACAAATACCTTTGTTTTTATAGCAATCACATCTTTATGAGATTAATTAAAGACATTATCACATTGTACAAGACTACATTTCACGTGTTTGTTGGAAACACAAATGTATCACGCCATCTTTCCTCGTGCTTGATTTGGTTGAATTTGGTTGAATTTTAAATATTTTTCAGAAAGTCTACCAAATTGCTATTAAACCGTTTCTCTTTTTGTTGTTCTCTTGATGTCATCTACTAATTATATGACTACAATGACAAAAAGTACAAACAGAAATAAAAATACCCTTCTTAGTGGGCATATCAACAAGGGTATTTTTTATATGTTTTGGCGTGTAAATATGTACGGTTCGTGCTTGCAGGACAGGTCATGGAGTCGCATATTTAATTTCCCTCTGGGATTAATAAAGTATTTTTAAATTGAATCTACAAGGCCCTTATACTTTGCCTTATTCTTACATTCAAGTTTATTCGCCTAAGTTTATTTTTATTTTTTTATTTCTCCATAAGTGTTTTAGCAACTATAGAAACACATTGCATTTAACAGTAATAAATCTATCTCACTCGTAAAGCTTTCGCAAGTATAACCATAGAAATCGATATTAATGTTCCCCTGACCTGTTTTTGTGTATAAACATGCTTGTGAGGAACTGGTTGTTCAAACTGGTTGTGGGCCTGTGTGGCGCAGTAAGGAAAAGAAATGTTGGGTTTGAAGGTTTTCCATTGCATGGAGATTTTTCCTCTTTAATCCATCTTAGAAGCCTTTAACTGACCTTCCCTTCTAATGCTTTATTATCAGTGCATGTAGAACTACCAGTTCTGCTCAAACAACCTGAAACTGAACTAAAAGTAGATGCACAGGCTGCCTGTGTTGCTTCCTGTTTTTTTTTTATTCTGTAAAGGTCACACACTTCATCCCAGCCACTGTTATCATTCCTCTTTCATTCACCACAACTTTTTGTCAATTAACTCTACTCTTCTCTTCTTACCTGTTGTTGCTATGTGTACACTACTAGCCCGTAATCGCCGGTCCCCTGGCTGCGAGTCCCCTGTTGACTTTGGTAAGACGAGGGGTTTCCTGGCTGTCACCGCTCCGCCACTCACTCCTGTTAAAGCTGCAGCATGTAACTTTTATTTTAATAACACGAAAGGTTTTAATACATGTTTGTTAAAACTGTCACCATGTCATAGCAGTCTGATATGAGACGGATGATCTGTGAAAAGATCAAGCTTCTTCACTTCCTACTTGAGCTACTATTGCCGTCTAGAGAAATCCACCACTCCTGGTAAATAAAACAACCAATCAGAGCCAGGGGGAGGGTCTTAGTGCTGTTAATCAGCCTGCACTGCTAGTGGCAGAGAAACAACTCAACTTTAAACCATCAGTGGCTATGCTAGCTAGCATTAGCATTCACCACACAGAAACTGGTTGTTTCTATTTAGTACTGGGAGGAGACAGAGGAGCTTTTTCACACAGACACTCTGTTTCATGCTGCACTGTCACAACATGGAGACTGTTTCAACACATTGTAAACAAAAATATTTTTTACATAAGTTGCGTACTGCAGCTTTAAGGTCCATCCGTCTCTCTAACATGATCTGATTCCTTCTCATTGTGATTTTTGGTTAATCTCACTTGGCAACTTGACAATTCCTTTTTGTTTTTCCTACTGAGATTGCTGTGGATTGTTTGTATCATTACTGTTGAAGCCACACAACACACTTAATAATAATAATTTAATTTTTTGTCATTTTTTGAGGCCTAGTTTATATTCCGCACTGTAAGTAAGGAGAGGACAAGCCGCCAACATGCTTTAAATTCAAATACGGCATGAAAACACATGTCCAGGGAATATCTTTATGCTGCTGGACTGCACAGAACTGGAAAATGCATGAAACATTTTATCTGTAGCATTCGTTTGACACCGTGCAGAGACGCAGTGCCTTACAAAAGCACTCATACCCCTTGAAGGTTTCCACATTCTTGCTGTCACAGCACCTAACCTGACTGCATTTCACTGGGACATGAAGTTGTATGTAAAGAGAAAGGAAAATGATGCATGTTTTTCCAGATGTTCCAGATAATCAGTAGTTTAACCAGCTTTTGTAAAATCTCACCATTGAAACGTCTTGTCATTTTTTGAGGCTTAGTTTATATTCTGCACTGTAGCTAAGAGAGGACAAGTCGCCAACAGCTTTAAATTCAAATACAGCACGAAAACTGTATTTGCTTTTTGCCTGTTCTTTACTGCCTCTTTGTCTTCTGAAACCTTCCATGTTACGTTAGACAACAGACTCTATGGAAGAGGAATAGTTCCAATGGAAAAAAAATATTTTGACTTTGATCTCTTTGATTTGTTTGACCTTGATCTATTGGACTCTGATTCAATAATTTTGACTTTGATATCCTTGACTTTGATCTTGAAATTCTAACTTTGATCTCTGAATTTTGTCTTTGTCATTGACCTGGATCTGTGATTGGTTTGATCTGGTAATTTTTGACTTTGATCTTGAAATTCTGACCATGATGTCTTTGACTTTGTCTGAATTTTGACTTTGATCTCTGAGTTTTGACTGAGTTCCTGATGATGTGCCTGTTTCACACAGCAACAATGTGATGTTGAGATATCTGTAAGAAATTGTGTATGTAAGATGGTTACTTTTTAAATTTGACCAGATCATCTCCCATCCCCAGACGGTGAGATGGAAATCATGTCGGCTTCCATAAAGACCAGAGTTGTGAAGCACTCTATTGCCTGTCTTGTCACACCTAGCGCTGCATTTTAGGAGATGGATTTTAATATTTAATTTTATTATCTGAGTAAATGTATCATTTTCCTTCCTCTTCAGAAATGCACTTCTTGCGTTAGTCTACCACATAAAACTTGCAGTCAAACATTTGTAGCTGTAAGGTGACAGAATGTGGAAAAAGTTTTGAGATAACTACACTTTTGTCAAGGCACTCTTAATAAATTGATTTATTTTAAGCATGAAAAGTTGTGTTTGCTGAGGAATGTAAAATGTCTGCTCCGACCTGTGGGTGAGTGCGTCTGATCGGAAGGTTTACTCAGCTTTTATTCACTTTCAATTCATTTTATACAGAGCTCAAACTTTACGATTCAAGTCGACATTTACGTGAAACGAGACGAGGCGGTTTAAGACCGCTACATTTGGACTGAAAGTGACGCTCTGCCTGCTCAGGTTCTCTGTTGCAGATTATCGGGGGAATCTTCGGTATTTTACGGTGAAATCAACACATCATCGTTTTCTCTTTGTCTGCCGACATCGCCGCTGATTGAGCCTTCCCTTTAAAAAAAATAACAATTTGACTGCAAGTTTTAAACCAGCCGGTCTGCTTTGTGCACGATATTCCAGGTGATTTTGCGGGGTTTCCTGGCTGCGGCCTGCTGCGTCTGCACAGCACTTACCGCCACGACCTGAAGATTTATGCCTCTGACGAAGGCAGGGTTCAGATGACGGCTGCAGCGTTTGCCAAGGTAACTCTGTGGGCTCAACCGACAGATGAAACTTTGTTTATGAAGCTTAATTAGGAACACACAGAGCTGGTGGAGGGTTACATAGCTATGAATGCTATGTTGTCACAGTAGTTTATGATTTAAAACCATTAATTAAGAACACAAGTCTTGATTGATTTTAATTTCTTCAAAAGAGTATACAAATATAAACACACAGAAATTATGTCATGATTTCTGCTGATTGCAGTTGCTGGACTGTATTTCCACTTATTTAATTTCATGTGGAGCTACAATTAATTATTGTTCTAGTTTTATACTGTTGATTAAACGATTAATTGGGTAAAAAAAATAAATCCACATTCTGCAGATTTTTCACTCCAGCCTTTTTTAATGCAACATAAAAAAACAATAAAAGATGCAAATAAACAAATAATTCTATTCATTTTTACAAAAAGAAAAACATTTTATTTCCTGAAATGCAATAGCAGCATTCTTCTAGTGAACGCCTGATCATCTGCAGCTAAAAATACATCTAACACCAAAATGTGAAAAGCTCAAGCCTTTATGCTTCACTTAATATTTATACACATTAACAATTCAATGGCAAAAGGTGCCAAACAGGATTTTTTTTTTTTTGAGAATTTGAACAAAATGAAGTTAAAATGATGCCACTTGATTTTTTTTTTTTTTTTTTTTTTGGGGGGTAGAACATATTTACAAAGTTGTTTTGTTTGTTTCTCTTTGTTGCAAAATGTATATATTTTTGTACAGTATTGTCTGAATTACTGCTGAGTCAGCTGTTCTATTCAGCGCTTGGCTTTTTTTTTTCTTCTTAGTCTGTACATCAGTCTACGATTACCAAATTAGTTGCCGATTATTTCAATAATTGATTCATCATGATTAATCGTCTCTGCCCTTCCTTTCATGCTTTTAAGCATGAAAGGTCCATATTTTTCCAGTAGTTTCCATCTTGACTTTATTTCCATCTGTTGGTGTTTGTGTCCAGGGTCTCCTGGCTCTGGAGGGTGAGCTGACGCCCATATTGGTCCAGATGGTGAAGAGTGCCAACATGAATGGACTCCTGGACAGCGACAGCGACTCTCTGACTGACTGCCAGCAGAAGGTGAAGGCCAGACTACATGAGATCATGCAGAAGGACCAAGACTTCACTCAGGACGACTTTCAGAAGGTAACTCAAAGCGTGTCAACAGGCTGTTTCAAAACGTTGCCTCATATCTGCTGACAGATGAGTCTTTCTGTGTTTCCTTCATGGTCCAGTTGGCCCCGACCTGCAGCCCGTCCCTGGTGAACTCAATGAAGGTCATAGAGAATCCAGTCAAAACCTGCGACAAGGTTTACGCGCTCATTCAGAGCCTCACCTCGCAGATTCGAAAGAGACTGGAGGACCCCAAATCCGCAGGTAGACCTTAAATCTGCGTAAATGTTGAGTCTCCATCCATTGTTTTTATTCATTTGTTTAATTTAGATGAAATTGATTCAGTACATTCATGGATTTGATTATAAAAAATCACCTTTCATTCATTTACCTGTATGTCATGGCAATGTGACATTCAGGTTGTTGTTCCCAACATTGTATTTGGATATCTTATTTAGGCTACTTTTAACATCCATTTTGCTCTTTTATTTAATTCAAGGACCTTTCAAATGTTTTAAAGTCTAAAAATTTGTCACTGAAGTTTCCAGAAGCTGTTGGCTTTAGGTTTGGGTTTTAGTTTCACTTTCTTGCTTTCTAAATAAACTTCCAACGTCTCAGTTTGTTTTTGCTGTTGAAAATATGTATCCGTCCCTCCATCTATTACATGTACAGATCAAGGATCAGAAAAAAGTGTATCTAACATCTCTGCAGACATTCCGATATTTCTCTCCTGTTTCTCAGTAACAGTAATGGTGGTTGTCCTGTGTTTCTCTCCAGATCTGCAGCTGTACCACAGCGAGACGCTGGAGCTGATGCTGCAGCGCTGGTCCAAGCTGGAGAGGGACTTCCGTATGAAGAACGGCCGCTACGACATCAGCAAGATCCCGGACATCTATGACTGCATCAAGTATGACTCGCAGCACAACGCCTCCGTCGGTCTGGAGGACACGCTGGAGCTCTTCAGGCTGTCCCGCGCTCTGGCCGACATCGTCATCCCACAGGTTAGATCGCTTTCGTTCGCCTCAGGCCTGGTGCAGTTTGATTCTTTTTGATTTGACAAAGGAATATATATGGATCAGAATGCAGAGTGAAAACATTTTGGATCCTTGTGGTTTCAGGAGTATGGCATCAATAAAGCGGAGAAGCTGGACATCGCTCAGGCGTACTGCGTCCCTCTGATGAAGAAGATCTACCTGGACCTACAGAGGACCCACGAGGACGAGGCCGTCAACAAGCTGCACCCTCTGTGAGGTCACACCCAGACACGTGGTTACTGTGCTGCTAAAGTTTGTCTAGTTTCTTTAACCTTTCAAAGATCAGTATCTTAGTTTATATTTTATCTTAGACTTGCTTGCTTTTTCCATCCAAGTGGAGTTGAGCAGAAAAAAATCTTGAATGAATTTTTTCCACAGATGAAACCAAATAAATGTGACTTAAACTCAGAAGTTAAATATCTCATTCTTTTTTTCCCTCAAGTTCTTAGTGGGAAAAAACTCACTTTTAAAGTTTTCTGTCTTGGCTAGAAAACTTTTTAATTATAATAATAAAGTGGAATAACTGGATACTCCAGCTAATCCTAATGTGATTGAATTGAAATATTGAAAAAAAATTATATGTTTTTATAAATGCATCTATTTTTGTGAAGTGCGTTGAGATTAATTTTTTTGTGAACTTCAACTTTATGAACAAGCTTAAATAAACTAGAGCTGAAATGATTCATCAGGTTCATCACAATGAACCGTTATTGAAACTGGCAACTGATTTACTAATTGATGAATCGATAACTGGAGTACAGACTCAAAAAAAGGCCTTTTATTGGAAAAAACCCCAAAACATTCTGAGCAGTAATTAAGCCAAAACTGTACAAAATACCAAATTCCTCTGAAACCTGCCACGCTACAGTAAAAATAAGTGAGAAAAACATCAAAGTTAATGTATGAAGTACTGTAGTAGTCGGAGCTGTTCTGTCGATCATCTGCTCTATGTGACCCAGTCAGCTCTCATGTCCGTTCCTGTCCCCCTGCTGTTCAGGTATTCCCGCGGAGTGATGTCTCCTGGTCGCCACGTTCGCACACGACTCTACTTTACGAGCGAGAGTCACGTCCACTCCCTGCTCAGCATGTTCCGCTACGGAGGATTGCTGGATGTGTGTACAGCCCTCATTCACTTATCCTTCTCAAGTCATTTCCTTTCAGGCTTGTTTTTGAAAATATTGTCGGAGATTTGCCAGAAACCATCTGGGCCTCATGAGTAATTATTGTAATTAATTATTGTTGTGGCGCATTGCTTTACGCAGCACAAACTTCCAGAAAACTGCAGATATGCTGAAACACTTAGTTCCTTTCAATCAAGGCTTAACAACCAGACCTGTTTAGATCTGTTTGGTTAGTAGTGAATGGACCTTTATCAAGATATTTAATGTGTATTTATTTGATGACATTTGACAAAATCTAATGCTTATTTCTTGTTTTGTGATTGGCTATGTTTTTATGGTGTAAAGCACTTTGAGCTGCCTTGTTGCTGAAATGTGCTTTACACTGATAAATACGTTGATGCATGCTTGGCTAAATGAGACTCATACGAGTCTTGGACAACATTTTTTTTGTTTGTTTTTGTTTTAAAATGTCTGTGTTCAGAGCCTTGCAAAAGTATTCTCACCTCTTTAACCTTTCCTCTTTAAAATCGCAGCGTTTTAATGTTGTTATGTTTAAAACGTTTTGACTGACCAACACAAAGTGAAACATTGTGGAGAAGAATACAAATGTTTCTCAGAATCACTTTACAAACAAATGTCTGAATTGTGGTGCTGTTTTAGAATTTATCAGGGATAATTCCATAATTCTGGAGGAGCTGCAGAGATTCACAGTCGAGAGAGTCTCAGCTATTAGCTACGAAATCCTCCACCGTAAAAAAAAAGAAAAGAAAAGTCATGGCTTTCGTAGGCAACACCAGACATGAAAGAAAATCTGAAATTTCAGCGTGCCCTGCTTCAAGCAGAAAGGACTGATCGTTGCTTAAAACACATAAACTACTGCTAGAACTAACTGGATGGAGCTAGCGCTGTAGCACCTAGCATACATCCTATACCCTGAATGGTTTGCAGCGTATAAAGGTCCATGTAATAATGTTTTATTTAAGTTTATTAAAATTAACATTTTCATTTGAATAAATGTTTCTCACAGAAAGTCTATTGTTTGAACTAATCATGGATTCCTTTCAAAAAAAAACACAAGAGCAAAACCTGTCTTGAAAAAAAGCAAAAAAGGCTTTGTCTTTGAGATATTTTTTTATTTTAAAATTGTGTTACAGTGTAATTTTACGTCACAAAAAACCTGCTGTTTTTTTTTTCGTCATGTTTTAAAACCATGCATCACTTTTCGTCCACCACTCTGTCGGTCCATCTCATAAAATCCCAACAATTCACATGAGGCTTGTTGTTGCTATGTGACGAAACGTGAATCGTATAAAGGGCGTGCGAATGCTTCTGCAAGGCATTGTGCGTGTGTTTGTGTGCGTTGGTAAGGAGGTGAAGGACCAGCAGTGGAAGCAGGCGATGGACTACCTGAGCGCCGTGACTGAGCTCAACTACATGACGCAGATCGTCATCATGCTGTACGAAGACAACAACAAGGTCGGTCCGCAGGCCGCTGCTCGTCTTCCTCAGTTGATCTCCGGGTTGCTTAACGGGAAGGCCGTCTCTTTCATGTCCACGAGAAGGACCCGTCCTCAGAGGAACGTTTCCACGTGGAGCTCCACTTCAGCCCGGGGGTCAAAGGGTGTGAGGATGAGGAGAACGTGCCGCTGGGCTTTGGTTTCCGCCCCGCCTCATCAGAGGTCTGTGATTGTGTTAGAAGTTATTTATATATATATATATATATATATATGTAGTATTTTTATTTTTTTCCAAGTGGCATAGCACCTTTCCCAAAAATGTGAGAGATGCGAGTTGACCGGGTTGAACTACTTTGGGCCGATTTGCAAAATACATGCCACTTCCTGTCGTCTTCTTTGTCTCTTCCACCAGTAGTAACATCCGTTAGTTGATCACTGGTGCAAAAAAGATTTTTCCATTGCAGTATTGGGAAACTGACTGATTTTGATAAAGCAAAAAAAAAGCAAAAGTTTTCAAAAAAACATGAGTTTTTTTTTGTTTGTTTTTTTTTCTAAAAATTTCCATCTCTCCAATATGCAAATTTGTTTTCATAATTCCAATGGCATGGAAATGAAACCTATGCATCCACGCCAGGTTCGTTGATAATTTCATAAAATGATCCATAATGGGTCGCTGGGTGAAAACTTGACTTGTCCATATTTTGACCAATCAGAATGAGGACAAAAAGCCCAATCAGGGAAGCCTGGAGGATCTTTCCCAGGACCAGACGGACGACGCTCTTCCGGTCACAGAGCTCATCAACCTGCAGAGACGCTCTCCAATGATCCGCAACCGCAAGACGGGCTCCATGGAGGTAGAGGAGAGTCGGCCTCTCGGCAGCACCCACAGTGCATTGCTGAGTATTGTTACTATTATTGATGCGAGCCCTTGTTTTTAACCAGGTCCTCTCTGAGACGTCACCCAACCATTCCTCCAAAGGCTGCACATCCCACCGGCTCTTCCAGTCGTGTTCCCGTCAGTCTCCTGAGATCAAACCAGCGGGAGGCCTAGGTCAGCTTCTAACTCTTTAAGTGTTTGTATTCTTTCCTTGTGTGTGTGTGGTCGTGTGTGTGTGTGTGTGTGTTATCAGGTCACCCTGCTCTCATATCACATCTATTTTAAGCTGTCACCACCGATGTTGCTCGTTTTTTTTGGCCTTTTCCCCACCTTCACCTTCCCACCTTATCCCCTTTCAGTCCCTTCCTCATCGCCTCCCTCTCCTGTTCCTCATGGCTGCATAGCTTTCAGTTCAGCTTAGCGGCAGCGCAAACAGGATCAGACTCCAAACTATTCAGGTGAGAGGTCAGCTGGGAGTTGAGGCGTTCGCAGCCAACATCAGGATTTCTCTGTCACAGGATGCTTGCAGATGATCTGATACTCCCTGTAGGAAATAGGCATCCAACGCAAGGCTGCAGGTTTTAGCTGACTGCTGTTTTACACAGGAAGTTAATGTCATGGGATCAAACTAAACGCTCTCAGGTTACTGGTCGCTAATTTAAATTTAATTGAATGATCTACAACATCTCTTGCCTTGCAAAACAATTTGTACCCCCTTAAAGGGGCAGTGGTGTGTATTTTCCAGGCACATAATGCAATCAAGTAGCCATGTTATTTGGAATTGTTAGAAAATTATATATATATATATATATATATATATATATATATATATAAGATTTGACTTTGCAAATTAAAGCCTTGAAATTGTCCTTAAGAAGCTCCTGCTCTTTCTGAAACTCCACCTTCAGGAAGTCATGTAGTTAGTGTACGACACAGAAGAGGCAAGTTGAGTTGAAGTTGCCCGTTCTTTTCCTCTTACAAATATAAACTGGTATTGATGCAATTTGAGTTTGACATAATATATATTTTTAAATCTTTTTCTCGGTCTATCACAACTTCAAAGAACACATCCAGGGCTTTTCTTCCCCCAGAGCTCAGCGTTTCCAGGGGAATTTAACGTTTAATAAGCCTCAGAAAATGGCGACGCTCTCAGGCACGAGTCTGCTGCCTAATCGGAGCCGCATGGAGAAAACCATGAAAGCAGGAATGTGACATCAGAGGAACAGAAAGGCTTTCTGTCATGTGTTCTCCATTAGCACGCTAACAGCTTCCCTACTTGCTGCTCAATGTCACCTGAACGACTCCGATTGTCTTCTAATCAAATTCAACTTAGCTCTTCTCAATAAACAGAAGTTTCTATTAACGCTCGGGAGTCAGTTGACGCGTCAACTGACTCCCAAGGGTTAAGCCTCCTTGCCACTGTGGATATTTACTGATTGTTTGCATCTTTTTCTCCTTAAGTTGAGGTTAAAGGTACATCGTATCAATATGTGACTGTCTGAAAGCTTCACAGTAACTCCTTGTGAAGGTTCTGATGCACCAAGGAGACTGAGGACAGAACCACCTGCTTTGTTTTCTGCATTGTGTCTGAACAAAATGTTAGTGCATTAACACCCTGCAGAAACAATCCTGCTGCCATCTGTGGTGCATGACGGCAAATGTTCACACGGCTTCAGCGCTAAATTTATTAGGAGTTGCATTGATTATTTAGTAGTGATTCACACAGTGACTTTCAAAAGTATTCACACCCCAACGAGGGCCGCAAATCCATTTGATCTATTAATCAAATTTTTGGTTTTTGAAGATTTACGTTTTTGGAAAATCTGGATTTTGTTTTTTGTTTTTTCACCAATAAACATCTTGGGTTTTCACAGTTTTCACAGTGATGGCAGCGCCCACAGAGCGGCCATCTTGTTTGGCAGCTGCAGTTTATTTTGTCTTTGAATTAATTCATGTCAACAATAGAACGGTCCAGATATTTTAACTTTTTTTTAATTACAAGAATGAAGTCCTATTACAAGAATACAGTCATGGCAATACTAGAATAAAGCTGCATGCCACACCTGGCATGTTAAATCAAAGTGGGGCTGAATTTGGTGCTGAATCCATCCTGGAAGTGTTTTAAACTTTCAGGATTGAGTTGACATAAAATGTGACTGACCACATATTCTAATGCGTTATGTCGTTCATTTAGTGCTTCGTAAAAGTGTTCACAGTCAAACCTTTTCACATTTTTCACATTTAAATGTAGTTTTTGGGGGATATGTCGTTGTCCTGAGGTAGTTGGCTCCACTGAGGAATAAAACAAGAGTCAAAGCCTGACCTGGCCTTTCTGCATGCAGTTTGCATGTTCTTCCCGTACATGCATGTGTGAGCTCCAGGTGTTCCTGCTTCGTTAGCGGTTACGCTGAGCTGCCCGTTGGAATGAGTGTTTGTGCTTGTTTGTTCTCTGTTTTCCTGTGATAGACTGGCGACCAATCCATGGCCCCTCACTGTCCCGCACGGATAAGTGCTGTAGACAATCAGTGGATGGAAAATGGTGCATTTTTAACAAAACTTTTCAGTAATAAAAATCTAAAAAAAAAAATGTGGCACATGTTTGTATTGAGCTTTCCAAAGTCAATCCATCCATCTTCATCAGTCAAGTCCCTGCTAAAGAAGAGCATCACAGCAGCTTTCTGCTGCCACTGCAGTATGTGAGTGAAGGGAGTCATCGATATTACAAATGAAAACCAAAAATTAAACACAGGTGACCTCAGATTTCATCTTTCCAACACCTACATTGCAGCGCTGACTGGCTATTCAGACAATTTTAATGGAGTTGACTCCATGGGATGTGACCAAAATAACTCGCACGGCATTGTTCGAGAAATGTCTGGGTGAGAGGTTACCTCTACTTCATCACAGGAGGATTTTGGAGCAAAGTATGTAAGGGATGCAGAAAATATGTGGAAGAAGTTGATGAGATTGAAGTGAAGCGTTTTGGCTCGCGTGCAAAATGCTTCATGCGCCACAAAAGGCTGCACCTGAACCATAAAAGCACCATCCCAATGGTCTGACATGGTAGTGGCAGTGTGATGATGTGGGAAAGATGGATAAAGCTAAACGCAGTGCAATCAAAGCTAATCCAAGGTTCACCTTAAACAAGAGCTCAATACAAACACATAGACACCACACTTTAAACTAAAAAAAACTTAATGTAACTTTGTGTTTGTGTGATAAAATCACATTAAGGTTTGTATTTATAACTTTAGGAGCTGTGAATAGTTTTGCAGCGAACCGTCTAACCTGAGTGAAGTTTCTCCCTCACCTTCTTCAAATCAGACAAAAATTATTTGTTCTGCGTTTGTGTAGCAAAAATATTGGTTTGTGCCGCTGTCATATTAAAGATATTAAGAAATGTCTCCAGAGGTCATGAAAGGTCAACCTGCTCCCCACACACACACACCCCACACACATAATCTTCAAATCAGACAAAATTGGTGTCAACACAACTACGTTTGTGAAGCAAAAATTGTTGCTTGCGCTACTTGGGCTTTGAATATACAAATGAAACTTTAAAGGTCAATTTGATTTTGTAAAAGTATGTGGGGCTGTGGCTAGGTCACCTTTTGACCTTTAAACATTTGTTAAAGGTCAAAAGATCTTCTGATTTGAAGAAGGTGGGGGACAACTTCACTCAGGTAACCGTCTTCATTGCAGGGCTGGACAATGAGCAATATCAATACTTCTGATTTAATATTTAGGGTTCAGTATGGCCACCTTCTCAAAATAAAGGTCAGTCAGAAAATGATTTAGACAACAGTCACTTTTGGCAAAAAGTGAATTAGTCCGTTATTTTAGAAAGATGACGAGTATCTCCAATCCAGAGAACCATATGGGATTCTGCGAGATCTAGGCAGAGGAAAGGCTTTAGCCACTCATCCCCTAAGCTAGGTTGGTGGTGTGAACTACCTCACTCACTCTGTGGTTTCCTAGTAACAGCCTACTGACTAGCTTAAAAATCAACAACTGGTGTGGAATGAAAACTGGATAAACTAGAAAAGGTCATGAAAGGTCAGGTCAGCAGTTTGGCACCATGTCAGATATAAACTATGGACATGAGCTGATATGAAAGACTTGCACCATGGAACAGTTTTCAGCCATATTGTCCAGCCCTAATTCAATGTAAACGTATTTAATAAAAACAAGAAGCCTGACGCTTTGTTTGGAACAATACCTGCATGGTGTGTAAATGAAACGACTCACCGGTCATACTTCCACTCCCACCCACCCATCCACCCTTCACCATCCCCTCCCTCCCCTCCCCCTGACTCGTCCTCACACAGGCTCGCTCTGCTCTGGCCTCTTCAGTGCCTCAGCCCTCGGGGTGTCCTCTAGCGCCCCCAACTTGCGGGATTACGTCCGCACCCAGCACCACCACCACCGAAAACCGCCTCTGTCCCCCGGCAGTCTGCCGTGCAAGATTGGCATGTTTGGTACGTTCACAGCGGTGTCCGTGGGGTCGGGTGTCCACATCTCCGCCCTTCACCTTTTTTATTTTTATTATTCTTTTTTTCTTTGCTTCTGCTGGTCTCGTCTTGGAATTATTGGCAGTTCTTTCCTGTTCTACTATTTCCCTCCTTTCCCATGAAATTTCAAAACACCCCGTCTTCCTCTAAAGTTTTGGCGACACTGATCTGATCGCAGAGTGACTGGCTGTGTGGTAAATGTTTTGCATGCAGGCACATGTTGGGAGTGTTCAATGCTTAATGCACTAACCGTCACCATCACACCTCTGCCTGCTTGGGGATTAAAAAGGTTTGATTTTTTTTTTTTTTTTTTCTTTGCATGCCGTGGTGCTGTCTCCCCATTTGTGGAATTTAATAATCTGTCCTAAAGTAGCTTTGGTGGCTGGAAGCCCAAATCCTGGCTGCTGTTTCCCTTTTTTTCTCCTACTCACATTTTGTGGTAATCCTCACTACAAGAGCCAGTAATTCAACTGGAAATAATCCAATCTGATTTTAAAAAAAATCCTCACAGTGCTACTGGTAAAAAGCAGCAACTCTCTTTGCACTCACTAAGATTTCTTAACGATCGCCTACATTTATGCCGCACAGCATAATCACACCATAAATGGTAAGTTATTTGAGTTGGGATTAAATTGTGTACAGCAGGAATTTTTCCACCTAGTGGTGTCGCTCTGATAGCAAAACTTCACAGCACCAACAGTAAGAATGACTAAGGGTGAGTATATGAACCAATCAACATTTCATTCAATCAGTCATACTTATCCCCAGGCAGATGCTGTGAAGCTCAGCAGGATAAAGAAAAAACAAACCCATGTCATCAACCTCATTTGAAAATGTTCATTTTGTCTTTATTTAAATGTCTGAAATCGACTAAAGGTTTAAATCTTGAGGACTTCTCTTCACTGGAATTAAGACACCAACCCAAACTCCTGAAAACCTATCAGAGGGGTGCTAAAGGGCTTATATTCTCATCAAGTTGTAGGAAGTTGCACGTAATCTGGGTTTTACTCTGACGGACCTGGAGAGTAGGTTAAATTTAAGCCTCGAGAAAAACTTGTAAATAACTAAAATACATGTATGTTGATGACCTAGAGTAGGATCTTGGGGAACTCCATGTTTATAAAAAAGTCTGAAGAAGAAGAAGAAGCAGAAAATGTCCTTTAGGACCTGAAAACCAAAGTGCTGAACTTTAACCCCTCCGTGTCGAAGGTCGGCGGGTTCTGGTGTCGAATGCAGAGGAACAGCGGAGGGTTTTGAACCAGCCAGCACTGTAATGCAACATGAGAGATTATTCACTTCAGACCGTCGTTAAAATGGGAAGTGACATTTCTGGCTGAGGCGCTTCTGCAATTGTTTTAAAATCTTTATTATTTTTATTTTATTTAATGTTTTAGACATTATGGTCTATAATAACTGCATATAAGTTATTATAGATTCTTTTTCAACAATAGAGAAAGATCAGTCCCTCAGTTACGCTTTTAATCTGTCTAAAACTATACAACATATGTCACTTACATTTCAATATTTTGGTTTTATTTACCTATAGATTTTGCACCGTTGGAATAAAATGCGTGCTCCCAAATTGTAACCAGTGCAGCGCAATTGCACATAGACAGAAAATAAGTTATTTTCCTCTGTAAAACTTCAGAGTCTTTCAATATGAACTGAGAAACTCGATGTGGTTCAGAGTGTGTTGAGAGATTTCTTAACATGTTTTAAATTCCTGGTGTTTTGTTTATACCCAGCAGGTTGAGACACCTGTAACAAATAGACATTTTTGTCTTTGCTCTGGATTACGTCAGCATGTCTTAGTGTATTTTATTGACATTTTATGTGTTGACAGATTATTACAAGTTATGCATCTTTTCCATTTGGCTAAAAGATCAAATTGAGATCAAATTTTCGACCTCTGTTTTTTTTACTTCTCACTCTTCATTTTTCCTCAGAGTTGTTGGCAGAACATGTGAATCAGAAAGCCAACTCTGCCTTAGTTCTGTGTTTTTGCCTCTCTTTTTTTTATTTAAATTTCCATTTCTTTGAAAAGCACGCAGGCCGACAGACTGGCACAGATACCAGCACCTCCAGTAATCCCAGTTACCTTTCTTATCTCCTCAGAACTGCTCTCTATGCCGGCAGTAAAGAGGTTTTCTGTGTCGTTTGCCAGGCATCCGACCAATGGTATGTCCGCTTTTATTCAAGTATACTTCGACAATTCTCTAGTTCATTTTGCATGAGCCTTTTGTGTAAAAAAAAAAAGAAAAAAAAAGAAAAACCACCTTTGGGGATGTGGAGATTTGACTGAGTCAATGAACGTTTTCATTTATTTTTCCATCAGAGTTTCTGTTTCACCGCACAGCCTCGGTGTTTGATGAGCCTTGTGTTGTTTTCAGCCTGCATTGCTAACACCACCTGCTCTGCCTGTTCAAGGATAATTTACCTTCCTGATTCTGCCGTTTCCTCACAAATTCTTCTCTTTCTGGAATATATCTTCTTCCTCAGATATATTTCCACATGTAGACAATCTGTGTGCACATCATAACTTGTACTCACTTAAAGCCTTTTGTTCCTTTTTGAGTCATTTGTACTTTCCAAAGGTTGTGGTCTTCTGTTTCTCTGTGTATTGATGTGGGTTGTTGTGTAAAAGTGAGAAGATAAAGAAGATGTGGAGAATCCCCGTCACATCGTTGGAGGACTTCAGCTGATTTAGTGCAGTTCTGAATAGGGCGTGTATATTGGGTTCAAAGGTGTGCATTCTGCTGAATTCGGTTTTATTTTTAACGTGACATCACTCTCTCATTTTGTGTTTTTACATATTTAAAAGTCAACAGACTATCTAGTAACTGATTTTTTTTTTTATATTGTCCCCAAGTGTCCAGATGGTTGATCAGAAAGTAGGTCATGCCGTCAGTTTCATCTCCAGTATAAAATGTCCTGTTTTGAGGTGAATGAAGCTTCTGCACAGTGTAACATAAGACTATGGGAAGTTATTACAGAGTCACTATTGTGATATGTTAGTAGTCAGTTCTTAAGTACAGTTGATGGGCTAACTCATGAACAAATGAACCCCCATCGGGAAAAGAGAAGCGACTTCATCCTCCAGCGCATGTTGCTTGTGTCATACTAGAAACACGCAGACACAAAGGTTCTGGCTCAAGACTTATGCAAAATTAAAAATGTGATCAATTGTGTTAAAATTTTGTAGCATGTTAAATTTATCTAATTAATTAATCTCCCAACTAAACTGAATACGAGTTAGGCCTCTGGTTTGTGGGTTTCTGCTGGGTCTTTACACATTCTGGCATGTTGACAGTTGCTTTATGTCTCTTTAGTGTTAAATTTAAACTGATATTTACTATGTTCAGTATGGTTGTGGTACATTGGGTTCTGAAAGGAGTGAACCTCATGGTGTTTGCACCGGTTCTCGGTGTGCAGAGTGGGACTTGTGCTGCTTGTTTTGTGCAGTTTACAGAAAGATTTTCGGTCATTTGTTGTTGAAAAAAACCTGGCCTTGCATTTTAGGTACACTTTGACTCTTAGACCAGAAGGAGTACTTAATTATTAAATGCTTATTATTATTATTTTTTTTATCTTAATTGTAATCTGTTGAGAATAAGGGAGACAAAAATAAATTCACCAAATGGCAAAAACTTGAGGAAATATGACCTGTTTGTTCAAATGTTATCCAAACTAACTGATGGAGTCTTATTTTTTTAATTCTTTCTCTTTTTTGCCCATATTTTTTGGCTCTGGTTCTGTGTTCACATTTGTTGGTAACTTGACGTCCAGCCCTTCTAAAGCTAAACTGTCTTTTTTTAAAAGATTGTTCTGAGTTTAGCTTTGCGTGTAGACCCAAAAGTTCAAACTTTATTTACTTTTTGTTAAACATGTTCAGTGTGTTTCCAGTACGGCTTGTGGCCAACTTTAAACAGGGCTTCTTGTTTGTGTATTTTTTTCCCCCCAATCTACGACTTCTTGCCACTCTTCCTGAAAAGCCAGAGTTGGGACTTTAATGACTAAATGTTTTCCTGTTGGACAGATTTTCTGACTCTGAGCTGTGGATGTCTGCAGCTCCCCCAGAGTTATCACGGGCCTCTGCTTGCTCAGCTTGTCGGTCTACAGGTGTGGCCTCGTCTCAGTAGGTTTGCAGTTTTGTCTCAAATCTGCAATGGGATCTGCTAGATTTTATTTATTGGGAATAAATTACTGCCATGCAAGATTTTTAGTTCCATGTGCGGAAGTGCCACAGATTGGATTTTTGGGGTGTGAAACGATTGGAATTGGACTGTTAAGATTTTGGCGGACAAAGCCATGTATGGGTCGCATTTGCCTGCCTTGAACTGGCCGATTCAAGTCCAGACTGCAACTTGATTGTAATGTTATGATTTGATGGTAAACAATAGTTCTTCAAGGAAGAGCAGACCAAAATCCCTCTAGAGGAGGAGTGGGCGGTCCCAGTCCTTGAGAGCTGGTGTCCTGCAACTCTTCGACGCCTCTCTGGTCCAACACACTTCATCAAGTATCCAAGTCACCTCCTAAGTGCAGTCCGCTTCTCGAGGCTCCTGTCAATGACCTCATTATTTGACTCTGGTGTGTTGAAGTAGAGACGCATTGAAATGTTTCAGGTCACCGGCCCCTGACACCTGGGGTGGCCCAGTCCTGATCTAGAGGAATGTTTGTTGGTCGTTATTGTTTTCTAGGTGTCCTATCAGCCAAGGGGTCAGCTCCTTGTGGACAGGGTCAGGCTGGTCTGGAAAGCTTCCTTCTCTTAACAAATGAAATCAGCTGTTTTTCCTGTTATCTTGGTCTGAAATTAGTTGTTCAATCTGAAAAATGGAACCTGGACAACAAAGCAAAAGCAGAAACGGGGTGTTTCTGTCAGTCGACACACTGAAGACCTTCGAGAAAAGAGAAGTGGTGCCTCGGGTCTTCCTGTCTAAAGATGCCGTGGTTTAAGCTCCTTAGCTCCCACCTCTCCTCATGTTCCTCCTGCTGCTCCGCTGTGCTGTCATCTTCCTCCTCTCTCTGTCCTCTGCCTCTCCTCCCTCAGAGCCCTCAGATGAACTCGCTGAGCTGGCGCTGCAAGGGTTTGACTCTGTCGCCCTGGACAGGTCCTTCTCCTATCACCTGCACCACTGCCCCTACCACCTGCACCTCCTCAGGACCCAGCTGACGTGCGGCCTGGAGCTCTCCGACTGTCTCCACGGTCAGCCCCTGTAGCCCGCGCGCTTTCCCCCCGCTCCCCCCCACTCCCGTCTTGCGCCTTTGGACCTGTACAGGCAAAAGATGGCTGCCATCGATTCCCTCTGAGCTTTGCATCAGCTGTAGCCTCCTGCGTTGGTTGTCATGGCTTGGTTTCCTGCCTGTTGTTGTCTGTCTGGTTTTTCTAGTGGTGGGTCTGTTTCATGACTACAGTGTTAAAAACGCTTGCATGCTGACCGAGGAAGGCAGCATCGTCTTCCTCTCTGTATTTAGCTGACAAAATGTACAATCATTTACACAGTGGAAAATTTAATTTAAAAAGTAGGGCTGAAACGATTAATTGTGATTAATCTGTGATTTAAATAATCGTCAACCAATTTGGTAATCGATTAATCGTTAACTAAAAAAAAGGCCATTTGAAAGAGAAAAACACTCAGACCTGTATTTAGGTAAAAACTGTAAGAAAGGTTTCTACATTTTTGCATTTAAGATGAAAACATCCTTCTTTGTTTGTAAGTATGTTCTTTGCTAAACTCGTTAGTGACGTCGTTTTACCAGGTTCATATCCTATAAGATATCTTAGCATCTTTTGCTATCCAATCATTAATCGGTTAATCAACAGATCAGCCCCACACAGCATTAAGTCCAGCAGAAAAGATTGAGTTTTTAGAGATTATTTTTAGCTGCAGATGCTTTCTTTGCTACAAATGACTGAGCGTTTATTAAAGAAATGCTATGTTCTTGCATTTTAGGCAAGAAAATGTTTGTATTTTAAAAAATAATGAAATTTTTTTCCATCTTTTCATGCATTTCTAATATTGTATAAGAAAAGCTTAAGTGGTTAAATTAAATATCTGCAGAATGTGCCACTTTTGTTGCATGATTAATTGATTAATCAACAATGCCAAAACCTTCTGTAAAAATACCATGAATATCAATTCTACACAGAAATGGGTGACATGTCATTTTTTTGTACTCTTCCCAGAGCAGCAAAAGTAAAATAACATCTTAATTACACACTTAGGATATATGTGAATGTGATGTATTATCTATTTGTTTAACGTTTGGATTAAAAAAAACGTAAGCAAAAATTTAAAATAAACTCATAATATGGATAGTAGTTTTCATGTAGCAGAGATGTTAAGCATCACTTTTATCATAAAGACAATGATCTAAAGATAATGATACTCAAATGAAAATCAGGCCCTCTCAGTTTAGTTTGAGGCTTATTGGATGGATGTGAGAAGAGACATTTTTTCTTCAGCACCGATGTGTTTTCAGAGAGCATCGTCTGGTATTAATGGCACCAATTAGGCCTTTTAAAGAGCGAGAGCACGACTCTGTGTCAGTACACTGCCGCTCTCCCAGGAGGCTTCACGGTCAGGTGGCCCACGTTTTTCTGATTTATTTTTATCGGCATGATTCATGGAAATGCTTAAAAATGAAGAGTGAATTTGAAGAACCTGGGTGCTTTTGTTTTTGGAAAAGAAATGGAGTAAAACCTGTCAGATTGACCTAAAGCCTTTGAGAAATTATGCTTTTTTTGTTTGTACTTTGCTAAAAGGTTTCCAGCTGAGGCGTGATTCCCCAGAGAATCTGTTAATTTAACCAGGTTTACTGATCCTGCTCCAGAGGTTCAGAGGTGGAAGCGCTGCGTCTTAGTGCCTGGATGCTGTGTTGGGTTACAGCAGGGTCACATTTCATTCTTTTTTCTCTTCCTGTTTTCTTGGGTTGACATTTTGTACCTGTGATGTTGGTTAATTTTAAAGGTTGATATAAAAAGGAAGCTCCTCCTGTCTGGGACAGAGTTACTGGTTTTACTGGAAGTCATGACTACATTTAATTTTTCATTGTAGTTTCAGTCTAGTCCTAACCAACGTTTAGTTTGTTTTTATTTTACAATTAACTTGTGTTCACCCGACAAGGTGCAGGATTCACTGTAAAATAGTTAAACTTTCCTCTGGATGATTGTTACTTCTTCACTTCTTGGTTCCTTTAAATCCTAAATAAATCCAACTTTTTAAAGTACATTTTAAACTCTGACATTTCCTATTTCTCTTCCTTCTAATTCAAAAGGTCTGTTGTTCATAACCGTGACTACAACTTTAAGGTTTCATATTTTTATTTTTTTATTTTTTTTGCCAAAAATTATTTTTGCAATAAAAATCACCACCTCTTAATTGCCAAAAGACGATTATTTAAGCCATTATTTTAGGAAGGTGACAGTCTTACTTTTGCCATATCTTCACTTTCAAAGTACCTTCATACTCGGCGTCATATACTGTAATCATTGTGTTGCCATGGTTACGGAGTACGCAACACGTTCCTGCGTACACACGACTCGACGTTCCCCTTGACGTTCGCCGATTAACCGGTGAGAAAACTCACGGGTGTTTTTGTAATGTGGCTCTGATTAACTGAGACTCATGTTGCTGTGTTGCCACATCTAACCGATCCAAAAAGGCTGTCTGGTCTCGTCTCATCTTTTCTCATCTTGTCTTTTCTCATCTCGTCTCGTCTCGCAGTAGCTCGGTTGTTCTGTTTTTGGTTTGGCATGGAGTGATGTAGCAGCTGCCTGAGGAAGAACCAATAAGCTCAGAGTTGGTTTTGTTCCCCTCTCCTCTCCCTGCACCCAGTGATCTGGTACAGTAAAGCGTCTCTCTCTTTCCGTCTCTCTCCTCTTTGAACCGCAGGATTCGAAGGCTGCTCTATGGTGCCCTCTATCTACCCGCTGGAGACACTGCACAACTCTCTCTCCCTGAAGCAGGTGGAGGAGTTCCTCAGCAAGGTGTGTGAGAGCAGCGGGGAGGCCCAGGTCAAAACCATGAAAGGTGGGTCTTATGGAAGCTCAGCACTCACTGATGTTGGTGTTTGGAGAAAATTCAGCTCTTATGTAACTTTATAATATGTCTGACTTTAGAGTTATGTGATTGAGCTGCTGTTGTCTGGACTTGATTGTGATGATAATTGTTCATAGCAGGTAACTTTGTTTTATTTTTCTTATCGAAATGATTTAATAAAGTGTAGTTTATGTTTGATATGATCAGGAAAATAATAAGTAAAAAGAGCTTCTTTGGTTTGTTTTGAGCCATTGTAAACCTTGTTACAAAAAAGCAATACGTCAATTAATTGGGATAAAATGAAATTCACCCAATGATTTCCATTCTGATGTTTAATATTTTTTGAAGAAATAATTTGTTTAGAGACTCTGTAATCCATTTTATTTATTTAAGGTTTTGATTGTGTTTTTATTTTAATTTCCTGTTTTTTGTTGGGATTTTTTTGTGGGTGTTACTTGAACTATTCCACCTCCAATGTAAATTCTTCTTTACAGTTTATTAGTCTTCGAGGTGGTAAACTTGCATTATTGTGCCATTTTAAATGTATTACTTAAAAATTCTCTCAAAACAACATTTTCAAATCACTGGAATCATTTATCGTCCAGTAAATGGTTCCATTGTGACGGGTCTGTTCCTGTATGGATGTTTTTAAA
The DNA here is from genome assembly GCA_033032245.1 of Poecilia picta. Lineage (NCBI taxonomy): Eukaryota > Metazoa > Chordata > Actinopteri > Cyprinodontiformes > Poeciliidae > Poecilia > Poecilia picta. Next base: position 6,288,567 of record CM065358.1, read on the forward strand.
CCGTGGTGGTTTGTGGGGCTTTGACACGATGCTGATGTTTAAATATAATCAGCTAGTCTTCAAAAGTTACGCATAAAGACCAAACTGTTGATTATCTACGTTGATGTCGTTCAAATGCAACATGCTTTAACAATTGGGGTCGTTTTTTCAGATGCTTGAACTAAAAATAGATTCAACTTTAACCTCCTTGGTTCGTTCCTCCTCTTCTGTCCCTCTTCTTCAGACTGTCCTCTCTGGTTTTACTTCACTCAGCTAACAGTTCACAGTTCAGACAAGAGCTGTTGGCTTTTCAAAATAAAGTACGTTTACAAAGCTTCATGATATTTAAATTTATTTCAAACTCAATTTAAAGTGCACAAACATAGGCTGTGTAGTAAATGTGCCAAACTATTCTTGCTTTTGTTTCAGCTCCAGCTTTATCCTCAGTAAACGGCTTTACTTGTTGTCGAGTCTCATTCGGTCCACGTCTCTCCACTCTGACTACAGTTGAGTTTACGCCCAGGGAAAAGCAGAACTTGAGCCTGATGTTTCTGTTTCTTCTGCAGCACTTTCTGGTTTGTTTGACTCTCAAAGTCAGACGTCTCTCTACAGCCCTCAGCAGCCTCTGTCCTCCTCCGGATCGGAGGCGTCGCTCCGTCCGCCGGGTCAGCCTCTGTGGCGTAAGTCTAACAGCAAGGTGGTTTTTATAATGTCACACAAGAGGTCGACTCTTTCGGATCCCTGATGATGGGTATCTGCACGGTGGAGTTTTTAGAGAAGCTCCAATCTAAAGTAAATGCGTAACACAAAGTAGGACATGATCATAAAGTGCAAGGAAATTTGATTTTTTTTTTTGGTTGGTTAGAAAACATAGTCAACAAATCAAGTGTCCATTCAGAGGTCTCCTAAATGTTAAAAACAGCATCATGAAGACCAGCGGCTCAAAAAGTGGGTTAGCACAGCACTAGGCATGGGGGCGCTGTGCTAACAGGGGCGCCAAAATAAAGGCAGGAAAATAATTGGCATTACAGTCTTTTTCTATAGTTAGCAGCTGTTTGAATGTACAAACAGCAAACATAAATATCTGAGACACAAACTCTCCTCTCTGAAGCAAAATCAATAGGAACGTTGTTGCTAAATAGCACTTGGTAGAAACAACAGAACCGTTTCAACAACCCAGTTCATCTTAGTTGTGACTCGATTTGTTTTTCTTTTCTTCTCCTATGAAGCCTTCGCTGGCTTCCTGTTGGTTTTGATGCCTCACTGTTGATTTATGTAGTATAGTTTAAAGCCATAAGACTTTTCTGCTTACTCACTTCTTCTCCTATCAGTCTCTGCTTGTATCTTTTTTTCTCTCTCCTTTTGTTCCCGGGCCTAAATGACAGTGTGTAACATTTTTAACAACATTTGACATTAGAACCAAATCATTTTAGAATCTGGTGAAGATAATTTCTAAAACTTGATGGTGTGTTTATCGGTTGGTTGGTGTATGAATCACCACATCAGATATCTGTTTTTTCCTTTTAAATATGTATGCACATTTCTGTACATGTCGTGACTTTCATCTTTCTTCTTTTTTTTTTTCCTGAGCAGACGGCAGCATCCCGTCCAGCGCCGTGTCCAGCGCGGGCCCTTCGTCCCCGACCACCGACAGCTCTGGCCTCGGCCTCAACTTCAGCTTCAGCGAGTAACTCTGCCTCTCTGAGCGACCAGAAAACCTCGGCGCCGCTGAGCAGGCTGTGCGAAGGACGTGTCAGAGTTTTCTTTCAGAAGCAGCTCAGTTCCCAGCCCTGCTCCAGAACGCACTCCGACTTGGACTCGAACCGGAGCCGTTGTTCTCTGAACTGTCCTTCGGTTTGGTGACACATTGCCACTGAGGAACGCTCTGAGCACGTCACACCAGCTCTCACACACACCTGTGCCTTTCATACGTTTTTCAGTGCCGTCGCATCAAGTGCCTGCTTACTTTTATTTTTTTTATTCCAAATTTACCAAATACGTCAAGCTAAAAAGCTTTAAACATTTTTTTATTCTGCTGATTGTGCCGTCATTAACATTTACCCCAGAAGCCGACTGTCTGTGTGGATTTCCTCCGACTGGCTTCTTGCACATCAATCAGTTTATGCCTGAACTAGAATAAGCCTATTTGCTACTGGAGTTTTAGACCTCTGACCTTCCAATCATGGTTTTGTTTTTATTTATTTGTTCTTTTAACGAAGGTGCAAATGAGATTTCAGATTGAAAACCAATCAGAGGTTATTGTGTGAACTCATGACATCAGATCGCAGTGATAAATTGTATTTTTGTAGTTTCTTCATATTGACCAAAAAAGTGTAGGTTTTGATTTTTAAGGGTTTTTTTGTTCTTTTTTCAGACACAGGTTTCCTCTGTAATATTCACACCACTCTGATCAATCTGTGTTATTCACTTGTGTATATCTGCTGTTTATTGGACACAAACACATTGTAAATGTGCCTTTTTTTTATATAAAATCACGTCAGGTAATCAGAAAACAACGCAGTGTTGGAATTGAAGAAACCACTAGATTAGGGCTTATCTGACATCAGAATTAGGATAGTTCGTTTGCTGTATGCTGCCTCGATCTGCTGTCCTGCCCAATCAAAGTCACGTTTTAATTATTTTTGGAGCTCAGTTCTAACCGCGCTCAGGTCAACAACTGATCCAAATAAGTTTTGTCGGCGATCTGCTGACATGAGTGTCAGTGATCTGAGGGCCTCAAGGTAAACACCATTTCATATTGTCCTACTGTGTCACGATTAATGAGGAAATCATGAATTATGCTTTATGTTCTGCACAGCTATCAGCTATTAAACTATAATGAGGTCTCATGTGGCCTTCGCTCACTTTCTCTGGCATCTCGTTAGTCGTTAAACGGACGAGTTTTCTAATGTTATCTGGCATAGCGTAGCGCTTAGCCGGGTAAAGAAAGATGGCTGCTTTGATAACAATCAATTTGGTTATTTTGGAAATTAAGATATTTCCAGAGTTGAAGAACCACCCAGCCCTTTTATTTTACGCCATGGGAACTCTGTTTAGGAGTTAGCAAAGCTAGCAGTAGCATCTCTGACAACCAGCTGATATTAGCTTTTTATGGCCTTACTCTTCAAAGAGCAGAACAGTTAAGTGTATTATATTTTGTACAATCACTAGAGCTATAAACTACTATGCCTAACAGAAGGACCATGTCCAATAAACTGGGTAAATCCAGCTTATTCAGTGCTGCGTCAAAGCAACCGCTATGCTAACAAGCAGCTAGCAGCAGGTCAGCCATTTTCTAATCAGCCTGTATGTGTTTCCCCACTGGATAAACACATACAGGTCAGTTGGAAACTGTAATTTACTGTTTATTAAAGGAAAATGTGTCAGACCTGCACATGGAGGAGGGAGAACATGTAGCCTAAAGTTAGAGACGCTAATATACTTTGCTCTAAAACCATCCGATCCAAAGTTGAATTTAAACTGAATTTAAAGCATCTGAATTTATCTGTTTTACTCTGACCAAAGTCTCCTTACTTTACACTTTAATCTCTTTTTTTCTCAGAGAGCTCGACTTCAGCCTGTTAAAGCTTAGACAGAACTACACACAGTAGAAACGCTTTAAATTATAAGAACTGTCTCTGTCTAAGCTGAAAATGAAATGACCCCAAAAACTTTGAAAAATCTGCTCTAGAAAATTCTGTTTTTTTGTTGTTTTTTTAAATGACATGTTAGATTTGCTTGTTTTTGCCCAACGTGGGCTTTATAACTGAATTGTTTACTCAGTTGTTTAATATCGGCCAAAGAGATTGTATGTTTGATTTGCTTCAGAGAAGCAGAGTGGAGCTGTAAACGTCTGTAAAAGTGTTCAGGTCAGACTGGTGATGCTGGACAGATGAAAAGTGTTGATGATAGAATAAAAAATGATGTCAAATGGAACCTGCTGTTTGTGTCCGGCCAAATGTTAACGGCCCTGTTACTTTCTGGACTTTTCACATTGTGATTAATGAGCCAGAGTCCAGACACAACAACCTTTTATTGCTCTTCCACAAACAGTTACAGCTCCTTTTCTCCATCCTTCATCCCCCATTCCTGCAATGTTCTTGTTTTGGTTTTACTTCAATCTTCCCCTCCTGTGTTTGCTTCACCTCAGATTATATTCCTCCTTTTTACCCTTTTCTCTCCATCATCCAACCCTTGTTTGATTCACCTTACTCTCTGCCGTCAGCCATTTCTGGCTTTAATACTTCTAGTTTCACTTGTCTTTCTTTACCAACTATATCCACTGCTGTCATCTCACCTAATAACAGTCTCCTCTCTCTTTCTGACATATCGACAAAAATGAAAGCTCATCACCTCCATCTATAAATCCCTTGAAAACCTCTTCCAGCTGACCTCACCATCCACCACGATATCTGAATCCCGATATCTTGCGTCTGGAAACTGGGCTGTCTTGATTGAAGACCAGCTGACCTTTAAAGATCATGTTGCCTCCGTCTCTCGTTTGTGCCGCTTTGCATCGTTAAACACGAGAAAAGAATCAGGCCTCACTACACGACATGCCACCCGGCCATCTGTGCTCATCTCCCACCTTGACTACTCCAACGCTCCGCTAGCCGGTCTCCAAATCTGTACTGTGAAAATATTCAGACAGTCCAGACGTCTTCAATCAGTCTAAAAGGGTACGATGTTTATGAAGCTCCACTGGCCACCCATAGCTGCCTGCGTCAGATTCAAGTCTTTGATGTTAGCCTTCAAGGAGTTGCGTTACGACTCGGTCACTCCAGTCTAAATGGATTGTTGACTAGCAGTGCCTTCACCATCCTCAAGTAGTGCAGTTCAGACTCTTGACAATGTATCTACCAGAAGTGAGGCAACTTCAGGCAAGCTTTATAGCATCGACTACATACGTTAGCAACTGGGTAAAATTCAAAACTTCAACAGAGTCTACACCTCTAGAAAGCAGTCTTCTAGCCATAGCTGAGAGTCCAGACCCTCTCCATGAAGCAAGTGTGTGTAGGAAACATAATTTTATGTTTCGTCAAAACATCTCTTACCTTTAACAACCACTGAACTTACCTCTTTGTCTCCCCTCTCTTGCTAAACCCGTCAACTCTGACAGAATTTAAATTCAGTACAGAAAAATCAAAAATACTTTTGCTTTGTCTCGTGCTGTTGGCAATCTGATGAAAATACTAATGATGTTTTACCCTCCTCAAGATTGAAGGCGCAGAACTCTCCCAGACGTCCAGAGGAAAAGGATTCACAAATACTCTTAATACAAATGGAAATTGCTATCATTTCATCCAAGTGTCTCTGAAGAGTCACTATGGATGGTGATGCTTTGGGTAGGAAGGATTTCAGTAACAGCCCAGCAACAAATCTGAAGACGCCTCTGACTGAAGATGCTGCATGATAATCTGATGATTCTTGAAAGATGCTGACATTATCATGTCATAATCTACCATGTCGAATATTTATATTTTACAACTTTATTCTTGTAAAAGTATGAGAATAAAGTCACTTAAGAGAATAAAGTTGAGATCTTTATATTATTTAGACTTTATTCTCAAAATGAACTTTGTTGTATTTTTTACATTTCTAAGCGTGACCCTAATACTGTCATTCCACTATTCCAATATTCCACAGTAGCATTTCCTGTTTCCTGTTTTGCTGTTCCTTTTTAAATCTCTGATTGGGCGTTATGAACCTGAATATCTTCCTTCTAAGTAGCTTATTGTTGCTTTTGATATTAAATGCGTAACAAATCCCTTTGATGACGAAGTCTAACAAATGTATAAACATTTTCTCATTTCCACGTGTGTTACCTCTTGTTTAATCTCTTTCTCTACTTGTGTTTCGTCTTTGTTTTTTTCATGCAAATTCAGTCTCTGTTGCTCCTGCCATCTTATCCTCTCAACTTTTTCTCATCATCTGCTTTTGATTTCAGCCTTAGTTGCTTTTTTTCCCCTCCCATCCTCCATACCAACAGAACAGAGTGGACCTCCTACATCTTTCTTGCCTCACCCCATTTACCTCCTCCTCTCTAAATCTCCTTTAACAGTGATGACTCATGCCTTCCCCTGTTGCTCCTGTGCGTTGCCATGGGGACACCCCCACATCTAATTGACTCCTCCTGAGGGCCTGAACGGACAGACAGAGACGGCCGACTCACCGGAAGTTAAAAAAGAAAAGAATCCCTGATGTCATTCTGTCTGGGAGACTTTTTATCTCCGACACAAACGCGGCAGCTTCGACGTTTAGCACTGCAGCTTTAATTTACTCCCTTAACGAGGTGACTGCTGTTTTCCAGCAGGTCGTCTAGAAAAGCCTAATCAAAGAGCCCACCAGGGTGAAGAGCACTTTGTTAAAGCAGAATGGATTGTAAGAGGCTTATCAAAAGCTGATTTCATTTGAGAAACGTCGCCAGGACAGGTGCAGGGTGAACAACTCTGGGAACTGAGGAAATAAAAAACTTTGAGCTTTTATAAATACCTTATATATCATAATGACTCAAAAATATTTTAAAGCTTTGAAAAATTATTTGTACCCCTTGAATTTTTTTTGACATTTTGTATAAACTTAAATTCACATAATCACACCAAAAATACCAATCACCCCAACTACGTAGGGCGTGAATCTGAACAGACAGCAGAGCATGGTGGTGGCAGCATCATGCCATGATAAAGGGAAGTAGTTCGGGGCAATCCTGGAAAAAAACCTGATGGAGACTGAAAAACATAATTAGAGTAAATTAAATTGTTAGAATAGCCAACAAAGTCCAGACCTAATGACCAAAAAAAAAAAAAAAAAAGTGGCAGAAGTTTAAAATGATTTTGTCAGTCTCCATCCAGACTGGCTGAGTTCAGGTTGTTTCCCCAAGACGTTAAAGCTGATTGTTTGAAACTCTGCATCATTACCTGTGTTTCCATTACAAACCTGCACAAAATCAATATTCTGCTAATGTTGACAAAAATAAAATACAATTTCACAATTAAGGTGTTTCCATTTATTGAGAACATCAATTAAAATCACACTTGAATAAGTTATAAGTTCACAAGAAAGCATGCTGCCATCATCCTCATACCACTTCCTGTCATCTTCTTCGTCTTTTCCGCCACCAGTAACATCCTGTTGTTGACCATGTGACTTGTGCGTTGGTAAAAAAAAAAAAAGAGAGAAAAAGAGAAATGTTTTTCCCACTGCAGTTTGTTGACTACACTAATAAACCTCATTCTGGCGAAAACTTTTCATCAACAATTTTTTTTTTTAATTGACGTGTTTTCATTGAGCAGATTTAGTTTTGAAAATGTCAAATTGCGCAATGATGGAAACGCTGAAACACATTAAAGTTTTTGTTTGTAACCTGAGAAAAAGATCAAGAGGTAGGAATTATTTTCAGAGTATTCAAAAACATATTACAGTGTCGACGTCACTTATGGACGGCCATCAAGCAATGCTGCATATTCCTTTAACTGTCGGCATCAACTAAAGACGTAAAACCCTAAATTGAGAAATCTCCCGTTCCTATATCTGAGCCAGTTCCTTTCAGTCTCGTCCCTTTCAGCCGCTCTCTGTTATTATAAAGTTAAAATGTTCTTTTTTCCCCCTCTTTGGTCACTAAACTATTACAGGGTTACAGAAAATGGTAGAAAGGTAAAATTGTTCTTCAGTCTATTGAATTTCATTAAAAGCTCCCTCTCAACTTTTACCTCCATCTTGTTTCATTGGAGCATAAAAAAATGATTTTTTTTTTTTATTTAAGAGGCAATTATGTCTTAAACTCTTGACTTTCATTCTGTCTGGTGAATTAACTGAAGAGGAGGAAGCGTTAAATGGGAGCCGCTGCTCGTCATTCTGATGAGTTATTTCCCCTGGACAGTTTGACATGGAGTCATGCAGTCCTGACACCAATCAGGGTTCCTCACAGTATTTCATTTAAACGTACGTAGAAAAGAGTATGGAAAAGTTTTTCTTTACAGATTTCACACACAAAACGAGCACTTAGACATTCAAAATGGAGGCTTTAGCAAAATCGTGGATATCTGTAGAATACGCAAACATTTTGCATCTCTGACCGTGTTTCCTGATCTGCTTCGTCTCATCGTTTAGATGATCTTATGAAAACACAGATGGTGTTTTTACCGCTCCACAACAAGGCTGGAACTGATGCTGCAGGCGCAGAACCCCTACATATGTCTAGGGAATATGGACTTGATTCATTTCACAAAAACTTTATCTTTAATGGCGTCGTAACCAGATGATCAAAGTATCTTCAGAGTCATTGATGATGGTGAGGCAGGAAGGATCTCCGTTTGCAGTGAATCTGAAGAGACCTTGTGTCTCATAACATCCTAACAGCTCATTATCCTGGAAGTAAAGATGATATTTCGCAGTGCCATGACCTGGATGACAGTCTGGTTGCTAATCCGCATCATTTGCTTTAGTCACTCGTCTTTAAATTTGTGTCTAGCTGAATGGTTAGAAACCCGGCCAATGAGATGTTGGGACTCGAGGTTATGATTAGGGCTACTGTAAAAGAATATTTTCATAATCAAGTACTCTATAGAATATTTTTTACAATTAATCACGTAATCGGATCTCTCTCTCTCTCTCTCTCTCTCTCTCTCTCTTTCTCTCTCTCTCTTTCTGCACTGTTTCCTACTGTTCGCTCCAAAACCGTCATGGTGCGGCTCCAACAGCAGAAATGCTGTCGTTGTCCAACCATATCGCCACGCAATTCAGCAATGCTCATTTGCCCCAAACCCTGACAAAGCAGCGAACAATTCAACACCAACACAAAAAACTCATAGGCAGAAGTGAGAGCGCTGCCCACCACAAATAATGAACACGGTGCGCCACATAATAAAACATTTTAAAGAAGCTTCAGACAAATGTTACTCGGGGAATTTTAATAATTGAGGTACTTGACTCATTCGAGGAACGCTTACAGCCCTAGTTATGATCCTTGGCCATTGTGACGGACAGAAGAGACAGTTTGAACCTCCTCCTCTCTCCGCTCTGCATCCACGGAGCCCCATTTTCAGCTCCACTGCGTTGTTTTGGGGTTGTGGTTCAGTTATTATTTGAGCTTTTGAGATGCTAATCAGCTGCTCCCAGTCGTAAAAACAATACCCTGTGGCCGAGGTTACGCATGGCACAGCCAGGAACGCAGCAGCGGATGGAAAAAAACCCATTTGGTGGACCAAAATAGAACAATGACTACCTTCTCTGGAATTTGTTTATCCAGATTTTTCCAATGGAGCTAACGGCGGGGTCTGGTTCCAGAGCGAAGAGGGCAGGCCTCTAGGAAAGAGTCGACCAAGTCAATGTCAGAGGAGCTACAGAAGACAAGTGTGCTCTCTTTTTTTCCCACGTTGAAATTACTTTTAAAAATTCAATTCCTATTTATGACCTCTCCTTAGACCTATAAAAAGAGCGATGTAACAGAACAGATGCAGACACGGATTTGATTTCAATGTAGTTTAATTGATGATCACCAGGCTGTTTCCCTTTTACAATGGATCTGCAGTAGTTCTAGTTTTACCAGTCAGATTTAAAGAGACAGAGAGATATTTGATATTGCACATAGGAAGAAAAAAAAACAGAATCAAGATTAATACAATGCAAAAAAAACAAAACAGAGAAAGAGAGAGAGAATCAAACAGAACTACCAATACAGCGTCTTCTTAACAACATGTTATAGGGCAAACAATAAAAGCACAGCCCAAGATTATATTACTGTAGTTCAGTTAAGTACCAGTTAAGACAATAAGCATTTTTTTCCCTCAAATATACCTCTTTAAAATAGCGTTGTCTTTTTAATTATTATTATTTTCATGTTAAACAGTTACATTCAAGATTATAACTAAATAAATCACATGCAGAGACATTAGATGGACAGATGACACCAGATGCTGATTCTGAAATCTTCTAATGCAGCTATGGACGTGACACAGAACCGAAAGATGCACTTTGTTCATCCTTTCTGTAGCTTGATGGTGTTTCTGTGTTGTTTCAGGAGTTTGTATGCGCTTGTCACTGACGTTGGTTACGTGAGACAGGGTAGTTTAGTTTTCTGTCAGGTCTGTTTGTTCGGTGCGATGTGTAAAGATCTGGGTTTGATAGGTTAATAAAACATGTGGCTCTTCTGTTTCCGTCTGTATGGGTTTGGAGTCTGCATGTGTTTCAAGTCATATTCAGGAAAAAGTTGCAGCTGCAGTTATTTATCCGTTATTTATTTTGTGTAGTTCACGTGGTTGTAGTGGGAAAAAACCCAATATGTTTAAAGGTTTTGCTGTTCCTTAACCAGAAAAAAGAAAATCTATTCTCTATCTTTAATTTTTATCTAAATTGGTGAAAAAAAATCTTTTTTTTCTTTGCCCATTTTTGTTTTTAATCCAGCAGCATTCATGTGGTCGTACCAACTCTACATTCAGAAGAAGAAAACAGATCTTCTGTACAGTGCATTGTTGCTCCTGCGAGGTGTACAGGTCATTATTGAGCATTTCACAGCATTCTCTGACAGCCCGGAGAACCCCAAGGCCGAGTATTTGGAATCTGCCAACTTAAAACACAATATTTTCACAACAAGTCATTGCAACAACTCAAACCATCCATATTACCTAAAAACAAAAAAAGCAGCTTTTTCTTCCAAACTAATCACATTTTCAAAATAAGCAGTAAAAATTACCTTTTCTCAGAGACATTCAGGTATTATTTTTGACCCTTCATTGTGCCCTCCAGTAAAACAGCTCCTTCCAAACTAAGACAGTTTATTTGTGCGTTCCCAGCTTTTTTTTTTTCTTTTTTTCCTCAACTGGCATCAAAATAACAAATTCACCAACAGTGGGATAAAATAAGCTGTCTTTTTTTCTGAAGCATCACAAGTAGAGACAAAGGTTACAATGAAAAGATTTGAGCTTATGCATCAGCCATCTTTGATTTAAGACTAAAGGACAGCAGATGGAGCACACAGGTTTGGAAGATGAGGTAAAGAGCGCTGTTATGAGCCAGTTTTACAGCAAAAGAAATTGGCACTGGTATCCTGCTAGCATGAGGTAGCAACGATGCGTTGCCTTCTGTGGAGTCGATTCAAAATTTGTAAGCCAAGAATAGCTTCTTGTTTATAAAATGTAAAAGCTGTGACAACAACAAGGTTGCTTAAATAATAGTTCTTGATGGCAGTAGTGGGTGATGTGGCTCTCCACCCAGGGTAGCATGTCTTGGGGATGCCTAAAGCACTCAAAAATGAGTTTTCTTGTGCTTATTTGCTTATCCAGTCAATGGAGAGTGGGACCCCCTAGTGTTCTGAACAATGACAGAAAGTACAAGCAACTGAGGTTGAGGTTAGTGACAGGTTTCTAAATTAAAAGGTTACTTCATTATTTTTAAAAGGCTGGTGACCATATTTAAACATAGTCATTCAAAACACTTTGACTGACCAAATCTACTGAAGAACATAATTTGCGGTTTATGAAACTTTGTATTATTTGTGAGGACAGTTATCCTTTCAATCAAAGGGCATCAGGACTCCCTTTGATTGAGACAAATCCAAAAAACATGATGGATAAAAATTCAATTTGTGACGCCCATAGGTATTATCGACAACGATTTTACTTCCTGAAGGGTAACAAAATGAAATACTGGGTTTGCAAAATTGTTTATGTGGTTTTGGGGGCTTGTCCGGGGTGACATTAGTGCCAGAAACACCACTGCTTCCTGTTCAAAGCTCAGGTTTGAATTAATCTTTAACAAATAATAGACAAAAGGAAAAAAATCTAAACAATGGAAGGCAAAATATTGACTGAAATTTAATTCTTATTCAAGCAAAAAATAGAATTAAAGTGCCTCTTTAACTCTCCAAACAACTTGCATATCGGTCAAAATAATGCTATTCTAAAACATTGGTTGTGAGCAAAGAAATCTGCAGTGCTCTAACAGAAATGTAATCGCCTACAAAGAAGAAAAATAATTTAGTATAATTAAAAATATCCGGCCTATGCTCACACACACAGTCCTACACCTGACACATTCCTGCATTTCAACAGTGTCCGGTACAGCCACAGAAAAATCATTCATGCTCTTTGTAACATTTCCTGGGAATTACAACACGCGGTTATTTTCTATCGAGATTTTGCTTTGTGTCGTTACAGTTGAGGGGAGGGAACATCACATTCTTGCATATTTTTTGACTCAACAAATGAATTATCTCCTGTGACGACACTGACGATCTGCACCTCAACGACGAACAAAACTCAACATTTAAACTCTTCTCTCCCGCTTCAGAAAAGTGCGTTTGTATTTGGTCTGACATTCATCTCCATGACGACATGGATCCAACCTGATATTTCCAGGTTCAAAAGTAAATGTTGGGTTGGAAAATTCAGCTCTTTTGTTTTAGAAAAGTTTGTGCAGTCAACTCCGTCTGATATTTTCCAACTGCGGCTTTAGTGTGTGTTGAATAATCGGTTATTTGAAAGTCGTATCGGTTTGACTCGCCCTTGTTTGTGGCTCTGCTTCAAAAAGGCTGAAACGTCCCTAAAACATCCCCCGCTTTCTTAAAGCCCCACCTAAAGGCACGTAGAGTAAAAGCAGCCTCCCACAGCACCCTTCACACTTTGTTTTTCTTGTAAAATAAACCCAATCATACAAATATTGCATTTTCCAGCGCCATATTGTTACCAGTGATGGGACCGCACAGAAGAGCTTTGCTACATTTGTCACAGGTCGCCGCCTGTTTTCCCCCCAAATCGCTTTGCTGCTGTATTGACAGAAATGGCTTAATGTGGCTGAACATAAGGAGACGACGACAATGTTTCACCTTCTTCTCACTTCGTTTGAAATTTACTGCGCTGATAAACAATAACTCTTAACGCGTACTGGAGAAATACGGCAACAAAGACAACCGCGTAGATTTAACGAAGCGTCACGTGAATCACGTCGAAGCGTTCCTCTGCCTGGTTTCACATGAGCACGGACAGCCGAAGACTGAAGTAACCCATCAACACCCGAGGACTGACTAAAGAGAGAATTAACCCTACGCAGCTCGCTGAAACCATCGGAGCTACAAATGCAAGCATCATGCAGCAGCTAAGCTGTGAAAGCCCAGGGAAAAAAAAAAGTTTCAAAAAGAGCCGACAGAGGGCGGAACCTCCTACAACTTCAACCACAGAGGACGGGGAGGAGCAGTTTTAGTCACAAAACATCTATTTGTGTCGTTATTAAGATCATACAAATGCTACTGAGCCGAGAGCTGGATTGGAAAAGGATGTGTCGTGTGGTGGAGGGACAAGAGAACTTTGAATGATGTGTTCATGGTAACGGTGGCTGTGCAGTCTGTTAGCGGGTCACTGCTAAAGCAAGTCATGTTGGAAAATTCTGATTTCATTTAGATCTCAAAGGTGTTTTTTGGGGGGGAGCAGATTTCCAATCGGTGCTTGTCAGTGGTTGAGATTTTAGATGCTCTCGAATGGGATTGAAGCTCAAAAATCGTGTCAAGGTCAGCGAAGAAACTCACAAGCGTTATTTTGCGTGCTAACCCCATCTACTACAAATCACATGCCTAGGAGTTTTCAGCGACTGATTGTTATAGTGAGAAGCTTTTGGAGGAGCGTCGAGCGCTGCTTGCTCTCGCAATCCGGACGATGAGAGGGGAAGGTGGCGGGATGAGATGGGCAGCGGTGATGGAGGAGTGGGTCAGGGAAGGATGAAGCTCAGAACTCGATCTTGCAGGCGGGGAACGACTCGTCCTGCATGACGACGGTGCTGCTGGAGGCCAGAACCATGATATTTAGGTCCTGCTGTCTTTCGTGGGTCTGCTGGTACCAGTCCCGGGTCACCTCTGTGTCATGAGTTGGTATCACTGTCACCTGTCACAGCACAATTGGGTTGTTCAATGAATGCAACAGGAGGGAATGTTTGGTGCTTTGCAAAGTATCTGGACGTTTTAGTCAATATGACGACCGAGAATTTCAATGAGTTTAAATTTCCTTGAGTCCAACAACTCAAAATGCAGCTTCAGATTTCGATATCTATGGATGAGGGATGCACTGATCCATATTTTTCACTTTGGATACCGATACACATATCTGGGGTTTATTATCAGCCCATAGCGATCCGATACAGAAAACATTCTGCTGAATTGAATTACATTTTTTCGTGTTTTTAACACAGATATAAATGTACTCAATTACTAATTTATTTGCTAACTGCACCAGAGGGTCACATTGAAATACACCAATAGATTCACAAGCTAGGTCAAACATGTAAAAACAAGTTTAATTTGTTCAGTCAGTACAATTAGGAATATAGCGGATAACGCAAAATAAATAATAGAGAAAATGAAACTGAACAAAAACAATAGATTTGGTCAAACATTTTAAAAATTAACTACCACAAAACACCTTTCAAATGGTTCAGAAAGTGCAATTAAGAATCGTAAAGATAATGTAAACTAAATAAATAACTAAATAAAGCATGATGTCGCTCACAGTACAAAGCATAGAATTAGACTGAAAAGATCCGCCCTTATGGATCAGGCACATTATCACCGATACTCGATCTAGAATATTTTTTCAATATCAGGACCGATACAGATATTATTATAGGATCAGTGTGTCTCCACTACAGACTGAACTCATTGTCTCTCTGAGATTAGCTCAATAAGCACTTAGCAAACAAAAAACGTTGTCATTTCACTTTCAAGATCAAATCATGCTCTATTCTGCTGGTTTATCACATAAGACACTTTGAGATTTGAGACTATTACATGACGTGATGTGAAAGTGTTTTAACATGGAAACACTGCAGTTTCCATGTGTTCTTGTTGAACGTGTGAAGGTTTCAGATACCTGTAAATTGGAGCCCCACTGAGCTTTCCCCTCCAGCAGAGCATCCAGAACTCCACGACTGGGCTCTCCGCTTCCTGGGTCATTCCCGCTCACCACGTAGTAAGCAGCCCGCACTCTCTTGAAGAACTCCTGGTCCACGTTCTTGGCACTGCAGTGGTTGGGCACGTAGGCCAGGTCCACATACACGGGCGGTCCCGGGGGAATGGCTGTACTAGATTTCTGGGAGCTGTTTCCTGGATATAAGGGAAGACACACAGTGGTGGAACGAAGGAGAGCAGCTCATTTATCAACTGAACTAATTACTTCCAATTTGCATATAGACCTCAGAAAAATACATCATATAAGCAACATTTACTACCAAGCTGATTAGACTTTCTGAGTCACTGTAGTCAAATGGACAACTTCCAACCTTTTGAGAAGTTTAAATTTAAACATTTTACATTCAACCAATAAGGTTCTCTCTGACAGGAAATGAGACGACCATCTCTCAAAAGATCATAAGACAACATAAAGTATACAGTTTTAAAGGGAAAAAATATCACGAAGCAGCTTTTTAAAATGGCATGTTGAACATTATTTATACACTTCTTACTGTCAACAAAAAAAATCTTTATTGGGATTAAAGCGTCAGATTATGATTGCTGACCATCTTTGCACATCTCTGGTGATGAGCTCCAGGATTAGAAGACCTCCATACCATCACCCTAAACTTTAACTCACTTCATATATTCCCTGTTGGTTTCAAATCAGGACTGTGGTCTGGACCTCTCTGAAACAGTAATGTCACTTCCAGTCAGAAGACAGATAAAATCTAAATCTGTTGGAGGTATGAATAAGTTTGAGGTTCATACATGTTGAAAGAATCTTGTTATTCTATTTTGTGTATGCTGTATACTTCATATATGAGTTTATAAACAATAATAGTACTCTATTATGAGCAACTATTTATTGATGATAAAAATAATGTGTTGTAAAATAAAAATGTTCCTGCTTTTGAGTGCTAAATTAAAATGTATAAATCAAACATTGCTTTGTAAGGAAGTAAATCTGACTAATTCAGAATAAAAATGAGACAGGAATCTCTAGAAAATCATAAAAAATGCAAAAGAATCATAGTCTGTTTTGAAATATGAACTGTCAGTTGTTTATACAGTATATATGTTTTAATATAAAATGGCATGTGAAAAGTATATACCCTTCAGAGTTGCAGAAAAAAATAACAGTATTATCTGGTTCTTGTAGTAGAAGCTTGAAAGTCTTCTGTTCCGTAAAGATTCACTGAAGAGCTACTAAAATGAACGTTGTCGACTTCTTTTAGAACCCTTTTATACTTCACAGGGTTGGTGTAGCAGCAATCTGTGCTTACTGATACCAAAAGACTGCTGGAATAGGTTTAATGACAAACCAGTTGGTATATTTTTGCCTTTAATGGTGTGACAATCGGCACTTCACAATGTAGAGAGTTTTGGGGAAAAGGTCTTGAGTCCTAATGCAGTACTTTGAAATCACAAACCTGATTTATTTAACAGCATTCAACTCTCCCTGGGAAATTATTGGTGCGACTATATCTAACATAATTTGACTTAGATTTAAGCTAGTCTGAGATCTGCATATTTTTCATGGTGATGCTATAGTGAATGAAATGTGGACTCAAACACACCTGAACTGCTCTTGATGCCGTTGACCAACCCTTTCCCGGGGTTCAGGAGCTCACTCCTCGAGCCTTGCGTCTCAGACATTTTGATCAGTCTAGAGCTTCTGTCTGTGTCCTTTCTCCTGAGGGAGGCGGAACGAGGTGAGCCGGAGTCCTTGGACTTCACCGGAGTAGAAGACCTCTTCCTGGCATCACCCTTACGAGCAGGAGAGGCTGACTTTGGTTTGCCCTTTCTGAGGCCTTTCTTCTTCAGAAGTTTCTCTGTGCCGTTGTGGTCGTTGAGAAGGGCCTCTGGGTCGACCATGCAGACATCTGGATGGGGTGGGTGGGGCAGGGGGTCTTTTATAGGGGCCGGGAGGGGATCATGGGATTTCTGAGATGAGCGTGGTGAAGATCCATGGTGGCTGCTCCCAACGCCAGAGGCAGATTTGTCCACTGGCAGATGCTCTGCATCTTCGTCAGAGTCCAGATTTCCCTCAGCAGTTATGGATGGACACTCCTCCGTTTCCGGAGGGACATCAGAGTCTGACTGTGAAGGTAATGACTCGCTGACTGATGTTGGGGGTGTCTCTTCCCCGGCTAATGTGACAGCCAAACCACAGGACATTGCTCCTGTCCCCTGGTGTGTCCCCTGTCCAGCTTCACCTTGGTGACTCTGAGCGTGATGGCGCCTGTGCTTGTGCGACCTCCTTTTCACTGAGTGTTGCCCGTGCTCGTCCTCGTCTCCTTCCTGGGAGCGGTCGCTGTGTCCGTCCTCTTCACCCTCATCGCTGGAGAGCTGGTGAAGACTGGGGTTGATGAAGGATGGAGAAAGCTCACCCTTGCGGTGTTTATACTCGCAGGATGAGTAGGCCTCAGGGTAGGCAGAAGAAGTTGCTCCAGTGTTCAGGTCAGAGGGACGACCAGTCTTTATGTCGGCTTTGCTAGCTGCTTCTGTGTGGTAAGATTCTGCTGAGGTGGACATTGACGTAGTATGAGAAGTGGCCCCCCATTCCTTAGTTTCTTCATCTCCGTCATCGTGGTCTGGTGGAGGGGTACCTGGATAGTCCTCAGGCCTCTGCAAAAGCTCCCAGTCTGATAAGCTGCTCTTTCTCCTTACTTCTAACCTCACTGATGGCTTCTCTAAGAAGCTTTTGTCCTCCCAGTTTTCTGCCTCTGCTTGTTTCCCAGTTTCTATTGTTTCGCTCACCTTAGGGTCAGCTGATTCTTTCTTATCTTCTGTACTTCCATCTTTACAAGTCTTTTCATCCAGTTTCTTCTCTTCTGTCTTCTGTTTGGTACCTATGTCCCTAATTGTTTCTGTCTTTTCATCTTTTCCACTTATTTCTTTTTCCTCTATATGGACATCTTCCTTCATATGTTCAGTAGCTCCGTTTGTCGTCTTATCCTTTAAATCCTTTGTGGCACATGAGGTTTGAGTGGCTCCAATGTCACTTAGTGGAGTTATTGAGGCTGCATGTTGAGTTGTTTCTGTTGTCACGCCAGGTTTAGACTCAGTACTGGTAGAGGTGATGGTGACGGTCTTTTCCTTTGTGAACTGAACTGTACTTTCTGCTGAATATGTTTCAGTCTTTGAGGAGAAAACCTCCTTTGGGTCAGACACTTGGATTTTTTGACATTCAATGCGGCCTGACAGGGTGCTGTCCTCCAGTTCAAGTGTTTCAGGCTCCTTGTTCTTGGACCCCTGGTCAGAGGAGTCAGCCCTTTGGAGAGGAGAGACATCAAAGTGAGTTTCTGATGTAGATGGACTGTCTGGGACATCTACTGGTTTTATGCTTGGTTGAGAAGTTGCAGGGATGGATGTTGATATCTCAGTACTCTGCTTTATATCAGTTTCTTGCTCTTGATCCTCAGGCTTCTTGGGAGTGGCAGATGAGTCCACAGATGATGGTTTGGACATTTCTCCTGCAGGCTTCGTCATCACCTCCAGGTATTCATCCCTCTGGAAACCTCCGAAACATGAACCTGTAGACACGGCTTTAAATGGAAGTTCCTCCTTGGCCAAAGGTACCTCAGAAGTTGGTTGAGCTAAAGTTGCAACTTTCTCTCCCAAGTCCCGGCTGAAAAGAACAGATGTTGAGGCAGAAGATGAGTAACTGTACGATGTAGAGGAGTATGTTGAAGAAGAGTTTGTTAGGGTGGTGTAGGACATGTCTGATGAAGTAGTTTCATGTTCTGTCATGATGTCTGTACTCTGAACATTTTGACTTTGGCTGAAATATCTAACGTCACTTGACTCGGACTGTCTAGAGGTGTCTGGGAGGCCAGCGGTTTCTTTCTTTTCCACATTCAGCCCAACCTGACTGTCCTCAGAAAGACTTGCAGATTTGCTCAACCCACTCTCAGATGGCGAAGGACTAGATGCAGGTTTGGACATTCCCTCAGAATGATCAGATGTCAAAGAGCTGCTTATCAGTGTTCTCGTAGATGTTGCTTCTGTTGTTTCTTTTGTCACAAATTGGGACTCTGGTGGATATAAAATGCTGGTATCATCTTCCTTTAGCGCTTCAGATGAAACATGATCTATAGGTGGTGACCTTGTTGTCGGTTCAGATAAATAATCAACTTTGTCTTTGTGTTCTACTTTTGTTTCATCAGAATGTTTTTGAGTATCTTCTGCTGCGACACTGCCTTCATCCGTTTTAGGTGTTCTGTCTAAATCTTGACTCTTTGTCTCAGGTTTTGAAGCTACTGTGTCTCTAATTGTGCTCTCCTGTTTGTCAGCTCCGTCTGTTTTGCCCATGTCTATGGCTTGTGAAGCTGAGCCATCATCAGGAGTTGTTTTACAGGCTGACTGCTCTTTGAGGAAACCTGATTCAGACAACTGGGACATTTTATTTGAGTCCTCTGTCTCCTCCAACTTAGTGCTGTCATCAGAACCGCGTCGGCACATTTCTTTTTCTGATTGCTCCCTCGCTCCCTTTTCCATATCTACATCACTCGACATGTCCTCTTCTTCCTCTTCTTCATCTTCCTCTTCATCATCGTCAACACTGAAATCCTCTCCCTCTACCAGCAGCCTTTTGTCCACTAGGATCTCTTTTCCCTCTGGAAAATGTAAAGACTTACAAGGAACAGAGCTGCTAATTTTACTGAAATCAGATGCCAGGACATTATCATCTATGTCATGTCCCACACATGTGGCTGAGGCGCCGCTCCTTGAATCAGCATCTTGGCTCACTGAAGATGATACGTGTTGAGGTAAAATGTCTTTTTCTGCAGGTGAATGCCGACCAGATGGAGAACCATCTTTCTCCTTTGGATGATCAGAGCTTCCCTCTTTATATTTGAATGACTCCGCATACTTTTCTTTCTGTTCTTCTGTCTTCTCCTTCTCTGTGACTTCTCCAAATGCTCCACCGGTCGCCCCTAGGTCCGTGTGACCCCTTAGAGCTGAAACTGTTTCTTCCCTTAATGATGTGGCTGCAGGCTGAATGTCAGCATTGGAGGAAATTCTCTCCCTCTCTTGTGTTGGTTGTATCTGAGAAGTTGAAGTGCCGCCTTCCATCATTTCTTCTTTCTCTTTCTCTGATTTTTCAGGTTTGTCTTCTTTGGGACTAAATGAGTATGACTCGGCAGCTTGGGATGTTTTGTTGTCTTGCATGTTTGTGGAGAAATAGCTCTTGTCAACACAAGGTGAATCTGCTCTTTCTTCTCTCTGACTCTCTTCCTCTTGGCCTTTCTCTCTGTCTTCATCTCTAGGGGAGGCACTTCGGCTGTGGTGGCTGCTCTTCTCGCTCTCTGTGAGGGACACCGGACTGTAGTCGACTCTGCTGAAGGACAGCGGTTCTTCTTTGTACTGATCATCTAATA
The DNA here is from genome assembly GCA_033032245.1 of Poecilia picta. Lineage (NCBI taxonomy): Eukaryota > Metazoa > Chordata > Actinopteri > Cyprinodontiformes > Poeciliidae > Poecilia > Poecilia picta. The sequence continues at coordinate 6,308,862 of CM065358.1, forward strand.
GAAACATAGCTCCTCCAGTATCCGTCTGGCTCGCTCTTCGGTTATCATCAATGCATATATCAGAAGTGGTATCAAAGCCTAGAGAAATCTCAGCATCTTCTCTTCTCTCTGGCTCTTGGCCTTTAGGGATGGGCTTTTCATCTGGATCATATTTAGATGCACCAAAGGTTTCTGTCTCATCTCCAAGGCTTTCACTTATGATCTCTGTTTTTAAGCTCATTTTTTCACTTGAATCTGTTTTTACACTGCAGGTGGTGTCTCTAGAATCTTCAGATTCTTTATCAATCATAAAATATGAACAAGGCTGTGACAGTCCAGGAGATACCACCTCCCTTTCTCTTTCCATCTCCCTTTCTGCTTCTTTTGCTTGTTTCTCATCTGGCCTGGTCTTTTCTGAGCCACATATCCCTGAGCTCAGCTCTGACAGTATGTGTTTCTCTTGCTGGAGTGTTTCCTCCACACTGGACTGGCTTTCTGTGCTTGAAAGTGTGCTGCTCCTTGGTTGGCTGTCGGTACTAGATACTGTTGACAACATGGGCTTTGTCTCAGAGGCTTGTGACGCCGGTTCTACTTTGACAACTGCACTACTGCAAACTGCTTCCTCCTCCTTTGATGTAACAATATCAAAAGTCGACTCCGGCTTGGCGAATGGAGCAGCTGTGGTTTCTGCTTTCACAACATCTTTGTCAACTTCAGGTGAAAGTCTGCTTTCTTCTTTTCCAGAATCTTTGATGTCTTCATCCAGGGACGGTTCCTGCATCGTCAGAGTGGGTATGATCACCGCGGGAAGCTGAGACCCAGGGGGCTTAGTTTGGTCACTTGTTTGTGGAGTCTGCATTAGAGTCACACACATAGAGGAAATATCATGGTCAGATTTTCGTGACTCTACTGACAAAGGCCGGGAACTTGCTCCTCCCATACAGATGTCCTCTTCTTCTTCATCCTCTCTGTCTTCATCTGATGACTGAACCACAAATGCAGCTTTGTAATCTGATTTGGTAGCCAGCATTGCTTCTTCTGATATTTCCTGTGAAGGTTGTTTGATGCCTTTGTCCTGGTCTTTCTCCTGCACTTCCTCTTTCTCCCATTTTTCCTCTTTAGTTTGATCTGCTTCAGTGTAGTCGGGCTTTGCTCTCTCTGTGACATCATCTACTTTTATGCACACAACATCCTTTTCTGGAACCAGCTTTACATCTTCAGCTGGTTTTCTCTTTTCTTTGATGTCCTCAGTCTCATAAGTGTAGTCCTTCTCTTGCTCTTTCTCCATTTTCTGTTCTTTGCTCAGTTCGGCAACATGCGTGTCGTCTTTTTCTCTCTCCATCCTCTCTTCTGAACTCATAACTTTAAATTCTTTCTCTTGTTCTTGTGGTTTCCCCCTGGATGTCTTGGAAAGACATACCAATGTCATCTTTCATCACAAATCCCTGTTGTTTTCCTTCTGAGAACGTTTCCTTCCCTGGATGGATTCCAGACAGTTTATCAGAACCTTCTTCAAGTGCATTTTCATCACCAACACTTGTTTCTTTTTTATCAGACATCTTGGATTCTGACAGAATCGGATACCTATCTTTCCCATCTTTCTCCTCTGTAATGCTAGCTGATGGAATGTGCGTCTCCTTGACGACCTGACTATCCTGCTTCATTTCACCTTTTTCTTCTTTAAGAGCTTCAAACTTAGATGACTCCTTGTCTTTTGTGTCACAGAGTGGTTCAGTGGTGTCCTTCATTTGTTCTGACATGAGTTTTTGGTCAGTAATGTCTTCCTGGGGTTGTTTCACAGAAACATCTCCTTTATCCTCCACCTTTCCATCCTTAGAAATTTCAGCAGCGTCCCTTTCTTTCTCCTTTTTATCAATAACACATTCAATAACAACCTTTTCATCCTCTTTCTTAAGCTTAACGACTTCAACATCAGATTCTTCTGTTAATGTCTTTGTTTCCTCTTTGTCAAGTTTTAAATCTGATGCATCATCCTTGGTTTCAACTTTCTCCTGCTCCTCTGTGGGAAGAGAAACACCTGTCGTTTCTTTGTTTCCTGCTCTTTGCTGGGTTTCATGCCAGAAATTGTGTCCTTAGCTGTATCTTTCTCCTCCTTGGAGTGCAGGACCTCTACACCATGATCGTGAGCTGCCGCTTGTTCTTCTTTGGACAATTTGATAGGGATTGCCTCCTCTTTCTCTGCTACTGTCTCTTTTGGTCCTTCTGCTGTCCTTTCAACTCCACAAAGATTTTTACTGACTTCTTTGTCTTGTTTGTCTTGTATCGTGGGAGTAGCCTCATTACTGACGTCCTTTGAGGTTGCTTCATCTTTGATTGTTTTGACAGCTGGTACATGCTCACTTATTATTGCATCAACTTCTACTATTGGAGGTGCTTTGACAGCAGATGTGACATTTTCATGCGCTTTCTGCTGTTGCTCTCCTCCTGTGATTAATCTTTCAGGTGGAAGCGTCTCTGTTGCTTCTTTGCTTGTTGTGGAGGATTCAGTATCTTTACTTATGATTTTAGGCACTTCGTCCATTTTGGTAACTTTGCCTAGTCTTCAGTGTCTTTACTTTCTTTGTGCTCTCTTTTTTCTTCAGTTGTTGGCTTACCGACAGGAATTTCCTCCTTACTTAGTACCGTTTCCTTTTCCTCAGACGTACTGGACTGAACAGCCAAAGTATCTTCTATCTTCATATCCTGCTTATCGTCTTCTTCCGTCATAGGTTTAAATAGGGACGCATCATCTTTGATTGCAGTTAGATCCTTATTTTCTTCCTGGCAAGGCTTAGTGCACGGAATATCTTCCTTCTTTGAGATTTTCTCTTCCTGTTCAGTTGCTGACCTGTCTGCAGTGATCTCTTGACTCACTGATATGTCTTTCTCTACTTTGGTGTGGCTGAATGTCAAGATTGCATCTGTACTAATTTCTTGCTCATCATTTTCTTTCCTGGTGGAAAGGGTTTTGTGTTTATCACTAATTTCCTCATCTTTTTTCATCTCTTCTCCTTGATCTGTAAGGGGCTTAGTTGGTGATACATCTTGTTTTCCTACTTCTTTTTCCTCCTTCTGCTCTTTTTGTAGTTTGATGTCTGATGAGTCTTTCTCCTTTTTCTTCTCTTTGGAATACTCAGAAAATAGCACATCATCTGTCTTTCCCTCCCCCTGGCTCTCTTCCTTAACATCGCTGATATCTGATGGCTGAACCTTTTCAACATCTTTTTCGTGGGTCTTAATATAAAAAGTATCCATCTCTTTCTTCTCATTATCTTTTAAAATCTCTGCATCAGAAAAGTCATCCTTTTTCACCTCTATTTCCTTTAAGTCACCACCAGTTTTGAGGTCAAGTTTATACTGTTGTATTCCGTCTTTCTCTGTCTGTTCATCTTTGGCTTGTTTGTCCTCAGAAGGCACACTTTCTTTCTGTACTTGCTCATTGGTTTTTGTCTCATCTTTTTCTGTCTCTTTGTGATCATGTTTAATAGCTTCAACAACCGCTCCAGCATCCTTTCCTCCTTCTATCATAGGTGTAGTGTCATAAATATTCTCCTTTATGGATATTTTCTCTGCCTTCTCATCCACAACGGACGTCACAGTTGAAACCGATTCCTGAATGACAGATTTCTGATTTTCTTCTTCCTTGGGTTTTTTGCGACCTGGGACCTCATCCGTGTCTTTTTCATGCGCTACACTGGTGACTTTAATAGCATATTTATCGTCATCATATATCATCATCATCATCATCGTCATCATCATCATTTTTATCGTGATCTAAGGAACTACTCTTCTCCTCTGGGAATTTACTTGACCCAGGCACTTTAGGTTCCTTCTCTCCGGTACTGCTGAAAGGATCCTCTTTGTCACATGATGGGAGGGAATCCTCTTTAGCCCCAACAGGTAGTTTAGTTTCTGTTAAAGATGACGCAACTGCAGACATTAATTCTGCCTGTTTCCCTTCGTCTTTTGGCACTGACGCTATATCTTTTTCTGTCTCTTTTATCACTACAACTTCTTTAATGTCCCTTTCAAAAAATTCATCCTCAGATCTTCCAGACACTTCTTCAAACTGGCCTACTTTCTGTCCGTCTACTTCTTTCTGTTTTTCACTTTTCTGGTCATCCTTCATTTTGGTTTGGATGTCCTTTGTGGTAATGTCTTCAGAAAGTGCCTCCTCCTTAAGTAACTCAGAATCCAGGAAAACTTTGTCTTGGATTCTACTGGAGACTGATGAATTGGAGAATGAGCAGCACTCGAGGGTCCGGACTGTGGAGGAGAAGCCATTTTCACAGTGATGTCATCCGGACTGAAGCAGCGCTCCTCGCTCTCTGAGGTTACTGAGTCAGATCCAAAGGGTCTTGTAGGCACAACAGAGGAAATATCTTTAGGAGCTACTGCATCAATGTTTTCCTCCTCCACTGGTAGATGGTCTGGTTTGATGTCATGGTGAGTCTTTTCTGGAGATCTACTGCCAGAAAGCTCCTCATTGTCTGATCTTTTGCTCTGCAGCATTTGAGATGCAGCATAACCCTCTTGAAGTTTTTCAAGAGAAATGTCAACGTTAGGGGTTTGGTCTTCTTCCTCTTCGTCGTCTTCTTCCTCCTCCTCTTCTGTCTTATCAGGAGCTTCAGTTACCATCTTCTCCTCTGCAATGGGGAGCTGTAGATCATTAGACGGAGACTTGGACAGTTTGTCTTCTTCTAAAGAAGGCGGTGACAGACTGCCTGCAGAGGGTGGCTGCTCTTTGCCTGGGCAGGTGCTTACTGCTGTTGAAGAAGAAGCCGGGGTCTTGAGCGGTTCCTCAGCAGGGGCTGCAGCAACAGATGCCACTGACTGATCGTCCGCAATAGACGTAGGAAAGGAGGATATTTTGTCATATTCTGTGATGGACGTAGCAGAGGACACATGCTCCTCCTCTGCCAGGGGAGCAGTGATGATGTTGGTGAAAACAGACACTTGCTCTTGCATACCTGGAATGAAACCTTTCTCTGCCATGGCAGCTGCCTGCATCTCTCGCATGCCATGAATGTCCACAAAGGAACCCGTCTGATCTGGAACAGAGATGTCGTAGACACCAACGTCATACTGGAGGTGAGGGATTCTCTCCTCCGCCTCCTCGTGGATCTCCTCGTCAGAGATGGTCTGCTCTGTCTCAGAGTAGCCAGGGATCATCTCGTCCTGGATGTAGAAGACTGGTTCAGCTGCAGCGGCTCCGTCCATGGCCAACGCAGAGGGAATCTCACCCGTTTTGTTTTCGCCTTCATCTTCAGGCTTGACTTTGATCTCTTCGTCTGCTATCACGTCTAAGTCCTCTACCTCTTCCAGTTCAGGTTTCTCCAGCCCCTCCTCTTCTTCCTCCTCCACCTCTGCTTCTTTTCTGGATGGAGTCATTTGAAACTCCTGTGCTGTGAAAGCTTTGTTGGACAAATATTCTGATTTCTCCATTTCTTCTGTCTCGTGTTTCCTGTCAAGTCCATCGTCCTTTGCCTCTGTCCACTTTGATTCATCTTCATCCACACCTATTCCCATGTCCTCCTCCTCCTCCTCTTCCTCCAGGGCTTTCTTTTCTTCAGCGGGGGACTCTTCCTCCACCTCCTCCTCATCCTGAGATGCAGCTCCCTCATCCTCAAATGCCTGAGCTTCTTCTAGTTCTTTCTCTTGAGCTGATTCTTTGTCTTTCCCATCAGCTTTTGCTTCTGCATCTGGAGCTGACACTGCCTTTTCAGGGGACTTTGGTTTCTGCGGGATTTCTGAAACTGCATCTGGCGCTTCGGCCTTCTCTTGGATTGGGCTATCAGCCTTTGCCCCAGCGGAAACCTTATCACTCACAATTAGCTCTGCTGATACAGTTTTCCCTTCATCCTTTTTTAGTTCTTCGAAATCCTTGCTGAGGTCTTCAGGTGTGGATACAGCCGTTGTACCCCCAACAACAGCTTTTTTCTCAGTGGGTTCGGGTTTAACAACCACAGGCTTCACTTCGTCTGCTTTGGGCTCAGCAGGTTCAGCCTTTGTGACTTTGCTTTTTATTGTCTTGGTTTTACTTGATGCTTTCGCTTTATGTAAGGTCTTTCTGACTTCAGGTGTGAGAGGTTTCAGTCAGGTTTGGTGATTTTTCTCAGCTCAGGTTTGGATGCATCTTTCTTCTTGTCCTCTTTGGACTTGGCCTCTTTCTTGTCATCTTTTTTGGCAGAATCATCTTTCTTTATTTTCTTTATCTCTTTCTTCTCCTTGTCTTTCTTTTCGTCCATCTTTAACGCCCTTTCCTTCGAATGCTTTTTCACAGTTTTCTCTTTCAGTTTTTTCTTTTCTGGTACTTCAGTTTTAGATTTTATAATTTTGGCTGGTTTCTTTTCCTCTTTTTTCTCTACAATATTTTCCTTTACAGAGTCACTTTTTGCTTCTGTTGCATTTGACACATCGTCCTGTCCATCAGCTTCTTTCTTTGAGGTCTTTGCTGTGGTCTTAGGGGAGGATTTGAGACTTTCTTTGCTATCTGTTCTTTGTTTTAACTTGGTTTGCTTAATAACCGATGGAGGAGTTCCTGAAGCAATGTCCTTTTGCGTGGCTACAGGATACCTCAAGTAGTCGAGATGTTTTAGTTTTTCCAGTCCCTCTAAGATCTTGTTTTGCGGTGCATTCCCAGGGAACAGCACTCTGATGATCTTTTCTGTAGGGCTGGCAGGTAGCCACACGACTAAGGCTGTAACTGATGTCAGGTAGGGCACAGATATTTCTCCTTCCTTCCCACTGGGCAGCACAATGCCAGTTTTGGCCTTGCTATTGCCAGCCCACTTTTGCATTAAAAATTGCATCTCTTTGCTATCTTTTACTGGGTTAAGAATATACATATCTAACCTCCCAACTCCCATCTTATGAAAAAGTGTAATGGGCTCGATGGTGTTGCTGACCACTCGATACAGGGGCTCTGGCTTGATTCCTAGTTTACTAAGGTGCTGCAGAGTAAGCGAGGCCTCTTCGATGCTGCGTTTCACTTTGAGATTAGACTCTGGTAAACGGAGCTTCTCTGGCACGTTGAAGAAGACTACGCCAAGCTCTGGAGAAATCAGGTTTTTCATCCAGTCGCTGTAGTTTGTGGAGCCTTGTGACTGCTCCTCCTCCTGTTCTGCAATCTTCCTCTGAAGAAGCCCGTTGATACCTGGGAGGTTGTCGGCGCCGATGTGGGTGAGCAGAATCGAGTCGATGCGGTCCAGGTGACGGACCAGTTTCCAGAAGCAGGATTTCCTCTCGGAGCCTCCGTCCACTAGGATGTTGAAGCCGTTCACTGCAAAGAGCGCAGAGTCTCCTCGTCCTCCAGGAAAGATGTAGCAACATGGCTTCGACAGTTTCAGGAAGCCTCCGGAGGTGGGGGGCTCCAGCAGGTCGAAAGGCGAGGGGACGTCTACGGTTTCAGAGACATACTCTGTGAACTCTGTGACACCCTCCATCTTGGGGAGAACAAGCTCTGGGTTTAGCTTGTACTCCAGGAACTCCCGCAGGGTCTGCTGCTGTCCCACGGAGCTCCAGCCCACCTCCCCACGGCAGGACACGGTGAGTGTTGCCTGCTGCTTGGGGGCTGCTGTTCCCAGCAATTCACTGACCTGCGGAAAAGACACCAGAGCATATTGTAGTCGGTGTTGGCATACATTAACATGGAAAATTACTGACAGAGTGCTGCATCCTAAATGCACAAGGGAGCGTTACCACAGGTCCTTCTTCCCAGCAGCTGTCAGACTCTATAACCATCACTCCTCCCAACAAACTCAATAAGTATTTACACAATGCTGGCGTTTTCACAATCACCTACTCTGTTCTTATCTATTTTCTAAATAAAATGTTTGCTGTTATTGCACAGCTGTTTTTCTGCACTGATATACTGTATTCTAAATTGTCTGTCTTTTTAAATGTACATCATGTACATCATGTGTACTTGTACTATTTACAAGTACAAGTACACATGATGTACATTTTTTTAAAAAAGTGATCCGACGCACTTGCATATCGCTTGAATTGTGAGTCTGATCTGTCTATTCTTAATGAATGCACACAGTTTTCCTGTTGCAGTCTTATACAGGGAATACCAGTATTCAAATCTGCACACAGATTCCTTATCTAAAGGATTTAGGTCTGGACTTGGAGTCAGTCCTTTTATTACATGAGCATACTATAACTTAAACATTCCATTGTTATGTCATCCCAAACAGCATGGTGTTGCCACCACCTTGCAGAGTGAGGATGGTGTGTTCAGGGTAATGTGTGGTAGAATTGATTCTGCTATAATATGACAATGTGAATACTTTTGCATATGACTAAATATCTTTCAGTCTGCCAAAGCTGAGAACTTTTATTTGTGATGTAACTGGTAGCCAGAGTTTTTTTTTCTTTTCATCCTGGGACATCTGTCCTGGTCATATTTCACAAATCAAATATTTAATTTAAGATGGATTGCGTTCATTCAGCTTATAGTTGGTGCTGAATGAATTTGTCCTTGTGTTGGTGTAGGATATAAAGTCTCACCATCCAGACAGAGTAATGATAGGTTTGGCTTCTGTTGAGTTCGCTTGCTCCTTTTTTCCATTCAGCCAGTGGCCCTCAGAAGGAGTCAATTAAATGTGGTGGTGTCACCATGGCAACGCAGAGGAGCAACAGGGGAAAGTTTCCTTCCAGGGTCGCTCTGTTTTTAGCTTCATCCATCATCCGATCAGTTTTCTGCAGATTATTAGCCCCAATCAAGGAGAACCTCCCCATAGTATTATGCTGCCATTAATGTATTTCAATGCTGAGTGCATGTGAAATACAGTAGTTGCAAGGTCGTCAATACAATGTAAGGCTAATCTCTTGACTGTGTTGGATTAATTGACTATTGATTGAAAAACAAAAGAAATATATTTTAGAGAATTTGAACAATGTGAAACTTAAAACTGTGCCACTTGAGTAGGTTTGGGCAGAATGTATTTACAAACTTCTTTGTAGTTTTTGTACAATTTTGACTTAATTACTACTCTGATTATGTTCTTTCAGCTACTGACCTTTAAAAAAAACTAAAAACGATTAATTGACACTAAATTAGTTGAGAATTATTTAAATAATTGTTTCGTCACGATTAATCTGATTAATCATTTCAGCCCCTTTACTTGCTATTACTTTCATTTCTAAAAGTTGTACAACTTTGAGTTGGCCTATTGCATAAAATCTCCCAAAAACACTTTGACAGTTGCTGCTGCAGTCATAAAAATGGTGCAAATGCTGCGACAGAGACTCACTGCAGGATCAGCAAAAGATCTGTGAAAAGGTCTGATGGGTGAAAACTCCGGTCTGGAGAAGAAGGCCACTGTGATCCGAGCTCTGGCCGCTCAAGACCAGCAGCTTGTGTCCTGCAGAATCTGTCACGAGAGACTTGATCTGGGGCGAAGAGAAAGAAACCAAGAGAAAGCAACAGTGAGGACGATTAAAGGAGGAGCGGCACAATAACCATGTCAGAATTAATGAGATCTAGCAGAAGCGTCAAGAAAATTTGGAGTACTTGGTTTTGTTCTAAAACTGCTTCGTCATCAGGAAGCGTCCACCTCACCTCTGATACAACGGTGTCGTCTGACGGGTTCACCAGCACCACGATCTCTAGGACATCGCTTTTATGATGCAGAGTCCTCTCTCCTGTAAGATGAGAAGCAAAACATGGTGTTATTGTTTCAGGGTGGTAGACCGGCAGCAGCTCAGGCCTGATGGCGAACAATCTGACTGGCATGTTGCCAGACCTTAGCCTGTGTGGTGTGTGGACTTCCTGTGGGAGCACATCCAGACATGAGTGTGAGGAAGATTGACTATACTGGCATCTCCACCTTATGTGGGGCAATTCCTATAAAGAGGCAATCAACCCACTTGTGCCTCAGTGCTAGAAAAGAAGCAGGAAAGAAGTCACTGGTTGGTTACCCCAAACCAGGAAGACATTTACACTTTGCATCCAGTTGAACTGCATATAATTAGAGATGCAAATCTTTCAGTGTTTAGCGATTCAAATCAAAATGATTTCCAATTCGGAAACCAATTTTTCTGTTCAAACCGTCTTATGTGACTGACAAGAGGAAAAGACAGTGGAAACAAATAGAACAGTTATTTAAAAGAATTCCATAATGTTCCACATACTGTATCAAATTCAATCAGTTTGAGCAAAAATAGGTTTGTGCATCAAATTACATGGTAGGACAGCGGGCGACGTGGGGGGAGTGTCCCGTCAGACCGTCAGTTTCCGAAACAACACACAAAAAAAACCTTGTAAAAGTGTAGTTCAGTGGTAAAAAGCTTGCAAGGTCCAATGGACCTGTCTCTTAAGACCACATAAACATAATTTATAATTAATTTTTCAGCATTTTGGATCGATTTGGAATTCCCAGGACCAGCAATTGCAATTCTCTATAGAATATTTTTTGCTGTACCTCTATATATAATGCTATTTTTAAAACTTCATCCTTTCAAGGCTAAGAGTTGGGATAAAGTAACCTTTTTAACTCTCCTAAGCTTCAGCACAATATAGTTATTAAGGAGGTCTAATAATAATAAGAGCTTATTGACTACATTCAGCACTTTCCTTGAGTTGGCAGCTCTAGAGTTTGTCTGAAATTCAGCACCGATGTAGAAAGCATGTTGTATATCATTTCATCAGATCAGGCTTTTCCAAAGAGCTATAGCTAATGATGACAGCCTGAGAAAATAAAAAAACAGTCTTTTGAAAGACTGAGAACTATCAGCAGTTTGGGGCTCACTGAACCTTTTCAGAAGTAATTTCATCCATGAAAGAAATGATTTTGCTCTGAATCAATTACCGACTGTGACTTAGCAGTGTCTCAACAAGTTGATGATTAGCAGATGATAATCACTTTGCAACTATGTCTGTCATACAAAATCCCAATTAAATACACCTTAAAAACATCATGTCTGCCAAACAAAAATAAAAACTTTTAATCTGCTGGCCTTTGTATAGCGTGGTTAATGAGAGGCGATCTAATCACAGTGATGGTCAAATGTGAACAGCTGATATACTTCAGCAGAAATAGGGCCAGAGATGTGTCTTGGTTTCACAGTGTGCGTGCTTTTAAAGCAGGGCTTCTCAAACAGCATTAGACTCAGGCCAGGGACCCTCCTAGCAAAAACCCAAGAATGTGTCTTTTCTTACGCTTTTCGTAAGAAAAGACACAACAGTCCAGGGCTGCTGGACGGTTCCTTCTGTCTTTTTCTTGTCAGAAACTTGTCCATTTCGCACTTGCTAGCTGTGCTTGTTAAGCTAGCTTTACGAGCAGAGCAACTTGATACATTTGACTGGCAGCCAGTCAGAAAGACGAGCTTAGTAAATAAATCATATTTGATAATAATGATTGGAAAACAGTATTTTATTATTAGAAAATATAATGAAAAATATGATTAAAAAATACTACTAGTCAATATTTTTATTTGTGCATTTTTCTTTCTCTTCTCTCCGACATTCTGAGCCCCTCCTATCGCCCCCTGCTGGCTCCCACTTTGAAAAACACTGATTTAGACAACAAAGACTAGAAAACCTGAAGAAAAAGTTCATCTTTACGCGTCCCCCAGCTATGTAAGGATCAATTCATTTTACCCGAGTGACAGAATGGCCCTCTGAGTCCCTGATGTGCTTTTCTCAGGTGAACTGAGGGAGAAGAGACCGCATTAGCTCCTACTGGGCGGCTGCTCGCTGACTGGTACAAGAGGATACGACAGCAACAATGGCGCTTTGTCTGAAACGCTGCTGTTTCCACCAGCCGTGGCCAATGGAGGGGATTCACATCAGGTTCATATTCACTTCCACTTAAAATGAATGCGCCAACACATTTTTTGTGCAGCTAAATAATGAAAGAGGAATTCAAAAGTGACATTTTGATTTCTTAGTAACCGGTCTTACAGAGGGGCAAAATAGCTGCGTTTTGAACTGAAATGATAAAAAAAAGTGATTTTTAGGTTAAGTTAAATAATGACGGTTCCATATTTTTAAGCCATTTTTAAAAACGTTTTTCTTTAAGAAATTATTTTTTTAAGATAGTTTGGTTTTTGAAACAATTGTACTGCTGAAAATGTTTTAATGTAATTAATTGACCATCAGCAGGTGCAGACCATGTCTGATTCTGTATTTATTTATCATATAATCTAAAATCCAGAAATTTAACTGTTTAATTTATCTGTAGACACTTTCTTAATATTGCATTTTATATATGTTTTATTATATTAAATGGGGTGTATTTAGTTACTGTGCTGTAACAAGTGAATTTCCTCACTGTGGGATTAATTAAGGACTTTTCAATTCTATTTAATAAAAACTGGAGTTTTAGTACTTTGCGTGTTAACACAATGCAAAAGTACAAAGAGTTCAGCAATGCAATTGTTGCTGTCCATCGATCAAAGAAAAAGCATCATAAGGCTATTAGTCCAACTTATTTGCGGCCGTCGTTCTGCCAATAAATGAATAATTTACAGTTGCAAAATATTTAAAACTGGTGTCTTCACAGAAGTAAACACCACAACAATTTCTCTCCAAGTGCAACCTTCAAACCAAGAGCTCAATGTCAGAATCATCACCAAATTACAAGAAGTACCTTTAATATGTAACATCTCTTAGAAGTCTTGGCTTTCTGAACTAACTGTTGTGATGGTAACAAGGGCTGAAATGATTCATTATTACTGAATTAGTTGAAGATTAATCGCAACTACTACGATTAATCGCTAATTGGAGGATACACTCTAAAAAAAAGCCATTTGCTTAAAGAACAACATATTTGTAGCAGTAATTAAGCCAAAACTTAAATTTTGCATTTAAGATGAAAGGAAACGTGTTCATCTGTAGATACATTTTACCCAGATCTTCTCAGGTGACATTTTTAGCTTCAACCAGCTCAAATTCGGTTGTAAAATAAATTCCTATTATGCTCCTTTTGCTATCCAATTATTAACTGGTTTATCAAAAAAAATAATAATCAAAATAATCAGTCCTACACTATATTGATCTTAAATCGAGAAGAACATGTTGACGTGAAAAAATATCCCGCTTGTGGAACGCTCCGTCTGTCTTGTAACAATAACTTTGGTGGCGCCCATGACTCTGGATAGGATCTGCCCCGCTTCTGTCAGCGGTTCGCTGTCTTCCTGCAAGGCGTCGCTCTCAGCCGCGCTCGCAACGCGGCCAGGCCCAGAGGAAGAAGGTCGTTCGTCAGACGGAGCTGGGTGTTTGTGCTCATTTTGGCTCTTCCTCAGCTGACCCGTTTGATATAAATACCCACGTCTGAACTCCCAAAACGAGAACACTTGGTTTAAAAAAGAAAAAAAAAAAAACACTGGCTGAAGGAGGCCCGGCCGCTGCGCTGCTCCAGATAACGCGCTCCAAAACGAGAGCAGCGGGGCGCATGGTTCAAGGAATTTTAAGACCTCAGGTTAAAGAAATTCATCCAGATACTAAATCCAGAGTCACCAGAGTACTACCATGTAGGGCAGAGTTGAGATGTTCATCGAGGTGTGACTGACTGAGACAAAAGAAAAACCCCGGATGATCTAGCAAATTCCAGATTAAAATGCAAAAGCTTAATAACAACAGGAAGGTTGTTTTTAAATGTGAAACAACGGAAGTTAACGATGCATCTCATTTAGCTAAAGTGACACCAATGTCAGCACAAGGTCAAAACCTGCGTGGCTGCTTCGGTGTTAGCGTTGGAGTTGCATAATCAGGAATATTGGAAAGGTTATATGTTACAGCTAAAATAATGACTCGTTCAATTTGCTGATAAAAGTGTTTCACGGAGGTCAGGAGCAAAGATTCATTCAAATGATCTCAGCTGCCTGGCAGTAAATGCCAGGCAGCAGCTAGGATACAATGACTTTCCGGTTGCAAGAGGAAGCCTCGCATTTGGGGTGTCAGAAAGTAACGCGTGCACCGTAACCGAATGCACCAAGCCTCGTTATGGGTCGACCACAGAAATGAGCCAGTGCTGAAAACGAACATTGTCCAGCCAACTGATAATACATTCGAACTTATTCTTGATAAGACACAAAAAGCTAGCTAGCTAGTTAGCAATGGCATATTAGCAGCTAGTTAGCAGTAGCCTCAACTACCGAATGGAATGAAGATGTCTGCGATTAACTCAAATTTTTGCCTGACAGAAAAATTTAGTGAGAAAAAAAACTGCTTGGAATATACAAGATTAATCATGCAACGGCAAAATTTAACACCTATTTTTAATGTTTAAGGTCAACTTACTTTTAAAAAAAGGAATTTAATACATTTTATGGACTTAATTTTAGATACATCAATTTAAGACTTTTTAAGGATGCACAGACACCCTGTAAATATTACCTCTAACAATAAAATAATTTTTTCAGGTATAAAATGGAAGGTAAGAAATAAATGAAAAACAATGTCTGTTATCTTTACCCAATCGACAGTCACGTTGTGAAACATGGACACAGAGATCTTCACCTAAAACAAAATCAAATATCCCAAAGGGCCCTTCTGGGTGTCCTCCTGCTTTAGCAGTTTATGTTCACTAAGGTCAAATCGCATAAAAGTGAAGTTAAGTTAACCAATCTTTGAGTCAATGGAGGTGAACTGATGGCCTTTTACACCCGTCAGACCAATAGAAGTTGACTTGGGGCTGACATGAAAAACTTATTATCCTGTTCCTAAACTCATTTGCCTAATGTGAGCTCATTCCTCTGCTAGGACAGCTAATATTGTGTGCGCTTAGAAATAAAACAGGGTGAAGTAGCTCGGAAAATTAAAGGCGCTAATATAGACGTGAACATCTCCATTTTCATTTCGGCGGCCCATTCAAGAGGAGGGCGAGTCGAATCTAAATGTCCAGCTGCCTGTTTTGTTGTTTTTTAATCTAGAAGTGCTGAATGAGTCACAAGCCAAGGCGAGCATGAGGGGCACTCACAGAAAAGTAATTAGTGTTACATAAATGTTTCTGGATGTTTCTCATATACATATATCACTTTCACACGTCTCACATCCCCGGTCTGCTGCAGCTGCTCGGCTGAAACCATAGACACCACATCCGTCCGCCGTGATTGCCTCTCATCTGATTATTGTCTATTTATCTCCTGTGCAAGTAACAAAAGCGGCCAGGTTCTTGGGGCTGCGGCTGATTCACAACAGCAGCAGGAAGCCGACGCTCCTGACGCTAATCCTGGTCCTGTGATTTAAAACACTAAGCTGCTAAGCCAGCTAAAGCTCTGCTATGTCAGTAATGGCTAGCTGTCGGCCTCTCCAGGAAAATAAAAGATAATAGTATACTGAGACCCGGCTGAGTCGGTGCGCTTGTTGGTAGTGTCAACAGGTTACTTAGTTCAGTTGAGTAATGGTTGGATGGGGGTGAAGTAGTCTTCCTATAGATCCCTGTCTGATTAATTAATTTCTTCAAAATGATGTAAAAATAACAAGGTGTCACGAAAGTCAAACAAAAATTAAAGAGAAATCTGCATTGTTTTCACTGTTCTACTCCGGCGTACATGGGTTTCTGATTTCAGCTTATTACTCTTTCCACCCCAGAGTGAGTTGGGTTTGGGACGGGTTGCCATGGCCCACTGGACAGCACTAGCTTCTGGAAGCTAACCCCCTTTGCAAAGAAACACCGTCTCTTTAAGAAGCTCCTGTTCTTTCTGAAACTCCGCCTTGAGGAAGTCACCACAACATGACTCCTCTATTAACCCTTTTGCAACATTTTTACCAGAATTTCACTCAAAAGTAGCTCCTATAATTTGCTCAGCTGATGCTCAGTTCAACCAGGTGTTTGCTAATTGCTTCTGGCTAGTCTGAAGGAGCTGAGTGCGGGAGTTTCAGTTTATTCTGCAGCTGCGATCTATTTTTATTCGTAGCTACTGTGTTTTGCCTGATGATCACTTAGTAGACTTTCTGTTGGGTTCTGTTCAAACATTAAGACTTTTACTTTTTCCTTTGCTTCTAGTTGCTATAGTGACATGTGCTTCTCTGACGATACATCTCCAAAGATAACTCAACGCCAGTGTGGATATTACATATCACATACATGTGTTATTTGGAGTATTTGATGGCTGTCATGATAAATTGCTCTACTTGAATGTGGATGTATATAGTTGCGCTTTAACAATACACTTGGCCGCCATAATAATCGTTTTTTGAATTGGAAGACGCACACAAAAATCACAATTACAAGACACACCGGAAATCTACTCAAAGTCTGACTAAACCCTTTAAAAAATATTTAAATTTTAAAACAGTGAGCAGATTTAGATAACTGTTCCTTTACATTAAATCACAAAGCCAGGCTCTGCCAAAGCCCCGCGTCGTTATCGCTACTTAAGCCACCGCCTCATAAATCAGGACAGGACTCTCAGCCTAAAACACTGTCAAACACTTTACTAACTTTTACTGTCATTGGTGGAGAAATTTCCACCTGGTTGAACAAAAGACTCATTATCACTCCTAGAACAGGAAGAAAACGAGGGAGAGTAGGAAAAGACAGGAGAGCAAGAACCGCCGTCGAATAAGTGGTTTGCCGTTTCAGGAAGTTCATCTTTATAGGAGGATGGAGAAAAAAATCTGAAGTTTTCCAGTTCCAGAGTGACTGAACATCCCCCTGTTCCTCTGAGTTGGGGCCCTTTTCGCCTTTAAATGTTTGTCCCTCAGTGTCTGTTGCTGCTGACGCCAAACATCCACACAGCCACAGCTTCACACTCACATCTTTACACTCATCATGTACCAAAGCTCAGCTATTCTCCAAATCTCTATTATTACACCAGAATGATGTCATTGTTTTGCAGTAATGCTTTACTTTTTTTTTTCTTTTAAGTTCTTCAGAATAAAGGAAGGTAACACTTATGCTGGCCTTTCAAAATAAATCTTAAATAGGCGTTTACATATAAAAACCATAAAATGTTGTAATTTAGATTATTCATATGCAAATTTAAAGTAAAAGTTTTGACTGTTGAACTGAAGCACAAATACACTCTTCAAAATAAAATCCCCAAAATATCAAAGGCGATACAGCACAATTAATAAAACTAAACCAGTGATGGAAAATTATGTTGGCCCTTAAAAATAAAGCCTACAAATACTATTTAAAATCTGCCTTAATATTTGATAAATAAAAATGTAATTAAATAAGAAAAAACTTATTCCATTTCAAGTTTCTGCTTTAATAATTAGCTTTTTGTAAATGTTTTACCTTTTTGTATATGTATGTTCTGTGTTCATATTTTAAAAAACAAGCTAAAACAGTTATGAAAGATGGTTGTTAGCCTTTCAGATTAAAGTTTATGAGTTAATCATCAAAATAAAAGCCTATTTTTTTCTATTCATTGTATTATTGCTATTTGATCTTTATGTGAACCTGCACCAGGTGTGATTAGTTCCAACATAACTGTGATGCATGTTTTTCAAAATAAAAGTAGCTTTGTATGGTTTGTTCCATATTCCTAATATGCTAAACTCGTAAAGTGATGTCAGGCCCGACATCATGTTTTATTTATTATACCCACCAAGTTAAAGAAACCATGACTTCATGAATTCCTCTGGTTTTATTTTAAGCTTTGAAGGAGCAGTAAATAATTCGAGCAAGAGAAAACACACAGACCGACGGGCTTGACTGACCACCCTGAAAGAGAGGAGAAGCATAGAGATGCAGAAAGGGGACTGGTAAAGAGAGGAGAGGTGGGCAGAGTGGGAATATTGGCAAAGTGTCATGGTCTCTTAGAGTCTGGGCCGCCGCATGCCAAGAATGACATCACCACAGCTCCTCACAATGTCCATCCTCACACAGTCTGAAGGCCCAAAGAATGACTGAGGAGGGAGAAATGACACAACTTCACTTCTGCCAAACAAACCAGAACACACCAAATCTTTTTTTAACTCCTGGGGATTCTTGCTTGTCCAAAATGAATGTTTTGATGGTACGTGTTTAAAAGGCGTAGCACCTTTTCAAGATCATCACCATTTTGGTTGACCAGGGATAAAAGTGTCAGTTTTTGCTTTTAACTCTCATTATTCCAAAAATAATGATGCCTGAAAATCAAAGTTACTATTAATTTTCTACCTAATCAAGGCTAAAACACGCACATCAAAAATATATTACTTTAGATTTTGTTGTTTTTTTAAAAAAAATACATATTGTTGGTTTTTTGCCTAAAAAAAAGTTGTTTTTTTTTGACAAAAATGGTGTAAAAACAAAGATTTAGAAAATATAAAAACTTAATATTTCTGGATAGGTCTGAAGCTGATGAATAGATTTAATGTGAAAACATTGAAAAAAAAGTTAATATTGAATTTTTATAACAGTGTGAAAAGATGTGCCATTTTGGAACACGAAGGTGTTAAGTGATTAGTCAGTTTTAAGAATTCCCAAAGAGTTAAACATATAATCCAGCCCCTTTAATATTCTTTCCAGGGGAGCAAATTCCGAACAGCATTTTTCCTATATTTGGACCGTCGGCTGTAATATTGTTTTAACCATGATGCAATACACAAGCAGGCACGCCAGTTAAAAGGACAGTTCTCATTTTCATGAGGCAGAATTGTTATAAACTGGCTGTCAAAAACATGTCGACCAACAGAAGGACCTCATTCATCACCGCGACAGACACAAGACGGGGTCTAAGGGTTGACCGCATGCAGGCGAAGGAGAGGACAGGTCTGAATAAAACATGTCTGACCCCACAACACACACACTCACGCAAGGTCAGCATATTCTATCCTTCAGT
The DNA here is from genome assembly GCA_033032245.1 of Poecilia picta. Lineage (NCBI taxonomy): Eukaryota > Metazoa > Chordata > Actinopteri > Cyprinodontiformes > Poeciliidae > Poecilia > Poecilia picta. The sequence continues at coordinate 6,327,570 of CM065358.1, forward strand.
GTTGGGAGACCTAAAAACGGTGGACGGATGCTTTAAGAGAGACAGAGAGAGAGAATAAGAAATGCGTAGAAGCTGCCCTTTAAAATCCGTAGGCTTATAAACTTATTTCCTCCTTAGGTTCTCGTCGGCTGCGGCTCCTGTTAGAGATGTATTGGTCTTCGGTGATTTATTTCCAGCTTTAGGTGGCGTTCGGGGTGCAACTTTATGTTCCTGGCTTGGTTTGCTTGGTAATAACTTATCTAAAAACAGGCAGAGGGGCTGATCAACTCTGACACGAAGCAAAGCCCTAGCTCACTCACCCTCTGACCAGCTGAGCACGCTGCAACGAAGCACGCTGCAGCTCAAGGCCAAACGCTTATAGATACGCATAGGGGTCATAAATAATAAAATAACAAAACGTAAGTAAGTTTCAAACAGACTTTTCCTTTGTTTTTATTGCAAATAAGCAATTATAACATGCACTTTTATTACTCAAAGGACCTTTGGGGGGTATGGAGGCACTACATTACATAGAGGGTAACTTATTATATTCTGTAACGACAGAATGGACGAGATTGTTCTTGACAGAAAAAGACTTCTAATGGAAACATGTTGAATGGTTGTGTGGTAGCTAACTGGAAACAGAAAAAAAGATGGAGTCAGCGCTGTTATTTTCCTTTTAGACAGAATATGTGGGTCTCCAAGGGAAAGACCCACATATTACTGAGAAATACTGAGAGCCATGGCTGTAGTTTGTGAGCATAAAGTTTGTCCGGTCAGAAAACGCTTTTTTTCCAGTAGTTTTGACTTTTTAAAACATTCTCTGTCAATGCCAAACATCTCCTGACGTAGGGTAATTATATTATTGAAGTTGATCCATAACTTCTTTAACTTTCCTTCAAACAACAACATGTATATCCAAAAGACTAAAACAAAACATCCAAAATGGAAATGATAACCTACTTACAGCTGAAAAATCACACGTGGTATTCCTCAAAGGCGTGTTCTAAGTCCATTTCTATTTCTAATTGCTGTGCATTTGTGCAATTGTGTTCTAATTCCCTTAGTTTACAGAGAATTACAGCATCTCTTACTGTATAAACCAGGGTGGGCGATCCTGGTCCTCGAGGGCCAGTGTCCTGCAGCTCTTAGATGTCTCCCTGGTCCAACACACTTGAATCCAACAGCTGAATCGCTTCCTAAATGCAGTCAGGTTCTCCAGAGTCCTGCTAACGACCTCATTATTTAACTCAGGTGTGTTGAAGTTGAGACACATCTAAAAGTTGCAGGAGACCAGCCCTCCAGGCCTGGAGTTGCCCACCGCTGGTATAAACTGATGACGAAACTTCATATCTGCGTCACATAGCAGTCCTAAAGAGTAGATTTTAGCAATACTGCATATTTTGGCATCAATGCGATACAAAGTAAATATAGGGTCCGTATCGCCTGTACCGATACTGATACTGATACTGATACGTCTTATTAAAGTTTGGTATATCATCAAACTTTTGATGATATACCAATCATGTAAAAAAATCACATTAACATGTTATTAAAATACTTTAACATATTAACATGATTTTGTTCATTTTTCCTCAATAAAGTCCAGATTATTATCATTTAAGAACTAGACAAAACAAATTTTTGAGGTAGAATTGAGAAACTACAGTACAAAAAATACAATAGCATTTCAAGAACTGAAACCATAGTATCAATACTAAGCCAGTATCGATCCAATACCGACTTAGTATCGGTATTACCAATATTTTGGATTGATCCATCCACCTCTCCTTTGCAGTTACACAGTAAGGGTTTCCATAACATAAGTGAGTGGACTGCAGCAGTGAATGTTTCAATATGGAGTTGATATGTTCAAAAGAATTACATTTTTACACTTTAAAAAATGTTCTTTGTTCTGATCAACTTGTCAGTGGTTGTGTTCTATAAGATGGGGATACATTGTCAATACACAATACCGCAGCTTCTAGTTGTTAAAGTAATCCAGCACCAATGTATAGATTAACGCCGAAGAAAAATAAGCTGTGATGTCTGCGGATTTATATCAATTTGTCAGTTTACCCCTGAAAAACAGCCCCACAAACAAAGGCGTTCGGTTTTAACAAGAATTCTGATTATAAATCACTTCCAGCTTTACAAACCAGCTGCCCTGCTTACGGTGCACAACAAGCAGCGCAGGCTGCACCGTTTACTGATTACAAATGTCACCGACGCTTATTGCCGCATGGATTTTCTTAAAGCAGCATGCTGGAATGTCAACGGTAAATGTGAAGTGAAAAAAACAACAACAAAAAAACAAAACAAATGGGTGCGGATCGGCACATCCCTTTGAGGACTGGGTGTGTCAGGGACACTGGATACACACCGACATCCCTGTCAGCACACGGCGGGGGCTGGGGGCTTTGGGAATAACTCCTGATGAAGAGATCAATATAAGCTGCCGCTCTGCACCATCTGAAGGGAGCAGCAGCAGACATCGAGGCATCGCCCCCCCCCCCCCCCCCCATTGCCTCGGCTCAATATGGCTGCACTCAGCACAAACTGGCTCTCTGTGCTCCGTCAGACACTCTTTCTGCACATTTCTCTCTGGATCAGATTTACAGCTTGTCATTTATTGTTGTCACTGTTTTGTGTGTAAAGATGAATCTACATGGTTGACTTTTGAGAGGAGTAGATTTTTTCTTCAAACTACTCATTTTGTCATGCAATATGTTCATTTTAAGCCAGTAAATGAAAGGAATAATCAAAGATTTTACTTGGTTTTTGCATTTCATGCTGTCTCAGATTTTGGGGTGACTACATGGAAATGTTTCGCTGTCCTCACCCCCACAACTTGCCAGATGTGCACCTTGCAGGTTTGCAGAAAACAAATAGTTTCCCCAACCGTCTCCGAATGTGGAATCACAGATCGCGCAGAGGGCACACCTGGGCCTTTCGCAAAAATGAAACCATCTCTCCACTGTCAGTAAGACAGAGAGGGAACATCTGTGGAGACGGAGGGCTTGTCATGCACAACGGAGCGGAGATGGAAACCGCACAGGCTATGACAGAGCTGCTTCACCACCTCATGGTGTTCCTCTGAAAAACACAGAGTGATCTCAGTTTAGAGTAGGTGGGGTGAGGAGTAGTTGACGATGCAGCCCTGCTCCACGTGAATTTAAACATTGTGTGGATTTTATATATAAATACAGTATATATATATATGTATATATATATATATTTTTTTTTTTCTGCGTATGCATATCTTTTCTCCCGTTCTGTGTCTGGAGAAAGGCAGCAGAACAAACAGGGAGGCGCAGAAACACTGCAAAGACAGCTCACTGCTGCATTCTCCGAGCCAGAACCGCCCCTCTCCGTTCTCCATTGTTGCCGACCAATCCCAGGACTGTTGGCTCCGGCAGCCGCTCTCTCTGTGCCCTTCCTGCGTGCCGCTGGGCTTTCAGAGAAACTCAACGAACATATTCAGAGACGTAGTTTTGATGTTAAGACAGAAATATTCAGCTGTAATGGTTTGTTTCTTGCTTTGACAAAGTTGAGGCTCTCGCTGATTTAACTATGACAGCTTTTACGTTATCTTGGAATAGCAAGGCGTTGTTTATGGTAGCTAATTTGTATGTTTTTGTAATTTCACAACTCGTAGTTCAGTAAACTGAGGAACAAAGTTGCGACATTTGTTACGTTTTCAGCTGCTGTGGTTCTCTTTCACACTGCACTCTGTCAAACGGCCCAAACCTTTTGAAAAACCTGTTCCCCTCCTCGCCTGTGGTGGCGCTGCACCAAGAACCAGTGAAGAACTGACACATTAACATCTGAAGAAGACATGAGCGCAAATTCCTTCTTCACAAAATGTAAACAAAAATGGAGTAGCATCACATTTTAGCGGTTGTAGGATTTCCCTTTTGTCTGGTAGCCATTTCTCCTGCTAACATTAGGCTCGAACCTTTGATTTGGTTGTATTTACCCAGAATGCCCTGCTCTGCAGTCCCCTTCCTACTGTTGGAGCAGTCCCTGGTCTGCTTGGTGTTCACATATGCATTTCACTTCAATCAAATCTGTATCTTGGTTTGTGTTCGGTGAGTTTTTTTTAAAAAAAAATTTAGTTATTTAACCTTTGAGTGATTAATGCAGGGGTATCCAAAGTGGGTCCTCCAGGGCCAACATCCTGCACATTTTAGTTCTCTGCCTGGTGGTAGTAACAACCTTTTCAGCAGGTCAATGTTCCTCTTAGGCCTTCTAATGAGCCATCATTTGATCCAGGTGCGTTAAACCAGGGAGAGAACTAAAACATGCAGGTTGCTGAACCTCGAGGACCAACTTTGGGCACCCCTGGATTAATGCATGCTTCCATTAGCCCTTAACTTGCTGACAGCTCAGCTGGATATTGAATCTGGTCCTGTCTGCTAATATACTTTAGGCTTAAAGGGAAGGAAATACTGTAGCAATATCAGCAGCTCAGACCACAGAAATACTCCACTAGAGCCTGCAGTCCAAATAAAGGTGAAATGGCTGAGATTGGTGTTTTTTCCCCCTGGCTGCATCAGAAGCAGTCTGGCTTCACAGCACAAAGAAAATATATAAGGGATTTGTAGATACAATGCTACTCAGAGAACATAATCAACTAAACAAAGTCTGTTTTATTATATTTATCTGAAATATTAAGACAACTGTTCAAATAGTTGTAATATTTTTTCCTTCATGGATCAGAGTCTGAACTTAAACTGTAAGAAGATGCCAAGAGGTTTTTGTGTTGGATGCAAGATGTTAACAATTCATAACTTTTTTTTAAATGTTTTTTTTTACTGAACCTCATTTACAAAACTAAACTATTTCTTATGGTAAAAACAATGAGTTTTGTAGCAGGTAAAACATCTTGGAGACATTGAGCAGACAACTCGATGAGGTCTGTCTCTTAAAAGGTTTTTCACTCTCCTGGTCCTTCTTAACCTGCTCCCAGTGTTTGGAAGCTCGGTTTGGCTGAGGTGATTCTCTTATCTGCACTGAGCAGGGAGGGAACTCGGCGTCTGGTAGCAACATGGAAGCTGCCATCAAAGTCACAACCTTCCCGCTAGATGTCTGCCTTCAACAAGTCGGCCCTGCTCCTGGCTCTGCAGAGTGCAGATAATGGCCTCCGGACTCCTCGGTTTAACTGACAGGTTTAAGGGAGGAGAGAGTCTTATTATGTCTGTTGTTGAAGAGCGGTGGAGTAATTATATTTGTGCAGTGAGCAGAGGCAGTAGTACTCCTAGCAGTAAACAAGCTGATTAGAGAACTTTGTTACCTAATAAACCAGGAACTTTTTTTTCTTTCTTTCTACGGCTAATCAGTGTAACGTCTGGCGGGTTAAAGATGCCGGTTCAAGCAGATTCCAAGTGCTGCATTTACATAATCTGGCTGGTTTACAGATTGGCAAGGCATCTAATGGCCCCATTCAAGTGTTTACCCTATGACATAAGTCGCCTAAGACTTTAATGAGACGACCTAATGAAGAATGAGAACAGTCAAGGAGGTCTGCAATCTCCAGCTACGCCAAGTGGTCCTAGGAGAGGCGTAAGGGTGGCCACGTCTTTATAATGGTCAGCGGCTTCACCAGTTGGGTAGTAAGAAGTGTTGTGTGTGCTGGAAACTCTGTGCTCGTCATTAACACCTCATTTCCTCTAAATTACTTCCTCAGACGCATGTAAAGCTGGATGGCAGCTAATCTGTCACAACTTCATGTTCTCTTTTTCAGCCCATAACTCCTGTAGTTTCAACAAAAAGCTCCTGCTGCAGTTCAGTTAATTGTGGGGAGCATAATGCAACAACAGGTTGCAGAAAATGTCAGGGGTCTGGCGGGCCAATCTGTGGCGCTGTAACACTGGCCAGAGAATGACAGAAGAAGCACCAAACGGCACAAGGTTTGGTGTTTGTGAGAGCGAGGCACATGCAGAATAGAGAGAACAAGAACTCAGGCATCTTCAAATTTAACACTCTGGTCTCCCAAGATGCCAAAACGACATAAAACCTTTGCAGGTATCTGTGTGGACGAGGTCTTGAATTATCAACTGGAACAAGGAAAAGCAGATAATTACTGTTCCTTCCTTAAACTACTTGAATGACCAATGCAGTTTGGCTACCCTAGTGGTTTAAAGTTGATTGATTGATGCAGATCAGGAACCACCCACAACAACTGCAGATGTCCTGAAACAATCGTCCAGCTACCACAATGTGGCTCTAGGCAACTCAGTCATATTCATATGCGTGTCTTTGTTTCCTGCAAGTAAAACATCAACTTTCAGGAAAGTTGCAGATGCTTTAATCACGTTCGCTTGCATAGAAAGTCCGGTTCATTTTGGGGAGGTGCAAACGCGTAATCAAATTCAGATGCTGTATAAAAAGGCGAACTCTGGTCTGGTTTAGTTGAAGTGAACTCCGGCGCGGTTAGAATGCACATGCAACTGTATGCTGACCGGAAAATGCTCCAAAAGCAGGAAGTAGACTACAGCACACGACATTCTGGGAAAATACAACCAACACAACACATAGACTAGTGCTAGCAGGAGAAAGGACTAAAGGTCTTTTGACAAACACAAAAGAGAAATCCTACAATCATTAAAATCTGACGCCACTACATTTTTGTTTACATTTCGTTAAGTAGGGAGTTGCACTTAGTGTCTTCCTCAGAAGTTTTCCAGTCAATTTTCTTCAGTGTTTTTTGGTCCAGCGCCACAACAGGATGAGGGAAGGAAACAGGTTTCTCAAAGAATTTGGTTTGTTAGGCATGGTGCAGAGTGAAAGAGAACCGCACCAGCTGACATTGTAACAAATGTCGCAGGTGGAAAACACCCTAAAAGGTGCCATGACAACCAGACAATCGGTGTTATTCACGTCACTTGTCAGTAGTCGTGATGTAATGCCGGATTGGGGTTCATTGCATGTGTGACGATTAAAGACTAAAACAACACACTATGGCTCTATATGACATAAAACGAACAATAAGTGCCTGATTAATTATGCCCAGCAAGGAACATCTATCTTATTTTGACAAACTATCATTTAATCAAAAAAACAGAGTTGGTTGCAATGCTAGTTGGTCAATAAACTGAATCTGTTTGTGCAGGAGAGCCCTGTTATGGTAATCAATCCTGTGTGACCAAGCTGCCAGCTAAACTAAAACACGGATAAGAGAAACTGCAAACTGTTTCAGCGTCTGCAGCGCAGTAGGAAGGGCCTTCAGTTAGTACTGTCTTTACAAAAAGTTTCTTATAGAACTGATTTGCAGAGATTTTTTTCTATTTTTCAGAAAGTTAAATGTTATTCGTTTGAGTAAAAATTTAGGTTTTGTAGAGCAACGTGAGAACAGGGTACAGCAACATCTCCTGCCAACAGGTGAGGCTTCAGCGGCCATGTTTGAAGAAGACGCAGCCACTGATTTAATGAAGAGTGAAGAAAACCCTAGCATGTGCTGTCATTAACAAAACACATCACTTAGCATAATATCTCAACGTAGCTCTGTCAATGATTAATTAGAAAGCATGTCAGAACAAAATGTTTGCCTCATCAGTGAACATACTGGCATAAACAGGGCCTTTTGTTGAATGTTTAAGAAATGTAATGCAACATGTGACAAAATGCCCCTTTTATCCTCTTTCAATTTTAGATTTAATATTTTTAACACATTTTAATATTATTTTCATCTTCCATTGCAAACGCAACACAAACAGCATAAATATTTTATGGAAACTCTACTTTGGTCTAGTCAAATTGGCACTTCAGAGAATGTCAAAAATGAGACAAAGACCAATATTAACCAAATCGTTTTTTTCCCTCTCAAGTAATCAGAGAATTTAACAGTCCGGCTAAATCTGTTTACTTCATCCATAACCAAGACTTTTAAGCTGGATCATAGAGAGGGATATAGCGATACATTCAGTGCAATTAAAACTACAAGGTTCAAGTAAACAAAATAAAACAATATTACTGGGGAAATTTAGAAGTTAAAAAGTTTCAATAATGTCAGAGTGTTTGAAGTAATCCTTGGTGAGTGAGGAATTCACCATGCATTGACATACAGTTGAAACAGATATTTAAATATAACAAATAAACAGACACTACATGTTTTTTTCTCTCTGTCTGACATTAAATCAGACCAAACGTTTCATGTTTTAGCTTAGTTAGAACTACTAAAATTATTTCTATTTGCTAAATGCCGGAAAACTTGTCAAGAAAAAATTTTGAGAGAGCATTTTGTAACTCAACTCATCCTTTGCCTCTTTTGTTCACTTTTCTAACAATACTTTCTATACTGAATACTGAAAATGTCGCCACATGTATGACTTAGGCATAATGAGGCTTTTGCCATCAACTAGCTTGATTTTAAAATAAAAACCTTTATAATTGAACTTTGTCAGCATAGCTGAAGAATTACATTCTTTCCTATTTCAAAATAAATGTCCATCATAAATGGAGCGGTTCAGTAACTGATTGGCTGAACCCCAAGAGTGAAAATGAGGACAACTGTAGATGTTAGTTTCTGTGATAAAGCTAATACCTTTTCCACTGTGTGTATTAATGTAGGTTAAGATATGCTTATTGTGTGAACTATTAAGAATTATGAGCGTTCTTAGAGCAGTTCTCAAGTAATTGCAGTGGGTTTTAGCTGTATACAGGCGGTTTTGTTCTCCATGAGTAACAGCGGCTCTCTGCCATAATACCATGCAAAAGATTTTTGGTTTTTTTCACATTTGTTTATCACACTGAGAGAATCTCGTATCGGCTTTTGCCCAGTCGCATACTGGCATCAGCTGGATTGAGATTCCTAAAACAGACAACAAAAAATCTGGATTTTTAATTCATACCAAACCTCCTCTAATCCTTGACTAAATAAAATTAGACCTCTATGTTGGAAGACTATTTTTTTCTGGCCTATTTTTAGCCAGAATGTAAAACAATTTTCTCCGAGGAAAACACCACGTCCAGAACTCATTCATTCACAGTTTTACGTGAGATTAAAAATAATCCTGCACACAAACAGACGCTCATTTAGATCCCTAACAAACACACAGAGTCTGGGTCGAAGCACCTTTTGCTGAGTCACTGGAACATTGCAGTACCAGCAGACCCTGCAAAGGAAACTGGAGCAGCTTTATTACAAGACGGTACCTCAAATGCACAGAAGGAGGAACACTGACTAATCTGGAAAAATAGCAGCTTTGCTTGGCATCAATCATCCTCTTGCAGACATCCCTATACTCACACACACACATATCACAGACGAGGATGGTGCAACCGCAGCATCCTCCTCAGCATGAATGAATCATCAGAACAGTGATCTGCTTTGGAGTGCATACGATGGCCGCTTGCTTGTTTTAACCAAATTACATACCTCCCACCCTCACACTCCCACACACACCGTCTTCGTCGTCTCGCGCTGCACCCAGGTCCGGATTTGCACGGTCATTCGTCCTGCCCCGGATAAAAACAAGCGCGGGGAGAGCGACTTTGCCGTTCGGTTGCCAGCGTGCTGCATGGAAACCATGGCAATGGTAGAGAGAAAAACATCAGCCAGGGGAGGGGCGGCAGGAGGAGGAAGTCAATGAGTTCATCTGCATCACCTGGATGGGAGTTATCTCCAGAGCCTCTCCAATGCCGTACGGGGACCTGGGCTGTGTTTTGATATGCGGGGCCCGGTTTACAGTAAATTTCAACAGCCATCAGAAACAATAACTGTTAGAACTATGGCTAAGATTTCCTAACACCAGATATGTTCTGTCGTGTTTCTTAAGATAACACTGATTCCAACCCACAACAGCATGTCCGTTAAGCAGATGACTGTAGGTTGCTTCGGCGATTATCAATTTTTTTTTTTTGAAGATTACATTTTTCACTTCTTGGATTTCCAAAGTTCATAATAGCTTGGTTTCCATTAAAAATGTGCGCAAATATTTAGCTGTATTCTGCTAATGTTGAAAAAACACAATTTCGCAATTGCGTTGTTTACATTAAATAAGAAATGAAATTAAAATCACAAGTGAATAAGCTTGTTTGCACAATAAGATATTAAAATTCATGGCAGCGATGGATGTAAACAATTAAATGAGATATAGTCATAATTCAGCAATAGCGCTAGTGCTCGCCATCTATTAGTCATCAGAGGAGACATCAGCGTCTCATTCAGGCAGTGACAAGCCCCGCCTACTTGGCAGCGACTACATATGCTGTGTTTTGGGGGAATGGTAGTCGGCAATTTTACAGAAGAACTATGGATTCAACACGTTTGAACGACAACTTTTTTTATGACCTCTGTGATCCTGTGAGAGATCTGGTGGAGCCAGCTGCACATTGTCTGGAAACAAACTTAACAACAAAAAAAAAATCATCATCCCTCTACGACTTCCTGCCGTCTTCTTTGTCGTTTTTGCCGTTAGTAACGTCCAGTTGTAGATCATGTGACTTTTGTGATGCAGAAATAAAAAATAGTTTCATTGCAGTTTTGCAAAATACATCTATTTTGATACGACCAAAAAAACACCTCATACTAAAGATAAAAACTTTTTTTTAAAAAAAAAACGTGAATTGGCATGTTTCCATTAAGTTTATTTTCATAATTTCAGTGTGTCCAATTTTATGGTCAATGGAAATGCAGCCGGTAATGTCAGCATGTCTGACACCGTCTTGTTTGACAAGCATGTTAAGGAAACTCTTTATTGGTACTTTGAATTCAGGTCAACTCCATGGTGGGACGTTCGGGTCAAGCTCAGATTTTATTATTTTATAAAGAAAGAAAGTCGTATTACCAGAATAAAGTTGTAATATCAGGAGGATAAAGTTGTACTTTTAGTAGAATTTGTATGAGAAATATAAAAGATTAAAACGAGAAATGTTGAGCAGCTTTGGTTAGAGTTTTTCGCAGAGTATCTCATGTTTTAACACATCAGCATCAAATTATCGGATGCAGGACTTTGAAAAGATTCTGCAAATGACTATTTCAAAGAAAGATTTACACAAACAGAGTTAGTCTCATCAGGTCCTGGTAACTTTATTGAAGCTTAATTCTCATTAAAATAACTTTTGTCTTCGAATCGTAAGATTATTTTTTTCTATTTTGTCTTTATTCTACTAAATATTGAGACTCTTTTCTCACAATTTAACAAATAAGTATCATTGCCTGGTCCTGATACTCCATCATACAACTCACAGAAGATTGAAATAAAAGCCCCTTTTGGAAAATAATTTCTGTCATTTGGGAATTGTTTTTTAGAATGCAAGCAAAGAAAATGAAGAAAAATTGGATTAAAATTGAAAATCAGATATGGTATAAAAAAAATTGAAACTTTAAGCCACATCAGGTTCTACCTGAGCAGATAGCCTGGCAAATTAACTAATATATTCAGTGTTACTAATATGATCAAATAATATGAGATTGTTATGCTGGTGTTGATATTCATCAGTCTAAACTCTTCAAACGGCAGCTGAATTTATTTTGTTCTATAAATGAATAATGTAAATAACTGTGATTTAACCACTAGATTTAATTAGCAGGAATGATACATTGTCCCAATAATTATTGCGATAAATGATAATATTGTTGCTTTGAGACAATTTTACAGCAATATATTGACAATGGCTTAGTAATGCAAGTTTGGCCTCTCAAAGACCATAAAACTTTAACTGTGTAAGGAACATTTAACACTAGAACTGGAAGACATTTTAAATATCTAAAATAAAATACAACATAGCAAACAATAAATTAACGTGGACATGAAAACAACTTACAAAAGAAACAATAAATAAGATAGGTAAACAAAATTGATCTTCAAAAAATAATCAGTGGAAATTATTGAGCTCATTTTAATTTGTTATGTGGTTAATTGATTTCTTGATTATTGTGACAGGCTTAATTGAGCCCTTTATGTTTTAAATAAAAACTATCCAATCAGTTATATGGTTCTTAAAATTGTATGTAAATACCATAAAACCATGGTGTATTTATGCAAGGGTCACTCACTAACTTACCCTTAGTAGTAGTCAAAATATGAATATTTTCCCACTTAAGTTAAATTTTTAAAGCTTACGTAAATTTTAATACGTAACAGATGTAAAATTCTTTAAAATAGTATTTTTTAAAAAAAGTTTAAAAAAAAAAAAGATGGGGCTTAATCTTCAAAAATTTTGCTCCTAGATTCAAAGTTCTGACATCTGTTTGAGAGGCCATTCACTACAGGAAAGCTCCCCCTGCTGGCCCGGAGGAACAAAGACAGCAGCTCGGTTTGCTTGCGCTTTGAGCCAACTTTAGTCATCTCTAGTCGGTCCACAATTTATCTAGTTTAGCTCACAGTGATTAAAGCGGGATTGATTCATGTCATGGAATCAAACAAAAAACTAGAATCAAACTCCATTGTTTTTAAATGGATATATTTTTAAAAATATGTTGTGCTTTACTAAAAGCTTCCATCATATGCTATGGAATATGGGGGTATCCAGTATTTTCATAGGGAAAAAAACAGGTTAAATCCTGTGTTTCTCCATCACCTGCACTAAGTGGATGAAGACGCGACCTGACTAAATCCCTCTGGCTGGCTGAACCTTACTTGCCCGTCCTTATGTCAAGCTAGATTTAAGAGAGCTGATCGTTTAACGACTTTGTGCTGTCTCATGCCCCAATTTCCTCTATCCAACATAAGAGAGGGGGAGAAAAAAAAAAACAGAAACTCCACTGCGCATAAAAGTAAAAGAATCTGCCTCCTGGATGCTGGAGAATGTTGCGCAACACAAACAAGCGAAAAGAAACCCGACTGATACGCAGTGCCGGGAGGACAGACGTCATGTCTGTGTGCAGAAAATGGGAGAGAAACCTGAGCGAAAAATAAACAGAAAATATGCAAAAATACACGCAGCTGTCATCCCACACGAGAAGCTGTCACAATAAAGGCGGAACAGTTTCTACGTACCGTTCTAGATGACGATGAGCCACTTTCAGCGGAGAGTTGTGTGTGTGTGTGTGTGTGTGTGTGTGTGTGTGTGTGTGTAGAAGCCGGAGAGAAATGTCGCCGTTGCGTGTGATTGTCTATCAGAGTGTGTGAGTGTGTTGGAGACAGAGAGAGGGAGAGGGAGAGAGAGAGAGACAGTGTGTGTGCGTGTGTGCGTGTGTCAGGGTAGAGACAGGAGGACAGAGGAGGAGATTTGGCAACATTTGGAGAAGAACGCAGCGTGGCGGTGGAGCGCAGCGCAGCGCAGCGCAGCGCCGAGATGCGGCAACATCCGTCTGCAGGCAGCCGAGCAGCGGCGTGCGGAGCGACCAGGGAGGGGCGCGCCGAGCACACACACACACACACACACACACACACACACACACACACACACACACACACACACACACACACACACACACCCACCACACACACACACACACTGCACCAGCTGTAACTCATTCACTGCCGGGCTGAACGCACGAGACACCCAGAGTGGCGACGTTTATGCGAGACGACGTTATCCCGTGTGTGTCTGTCCTCACTTCCATGTTAATATTAAATTATTAGCGGCAACGAGCGTTGAATAAGCAGAACGCAGTGCAGCAAAATTGCTCGGCGAGTAGTAAAGTTGTATCTGCAGCGAAAGAGGACTGTGTGGCGTCACATGAATATTAACACTGGATAATTAATAATTAATACGTGGACTTCAGGGTAGTATTTTCTCATAATTCACTAAACACACTTTAGTAGGAAGGGGGAAAAAACTTATTTCAGTGGATGTTTGAAGTAAAACGGGACCAAAGATGTAAGTTTCAGTTCCCACATTTGTGGGAGAAAAGTCCACCTGCTGCTGCTGTGACTCAGCAGCTCAATAATGTATTAAAGTAAATTCACTGTCTATGATAACAAGACTAGTTACAAGTCAGAATTGAAGGAGAAAGTATAAAATCATTGAGAGTATTACGATTTAAACAATTTCAATTTTAAAGTGGAAGAATTATGTAAAATTTATTTTTTTAGCTTACCTCATGCTATAATGTAATATCTAATCAAAAACACTTAGGGTGTCACCTTGATGTTTTCGTGCATGCTTGAGAAATCCTCTAATCTCCATGGCAACCATTCAGCTGTACAAAATGCCTGGTTGGACCTAGCTCCGCCTTAGAGATGTAGCTCCTCCTCTGAGCTCCAGTTTCTAAGCTTCTCCCTCACAGAGCAGCAATCCCCCACGACTACAACCACTCAGCTCCTTCAGACTAGCCAACAGCAATTAGCAAACAACTGGTGAAACTGCACATCTGCTGAGCTCATTATAGGAGTTGCTTCTCAGTGAAACGCTGGTAAAATCGTTGTTAAAGGGTTAATAGAGGAGCCATGTTGTGATGACTTCATGAAGGTGGTCAAAGGTCTAATAGTCATTAGTTGTAAGGGGGCAATTTTTTCACACAATACTGGTGGATTTTGATAGAACTTTTCCCTGTAGCAAAGAAATTTGTTGAAAAGTGATTTTAGTTGCTCTTTGTCATTTTTCATTATCTGAAAGTGTGACAAAAACATTTGTAATGTGGAAAATACAACACAGCACAAGGCACTCATTTAGCACCTTTTATTTATCTCACATTTATTTCACTATGATTATTTTTGCACAATCATAGTTTAAGGATGAGTCAGTATTTGCTCTACAGCTCCAACAGCAAGGCAGTTTACACACTAAGGCACATGTTTCAAATTCACTGTAAATATTTTTGACCTTCTAGAAACTAAAAGTTGTAATTGTCAAATCAAAGGAGTTGCTTTACAGCATATAGTCACCATATGCACACTTTCTACCATGCAGTGACAGCAGCCAGAGGGTAGTGTTGTCATATTGAAATTAATCTAAAGGACATTTTTAGCAAGACTGAAGATTTTTCTTACAAGACCACTGTCTGGAAATGGCAGGCATTTTCAGATACTTGGCAGGCATTTTCAGATACTTATTTCCTTTTGTTTTGCCGTCTAAACATCGTTTAGACGGCAAAACAGACACCTTGAGTCAGCTGTAGTTGTCATGCCAGGCCACTATAAGGCGCTGTGATTTTAGTATGTCAAAAAGCACGCCCGCTTTGGTACAAAACAAGCTACTAAGGTGATTTACGGGATGGACAGAAGGGCGTGTTACCAAAAAGTTACACTCCCAGACCGAGTTTCAAAAAGTGCTGACGTCAGAAACCACAATCACTGATAGTGCATAAAAGAAAGGCCGAATCGCGCCAAAAATATTACAGCTTCACTGAAAACCAGTTCTGTGTAAACCGTGCCAAAGTTTAGAAACAATTAAGTTATACTAAAATATCCAAGAAAAGAAAAACAGATGCTGAAGAAGATTTAATAAGTGTTTCGCGGTCAAATACATGTTAGTGCTTCTACAAGAAAAACAGTGTCTTCTGTTTCAGCATCAGCTTACATTGGGTTACTGTTAGGCGCCAGGAAAAAACGTCAGAAAAAGATTTAAATAAGAGCCAGCAATCTCAGCAGATTTTGAAGTACTTTTCAAATGGAGAGAGAGCTATTTATTTAACAGCTTGTTAATGGGTATTTTCATCAATACATTTGACCATTACCAGTCCTTAGAGGACATTCATGATCGTGATGTGGTTTGATATTAAAGCAACTTTGAGTACAACTCCTGCAACGAGGAGTTGTACTCGACCAGATCCTAACATGATGAAGAGGGTTTGCATCAGATGGCAGTGTTACATCAGGTTGTATTGAAGGCAGGTCAACGAGAAGATGTGCACATTGGAGCTCTAGTCTCACCTAAAAAAGCTTCGTCATCACGCTATTCAGAAAACGTCCTCCCACAACACTGTTAATTACATATTTAAAAGCCAAATTACTATCATGTTGTGTGACAACCTACAGCAGCCCACCGAACTTCTCTTGAACCTGCCTCAGCTAGTTCACATCCTACTACAGTGATTTACGTGTTTAAATATTTATTAATTTGACCTCTTCCTGCCACAAAACTTTGATAAACGATGATGAGAGTTAACTTATACTAGCGTGTATTTTCTTTAGTAAGATATCCTGCGTCTAATTTATAATTGAATGCTGTTTTGACAGCTTTGTGTGTGTGCGTGTGTGTGTGTGCGTGTGTGTGTGTGTGTGTGTGTGTGTGTGTGTTGGTGTGTGTGTGAAAGCAGAATCATGTGTGTATGGCGGCACCACCTGCTGCGCTGTTGTATCTGGCGAAGCAGGAGCCCTGTGAGCTCGAACACAAACACACTTCATCTATTTTTCTGCTCCCTTTTGTAACCTGAATGAATTCTGCCAGCTGATCAGAGTCCATTCAGTGGACGCTGTTGCCATGGAGCTCCACCTACTGACCTTAAACTACCAATCAGGAGAAGCCGTAAAAGGTCTCGTTCATATGTAGAGACAGCTAAAAGATTATGGACAGGAGGCTGAAGCAGGGCGTTGTTCTCTGTAAATAACAAATTTATACTACATAAAACACATTTTAAAAAAACATACAGGTATTCTTATTCCTAATTAACTTTGACTAATCAGGAAGGTGTGGGCTACCTTGTTCACATTTACCTGATGTTTATAATCCATAACTTCATGATTAACAAGCCAAAGTGGCGTTTTAAAATATCTTCTTGTGGTTTGGCCTGATGTCACATCCTGTTTGTCTCCAAAGGGAAGTATTTCCTTTTCTGCTTTCCCTGTGAAGTAGCTTAGCTCAAAACAGTCCCCAGGGCTATTGTTATGCATGAAAAAATAACTAATTATGGAAACGGAGAATCTAAATCTGTTGCCAAGCACCATATGCAGATCTGAATTGTTTTTAATCAAACTTTTTTATGTGCTATCCCTTTCTTTTCTCCACCCAGCAGGCTCGGTTCGTTCCTTCCATATTTTCCTCGTCCTTCTCCTTACGTCTCAGGACGCAGCGATGACAAACTCTGGGATCAATATCAAAGCTTTGCATAATTGAACTCCTGCCTTCATTATGTATGAACCACGGCGGAGGGAAGCATCCATCACTTTTCCTTTCTTTCCTCTGCTATCGTCCTCTAGGTGAAGTGAAGTGAAGCTGTGGTGTTCAAGCAACAGAGGGAAATCAGGTCATGAATGTCAGAGGGTTACTAGTTGAGGATCCTTTAAAAAAGAGGACATGTGTTCCTGCTACGACACATATATGTATCGCAAAACACGTGATCGATACCTACAGAAAATACGATAGAATTTTGATCATTTCACCAAACTCCGATCCAGAACCGCACAGCATTCTGGGAAATGTAGGCTTAGAAAACAGATCTTAGATTGATACACTTTAATTCCACCATGTGGAAATTTATGTGTCACAGCAGCAAATAACAAAATTCCAACAAGCAACAATCAAATCACAATAGAAAACAATATAAAATAACTAAAACCTACTCAGCATATAGGGGTGGACATTTACTGTATTGTTTATCATTTATCATAATACATTTCTTAAGATTTTATGTGTTGTTGTCACAATAAATTCCAATTAATTATAAAAAACCCTAAAACTGTCTGCACTGTCAGGATTTTACTGTTTTTACTATTTTTCTCCATTGTTCAATAAAACTGTACCAATGAATACAAATTAATTTAAAGATCAGATTACGCCTCTACTGGCGTTTACTGACACAAATCACACTTCTTTTTGCGACTGGTGAATTAAAGAAGCTTGTTGCAAGTTGAATGTTTTTCCAGAGCAGTACTTGTGTTTGTGGGGCTGTGATTGCTGTGGCATTCAGTTTCCTAAAAGAAAAGTAATATTTCTTATTGTCACTTTTGTTGTTGCCACAATAGTACCACAAAATATCATGATAAAACTTTAGCTCCATTTGAACCACCATAACAGCATGTGTAAAACTAGTTCTTTAAAAAGCTGTGATGTTGTGCCAAGAAAAATAATGTAAAAGGAATAACTTAAAAAACTATGGTACTCCACAATGCCAAGGTGAGCGATAACAAAGGCAGTCGTGGTAGGGAGTGGTACAGATATTTTAACAATTTATCAGTGCTACATTACCGGGTCTAAGTGTTATACAGTCTGAATAGCCTGTGAAATCTTTCCTTCCTACACAGTGGGTGTATCAATCTGCTGCTGAAGGAGCTGCTTAAGGCCCCCACAGTCTCATAAAGGGGGTGAGAGGAGTTATCATAACTATGTATAGCTTAGCTAATGTTCTCCTCTCACCCACCTCCTCAATGGAGTCCAGAGTCCAGAACTAAAGGTTTCTGGCTGCTAAACCTCTCACAGTCAGCTAAATAGGTTGGTGGTATCAATTAACTCAGTTACTCTTTGGTTAGCCAGCAACAACTTGGAACAGTAGCAGTTTTCTGCCCTTTTTCTCTGAACAGGTAAATTTAGCTAAAACCAGAAAACATACAAGGAACTTTTACCAAGTATTGTTGGACAATCAAAGAGATCACACAAAGACACATCCAAAGCCAGTGTGTAGTACAGAAACAACAGCACTACGCTTTCAACTAATCAAAGACAGCAAAGTGGGAAACTGCTCCATAAACACATCAGATGATTTACCTGAAATGGCCCAATAAAAAGGTTTCCCTTCTCCAATGAGCTGTCCTGGGTTGGAATTAAAAAGTAGAAAGTGTCAAAGGTGTAAATGCATTTTGTAACAGGAGGCTAACAAAATGTTTTAGTCCACATGGGGAGAGCTGAACCATCTCAAAGAGATTACAGGGGAGTAGCGCATGATGACAGTGCAGTTTAGGCACAGATGGATTAGTGCCAGTATGCACGCACAGTGGCCAAGACCATACAGCAGTTCAACAAGACAGCTTCCTCCCAGAACAGGCTTCGCCATGGTCAACCAAAGAGGCTGAGTGCCCGAATTCATGGTCATATATAGAGGCTGTCTCTTATATGAGTGCTGCCAGCATCGCTTTAGAGGTTAACTGCTTTATGGTTTAAGCAGACACTCAGTGCTTAAACCATACCCCTCATACTGGATCAAACTGGTCTCCATAGCTTTCATCCCAGAATAAAGTCTCCTCTAAAGATGATGCACGAAAAAACCCACAAAGTTTAGTGAAAGAAAACACACTAAGGCTAAGGATTACTGGAAACATATCTTATGGTCGACTGAGACCAAGAGAAACGTATCTGGTGTGATGTAAGTGTAACAGCAATCAGGTGAATTGTACAAAGAGTGTGTCTTGTCTGTTGTCAAGCCTGGTGGTGGCAGTGTCATAGTTTGGGGGCAAACTGTGGGGAGCTACAGTTTGCTGTACAGTAAGAACACTGGTTCTATAACAGGTTTGATTCATGTGTCTCCAAACGCCGTTGTTTGTTGAGAGCCACCACCCATTTCCATTCCTCTTGGGAACCATGGGGCATTGCACAACATGGGAGAAGAGCCTAGTAGTAAGATGGAGGACACCTTGCACCTTTGTAGTTCTTGTTCGTTGCCATATTTGCTGTTTCTTTGTCACCAGTTTGACCGGCCCATAGGGTGACACAACGGATTATGCAACTGTTCACACTGAAGAACCAGTTATGCACGAAAGGCACCAGATTTGGGGTTCAGGAGCCTTGTTCTAGTGGAAACACAACACTGGTACAAAGTCATGTTTGAGAACTAGAAAGGGTTCCAGTTCGCGATGGTAGAAAAGTACTGTGAGGGAGTCCAACAGTGACCAACCCAAACGCACCTCCAAGACGACCACCACCTTGCTCAAGACACTGGTAAAGGTAAAGGTGTTGGAGGACAATCATGCCCTTTCACCATAACCCTATTGAGCACCTGTGGGATTTTCAAACAGAAAATGAAGGAGCACAATGTCATCCACCAGCTCTATTACATCATTATGGAGGAGTTAAAGATAATCCCAATGGCAACCTGTGAAGCCCTAGTGAAGAGCCCAAGAGAGTTAGGGCAGTGGACAATAATGGCAGCCACATAACATATTGTTTTGGTGGCCAGCAGATTAGATTTTCATGACTGCAAGTGGAATTTATGCTATTGTACAAGCTGTACACCGACTACTTTACATTGTAGCAAAATTGATCAAAGACCGTAAGTAGATGACAGAGAATTTTAATCACAAAACAAACAGACCTGCAGAATGGCAAAGAATGACCATGCATTTCTCTTCTGACTGGGTTTCAGCATGACTGTGGAAAGCTACCGTATTTATGAGGCCCATGCAATTGGTATCAAGCCCCAAAGTGTACAATCAAGTGGAAATGATTTTAAAAGAACAAGTCAGTTATAATTGCTACAACGAACCCTCTCTTGAACTAAACATGAAATTTTTATGTTACGCTAACCGAGGGAAAGCAACAGCACTCACAAGCTCCTTGCCCCATTCGATGCCGTGGGGCGCAGAGGGAACGCTTGCTAGAGAGCACAGGACAAGACGATGTGCATAGAGGCAGAGGAAGCAGCGTTTACTCACTTGTTCCACTAGCAGCCGGGGAAATGGAAACCAAAAGCTTCTCACTGGTGGAGTGTGAGAACATAAACACAGTAACACAAAAGCAGTGTGGCTATGAGAGTGGTGTCTGGGGTTGTAGATGTGTTGGGCACAACATAAACCAAAGTCAAATCAAATGATTTGGCAAAAAGCGAGGAGTAGTGTTCATAAAAATATATAAAAACATTGTTTATCTTACAGACTGGATTAATGTTGGTTTCTAAGACAACAGATGGTCAATCGTGACACCTAAGTGCTAGTAGGACTGATTGATTTCTTTAATATGGATGGTAATGGGAACTCTATGGCAATCAGAGAAATTGATTTTTGGATCTGTTAGTTGTATTTGTTTCGAGAACGTTTGTCATCTGAAAAAAGAAAAGAAATTACTATTTGGTTGTCATGGAAATAGTCTACAGTGAATGACATTCAAAACAACTTCTGGCATGCTCAGGTCTACCTGTCTAACCTAGTTCGCCCTGAGATAAGAGCACGAAATCCACAAAGAAGTCTCTAGAAAGCCTAAGATCTCATCATGGGACCCGAAGCAAACTCTTGCTTTTTTCAAAGTACATGCCTCCACTTTCAACTACACAAGACTTCCTCTGGGCCCCGCAGACATGTCAGGAGACCAAGGCAGTCCCAATATTTGCTTTACCCAAAGGCCTGCCCAGGACAAAATGTATTTTTGTTCTTATAGTTTTATACTTGAATATGTTCAGTGTTTTTCATGCCTTTTCAAATAATCTTTTTTGTGGTTTGCCAAGTGCATCTTTAAGTGTGAGAGTGTTAAAAAAACCTGCCTAGAGAACAAATACTAAGTCCAGATCTGCATGTACAAGAAAGTTTAAAATTAGGTTTTTTTTGTTAAGCCTGCATTATTGAACTGCCTTATTTGTTCAGTATTATTACTTTTTCTAAGCTTTTTTTGTTTTACTTTGTATGATTATCACAGCGATCCCAGTGTACGTACATAAACCATCGAAAGCAGAGTAGATCGATTCTGTTAAAGCAGAGGTTCCCAAAGTGTGGGGCGTGCCCCCTAGAGTGGGCGCCATGCCATTCCAGGGGGGCCGTCTGGATGAAAAACAAAACAAAACATGAATGCTGTACGCGCTGGGTTTTACCTCTGTTATTCCTATGTCAATTTTACACTGTAGGGGCTTCGACACTTCCCATATCTGTGTCCTCTGATCACTTTTATCAGGATTTAAAGCCGTTTAATCCGTTGTTATCATCTGGTAACCTGTTTTTCCGAGCCGCCTTTAAACGCAACATGAATGCTACGACATGATGACAGCAAACCAGCAAAACTCAAAGAACGTTTTGCAGTTTTTACCCCAAACTAACCAAATGAGTTGAGTAAAGCTGTTGGATGTAGGTAATGTTAGCTAAAAGATGACTAGCTAATATCAATATATCACCTTAAGCTTGTTAACAAGTAGATTGTAAGCTATGTTGTTCTCTATGTTCAGCTACATAGATTCATTTTGCCCCCCTAAAAGTCGACCCCCCCCTCCCCCAAACACATGTCGTTCAACCAGACCATAGGGTGGGCTCAGAAAATGTTTGGAAACCCCTGGGGGGGCGCAGGACAAAAAGTTTGGGAACCACTGTGTTAAAGAAATGCTCCTTCAAGTCACCAAAAATGCAACATGCTATAGTAGTATATAGGGTATCTAATAGTGAATTAGTTGATGTTTTGTCTGACAGGACAACTTCAGGAGGAATTTAGCAGTAATGAAGATCCAGGGCTGCAGCCTGTCACTGGACGAAAGCCCTTTAACGTTCCCAGTCATAACGTCTGCGCCGGCTTGTGCTCAATCACTTTGCTCTAAGCGGTTCAGATGAGCCGTTCGGTGATGAAGATCTCTCCTTCCCTGCTTCCAATATGGAAGATGGAGACACCATTTGTCACAGAAAGTAATATTTCAGCAGCAGAAGGTGATTCAAAGTGAGAATAAAAAAGAACAATGGTGTTGTTAAAGTGAGATAGATAAATATTAGTGGACCTGTGGCAACTGGCGTTTCTCAAATTTTGAGGTTTGTCCATCAGTAGGTTATTTAATTGAGACTTTCTCTATGTGTGTGTGTATGTGTGTTTGTGTGTGTGTGTAGGTTCATTACAGTGTTTTACTGTGTTTAATATTTAACAAGTGGCTTTGTGTGTTGGTGGTAGCAGTTTTTAAGCTAGTTAAAATGACTCTTTGCCCTGGGCGCCACTGTGTCAGGGAGAGGCATGAAGCAAAAGAGAAAAAAAAAAGTCAGATGTAAACAAATGACTTTTCCATGATTTAACTGCATCAACATGGAGTTGATGCTCCTTCACATTCGATCCTTAATGGTGATTGGTTTGTTTGAGTTTTATGAAACCTTTATTCCAAAAGCAAAGAGACAAACTTTTGTCCAGAGCGGCATTCACACACTGCAAAAACACAACATCTTACCAAGTATTTTTAGTTTAGATTTTAGTGCAAATATCTTAGTACACTTAAAGTAACCCAAAATAACTTAAAAGTAACCTTTAAGCAGGATATAAGAGCTTGTATTAAGTAAATAATTTCTTAATATTGATGAAAAAGTACTCTTTCCATTAGCGGCCTATTTTACTTATAACAAGACATTTTCCCATGTTATAAGTGAAATAATCTCTACTTTTTTAATCAATATTAAGAAAATCTTTATTTGTAGTAAGTGTAGTAAGATATTTGCACTAAAATCTACACCAAAAATGCTTGGTAAGATTTTGTGTTTTCATAGTGCATGAAGCATACTACTGGTAAATTATGTTCAACACAACTCATATATTCACACATCCTATTTATATTACATGTACCAAACATAGAAATACTAATATTAGTCCAATCAGACAACAAACATATATTTTTTTTGCATCAACAAGTAGTTGAGTGGAGCCCCAGTATTTGCAAACCACAGTTAGCTGCAAATAGCTAAAATACTCAAAACTCCCCTCTACAAACATGTATAGCTATTTATTTTAATAGTTCAAAAACAGAACAACCTTAATATGCATTAATACACATAATGAAAACTGTCTTAGAGTTGCAGCATATGCTAACACAGTTTTCTTTATCTTTGGTCTTTGGGTTACCTTCATTGGCGCAGAGTGTCTGCATATTGCAGCATGTGATCAAATAACATCATCATTGCACCATAGTTTGTGACATTTAAGTAGCATGTGTATATGTTTTTTATTAAATTACTTTTATTATCAGTTCTGCATCCAGTATCTCTGCTGCAAGATTTTTCAACATGTCCAATAAGTTGTGGAAACATAGATGGAGATCAAACTACAAGCAAAGTAAATGTTAAAGCAGGGGATGCACACTTCAACAGAGGTGATGTGGAAATAAAACCACTCTGAAAACCCACCATTCACTCGAAATGTTCATGGAATCCAAGAAGGCAGTTTGATTAGATATGAAGTTGGTAAGATATCTGAAACAAATTTGAAGTTAAGTAACTTAAGAGCTTGGCAGAAGATATGGAGCTAATCTTTTGGGATGAACGTTTCTAAAGTAGACACTCTCTTTAAAACTGAAAACAAAAGATGGCTCAAAGGAATCTGGAAATCCATCTCCTGCACCTTTCCTGGTTTGCCAACATATCCATGATGATGTAAAAATACAGTGCTCTTAAAGAGTACGCAACAAAATTAGTCTCTTTTGATAAAAATCTCTTATTTCATGTTAAATATTTTTATTAATTGTCATTAGTTTATAGAGTTTAGTTTTCAATTTAAGTTTGCAAACTAAGAGTAACACATCCACAGGGTTGTATACTTTTTACAGGTATTTTATTTCATCTTCGTCAGACTTATTGACGTATTTCTGCCCTTTGCCTAAAGTTTGTTCCCCCCCCGTCCCAAGATTTTTATCTTGGGAGGGTATTCATGGAGCAGAAATTGCAGCTCCATGAATACTTGATGAGGCTGCTCAGGCTGCATCGGAGGAGGAGATAAATCACGGCACAGCTGACGGAGCACTTATGGAAAAAGAAGAGGGCTGTACCCAGAACCCTACTGACACTAGCGGAACAAGTCAGCGTCGGGCCGGGGGGCAGGGCCCGGTAACTGGTAACTGGCCCCTAACAAATCACCACCGGGCCCGTTATGTCCTTACGTGTGTCACACAGTGGATATTTGTGGATGATATAATAATTTATTCACCCAATTTTTCTACCCATCTTCAGCAACTGGAGAGCGTTTTCCAAAAGCTGTGGCAACATGGGTTGAAGCTGCGGTTGGATAAATGCAAGCTGTTCCAGCAACAAGTGAAGTTCCTTGGACATCTGGTTGACCAGGAGGGGGTGAAACCAGACCCAGAGAAAATCCAGGCAGTCCAGGATTGGCCTGTTCCATCTACTATCCGCCAGGTCAGAGCCTTCCTGGGGATTGCAGGTTACTACAGACGTTTCGTCCCAGGATTTTCTAAATTGGCTCAACCTTTAAATGCCCTTTTGAATGAAAGTTCTAACCGTTCATCGACCGCACCGGTCCAGTGGTCCATGGAATGCCAGGAAGCATTTGAACGTCTGAAGCACGCCCTGATTGAACCCCCCGTTTTGGCCTATGCAGATTTTTCGAAACCATTTGTGCTCTATACCGATGCTAGCAACCACGGCTTGGGTGCTGTGTTGGCCCAAGTACAAGATGGTCAAGAACATGTGATTGCATATGCCAGCAGAAGTTTACACCCAACAGAGCAGAACGACAAGAATTACAGCTCTTTTAAATTAGAACTCAGCTCTTTTAAATTAGAACTTTTAGCCCTTAAATGGGCAATTACAGAAAAGTTCAAAGACTACTTGACGGGGGCCAAGTTTGTTGTATTTACAGACAATAATCCAGTAGCCCACATCCAAAATGCCCGTTTGGGGGCAACAGAGCAACGTTGGGTGGCACAGCTGGCTGCATTTGATTTTGAAGTGAAATACAGAGCTGGAAAAGAAAATGCCAAAGCCTATACTCTCTCCAGGTTTCCAGCAGGTTGTCGAGCAGCCCAAGTAACCACTGAGATTACTCCCCCAGGAGATCTACAAGAACCTCAGCTCCACAGGGATGACTGGAAGGGGGCTCAAGAACAAGATGCTGGACTGCAAATGTTGAGAACCTATATGGAACGGGGAGCCCTCCCTGATGCCCCAACCAGGAAAGCACTGCCTGAGTTGGTACAGAAGTGGCTAAAACAGTGGAGGCGGTTCCAACTTTGGGACAGAGTAATGTGCAGAGAGGTGATGGACGCAAGGACACACGAAACCTACTTTCAGATCCTATGTCCCACAGAAAGACGCAAGGAGGTGTGGCAGAGGTACCATGAAGCGGCCGCTCATGCCGGGGTGGAGAAGACTCTGTCCAGGATACGTCGCTTCTTCTATTGGCCCTGTATGGAAGATGAGGTGCAGGAATTCCAGCTGGGTTGCGCTGTCTGTAGCCTGCGAAATAGAGAGGCACCTAGAGCTCCTCTACATCCTATTAAAGTGTCTTATCCTTTGGAGGTTGTAGCTTTAGACTTCCTTACTTTAGGGAGGCCCACAGACAGGTACCAGAACATTCTGGTCATGACAGATCTTTTCACCCACTACGCGTGGGCAGTGCCCACAAAGGATCAAACTGCACAGACTGCAGTGCATGCCCTATGGGCTCATGTGATCCAAACATTTGGCTGCCCTGTTAGGCTGCACTCAGATAGAGGAGCAAGTTTTGAGTCAGCCTTGATGTACCAGTTATGCAGGTGTTATGGTATTACAAAAAGTAAAACTACACCATATCATCCTGCTGGGAATGGTGGGGTCGAGCGGTTGAATCAGACTCTGTTGCATATGCTTCGTACACTCGAGGCTGAGAAACAAGAGGTAGCCAGAATTCCTCCCAGAACTGTTACAAGCATACAATAACACTGTCCATGGTGCTACAGGTTACGCACCATCCTATTTAATGTTTGGGAGGCATCTGAGACAGCCAGTGGATATGAATCTGGGTGTTGACCCAGAGCCCCTTTGTCATGACCTGAAGGGGTGGGTTAGGGATCATCATCAAAAGTTATCTTTTGCCTACGAGATGGCAAAGAAAAACAAGAATAGCGCAGCCACCCAAAATAAAAGGTTTTATGACAGGAAGGCTCGAGCTTTGCCGTTAGTCCCAGGGGAAAGGGTGTGGGTAAAAGATCGAGATAGACGGGGCCAGGGAAAGCTCCATCCAGGTTGGAGTCCTGAACCACATGTTGTATTGGAACGTGTGGGTGACACGGGTGTGGTTTATAGGGTACATCCAGAAAAGGGAGGGAAGGAAAAGGTCCTTCATCGGAACGCATTAAAGTTGTGCATTACCCCTGCAACGGATCACCACACACCTGCTCCAGAAGATAACCAGGAGGTGCAGACCCTGGTTGAACCGCCATTTTATTGTGTTGTTCCTAATGTTCCAGCTCTGCAGGATGGATTACCTGACCTGCAGCGCTCAACAAGGTCGAACTTTGGCCAGCCCCCTGCACGGTATAGACTTTGAATAGTGTGCCAGGGACTGGCACAGTTAAAATGTGGGGAGATGTCACACAGTGGATATTTGTTTTTATTCTTAAGTATGGTTTTTATTGTGTTTTTGCTGCATGTTTTGGTTTTTATTCACTGTGGACTCTGAGAACTAACAGCTGATGCCAGTCACCTGTGCAGGGTGGGCGTGACCGTCGGCAGCTACTTGGAACTGGCAAGATGCTGTGGATTTTAAAAGGCAGCGGACTTCACGTTGGGAGGTGAAGAAAAAGGAGAACCCCGGAAGGTTCGAGACGGAGGACTGCGACCCCGAACGAGCCAGCGGTTGACCGCAGAGGATCCAATCAGTGGAAACGACGTGCCGGACCGTCAGTGGGCAGAGGGGGAACTCTGCCCTGGTCAGTAAGTGACGTTTCCACTGATTGTCTGCAGGGATCCTTACGGGGGCAGATAAAGTATCTGCTGTTCAGCGATCGCTCTCCTGGCCAGGTGTTTGTGTCCCAACAGGTCGCCAGCGGGGCGACGCTTTAGGTGGAGCGACTAGAGCTGGAACGACATCAGGAGGTTGTGGCGCTGGGGCTGCGATAGGCTGGACGGAGCGCGGGACTCGCCGTCCTAGCCGGACATTGTGGACGTTGACCCTCTTGGACAATTTTAGTTACTCTGTTTAGAACATTTTAATATTTTTTATTGTTGTTTTTAGGAGAAAACGGAGTATTTTATTCCGTTAGGGAATAAAGAAAACTAACTAATCGAATTGTCCTCCCTTGGTGCTGTATTACTGTTTCCCTGTTGTTTGAGAACCCGTGGCTACCAGCTGACGTTTAGCTGGGCCTTTTCACGTGCATCAGCTGCTGGACATTGTTGAGCGCGGGGTGGGGGTAGGGGAACTGAAGCTGTTGACTTTAACATTAAATACACCTTTCTCAACAGGCGAGGGCGCACTTTCTCTGTCTATAATCAGACATTTAAGCGACTTGAAACCCTCCCTGGCTCCTCTAGACCCAGGCCCTCATCCGGCCTGGTTCGGGGGGCAGTCGCCGTCCTATAGCTCCGCCCCTGCCTATTGATGTACCAACACCAGATTTTATATTGATGGTTGGGAGAGATCAGCCTCAACAACAAGTGGTTGGATTTCTACGGAACGTTTCAGAATAGTCGAGAAAAAAGTTTAATCAAGAGCAAGGTGTAAATTCTAGTTACAATTGAAACCAGACATTTCCATATACCAAATAATTTCCCAAAGTATTTTTTGTTGTTATCCTAAGCAAATAGAAGTCCTGTTGGTTATTCTAAATGGAGTATATTGATATAAGTTATCAGATTTGTCATATCTCCGGTTGTATACCATGAAAGCTTCCCATCCCATCCTGCCCATCCTCCAACAAAACTTTGACTTCACCTTGATTAAATCTAATTTAGGCCTATTTAACCTTTCATCTCTGACACCTCTAGGGCCTCCTGAGATTCGTTGCCACGGCAACAGCCATAACCACTACATCCCCTTGACACAGGGAGCAAATTGGGTCCACCAGTGATTGTGAATCTTTAATCACCCCCTTCCCAAACCCTCCAAGGGCCTCTCTCACTGTCAGCGGGCGCCATGGAAACAACACTCCGCTACGTTCCTGTTCATAAACGCCACTGAGGTCGGGCTGCAGGTAACCGATGTTTATCTTTGAAGTAATTAATTATTTGTTTATTCGGCTAAAAAGCAGCGCTTGCATAATCGCCATAAATCTGTAAAGCCATGGCGATCTGTCAGACTCCTTTAAGCATCGTTGACGGCCAAAACTAATCAGAGAAATTGAAAAAGTTCTGAAGACTATGGCCTACTTCTTAATTAAGCCCCTTTTATGCTGCTACCCCCAAAAAGACTGAAATCCTGTGGAACCAATCAGAAGTCATCTAGTCGTCTGCCTGAAGATATTGTAATGGCGGACAGTCTAGGCTGAAAGGCTGGAGAGAGAAATGGTCAATAAATCTGACCTTCACGACAGAGTAACACTTGATTTCACATTTGGTTTTAATTTTATTTATATAGTTTGTTTCTTTTATGCAATACTTGTAAAATGTTTGACAGAAAAAATGTGAATTGTCTTGTGTACTAATAAACATTACTTGATTTGCAGCACGAGCTGTGAAAAAACGGTCCAGATTCCCACGTTAGAATGGCCTAGTCAAAGTCCAGACCTAAACACAACTGAGAATACGTGGCAAGACCTTAAGGTTGGTGTTCAGCGAAGCTTTTTGTTTTTCTCTGAAAATGACTAAGAAGTAAACCTGTCGCAATAATCAACTAATCAATAAGTTGGATCATATATTAAAAAATGATTCATATTTTTTGAAGGACAGTTTTGTTGCAGAGACTTCGTAATCCATTTTATACTATGGTTTCAGTTGTGCGTGATTTTTATTTCCTTTTTCTATATTTTGTGCTTGTTTGTATTAAACTCTGAATATTTAAAATGTAAAATGTTAAGATTTAAAAATTAAGGTTGGATGTTATAACTGCATTTTTACCCCGTTATCATAGCATTACTTCAGAATGATCTCGAAATACCAATATCATCGCTTGTCGTAATCGTTTCCGTGACGATTTATTGTCATCCTGACAGGCCTTCTGAAAACATTGTGCTGATGTAACATGGCTGCCATCAGGAATGCTGAGTTTATACAAAACCGCCATCGCGATCGCTCTGGAAGCCTCTCATTAGAGATCAGATCATATAGTCTTTCATGACTAAGCCATCTCACTGAGATCAACCTGTGTGTGTGTGTGTGTGTGTGTGTGTGTGTGTGTGTGTGTGTGTGTGTGTGTGTGTTGTGTGTGTGTGTGTGTGTGTGTGTGTGTGTGTTCCAAACATAACGATTGCTCTGAGTTTATTCCCACATACTCTCTCCGTCTTCCCGCCCTCGCCTCCCCCCCGGCCCAGTGAGCAGCAGAGCATCAGAAAGCTGGGAAGGACGTGATGCTACTTCACTTCAAAGGCTGTGGGACCTTTGGGACGCTTGGAGCTCCTTCTTACCACAAACCAACAGGAATATTCACTAATCTGCTCAGGAACAACTCTAAGGAATCACTGCACTGACATGCTACTATAACAGCATCTGGTGAAACATTAAATCTGCAAGATGCAACTTTTATAAAATAAAATATTTATATGTTGTTTTAGGTGTTGGCTGAAATTGTCACCATGTTGTGACAGTGTAATATAAAATAGATAATCTGTGAAAAAACCCCAGTGCTAACTAGAAAGAGCCAATCAGAGGGCAGGAGAACGGCCTTAGCGCTGTCAATCAAATTGTGTATGTGCTGCTCACACACTCTGCTGTTCTCGCTGCTACGCTACAACTGGTTCACCACAACGAAGCCTAACGCTAGTTAGCATAGACGAGCTTATTGACAGCACTGAGACCGTCCCCCTGGCTCTGATTGGTTGGATTTGACCAATCACATTACTGTCATTTCTTCAGACAGTAATAGTAGCTCTATCAGGAGGTGATGGGGATCTCATTTTTATTTAGCAGGTTATCTGTCTCATATCATACTGTCACGACATGATGACACTTCTAACAAACATGGATGAAACTTACATCCTGCAGCTATAACAGCAGTTTTTATTCGTCTGTTCAAGCCGATTATATTTGGATTTTCAGTGCGCTCTGACGGAAACTGATGTGGATCTGCCCTGCAAGGCGTTTTCAAAAGGTTAGCAGCTGGTGAACAATACAGATATATTAATATGCACATAGAAGATGTGCATATTAATCTGAACAAACTAACCATTAAAATCAAGAGCAAACCTGGAAATATGAGCATGTGTTACTTCTCTTTCATTCACCTGTTTTCAGGCAACACACCAACACATGAAAGTACAGTAGTTCTGTCCTAAAAACTGTCTGAGCTAAATCCACACACACACACACACGCACGCACCACACACACACACACACACACACACACACACACACACACACACACACACACACACACACACACACACACACACACACACACACACACACCACACAAAACCTGTGAGATCAGTGTGGGCGGGTTAATCAGAGTAAATCGCTGACACTAATCCACGGCCCGTCTCACCCGGTCCTGTGTGGGGAACCTGAACGCGGCTTTTCAGCCTAAAGAGACGGAGAGCTGAGAAAATATGAAGTCATTGCTGCATTACACGGTTTCTCCACCAGGGGGAGGGACAACTGTTACTGTGGAGGAAAGCGATGATTGTGTTTCTCTCTCTGCGGCTCAGCAGCGTCATCACTCTGACTGAATGTGGCCATTAAAAGAAAAGTGATCACAGTGGAAAACGAGGGATTTCAAACCTGAGGTCGATAAACTCTGCCAGCGCACTTCTCTGGCTACATTGGTTTCTGCTGCTTTGCAATAATAACTCCATGCGGACGCAGCACGGAGACGCTAAAGAAGTTAGAGGAATAAATAAAAGAGTAAACGCCGCTCGAGTTTCTGGTTTAAGATTACATGCCAACCTTTTAATGTCAATACATGCCGGCCACAAGGCCGAAATATGACCGGATGTTTAGTTTTTAGTGTCCAACGTTTTGGCAACGGAGGCCAAACCTGACAGGTCGAAAAGGCTTGTGGGTCACGAAACGCCATCTTTAATTAAAAATTCCAAAATAAACTTCGTGTGGCATTTTCAATAACTAGTACCAAGCATGCAAAATGTTATTGCAAATAAAAATAGTTTCTTATGTATTTATTTATTTTAATTCTTTGTTTTAACCCTTGTGTTTACAAATGGGGTCCAACCGACCCCACACCCGTAAAACTTGTATCATTTGCCTCAGTCCTGCACACACAAGTTAAAACATCGTCACCTTCATAAAATAGTGACCAAAGCCATTGTTTTGTCAAATGTAATTTTGGCAAAGATAAAATAAAAAATACTAATAACAAATAGCCACCCACCTATTGCCAAAAAATAATTTAGGTAATTTAAAAAAGATTACTCTTGCAATTATTTTGAGAAGGTGACCAAGTAGAAAGAAAGAGAATCAGGCGTACAGTTTCAGTCATTTCTGCTTCTGGCAAAATGTTTCTGGATGCTTCTGGTTCTATTAGCTAGAAAATGAAAACCAAAGCAGAACCCCGGGTAATAACGGAGTATGGAGAAATAGTATTATCTGTGAAAATTTCACCCTGAAGAAAATTGTTTATCTGAATCAACCGCTGGCGCTTGAAGGTCAGATTTATTATGTTCTGGGTAAATAAAATCAAAACAAACACGTGAGTTTCGCACTAACGGGGGAAACGCATCGTTGTCTTTTACCAAAAACAAACAAAAAAACGTCCTACAACCCTAAAACCTGTCGTAACCCCATTATATATGAAGTTTATGTTTCATAAAGAAGGAAAATGCGCTGATGTCTTCTTTTGGAGGTCATGTCGCTTCCTTCAGTGTTTCTTGGTGCAGCGTCTCCACAGGTGAGGAGGGGAACATGTTTTTCCAAAGAGTTTGGCATTTTATTCTCTGGATGGAACGTCTCTTACACAGTCCAGTCACATTAATGTGACCATCTGTCAAAAGCCAGAATAACCACCTTTCGCAGAGCGAACTGCTACGAGACGTGCAGGAAGAGAGTCACTTAGGTCCCTGAAGGTCTTCTCTGGGATGTTGAGCCATGCCGACTCTAATGCCGTGGCCAGCTGCGCTAGATTACGCGGTTGAGGATCCATGGCGCGAACAACTCGATCGAGATGGTCCCACAGATGCTCGATTGGGTTTAAGTCAGGTGAGTTTGCTGGCCAGGGAGAGGACGGTAAACTCATCCTGGTGCTCTTCGAACCACGCACGTACACTGGCAGCTGTATGGCACCTCGCATTGTCCTGCTGGAAGATGCCATCATCCTGAGGAAAAACAATGCGCATGTAGGGTGACATGGACGCCGCAAGGACAGATGCGTACTTGTATTGATCCATCGTGCCTTCCACAATAATCAGTGAACCCAGAATGCCAGGAAAACATTCCCCAGACCATAATGCTCCCGCCTCCAGCTTGGACCGTTCCTGCAATGGTTGCAGGGTGGTTCCTTTCAGAGGTTTCACGCCTTATACGCCAACGTCCATCTGTCCGATGGAGCATAAAACGCGATTCATCTGAAAACGCTACCTGTCGCCACTCATGGACGTCCAGCTGCTGTACTGGCGTGCAATTCTAGCCTTCATCGTCGATGAACACCAGTCAGCATAGGTGCACGAACCAGGCGTCTGCTTCGGAGGCCCAGACGCAGCAATGTTCGCTGAATAGTGGTTTGGGAGACACTTGTGGTAGCCCCTTGGTTCATTTTAGTGGTCAGTTGCTCAACGGTAGCCCGTCTATCTGCCCGAACATCCTCCGCAACCGTCGTTCGCCTCTGTCATCTATGGCCCGTGGGTGCACCACATTTGCCACGTCGTTGATTTTGGACAGTCCCATTTTGCCATGCACGGTTACACTTTTACCACGGCGGCACGCGAACAGTTTCACAAACTCAGCCGTTTCGGAAATGCTTCCACCTTGGCCGAAAGCCAATGATCATGCCCTTTTGGACGTCGGATAAATCGCTTCGTTTCTGCATTACGCCAACGATTGAAATGTTTTCCGAAGCCCACACACACCCTTTATATACGCTCAACTGCACTGTGCTGCCACCTGCCTTCTGTGATTGGTTATTTAACTCTGAAGTGGAAAGTACGTGGTGGTCACATTAATGTGACTGGACTGTGTATTTCATGATGGTATCAAACTCCTACAGACCATTTTATTCTTTACCAGATTTAAATGATTCTGAGTAGCATCACAAAGTCTAAATGAAAAATGTCAAGAGAGTTTAAAACAAAATTCTGTTTAGAAAGGACTGCCTCTAATTTCTCTCATGATACAGGTGGTAAATAACCTTGATGAAACAAAACATTCCTCTTAATGCCTTTATCCACATTTCATCTAAACTGCCTTTTAAGAGACACACACCTGTGCGCACACACACCTGAAACAGCAGAAACCAAGGACAAGATGTCAGAGATATCAAATCAATGGCCTCAGCAGAGATGGACGCTAATAAATAATAGCTTAGTGTAGAAAGTGATGGGAGCAGAGAGACTGATAAAGGGCTGTTTAGTCTGACTTTGTTATTTTTTCTTTTAATTCAAGAAAAGATGTGGCCGTTGCAGGAACATGTGCAGATTACAAAGTAGCTACTTCAGATTTGCATAAAAGTTCAGCAGAAGTCGCCTCCAGTCTGTGAGAAAGTCCACTTTGTCTCTCCATCACCTGGTTCTGAAACCCAGCCGAGCCGATGGCAGGGAACTGACGCTGCTGGTTCCCCACAGTGGACACTTCTCTGTCACCCCAACGGCAACAAGATTCTCTTATCCAGTTCTACACTGCGGCCAATGGATTTTCCTCCAGCGTGGCGGCATCGATCTGGGGGGCAGGTGGGTGATCAAAGATAATCAATGCTGTCAGTCTCCATCGTGGTTTCTTCCACCTCAGCTATCTGCAGAGCTAGACAGGAAGGATTGACAGCGGTCGCTCCAATCAGACGGAGACGCCACGGCGTGACTTAAAAAAAAATAATAAAAAAATAAAAGGGTAATCTGTTAGGAAAGCAGAGTTGAATAAAGTGGCGTTCAGAAGAATCTTTTACAGCTGCTCTGTAAAACGCAATAAATGGGGGGGGGGAAATAGCAAACCCGTTGTCTGATTAAAAAAAAAAATCAAGTTTTCAAAACTTCAAAATGTGAGCATGTGCAAAGTTTTACATCTTAAGTTTACACAACTTGAGCACGTTGAGCTGGTTCTACTAGTAGGCCTACACGTAATTCTACTGTCAAAGCAAATTAGTTATTTTTGTTTTAGTTTTCATTAAATTAACTGATTCACTAACTATCTTAGTAAATGTAACTTTATTTTAATTCCTGTATGTAAAACCCCAATGAGATCCAGACCTCATTTTCAGGAGCAACCTGGACAGAAATCAGCAACAAACAACAACCTGGTTACACAAAACTAAAGCAAATTAAAACATAAAATCATGATGCAACTTAAGTTAACTTCATAAATCTGATGAAGCTGTGGAGTCTACATTTCACCTGAAACATCTTAAAACTACTTTATGTGGTAAATAAAAAAGTGCTTAAATTAGTTGCTGCTGGTGGTAGTACAATGCATTGTGGGATAGATGCATACCCTTTCACATTACTTCAAATTAAATAAGTCAATTTTAGGATCTCTGTTTATTTAAATGAAGTGGTTAGTATAATTATTTTAAGAAAAAAGCAGTTAAATCCAATTAATTAAATGTCATCCAAAATTCACTGTAATATTATATATATATATATATATATATATATATATATATATATATATATATATATATATATATATATATATATAATATATATACAGTATATATACTGTACTATACTTACTGTAATATATATACTGTATATACTGTAATATATATATATATATAATATATATATATATATATATATATATATATATATATATATATATATATTATATATATATATATATATTACAGTGAATTTTGGATGACAAAAAAAAATATATATATATATATTTTTTTTTGTATATATATAATATATATATATATATATATATATATATATATATATATATATATATATATATATATATATATATATATATATAATATTACAGTGAATTTTGGATGACATTTAATTAATTGGATTTAACTGCTTTTTTCTTAAAATAATTATATATATATATATATATATATATATATATATATATATATATATACGTATATATATATATATATATATATATATATATATAATATATATATATATATATATATATATAAAAACATTAAAAATGCT
Source organism: Poecilia picta (assembly GCA_033032245.1). NCBI lineage: Eukaryota > Metazoa > Chordata > Actinopteri > Cyprinodontiformes > Poeciliidae > Poecilia > Poecilia picta. Next base: position 6,363,379 of record CM065358.1, read on the forward strand.
CCACTGTTGTCTTGTAGTTTCCACACAGTACATAGTGTTATAGTTTTACTGTTGTGTTTGTTGCTTACATATTTAAAAGTGTTAAACTCAAAAAAAATAGCTCTTTCAAAAACATGCAGCTCACTTTTTTTATTTTTGCCTGAAGATGAATAAAACCTTTAAGGAAATAAATCCTGAGTGAGGCTATCACAATTCGTGTTGCCATAGCGATGTTTTTCTGGACTCCTCATCACATCTGTCAGGAGGAGGCTCACGGTTATTGGATTTTATTATCCCTGCAGGGAAATTTTGGGGCCCTGGTGCTGGTTTTCCTAACATGGTAATCACCTTCAAATGAATACTCAGAGACCGACAGAGACCGACATGAATAAAACGCCACAAGTGTCTGAAATAATTACCTTCCAAAACGATCATTAAAGGGGTGAAAAAAATAAATGAGTTAAAAAAAAAAGGACGGGCAATCAGAATTTTACCAGACAATTCTGATCACAGCTTGATCTCACTTATCTCATAAGCTACAAGCAATTTCAACTTCAACATGTAACCATGGATATGTGGAGAATCAGTGAGCTGTTTGTGTCAACTGTAAGCCTGCTGAAAAGTATCATGGGAATAATAATTGAAGGCTCGCTCAGGACGAGGGTTTGGTGCAAACTGGACGAGTTGGTAAAATCAGTTGAACTTCTTTAAATGGAAAAACCTCTTCACCAAAACGCATTATGTGATCAGCTGAGTCCGACTCTACCGGGTCAAACTGAACTGTGTGTGAATGTTGTGATTTGAACAGATGTTTGCAGAATTTTGACAGTTTTGGATTTTAAACGCTTTATGAATTAGATCTGTTTACAAAGGCTACAGAAATGACAACTATAGAAATCTGAAACTGAAATGAACATATTTGAATTGATCTCAAATTAGCTGGTGGCAACATTATTCCTTTTTTCATCAAACCATATGTCTGTTAGTTTCATCTAGTTGTGGGTAAACCTGAAAACAGAAGAGAGTGATGTTATGTAATAATGGACCTAAAACAATTTCAGTTTGGCTGCATTTCATGAACAGAATAAAACAGGGCCAGGCTACAAAAAAATTTAAAAGTTACAGGAAAAATGTCAAAATATTACGAGAATAAAGTTATACAGCAGAAAACCATGATTTCATCATGAGAATAATGGCATAATAGAAAAATAAAGTAGGACAACAAATTTATGAGACTGAAGTCGACACAATGTCAGAATAAAGTCAATAAAGTGAGGATAAAGTTGAACAGCAAAGTCATAAAACGATGTACTCAGATGAGAAAAACTGTTGTAATGATATGAGGATAAAATAATGTCAAAAAGTAATAATATTACGAGAAGAGTCAGAAAAATGCTAGATAAAAAGTCATACGATGATGAGGTCGAAATAACACAAAAATAAACTCATAATTTTACCCGATCAAAGTTGTAATGCTAGTAGAATACAGTAGTAACTGTACAATCAGTCCTAAACAAATGGGACATATTTAATCTTTTAGCAAATCAGCATCAAATTATCCGTAGCAGAACTTTGAAACGATTCTTCAAAATAGACACAGTACTTTGAACAAAGAATCAGATCTTAATAACTTGATCAAAGCTTTTTTCTAGTAACATTACAACTTTCTTCTGGTAACAATATAGTGTTAATATGACTTTATTCTTGTATTTAAAATAAAAGTCTCTCAGTCTCGCCCTAATACTCTGCTGAGTATGAGAGTATTAGAGATTAAGTGAGAGTCGATGAGGGACAAATATCAGATTTCACTGTTGGACTCAGTGACACTTTGCCAGATTTAACACGGTTCTGACGGTGGAAAGCAGAGGAACACAATCAGCTGCTGTAGCCATGAGTCACTGTGACTGGGAGCAGAGTGGGAGTGTATCTCTGCACAGAGAAGTCCACAGGAAAACAGAAGAGACGGAGGATACCGGTCATATGTTTGCAGGAAAACTTCTGTCTGCTATTTTCAGTCTTTCTGTTGGACAACATGTAAGTTGAGGCTCTTATGGAGGAAGAGAGTATGTGGGTTTTTGGAGTTAGACAGGTGAGTGACTGGACTCTTTATACAGTTCAGTCACAGCTGTTAGAGCAAGGAGAAGACTCCAAGTTGGATATTTTCAGTATCAGGAAGTGTCTGAAATGAAGTCAGAGGAGGGCAGCTAACCAAAGGGAAGCTATTTTCTACGACGTCTCGAGAAACGTCTGTGGCATAGTGAGGCTGAGGGAGAGAAACACTGAACAGGGAGCAGCAAAGCTACTATATGTTCTCTCCTTGGGAGCTTTTCGCATGTCTAATTCAGGACAGGCAGGATTCAGAAATGTTTTACCTGTATTACCTTCTGGATTACCTTTTTTTTAGGTGGGCTAGAGTTTGCTGGTCCATAACCAGTTTTCATTACAAGTTCCAATCTCCTCAAATGAACCGGTCTTTCTAGGCAATCAAACTGGAGTTTGACTAAAGCGGACTAAACAGGGCTGGTGTGAATGAACCCAAAATCTGCACACACAATAAGTCCTGAAAATCATGATAACAGTGGATTAGATTTATGTTTCAGCCGCGGCACTAGCACTCATCATCAGCCATCAGAGACATCAGCATCTTACAGGTTTGACATAACAAGGCCCTTAGAGTGGTAAGGTTTGGGAAACTGTAGCCAGTGATTTTTACAAAAGAGTAATGGATTCCATATGTTTGAATGAAAAACTCAGCTTTTGATGAACTATGTGATGCGTGAGACCTTTTATGGAGCCAACCACGCATTGTCCAAAGAGGCCATTGCCTATTGGCTCAATCCTGCTACATGCAAACTGGCAAGACTGGCGAGACGCGAAAAAAGTGCTTCCATTGCATTTTTGAGAAATACACAAATTTTGATATGGCTGAAAAAACACCACATATTAGCGCTAAAACATTTTATCGAAGGTTTTATTTTTATTGCAGCGCTTCCATTAAGCAAATATATTTTCGTTAGTCCAATTTGAGCAATTTTATGGTCAATGGAAGCGCAGCATCAAACGTACAATGGATATGTTGTAAAAGCAAATTTTCCCCAAACTTGACAAGACTGGACAAGTGAAAAACACATTTGCAAGATTATAAGATAACATCGCTCACAAACATCGATCATGTTTGGAAAAATCTTTGAATGCTGAATTTTTGACTTCCACTGATGTTCATCAAAAACCAACCCTAGTTGACAAGCTTCCTTCGTGTTGGTTGGTAATTAATTATCATCTGGTTGAATTGAACTATTGATATTTGAAATTCAAGACCTTTGTAAGAAGATGACTTTTACAAAATCACCCAGCTTAACAGATGTGTGAAAAAAATGCTGTCATTTTGTGCTTACTGCAGCTTCTGTAGAAATGTCTTTCTAGTGCAGTTACAATCAGGCTTGAGTCTGTTGTCACGGCTCTGAGTGTGTGGTGTGTGTGTGTGTGTGTGTGTGTGTGTGTGTGTGTGTGTGTGTGTGTGTGTGTGTGTGTGTGTGGGTGTGGGTGTGTGAGATTGCGTGTGAGTGTGTGTGTGAAAGATTCCATGAACCCCTTTTCTGACAGATGATTCAGCATCTTTAGTAGTTTCATCCCATCCTGTATACAGCGAGAACAAACCCAGAGACACACTGCAGCACTCATTCAGCTGTACTTGATATGACACACGAACAGTCAAAATACTATGAAATATGTTGAAAATGGATCAGAATGTGATATTTTCTTTCATTTTCCATCATATTTGTTGCCTTTTTTAACTAATAATTGTGTTGGGGGGCGGTTTTACAAGAAAGTAGCCGCATCTCCATTACAAATGTGCACAATCTCTGTCAATATTACGCTAATGTTGGAAAATACTACAATTTCGCAATTCACAATCAAAAATCACATCTATGATAAGTAATGATAAGTCATTAAAAAAGCATGACGCGCCATCATCCTCTTACCACTTCCTGTTTTCTTTGTCGGTTCCACCAGTTGCAACATCTGGATACTGGTGGAAAATTGCAGCTTTCTTGCCGAAATACACTAATGTTGATACAGATAACAGACCACCTCATCCTGGCGCAAGATTATTTTTGTCAAAAAATGAGTTTTATTTATTTTTATTTTCATAATTCCAATTTGCGCAATTACATGGTCAATGGGAACAGAGCTAGTAATAAAATCATTCCTGCTGGGATGTGTTGGCCAGGCAGGTGTGCCGTCACCTTTTCATTTACCTCATATGCCGCTAATAAATATAGAAACCCGGGTAATGACACTCTTATATCACTTTCTCTATCGCTGCCTCCAAGTTTAAAGATAATAAAGTCTGATTACAGCCAGCGCTCCAAGCTGATAATTTTCTGCCGCGTAAATTTCTCACCCAGAAATAATGTGAGATGAAAAACTGAGACAACCAGCTCCACAGGACGATTAGCAACACCTGAACCAACAGGATGACAATAAAAAGATCGACCTTCTTTCAGTCCAATGACTGGCAATCACATCAGCATATAATACACATCTGCTCAGGTCAACCAAAATGTTAATGCCCTTTGAACTGTTTTTTCCTCCCCACTTTGCTAATGTATTTTATTGGGATTTAATACAATAGTGCACAAATATGAAGACAAAAATTACTTAAAAGTAAGATCTGAAAAGTGGAGAATTACATAAAACCCACTTTATGTATTTTAATTTTAGCTAGTAAGTTTTCAAAAGTTTGCTGGAAGAGTAACGTAAATGGCATTCGGGGATGGCAAGATGAAGCGTTGTCATGACAACACTCTAATGGGTGTCGTAATGGGTGGGAGGTTCTTAATGAGACAGGGACCAATTTCAACGTGTCAAAAGATCAGATTTCTTTTAAGTTGTTTTAGATATGCACTTAGCATAAACGCAAAGCAACATTTGGCATATTACAAACAATCAACTAAGTACATACAATCTGTTAGTGATAAGTATTGTTTTCTGTTTAGATAGGAATTATGATATTATTAAAATATTGCCAACTTTAAAAGTCGGCCCAAAACCCACAAAAATATTCATGTTCCAAACTCTATCCATTTTCCTACACCCTTGTCCCTTTAATGGGGTCGGGAGGTGCTGGTGCCTATCTCCAGCTGGCGTTCCGGGTGAGGGGCGGGGTTCGCCCTGGACAGGTCGCCAGTCTGTCGCAGGGCAACACAGAGACACACACAGGACAAACAACCATGCACTCACACCTAGGGGGCAATTTAGACAGACCAATTAACCTAACAGTCATGTTTTTGGACTGTGGGAGGAAACCGGAGTACCCGGAGAAAACCCACCATGCACAGGGAGAACATGCAAACTCCATGCAGAAAGGCCGGGGCCGGGAATCGAACCCAGAACCTTCTTGCTGCAAGGCAACAGCTCTACCAACTGCGCCACTGTGCAGCCTTAGATGTTCCAAACTCTCAACACGAATATATATAAAAAAAACATACAGTCAAGGCAAAACCAATCAAATGTATTTGTGGAACACATTTAAAGTAGAAAAGCACCAATCTACCTTTTCCACTTCCGATACTGATACCGATATCTGAGCTTTAGTATTGGCCGATACCGATCCAGTACAGAAAAACCATGCTGAATTGACTTCAAATTACTCTTTTTTTCTTAAACACAGACATAACTGTACTTAATTAAAAATGTATTTGATAACTACATCGGTACTACACAACTAGCTTCACAAGCTGGATCAAAGAACAACACAATTTCCATTTGTCCAGTCAGTGCTATTAAGAATACAACAGTCAATGTAAAATAAATAATAGAGAAAATGGAGCTGACAAAAGCAATGTTTGACTGCCTTTATCTTAAAAATAAACTGCAACAAACCTTCTTTCATGTGGTTCAGAAAATGAAATTAGGAATTCAAAGTATAATGTAAAAAACAGATAAAGCATGACATTGCTGAGAATCAGACTGAATAGATCCGTCCTTACAGATCGGGTACATTGATATTGATACCCAATCTAGAATTTTTATCAATATCGGAACCGAAACAGATGTTAATATTGGATCGGTGCATCTCTAATCTAAAGTCACTCTCTTTTATTTTATGAGGAAGTGGAACAGAAACGTGGTCTGAATTCTGATTATCTAACAATGTCATATTTCAAATTTGACACTTAGACACAGATTTAATTAAATGACTTTTTAAGCCGCAGACGGTCACTCTGATATGGATTTCTGATATATTCAGAAAAATAAAAAATGATTGATTCAACTTCAGTCACAAATTTCTATTTCTATTTTTACTTGTAAAACTACATGAAAACTAAACGTAATTTTCACGCTCGTGGTTTCTCACATAAAATCCCTACAAAACACATGGACATGTTTGGTTGCCATGGAAACGTGGAAAAGTTCAAAAGGTAGAAAAACTTTTGATGAAAATTTAGGTTTCTTGCTGAATGCTGTTATTAAAGTTGTCTTATTTTATTTCTTGCTGCTTTCTGAATCCACCAGAAAAAGCAGCACTAAGTGGTTTCCAGAAAAGCCATCACCAGTTCCCCAGCTTACAGGGGGGGAGCACATCCAACTGACCTCTGACCTTGGAAGAAAAATGGGCTGAGTGGCGAGTTATAAACAGCTGCAGCTGCTGGTCAAGGTCGCAGCTCTTCAAATTGACGTCCCAGGATCGAATTCCTGAAGGGAAAGAAAAAAAAAGAGCTTTTAAGGTCAAACGAAGTACTGGAGGGCAGATGTGAAAATAATAAGAATAAAAACATCTCTACGATTTTTCTTTAAATGATCCTGAACAAAACTCATTTGCAGGTTATCAAAGAAGCTGTCTTTGGTTAGTTGTTTTTGTGTACATGGGGTTAAACTTCACCATCTGTTGCTGCAGCTAATTCACCTTCCTCTGCTTTCTCCCTTCAACAGACTTTATTGGGGGTGTTTTTTCTTAGTATTACCCTGATGTTCTGCCTACTGAAAATACATATTTGATTACAAATATCATCCTATCAGCAGGAGTGACATGACAAATCAGACGTGATTCAGCAACGTACAACCACCAATCAGACTGCTCTGGTTCCGACCAATCCACACCAACATGTTCTTCAGAAGTTCACCGAGACGGACGCACTTCATCCAGATCTACCCTGCAGATCTCCAACAACGGCAAAAACATGTAAATATGACCTATTTTAGGATAGAAACGTTGTACTTTGATGTAAAAAAAATCTATTTATCTTTGGTCTGTGTGTAGCAGTGTGTCTGTGTCTGTGTGTGTGTTTTAAAACACCTTCAGCCAAAGCAGAACGAGGTGTGAAAAGCCACAGTTTCATGTCAGCACATATGCTGATGGAGGAGCTTTCATCTTCCCAACTTTAAAGCCACAGAGCTCATTCTACATCCAGAGCCGATCCGTGGAGACGCTCTGTGTGCAAAATGGAGGAAATTCACATTTTCTGTTTTGATTTGGTCAAAATTAGGAGGAATGTTTCTAAGGCTTGTAGGGTTTAATGGAAAATGGAAACATCATTTGCTGTTTATTGTGTTTTCTGGTTTTCAGTGAGTGGTATTGTAATTCAGGTTACTTCAGAGATGTCACAAAGTACGGCCTGGGGCTCTTTTGTGTCCCGACTACAATTCATACGAATCCAAATTTGACCTGTCTAGCACAGGTGGTTGATGCCAAAATCAGCTTTTATATAATTTGCTAAACTTGGTTAAATATTAGCAAGCATTTTGAAAAAAGTGACCCAAATTCTGTTTTTATAACAGGGAATAAATTTGTTGAACTGAGAAAAAAAATGTGAAAACTAGATGCTTTTCTTTCAATACAGCAAACGTGCAACATTTAAAAAAAAAACAATTTTAATTGATCTACAATCAATAAAATAACTCACCTGCAAAAATAAAAAAATTGGACTACCTTATTTGCTTCATTTTGATTATTTTCTTGAGTGATTTGTTTTTTATTTGTTTAGTCATTGGATGTTTGTGTGAACAGTCCTTATTTGGATGCTGTGAAACTGGAAGGACTTTAGCTCTTACTGTTTTTTTTTGTTTGTTTTTTACTTTTGGACAGTTGCTATGACTCTATGGTTGCCACCTTTCAGAAATCTAAATAAGGGACGCAACCCTATATGACAGTATCTAGCAGAATGAAGTTCCAGGACCCGAGTCATAGGCTGCGTTCACAGTGCAGCCTGAAGTGACCCAATTCCGATTTTTTGTTAAATCAGATTTTTTTTTTTTTACCGTGGTCGTTCACGCTTCCAAATATATGTGACTTGGCAAACAACGGGCAAACGACCTGAAAGTTTTTTTTGTTGTTTTTTTTTGGTTGTTTTGCAAACGAGCTGAAAGTGTCCTGAGCACTAGAGGGCGCAATAGCATCAGCGTTTCCAGTGCTCTGCCAACCACCATAAAAAAAAGAAGTGCTCAGTGTTTACGGAAGTAAACAAGGAAGTAAACAGTGGAGCTTGGCTTACATATTTGAAGATCTGAAGTTGTTGTGATGGAGCCAGAATATTAACAACTTAATCCTCATTATAGTCCGTCATGGTTGTTGTTTTTCTTCCCGCTTGCGCGTAATAGGGCGCAGAATAGTGACGTTTGTAGAGTAACAGTGACGTTCAGGCCTAAACTTTAGGTCACATTTGAATCGGTTATGTATCAGATACCTAAGCAGCCTGAGTCGCATTCGAAAAGAATCCGACCTGTCCTGTTCAGACTGTCATGAAAAGATCAGATACAAGTTGAATTACGTCAAATAAAAAATAAAAATCAGAATCGGGTCACTTCAGGCTGTAGTGTGAGCATAGCCACAGTGTGGGGTTTCCTCCCATAATGCATAATGCTAGGCTAATTGGTTATTCTAAATTACCCTTGGATATAAGTGTGTGTCTATGAATAATGGATGTATGGATTTCACATTGGCTGCAGGCGATGAAACGAGCACAGCCAGTAGACACCCAGAACCAAACTGCACCACACTAGGAGATTCCAGTTCACTATTCTTTACTGTAAACATGTCCAAATTTAAAACGGTATGAAAAAGATCCAAAGTCGAAGAACCTCTATAGCATCTGGCAGAAATATTCATACCTCTGTAATTTATTCAGATTTTAGGCCCATTGCTACCAACAACTTAAAAAAAGTTCATTCAAAATTACTTCAAAAAAAGTCAGTTATGCAACGAATCTGAACAGGTCTCTGATTGGAGATGCAAATCTTTCCCAATTTTTAGTGTCACGATGCAATCCAGACACAATTTTCCATTCAGAAACCAATTTTTCTGTTTAAATTATGCGACTGACAAGAGGGAAAAACTAATGTTACGCAGAAAATTTTAGCTTCAGGAGGCTTGAGGATCCCCGGAAATCAAACTAAATCTGTGCAAACTTCAAAACACAGACGCAGTGTGTACGTAATAGCATCTCACACACACTGAGTCATTCTGAAAACACCAGGCGGGGTGAAACTATCTGTGCTTTAATAAGCTGAGTGGGTGTGAGCCTGCCACACACAAGCTGATCCGTCAGCTCCCAGGGGGTCCGAACAGCAACGCGGAGGTCAGGGGGGACGGAGGGAGTCGTTGTGGCGTTGCACCGCCATCTTACACCCTAATCTGGACCAGAGAACAAGCAGCCTGTGACAACGGCTCCGCGGGAAATCGCTGACAGGAGTTTTCCTGGAAATGCAAGCGTTTAAAAATCCAGGGAGTTAACTTATAGCAGGGCTGTGTGGAGCTGGCTGAAGTTCTTTGTGAGGAGGAGCAACAATGTGCACAGGTCTGTGACAAAGTGGCATTGTCTTCCTTTAAATATGTGAAGACGACTTTACGAGAGGAAGATTCTAGTTCAAACAATCTTTAATATCCAGAGTAGGGCTGAAAAGATTAGTCGACATAATCGCGATGAATCGATTATCGAAATAATAATTTTGTAAGTTTCAGTATGTTCTCAAAAAAAGTTTTACTTCACCCAGTTCAAATTCACCACATTTTGTGATAATTTGCGTCATTATCGTACTTTAACCCAGTGTAGACAAAATTACGAGACAAAAATTGTATTTAAAAAATTCTGCAATGTCCAGAGTAGGGCAGAAGCAATTGAAATAATCGTCAATTAACCGAGTATAGAGAAAAAGCACTTTTTGCTGGGAAAATTGACATATTCACAGCAGCAATTAAGCCAAAACTGTACAAAATATTTAGACATTTTGTGTTTAATATAAAAACAGTGTTGTTTATGAAAATGTTTTCTCCAAAACTCCTCGAGTGGTAGTTTTAGCTGCCACTTTAAATTCACTAAAGGAATGCCATGTTATTGTATTTTAGTAAATTTTGTGTTTATTTTCACATTTGAAAAGGAATTTGTGAACTTGGGCTGAAAAGTGAGCAGATCATGAAAGACATATTTGTTCTTTGCGGGCGGTACCGTCCATCTGACGCTCTTCTGCCACAACTGATAAAAAGGTTTTGGACCTCAAGGTTTGACCGTGGACTTATCAATCTGCAGCTCACCATCTCGCCAAAGGCTACGGTCTCTAAATGGATTGAAAGTGGTTGTCAAGATGTCGTTGTTGACGTTTATCCCCAGGTCAATCGATATGTACCGCTCCCAACCAAAAACAACCAATCGGAGCCAGGAGGAGGAAGGTCTTAGCGCTGTCGATCAACCTTGTGTACTTGCTGCTCAACAATGGCAGAGAAACAATATACTGTTTCAGGAAAACCCTGGTCATGCTAACTAGCCTGAGCAGTCACCCTCAGCGCCACACTGAGGGTGATTGACAGCGCTAAGACCCGCCTCCTGACTGTGATTGGTTGTTTCTAGCACTGGGAGAAGATGGAGGAGCTCAATTTTTCTTTTTTCAAAGACTGTCTCATCCCATATTATAGTGACAGTTTCAATAAATATGTAAAAAAAAAAAGTTACAGACTAGCTTGAATAACTCTACCCAGTGAGTTATTATAGCTAGCAGCTCTTAATAGACTCAAAAAAGAGCTGAAATGGACAGAACCCAGATAATTTGTGTGACCCATTCTGATGTACTCAACCTAAATTAAAAAAAAACGTTCCCCTCTTTTGTGCACTTTCTACATACTTTGGAAATGCTGAACACTACACAGTCTTAGAAAGAGTGGTGTTTTTCTTGTCTGTGTACATCGGTTAGAGGAAGACGTACACAACTGAGTAATATCTTTACTGTCCTGTCAAATAATAATAATGCAGTGAAGTCACTCTTTATCACTAGCACTACAGTCAATCCTATAAGGAAATACAAACGTATTTTGTAGCTCGTCGCTTGAATGATAGCATCACATTTGGTGAAAATGATTGTTTTAGTCCCCTGGTGCAATGCTGCAGCAACTGCCATCCTGTTCAATGCGTCAAACCATTTCTATCCCGCTGATGTTTCCCAGCTCCAAACCTTTCCTTTCGACTTTTAATGCCTAACAGCGCAGCAGCAGTGAATGCAGCTCCCTACAAAAAAAGCGATTTAAAAAAATAATAATAAAGTGACTTTAGAGGTCCGTTCGGGTCCAGCAGTACTCACCCCGCTCTATCTGCGCTCTGGCGGAGTCCAGCTGCTGCTCGGTGCCGACCTGCCCGATCACTATCAGCATGTAGTAGCCGCTCCGGTCGAACGGCAGCCCGCGCCGCTGCCCGCCTCCTCCACGGCGGTGCTGTAGCCTCTCCTCCGACCCCGGAGCGCCCGAGTCCTCGTCCTCCTCCACCACCGGGAGCGCACCTCGCGCGGGCATCTCCATGGCAACAGCCCCCGGAGCCGACGCCGGGGCCGACTCCATCGCCATGACAACTGCTGTGTGTGTGTGTGTGTGTGTGTGTGTGTGTGAGAGAGAGAGAGAGAGAGAGGGGAGAGAGAGAGAGAGAGGAGAGAGAGAGAGAGAGAGAGAGAGGAGAGAGGAGAGAGAGAGAGAGAGAGAGGAGGGGAGTGAGAGGAGAGGGGGCGGGACAGATGCAGAGAGGGTGAGGGAGGAGGAGGGAGGGGGGGCACGGAAAATCACAAATCAGCATTATTTCTAAAGCTTTTAAAAATGTGGTTTTTTTATATGTATATAGGCCTACTTTAGATTTTTATACTCGTTTATTATTTATTTATTAATGTTTGTTGTTAGGTTTCTTGAACTGGGACCTGAGTCCGAATTTCGTACTATAAACATGCAAATATAGCTGGTATGACAATTTGTAAAAATTGGAAACTGTCGAACTGGGTTGCTAAAAATGATGGCAGTCCACTTGCTGTAGGTCTGACCGGCTAAAATGTTGCAAAGATTGCCTTGAAAGTGAGAGTGTGTGGAGGGATTGTTCTCAGATCAGGTTACTTAGTTTGTCCAGATAAGGTTTTCAACAATTACAAAACTTTGTTCAATAGCATCTAATACAACCTCTCTAAAAGGTTGTATTAGACCTTTAAGTCTAATACGACTTAATACTGCGCCTTTAAAAAACAAGTTTGAAGGGGCAGTGTTATGTGTTTTCCAGGCACATGGTGCCATATTATAGCATAATCAAGTAACTGTCAACTTTATAAAAATGTAAAAATTGCTAAACGAATTTCTGGTGTATATACATACAGATAGAGATATAGATATGTCAAATATGACTTAAAAGTTTTACTTCCTAAGTTAACACATTGAAATTGGGCCTCCATCTCTTTAAGAAACTGCTGTTATTTCTGAAGTGGTGCGTTCACACCAAACGCAATTTGAGCGTCAGGGGCGTCTGGTTTATATTAAAAGTCTATGTGGAGGCGCGTCGAGGGCCCCAAGGCACGTTTCGAGCGCAGCACAGCGCAATTTGAAAGCTCCAAAAGTCTATGTGGAGTGTTGGACGCGGTTGACGCATCAAACGCCCCAAACGGTTCAAATTGCACCACACTAGACGCTTGAAAAACGCTTGAATGGGCCTTGACGTGTCTTCGATGCACCTCCACATAGACATTGATGCGCCTGATGCTCAAAACGTGTTTGGTGTGAACTCACTGAAACTCTGCCTTCAGAAAGTCATCACAACATGGCTCCTCTATTAACTCTTTGACAACATTTGTCCAGCATTACAATGAGAAGCTGGTTTAGTGAGCTCAGCAGATGCACAGGTGTTTGCACCAGGTGTTTGCTAATTGCTGCTGGCTAGTCTGAAGGAGCTGAGACGGGGAGTCATGGTGGAGGGCTGTTCTGTCCCTTTAAATAGGAGATGGAGAAGGGGGATGAAGGAGGGGCAGAGAGGGAGGAGTGATAGAGAGGGAGAAGGAGAGACCAACACACATGTTGCACAAAATGAAATCTCACAGTGGGAGCATTTTAATAAACGGTGACATTCTAGATGAAATGCTACGACTGCTTTAAGTAGGATTTATTATTAAACCTGGATCAGACTGCCAGGCCTTAAAAAACCCTCAGTCTTCATTTAGGATTCAGATGATGTATGAATGTAGCCACTGATGTGCAATGGATGCACAGGGCTTAATGATGGGGAGAAAGTTGGGGGAAATAAAACACTCTGTCCTGACTTCAAATGTCTTTTGATGCACACTGAGGGACACACTGACAAAGGAAGAAAGAGATGATGCATGGGACTTAAAATAGCCTCTTGGATCTCAGGAAATGAGCCCTCTTCCAGCTTCTCTCCTGGCTGAATTGACCTTGGAAAAGTTCAGCTTCCCTGATTAAACTGTCAATGCCACACAGAGAGGATGAGGATCGGGAGTTGCTCTATTCAGGCAGAATTTTTCTAACAGTAGGTTCGACAAGGGAATGTTGAGGACTTATGTTTGATTTAAAAAAAAAAAAATATATATATATATATATATATTAAATATATATGTGTGTGTGTGTATATAAACTGTTAATATGCAGATTAGATGCACAATAGGTCTGTAAATTAGGTCTGATTCATCAACTTAGATATTCAGCTCAGCTGCTTTTGCAAGAGTTCCATGGAAAAGCAAAAATAAACAATCTATAAAATCCTGCAGTAGCAGTATGAAGATACCTTGTATGGATTTTTTTTCTTTGCCTCAGTCCTTTCTTTCTGTCAGTGAGTCAGCACTTCACTGTGTGAGCGGCTACTGCACAGCAGTGCTGCCATCTAGTGGTAGCGGTGTGTATGAACGCTTTGTCCCAGTGGAGTTCTGATGTAACTACACCTGTTCATTAGCGCTGATTCGCCAGAGCATGCAGCGCCCTCTGGTGGAGAATTAAGGCCTTTGTACAAAAAATGTGAACGAATTTCCGCCACACAAAGCTCAGAAATTCTTAGATTGATCTCATAAATTCATAAAAACATTTATTTTTCTGAAATACTTCATTTAAAAAACAATCTGAGATTTTTGAGGCAAGTTTTAAACTTCTAAAACTTAGAAAATTTAGGTTAAAAAAAAACAAAATTGCAAAACGAATTTCTAGGTTTTGAGACTTATTTTTTATAAGTATGTCTTCCACACACAATGAAATTATTCCATGTCTTGAAGGACTTTTAACTCTAAAGCCGTATTGAGAAACTTTAGAGTTAACTAATAAACATTTTCTTATAGCAGGGTTGTCTGCAAGCTGCAATTAGTCAATAATTATCTATCAATGGGGAAAAAATGCCTTTCTGCTCAGACAGCTGAGCAGTTTGGGTGATGGTTGTGTCTGACATGCAAGAAAAAAATAGGAGTATACAGGCTGCACTGACAGAGAGCTGAGGTGGCAGGGTCGGGTTAAATTGATATTTTTCCACAGTCTCAGAGCAAACACAGAGCTCACGAAGCTCTGGCAATGAACAAAAAGTGTTGGAAATACTGTGAACAGAGTTACAGCGACACGATTAAACATGATGCTCTGATTAGTTTTTCAGCTTGTCAGTTTTGATGGATGGTAATATTTACACTTAGGGTAAAATGTGTGAGACATTCAAGGCTCAAGATATTATTTCATAACCCAACTCTGCTTTAAAGAGTGGGGATTATATAACGTCATGTTTGGGACATTGGAGATGATAATAAAAAAATGGAACAGTAAACTCACAATTCATTTCACAAATTTTCTGAGTTTGAGTTTGAAAAGTCAAAGATTTTCTTGAAAATAATGTGTCACAGAAATTGATTAAAACTAAGAAAATGTTTTACTTTTGAATCTCAGAAATTCCAACTTTTTTCTAGAATATTTCTGAGATTATTCAGAAAATTTTGGTGAAAATTTACTTTTTGTATCTATGTGCAATGGCCCCAATATATTTTGTATTAAATTTCCAAGAGCCATTTTGTGTCACAATCAAACTTTGTATCAAAAATAAGTTTTAAATTTGCCAATTCAGATTGGCAGAGGTCAATCTGAACTGGCCTCTGCTTCTGTTAAAAAGCCTCTCCTCTTTCACCGCAGCAATGCTCCTCCATCCAACCACTCTTAAGAGCGAAACGTTCATATGATGGATGGTATTGGCTAATTACTGGACACAATGGCACACAACAGAACTCAGTTGTACGTAGCTCGCAGATATTTTAACTTTTGCGTCTTGTTCATGGTACAGCTCTTGTAGTTATGGTTATAAACAATAGGAGCCAGCGGTACCCGGAAAGAATCTATGTGGCGAAACTTTAAACGGAAGTATGTCACCACTACTCGTGGCATATAGGCTATTGCTGCTAATGCTAGCATGGAGGCGCGTGGGAATGGACCTTACCAAGCCCCGCCCAGAAACGCCCCTCGGACTACATGTCTCACAAGCAAAGCCTTAACACGCTTAGTTAATATGGCGTCGTCTGACTCTACAGAGTATTTCTGAGTCGATTAGTTTAGCATTTCTGCTGGATTTTCACAAAATATCAGCCACGACAATGGACAAGGGAACTAACAAGTTCACGTCATCTTTTTTGGACGACATCAAGGTGTTTTAGCCACGTGATGCCTCCAACATTGTGCGCGTCACAGCGAAAAGCTACCTGGCTGTTGATGAGGAAAACAAGATTCTCACACCCTCAGCATAAATATAGCTTTAGCGTCAAGACTCGAAAAACAATGGTTCCCCGTCAGTGGGGTATCTGTACAGGTGATGTCAGGTATCCTGATCGTGTTTGTGGAACTAAAATTCACAGATTTCCAAAATCTGAAACGGAAAGCCTTGCTTGGATTAAACTTTTTCACGTCTGCATTTGCAGCTCAACTGTCGTAGGATCAATAAGAACAAAGGAATGTCTGCTGGTGTAAGTATTATTGCTTTGCTTTCTTTGTGTTTAGTGAATGAAAAAAATAGTCAATAATAAACACATCCATTATGGAAACCTTTTAGCCAAGTACAGCATAATGGCAGTACCGATACAACTTCTACACCTTGAAGCCTGTCTGTTACAGTCCTACGTTAGCTGAACAGATCAATATGCAACGTGTACCGTATCTGACATACAGTAAATATTTTATTTCATCTGAAAAGGCTTTTTACTAAACTGTAATCATGTTAGCCACGCTAATCGTGTTAGCCACCGAGTACCGAGTGCTAGCCTGCTGCTCTGCACTGTTCTATCAGAGCAGACCGAGGCACATTGAACATTTGCAAACAACAAAAATCACTTATTTCAAAATCACCCTCAAAACCATGAATGCCCGATTTACCCAGCCTTGCAAGAACAATAGGTGTCAGTGATCTTGTCCACAGCTATATTTATGCTGAGGGTGTGAGAATCTGCTGTTTCCTCATCGACCAGTAGCTTTTCGCTGTGACGCCACAATGTTGGAGGCGTCACGTGGCTAAAACACCTTGATGTTGTCCAAAAAAGATGACATGAACTTGTTAGTTCCCTTGTCCATTGTCGTGGCTGATATTTTGTGAAAATCCGGCAGAAATGCTAAACTAATCGACTCAGAAATACTCTGTAGAGTCAGTCGACACCATATTAACTAAGCGTGTTAAGGCTTTGCTTGTGAGACATGTAGTCCGAGGGGCGTTTCTGGGCGGGTCTTGGTAAGGTACATTGCGCTCTGTGAGGCGGGATCTCTATGTCAACAGGCTATGTATGAAACGCTGCTAAATGGCTACCACTGGAGGTTCAATGGTTCCTAAAACATGCATGAATTAGGGAATAACATTTGAAAGGGGACATTGTGCAGCTCACAGTTCACTATTTGATGCCTAAATAAGGCATCAAATAGTGCCTTGTCCACTATTTGGACAAAATCTGCCGTTCTCTGACAGGTTAAAAAATGGATAACATGCTATAAAGTTAAAAAAAAGTAGATAGACAAACTTGTGGCAAATTCTAAAAGTGGGTTATTATATACAGGTGCTGGTCATAAAATTAGAATATCATGAAAAAGTAGATTTATTTCAGTAATTCCATTTAAAAAGTGAAACTTGTATATTATATTCATACATTACATACAAACTCATATATTTCAAATGTTTATTTCGTTTAATTTTGATGATTACAAATGACAACAAATGAAAATCTCAAATTCATCATATCAGAAAATTAGAATATTACTGAAGACCAATAAAAACAAAGGATTTATAGAAATGTTGGCCAACTGAAAAGTATGAACATGAAAAGTATGAGCATGTACAGCACTCAGTATTTAGTTGGGGCTCCTTTGGCCTGTATTACTGCAGCAATGCGGTGTGGCATGGAGTCGATCAGTCTGTGGCACTGCTCAGGTGTTATGATAGCCCAGGTTGCTCTAATAGTGGCTTTTAGCTCTTCTGAATTTTTGGGTCTGGTGTATTGCATCTTCTTCTTCACAATACCCCATAGATTTTCTATGGGGTTAAGGTCAGGAGAGTTTGCTGGCCAATTAAGAACAGGGATACCATGGTCCTTCAACCAGGTACTGGTAGCTTTGGCACTGTGTGCAGGTGCCAAGTCCTGTTGCAAAATGAAATCTGCATCTCCAAAATGTTGGTCAGCAGCAGGAAGCATGAAGTGCTCTAAAACTTCCTGGTATGTGGCTGCGTTGACCCTGGACCTCAGAAAACGCAATGGACCAACACCAGCAGATGACATGGCACCCCAAACCATCACTGACTGTGGAAACTTTACACTGGACTTCAAGCAACGTGGATGAAGTGCCTCTCTTCTTTTCCTCCAGACTCTGGGACCTTGATTTCCAAAGGAAATGCAAAATTTACTTTCATCAGAGAACCACTGACGCTGTCTGTGGTTCAAGAGTGGCTTGACACAAGGAATGCGACAGCAGAAACCCATGTCTTTCATACGTCTTTGTGTGGTTGTTCTTGAAGCACTCACTCCAGCTGCAGTCCACTCTTTGTGAATCTCCCCCACATTTTTGAATGGGTTTTGTTTCACAATCCTCTCCAGGGTGCGGTTATCTCTCTTGCTTGTACACTTTTTTAGACCACATCTTTTCCTTCCCTTCGCCTCTCTATTAATCTACTTGGACACAGAGCTCTGTGAACAGCCAGCCTCTTTAGCGATGACCTTTTGTGTCTTGCCCTCCTTATGCAAGGTGTTGATGGTCGTCTTTTGGACAACTGTCAAGTCAGCAGTCTTCCCCATGATTGTGTAGCCTATAGAACTAGACTGAAAGACCATTTAAAGGTCTTTGCAGGTGGTTTGAGTTAATTATCTGATTAGAGTGTGGTACCAGGTGCCATCAATTTTGAACCTTTTCACAAGATTCTGATATGCTGAATTTGATATTTTCATTTGTTGTCATTTGTAATCATCAAAATTAAACGAAATAAACATTTGAAATATATGAGTTTGTATTTAATGTATGAATATAATATACAAGTTTCACTTTTTAAATGGAATTACTGAAATAAATCTACTTTTTCAATATATTCTAATTTTATGACCAGCACCTGTAACTCCCTACTATTTACTTGCAGTTTCCTGGTCTTAATAGAAATTTTTCAGTTATGTTATGTGGAAACCCCCCCAACAGTTTAAGAGACATGAATACTTTTGGAAAATAATTTAAATAAAACTTCAATTTTAAATGAGAGCATTTTTATTAGATACAATATTTACTATTGAAA
Organism: Poecilia picta; assembly: GCA_033032245.1. Taxonomy (NCBI): domain Eukaryota; kingdom Metazoa; phylum Chordata; class Actinopteri; order Cyprinodontiformes; family Poeciliidae; genus Poecilia; species Poecilia picta. Next base: position 6,382,365 of record CM065358.1, read on the forward strand.
TACAAAAGGGACCAAGTCTTTTCCCAGAACAATTCATCTATGTTGAACAAAATGATGAAAAAAATCAAATCTTGTATCAGCTACTTATTTAGTGGAAGAAAAAACAATTAGAAATCTGCAAATTTTAGAAAAAAAATACTTACAAAAGTTACATCTCAGTTGAGGTTTTTAAACACTACATTAAATAACACACACATGCTTTTTAATATAGGAATTGTGAGAAATGTACAGCGGTGAGGCAATAATTTACATGTCTGCAAGTTCTAACAAGCAAAACAGACACACAAAAATGCCCTACAATGAAGTCAGAGAACCATGATTGCTATGGATTATTGGAAACATTTGATTGCTAAGAAAATATGTATTTTCTCATTTAAAAAAAGGAAAAATCCACTCACAGCAGAACAAATGGCATAAAACAAAGGAACACAGAGCAGATCAGACTGTCTACTTCTAAACGATTGAATCAGAATGGACTGTATGAGCTGCTGTCAGTGTAACTGGGAATATTTCATATTTTTCCATAATTCAGCCAAAGTTGCTTCAAAAAGCGGTGAAATGATGTGTAGAAATGAATAAACATAATCAGAAAAATCAATCCCAAAGTAAAAAAATTAAAAAAGTAAAAAAATCGCATTAGAGTCTGAAACTACATCTAAGCTCTGCTAATTCTGCTTTCTGTTGCCAAGTTACATTCATGTAAAACCCCCACAGAGCAGAGCGAGTTTGCTGACTGATTCAAAATCAATATTTACAGTAATGTCCACATTGAAGCAAATACAACAAAACACTGATTTTCCATAATTCTGCAGATTCTGAGACAAAACACAAGTTAGATCAATGACAAAACAAAAGACTTTCTGTTATATTCAGGATCCACCTGCAGAGTGGACAAACACCCTGCTCCCACATGAACTGGCCTGTCTCTCACACACGCACACACAAGAGCATTGTCAGAAAAGGCGTTGAAACAACACATACAAAGCAAAGGCATGCTGAAATGGACATCAGTAATCTTCATTTGTGTCTTCCTCTCTAGTTTTCATTTGATGAGTGACTTTCCCCTCAGCTGCTCTTTTCATCACCCACACACACACACACACACAGCTGGACATCGTCACTTGGCTGCAGATGCAGGAACCAGAAACTATGGTGAGCGTTGAATTGAGCTCAGTCGGCCTTTTAGTTGTTTCCCTGGAAGGTTCCGCGGGCGGCAGCGGACGCTGCCCCGGTGGCTGCCGTCTGGAAGCCCTTGCTGGTGACCACGCCCTGGGAGAACTCCTGCTGGGCCTTCTGGAAACTGGCTCCGGTGCGGCGGTACAGGCTGTGGACCTGAGGACGGGAATGGTAGGGCATTAATTATGTAACTACGCATCAAATCCTCTCCTCAGACTCTCCATTTATCATATCGCTTATCATTTATCATGAAAAATTTCTTGTCATGATGTCTGATTTATCATTTTCATGAAAACAATTTTTTTTTAAATATTAGTAAATCTGAAAATATGATTAACTGCAGTATCTATGTGCAGTTTAACTGGCGTCTTGAGGTTTCAAATAAGAACACAATTCGTTTGTGAAGCGATAAATGCTGTGGTTTGCAGTCCCAACCAGACAGATACCTAAAAAAAAAAAAAAAAAAGGTGTTTTAGTGATCGCTTATCGAATTAGCACTAGACAAGATCACAATAAAATTCTAAGTCTGTATTGCCAGTGGGGAGTGTTTGTGTTGGAGCACGGAGATTTCAGCTATTAACAAAGGCTAATGTTTCCACCATGGAAAATGATGATTCCGTTGAATCTTTTCACAACTTTTTCATGATGCTGTTTGTTCACCAATGTTTGTCAAAATAAATCGTATTCAACCTTTTGAATACGATTTATTCAAAATGCCAGAATTTTTTTCTGGCATTTTTTTGTTGTTGTTTTTTTTAGATTTGTTGAAGTTCTCCATGTTGCCAAAAGGGATATTAAATCTACGCTTGTTCAAATATGTTATAAAAACATGCGGTTATCGTATGGTGGCCTAATTCTTCTCACCTGACTGGAAGTTGTCAAACAATGGAAAGAAATTAAACAAAAAACAAATCCTTCTGCGAATTGAGCCTTTACTCACACAGCAGGAAAATGCGACACAAATTTTGTTTTTCCCGTACGCCCGACTTTTTCATGACAGTCCGATTGACCCAATTCTGATCTTCCGATCTTTTGACCTCCTCCAAAATATCCGATTTGAGCCAAATCCATGTGGTACTAAATTAGTTATGTGTTCAAAGCATTTGCAGTCTGAACGGTCATGACGCATTTCATTCGACTGCTACGTTGCACATAATAGTTGGACAGTTGTAATGTTCAAAGAAAACGTTGCTGAAATGATAAAGCAGAGCTGTCTAAACTAAACCGAGGTCTTACCATCTTCATCAGGATGACGGACATCACGGCCCCGATCGTGAAGAGGCAGGCCACGATGATCATGATGCCTCCCACCGCCTTTTTTCCGTTGCCGATCTCAGTGAAGGCAGAAATCCAACCACTGGATCAACCACACAAACAAACAAACAGCTGTTATGTCTTAAGCTTTGCTTTTAACACAGAAACACAAAGCAGTACATATCTTAAACATGTCATCTTAGGTTGTATTTATACATTTCTTTTTAAAAAGTTGCAATTATCCCACAAAAAAATTATACAAAAAAGTAAAAAGACCATCAATTTAATCAGATTTTAAGGCATTAGCAGTAAAGAAACAAAAAAGGTGAAATATTAAAATGTTGGTGGTTTTAGAGTTAATTTCAAGTGAAAAATCTTGAAAATGTATCCAATTAGTCAACCTGGTGTGTACATTGCAGGCTGTAGTGACAGAAATACAAACTACATGTGAAAATTAAAGACTAGGACATTTACAGACATCATTGAAAACAGACTAAGGACAATCAATTTGATGATTATTTATTTTTAATAGCTTTATAAACCTGGCAGATGTTGGAATAAACAAATGAGAGAATCTCAACAGCTGCGGTGTTTGGTCAGAATATTATCTATATTCATTTTACATTATTTTGGTAATTGGTAATTTCTTCGATGTAGGGACGCAATTTTGGTAAATTATGGGTTTGTAAAGCAATATTTCATTTTTGTTTTCTTTTTGTAATGTTAGTGATTTGCCAAAATAAAGTGAAGCAAACTGAACTGATTTACAGTGAAAATAAAAAGAAAATGTCAGAAAAAAAGAAAAACTCATACATAAGAATATCCAGTTTGAAGAGGAGAAGGAAGAATCAAACACTACGATGTGCATTTCGGTCCAGAATGTAGAATACAAACATGTCCCAAGTTTCTATGACACAGAAACTCCCAAAAATAAAGAAAACACACAAAGAAGCAGCAGAAACTTACAGGGTGACCAGGAGACACAGAGACTGAAGAATAAAATAACAAAGTGAGGAAGAGGAGGGAGAAGAAAACGAGGAGGGAAAAATGGTTGAATTGGACTTAGTCCAATTCAACAAATAATTGCTGCATTAAAACATGTTTAATGCAGCAATTAAACTTTATTTGATTTTATACCTTTGAGTTATATGAATCTGTGTGAAAATAAAACCAGAACTAATACTCTTGTCTTCTGAACATTTGGTGAAATCTTGTATTACTAAGAAAAAACACACAAAAACAGTCAATTTGATGATTAATTATTTTTAATAGCTTTATAAACCTGGCAGATGTTGGAATAAACAAATGAGAGAATCTCAACAGCTGCGGTGTTCGGTCAGAATATTATCTATATTTGTTTTACATTATTTTGGTAATTGATTGTTGCATCAATTATTTGATTTTAAAAATTCTGCAGGTTTTTCATTTAAGCCTTTTTTAAATACAAAATTAAAAATACATAGAGATGTAAATAAAAAAATTCCTTGTTTAGATGAGAAAATAAACATTTTATTGCCTGAAACAGCAATAACAGCATTCCTTTAGCGAACGATTAATCGTTTGTAGGAAAGGAAGCCCCTGCAGCTAAAACACTCCTAACATCGACATGTGAAACGCTCGGTCCTTTCTGCTTCACTTAATGTCAATGAAATGTAGAGCTAACAGGTTTTTAATGACCAACAGCAAAATGTGATCAATAGAAGATTTTATTTACTGAATTTGAACAGGGTGAAGCTAAAATTACTGAGAGGAGTTTTGGGTAGAGACTGTTTACAGACAAAAAAGTTAGTTTTTTTATCTTAAATGCAAAATGTAGACTGTTTTGGCTTCATTACTGCTCTGAGTTTGTTGTTCTTAAGTCTTTATACTCCAGATAATGATTAATCGATTGATAAATTAGTTGACGATTAATTCACTAACCAATTAATCACGACTAATCATTTTAGTACCAATTCGTTTCAATGACTTGTACAAAAAATTCACCTAATTTCAAAAAGGTCCAACATACTCAGCTTTAAGCTTTTATTTTGTCACTTCAAAATCTTTCAGGATTAGAATTAAACGTTTCGGTTTTCATAAAAGTTGTGTTTGTAAAGCTAATTTGGTCATTTAATTTAGCCTGAACATGACTCTTGTGCAGCAGCCATGAAAATGTTTCATCAGTTTCATCTGACTATAATTGTGGTTTTCGCGGTTTCTCACCTGTTTCCCCAGTAGGGAATGCCCACAGCCTGGATGATGACGATGGCCACATGGCAAAAAAACACAAAGAAGAAGAAGAAGAAGTTGAAGGAGCTGTCGCTCCTAAACGAGAAGACATACAAAAAAAAGGTTATCTTAAATCTTAGTGCTTTGCGTACAGAAGACAATTTAAGACAAATTATTTTACTTATTACATGAGCAAAATACAGGAATGTAGTCTAGAAGGACCCCAAACATTTTATACCAAAAACTCAAACATTTGCCTGAGAGAAAAATTTTTCAAGGGGAAAGAAATAAACTACACATAAAAGATTAGTAAGATTAGTACATAAAATATAGTCCTGCCACGATAAAAAATTTGCTCTGTGATAAAGGAACTTAATTTAAGATACATGAATTTAATACTAAAAGCTTTTAAATTACATGAATTTAGGAGGTTTTTTAAGGCTTAAAATACACAAATTTAATACTTTTTAAGGATGCGTCGACATCTGCGACAGACAGATCGTGGTTTGATACTTCAACATGTTGGAAGTCTGTGACCTCCTGCCGTGAGAGTCTAAGGAATCCTGCTGTTCTTCTGCGTTGTTGATATTACGGATAACCTCAGGGTTTCCCGTACCAGTGGTTAAGCTTACCTGAAGGCCTTGTAGACTGGCCGGTACCAGCAGAGGAAGGAGCAGGGTGTGAAGAGAACGACCCAGAGGATGGAGAGGCCGAAGTCGACACCATGATTCCCATCATCGATGAAGTAGGCCAGACATGCCAGCAGGTTGAGGAACAGAGTCACAGAGTAAACTGGAGGAAACAGGCAGCAATGTGAGCAAACAATGAAGACATGAAACATTCAGTGGATTTAGTTAGCCATGAGCATCAACACACCATGACACATTTTGATAATGAGTGACTCCACATACATAAGGGACTTTATGATGCTTCTGTTTTTTTTAAACCAGAACCAGAAACTTTGTATTCCGTTTCTAAGTGTAGCACTTTGAGATTTTTGTTAATGAAAAGTGCGGTACAAATTTGATTGATTATTATTATTATTATTATTTATTAATGTGTGCCTGTAAATCTGACGCACAAGCGACATTCACCAACAACAGCGATGGACGACAAAGTCGCTTCTTGGCCCTCTGGACATTCTTTTATGCTTCAAAAACATGATCTGATTGGATGCTGGATAAGATTATTGTTGACTGTAACTTGTACTAAAAGGAGTTAGCTTATTAGCCTAGAATAGCATCTCAAAGTGGCAGCGGCACAGATGTCCCCAATGCCAATGTCAGCATCCACAGTGCACATTTCTAAAGAAGCATTTTTTTCAAATTAGTTCCATGAGTGAAAAACTGAAGCTGAATGAGTATATTAAGACTTTGCACCAATCTGATGGTTGGACAACCTAAATGACAGATTAAAAACACTAAATATCTTTGCTGTTGAGCTCACACTTCTATTTATTCAATAATTTAGCATCAAAAAGGGGTTTGGAATTGAAAATGTTGCTTATTTTTGTTGATTTCTTTGATTAAAATGGGTTTAATTTATTACAGACCCTAAATTATTAACTAATCAAGCCCCACCATGAATACATAAAACACATAAAACACTTACACATCCAGAGGTAGTACATCATTTTGCAGACTCTCTGGTACTCAGCAGGGATTTCCTCTGAGAAGTCCTGATAGAAACAAGGTTGGATGGGGAAGAACTTGGGAAGCGGAGGCCAGTTGTTCTCTTTACCTGTCGACACAGAAAAACATCAGCCTAACCAGCAGACACAAACTCAACACAAAGCTCCACTGAGTAGCCTTTGTACCAGATATTCCTTTTACTTTAACTGGAGCAAAAACACGTTCAAGTACTGCTACTGTCACTAGAGGACAATGTTAGGCTCCTCTACCCATCCCTGCTTTTTTAAAAACCCATTTAAACGCTTCACATGCCTGCAGGACATATTTTAAACACTAGAGGGTGCAAACCTTAAGATTGGCAAACCCAAAAACTTTTGTAAAGAAAAACTAATATAATGCAGGTCAGCATTTAGTCAACAGGCATGGAATAGTGGCGACTATGACAGAGTAATAGGGCTGAAAAAGGAGGACAACATTTCAGGCAAGAGAAAAAAAAAATTGAAACTTTGAGTTTATTTTATCTTTGTGTTTTCAACTTTTGAAGCTAACATTTCCAAAAGTCAAACATTTGACATTTGGAAACTAAAACTGGCAACACATTTCCAGAATTTCTTTTATCGCTTTTTTTTGGCAGAAAATTTCTCCCGTTTCTTTTTACGTTTTAGATCTACGATGGCCCTAATACGCCGTCGTCTTAAACGGGTGGATTATTTATTCCGTTCCTTATGTCTAAGTGGGAACGTCAGGCGAGTACAGCGCTGCTCAGAGGGCAGTTTTTCATATCCTGAGCTCAGGTATGAAAGTTATCTCAAGCATCCTCTCTGCAGCAGAACGCAGACGACGCAATACGTCTTCCTGACTCGGTAAACTGCGCTGCTTGCGATGCTGCTGTGGGGAGGCTGTGTCTGTAAGGACCTGTGGGGGCCCGGTTCTGCAGCGCCTGCTCCCTGCGGTCCAGTTCAGCTGCTTTCCTCTCCAGCTCCTCCTGCTGCCTCAGCAGGTTGGCCTGAGCTGCGGCGGCAGATGCCTGGAGGAAATGTAGACAGAAAGGAAGAAAGAAAAACACAGAGGGGCTTAAAATCTTGACTCTACAAACACGACATAATCCCCTTTTCCGAAAGGAAAAGGGGACAATCAATCAATCAATCAATCCCCTTTTCCAAAAGGAAAAGGGGATTTTGATGAATATTGACGGTTTTTGCAGCTTGTGTGTGAAATTTTACATGCATCTGGTGCAAACAGGAGGTTTTACAAGCAACAATGTGAAACTGAAGATCGACTTGTCATGCAGACCTGTGTAATGATTCGAACCGTCTTAGAGGGAAGAACTGAGAAACTAAACTAAAGGCAACACATCTTGGGAGGCGGCAGAGGTCATGTTAACGGAATATTTTCCGAATTTGATCGTTTTGTTTGAGGTTTTGTTAAACAACGGGAAAATTTGAAGCCCGTCCGTCATTTGACGAGTTATAATTCATTGACTGGTGCACATGAGCAGACATTACAGACTTTACACAAACAGTAAAGAGCAACTAAAATCAATCAATAAAAAAATCCATTCTGAATATCATCTCATGGACTCTGAACTAAAGGCATCTTTCTGACAGCGTGTTGAAGTGTTATGGACCGTTTGGTTCAGAAGCGCTTTCCAAACCTTTGGTTGAAATGGTTTTTAATTCCAGTCTCCATTACAGACCAGAGAAAACTACAGAGAATGCAACATTGTGTTAATCCATTTGAGGAGCCGCCAGTTTATCTTGAGGAAATAAATGACGGTGCAGAAGTTAATTAGACCATAACAAGTGCAATGCGCTGCACAATTGATCCAACATATCAATATAATAAATCAGTATCTGTATCGGATCAATACTAGTGTGGTAAGATTGGTACTTTACTTTCAGATTCCCTTTATATTTCATTTTATCTTTGTGTTGTAGCTTAAAAAGCAAGACCATTTAGCTTTTTTTTCAAATTATAATTTTATTTTTACTTTGTTCATTTAGGGAGAAAGAAAAATCAGTTTAGTTGCTTTTTTGTTTAAATCATTTTCACCACTGAATGTTTTTTTTTTGTTTGTTTGTTTTATTTTAAAACTTAAAAACAGAATTAAAATGTTAGTTCTTTAAAAATGACCATAAATCTCTGATAGCAGATATATATATAAAAAACATTTAAAATGGCTCTCTGTTTTGTAATGGTTGCAAACTTTTACAAACTAAAGGTAAAGTTTGTAAAAATTTTACAAATGTTTACTAATGTTTAGAAACCAAGGAAAGGATTTGTAAATGTTTACAAACCTTTAATTTGGTTTACAAACATTAGTAAAGGATTACGAACCTTTACTTTGTAAACCAAAGGAAAGATTTACAAAGAGTTACTGTGTTTACCAGAGTAATATTATACTAACATACAACCTTTACTTTGTTTGTAAAGGTTTATTAAACCCTTACAAACCTTTAAAATTAGTTTTAAAACCTTTATAAACACATTTTTGTAAACTTTGCTTTACAAACCTCTATTTTGATCAACTAAGGTTTACTTGTATTGTAACCTGCAACCCTGACAAGCTACATGTGAAGTTTGTAATTATAAAGTGAGATGTTGTTCACATCATCTCACCATTACTGTTTTGCTAAACCATGTTCTCTCTGTTCACTTTATTGTCTCCAGTGTTTTAGTGAAAAAGCTGAAGCAGCTGCACAAAACAATTTGAGTGTTAATGAACAGAAGACAAAACGTGAACAGGAATAGGACTGAGGGAAGTCGGCCAGCTCCTACTAACGCGACAACGTGTCCTCACCTGTGGACTGGGTTCTGTGGACGGCTGCAACACAGCCGGCTGGTAGGGGGAGGTGGAGGACGGGGTTGTCTGAGCGCCGGCAAAGTCCTGACCAAAAAAATGTATAAAAAATCAGATGATAAAATATAAACAGCTGATGCAAAGAGAAAAGATTAAAGCAAGGGTGAAAAAAGTTTGAAAGTGAAACCAAGTATAAAGGAAGAACCAGAGATGAGGAGGACGAAAAGAGAAGCTAATTTTACTGAATGATGAGGAAACGCAAAGTCAAGCAAATTCAAAAATAAGAGACAGAATGTTGAAAAATAATCTGAACAAAATGGAAGATAAATGTAAAACGGATCAATGATTTGTACTCTTTTGGGTTCCAGAAGGCTGGAGAGCATTTTCAGGAATTATAGAATTTAAATCATACAAAATTTCATACATTTTTTTAGTGTACACAATTTTAAGAAAAACTTATTACATTCTATTCCCATTAATTCTACAGCCATAAAATCACATTTCCTTACAGTAAATTATGAACAGAATACAGAAAATGATTTCAACTCCTCCATGACAATCAAAATGGAGGAGGAGCAATTATCGCATTGTAACCACATTTTTACTTACAGTCATCTAGTCTTAACTTGTAGGACATTTTTAAAAAAACTTAAAACTAAAAGAAAAATAAAAAGATGTCTTACACTGGACGGGGGGAAGGGGTTGTACTGGTCAACCGGTTCAATGGTGGAGTTTGTCACCTGAGTGACTGAAGGATCCTGAAAAACACATGAAGAGACATCACTACATATCAATAACAGATACACAAAACTGATCACTGTGCTGTGCAATCACCAAATAGATCCGACAAGAGCAGGCTGGACTGGAACAATCATACTGGAAGTATGATGCCAAAAAGATGAAAAAACCACATATTTTTACATCTTATTTTGAGGGGAAAACACCAAATGGCAGATTGATTTCCATTTGTGACCAGGCCATAAAGTAAATCAGAGCCTGAACCTGCAGAGGCTCAGATCAATCATTAGCTTTGACAGAAGTATCGGTAATCATTAAATGGCTTTTGTTTCAGGATTGGCAAAACGCAAAACAAAGGGTTGAAAGGCCCTTCGTCTGAATTGGAGAAAATTTTAAGCAGTTAGTGGATCATTTAAGTTTGAATTTGGTGCCATTTCTGCAACAAACACAAGAACTATTGTTTATATATAAACAAACTGCAGGCTTTTGTTAATTATTTTTGCTTAATTTTTTTAAGTTAATGTGAAATGTTGTGTTTCTCATTTGTTTCTGCATTTAAAACATTTTCCCCATAATTCGACCTTGAGACTAAAGTGACGTTTGAATCGTATTGCAAAACAAGCGATAAAATGTTTTATTTTTTTTAAAAAAAGAACTGAATTGTTTTTACTAGCATTCTTTACTAGCTTAAGTTGCTATCACAGTACGGGACAATTGTTTTATTCGTTTACTACATTTATCGACAAAATAAATCAATAAATTAAAACAATCACTTACAACAGTCTTACTACATGACGTGGTGGTTTATTAGATATTTTGCTTATGTGTATGCATAAAAAATCTACAAATTATGTCCAATTATAAAATAATATTTGTCAGCTGTCCAAATAATTATTTGATTTTCTGTTTTAAATTACAAAAATTCAATCTTTTGATGGAAATCTGGTATTTTTTATTCAAGATCCACATCCTGTCAAAATTATTTATGTGAAGAATGCTTCTGCTGTGACCCTGTGACCTCTTATATTCTGGAGGATTTGGGGAGTTTAAATGTTCTTGACACTCCCAGTTAGTCACATCCATAAAACTCTCACTATGACGTGTTGATGATGGAGCTGTTAATCTGACTCAGGGCTTCCCACAAAGTATGATCAGTCTGGCGGGCCACCAGGCTTTACCTGCTCCCCCACCAAGCTAAGGTTTGTATGTTTGTTTGTTTCATATAGGCTTGTTTAGACACCAGTAACAATGACAGCAGAGGCGGGTTAACGAATGTCTTTGGTGAAACAGTAAAATAGTTTGGTCAGTATGTGAACAGAGAGACTGAGGTCAGGTGTTTTTTTTAATTCACTGGATTCACGCAACAACCGTCTGTTTTTACTGCTCTACACCCTAAGCGAATAATGCGACAACTATACAGATACAGAATGAAAAAAATGTTAACACTTTAAATTAGCTAGTCTTATTTTCAAATTTCCTGTCAACTTTAAATATTTTTCATTTCAAAAACACGGTGTGCTGCTGGATGGCCGCCTAAGGCCTGGCTTAGCAAGTTTTCAGTTTAGTGTTAAAAAAAATACCTTTTTAAAATCACATTTCACAAAGAAAACAACGTGTCAAAATAACTTTTTGAATCCAGTCGTGTTACAACGGCAGCATTAAACTTTATGACGTCCATAAAGTGGAGGGTGGCTGTGATGTCAGCGGTGACCTGTGTTTGTGGATGGGTGGAGAAGCGGCTGAATAAACAGCGGCCGGCGTAGGTCCTTGAATTACTGAAACGGTACATATGTACAACCTATGTTATGCTTTTATATTGTCTTCCATTAACATTTTACCTGAGAAAATCCACATTTCTATCCCTTAAAGCCTAAAACTAGTCATGTGATTCCACCATTGCTCGACTGCTGTGGGTTTACAGTATAAAGACGTAAATAACAGCGATATCCTAGTGGAGTTCTGACCTGGGAACAGCCACACCCTGATTATAAGCATTATCAAAACCATTCCTGCTTCCTGGTGAGGGAATGTTTGGATATCAGCCCATCTCGTTCGAGGAGAGGTTTTTGTATTTTAGCATACAGTGAAGTTGCAGTCTTTGCAGTCTGTGGGGTTTTTTGTTGTCGTTTTTACATCCCTCACATTAGTCCTCATCTAAAGAGGATTGGCTACAGTTTTCATCTGGTTCCTCATCGTTTCTATCTGAGCGCTGTAATCACACAATAAGAGCACATCCACTTTCTTTATGTTTACTTCAATACCATTTAACTAAGTTTGTTCTGTTGATAACAGCTCTAAAATACAGCATTTACACAATATAACGTAATTGACTGTAATTTTGGTAATCATTTTATACTTTAACTTTTATTTACTGGTAAAAGCTTGAAAATTTTTACCTTAATCTGTTAGCTAGAATTCGCCTTATTCTGGAATTGTTGCATATTTTTTCATCTAATTCATGTTGGGATCATTTTACATAGACACTTTGGTCCAGAAACAAAAGGCTCACTCTAAAAAAAAAAAAAAAGAGACAAAAACAAAGAAGCCGAACAATGTTGTATTTTGTGTTTTACTTTTGCCACACTCCCATCTGCATGACTCTCCAAACACATGGAGAGAGAGACAAACTGCTCCCGTTCCTGATGGGAATGTTTACAGGTGTGTCACATGGCCAGTGAGTGACGTGTCGGCTTGTCTTGTGTTTTATTCCTTATTCACACATATCTGAGGAGAAAAATTAATGTAGAAGATAACAGAAACTGAACTTAACCACCCTTACCCTGAAAAAAATTAATGAAAATGGATGTTTCAAAGCGTTTATGTGATTATTGCAGCCTAAAATGAGGATTTTATGGTAGCCTATTCAACAAAGTTGTGCTTTTTTTCTTTTGCTTTATTTTTGCAGTGATAGGATTTTAAAATAGTTAATATTCAAAGTTTAAATTACATTCTCTTATTGAAATGGCTTACAAATAAAATTATGTTCTGAGGAGCTGTCAAAGTGCAAAAGAAGAATTCAGTACCGTATTTGTCATGTTAGCGTTTAGCTCAGTGGCATCCAAACTTTTTGCCATTAGGGCCAAAATTGTTAAATTTTTTTCTGAACATATTACTAACTAATATACTACACAGACAATATTTTGAATAAAGCAAAATAGTCTGAAGTTTGCGGAAAAGGAAACTGTGTGTGTCTGAAAGAGTTGCTGCATTAAAGACTTTTGAAAAACTTTTTTGGGGTTTATCATTTTCATTTTTTTTTGTGATCATGGACCGAGTGGCCAAACAAAATCATCCAGAGGCCTGAAAATGGCCCGTGGACCACACTTTGAACTTCCCTGGTTTAGCATCACTGTTTGTATATTGCAGGCTCCGCTTTTGAGAGACGTCATGAAACAGGAAGTTAAATAAATAACGGATTTGTCAAAAGTCAGCCAAGTTGCAGCGACTGGTCAGAAAAGAAGGAAATACAGAAAATACTATGGTGATTTGTGAGATTTGCAAAAAAGTTGTGATGACTGGTGAAAATTGTGCATGTTAACCCAAATAAAACCTTACTACAGAATGAGAAGAAGCTGGTTGTTAAAGATAGTCAGTGAAATCTGAAAAATGTGTGTGATTTTACATAACAGAACCATGTATTATGGAAACCCCTGTGTAGCCAAAATGTCTATGGAGTCCAACGCATACAAAGCAACCTTTTTTACTTACTGGTCTTACAATTCATACAGAATGTAGAATGTGCATTAGAACGTGGAACACATGTAACATAAATTGGGGAGTTCAAGATGTCAGAACCAAGCATGGCTCCCTGGTTAATAATTTATGTTGCTAGCAATCTAAACAATGCAATCACCAGTTCCCTTTAAAATACTTCTTCACATGGCATAAGTAATGAAAAAAAAACTTTACACCGTTATTAAAAAGGTGTTATTGGACTAGTTTCCTGTGTTAAGTACACTTCCATTCACAATAACTCTTCCTTTGGTTAACATTGATGAGTTTATTGATCTATTTCTGGTCAATGGATAATAATACAATCGAGTACATCTGGAGAGTTTATTCTCAACCTGAATAAACAATATACATTAATATACCAACATTTAATTAGTATTTTTTGAATAGTGAATTAACCTGCATGTTACATCCTATTTGTTAGGAACTCGCTTCATAATGAGCATTAGAAGCTTGGCTGATAATGAACACATTTTAAAATGTCCCAAAAAAAAAATCTATAATTCGTGATAAAGCTACAAATATTTATAGAATTTGACTTGAAAATAAAGAGTAATAGTGGCAATGAATTTTAAAATAGCCCGACACACATTCTTGGTTGGCTACAGTTTAACTTCCTGAAAGTCAACTCCGAGGGTAAACCGCCTTCTCCGGCGACGTACCGCTCTGATTGGCTAAGCAACTGTCAATCTTCCGGGGTTGGCCAATGGCTTTCCAGAAGCGGGGAAATACGTCCCTCCCCCCTCACCCACCCAGCTACTGCTGCGTTTCCTGGCGTGCTGGCAGCTTTGTAACGAAAGAGCTCCCTGCAACCGCCCCCGACAGCTCTTCATCTAGCAACAAGTAATTAAACTGCTCACTTACATTGAATGGGTTAATGTTGCTGGGTTCCGCGAAGGGGTTGGTATCAAACTCCGACATTTTGGAAGAATGGCGAGGCGTTTACCCTCTGGAAAAAAGTCAACAACAAACTCTTCTCTGTCGCTTCAGAATCTGCCCGTCCTACCCACTTCCTCGAATGAACTTGAAGGCGCAGGCGCACTGAGATTTCGGCATAATGACGTGTCCCGCGTCATGTGTCATAGTGCGCTTCCTTAAAAATACTGATAAAAATAAATAAGTGCAGTTCTTTATTGTTCTAAATATTTGTTCAACTAACGTATTCTTAAGAAATGAAGAATATTTGTTTGTCTTTCGAGTGTGCGCCAGTGACTACTATTACGGTAAAATGGAAGAATATTTACACCATTTTGATTTGACTGACTTTTAGATTTCTTAATAAATATGTAAACCTAACAAAGATGACGCTGATCAGTCTTATTCTGTTGAAAGGACAATACGTGGAAAAAAAACAAAGTAGAAATGTAAGCAAAAATGACAAGGATTTAAAATTTTGGCCACCATGTGTCAGTAAAACTTTTTCTCTGTTCCTTGGAGTGTCACCTGAATCTGTTGTAACATCAGCTCTGTCTATTTGTTGGATAAAGTCATCGTTAAAAGGGAGGAGTTATTATTATATCGGTTAAGCTGTCTAAACATACAGCTACAAAAAGATATCTTATTATTCGAGGAAGAGGAGCCACTATTTTTTTATTACCGTCCTTGACATACCGTATCCTGTACACGCATAAATAGGATCTGAACAGATTTACGGAACAACTCGCTTTTATCAACATATAACCAAAGTAAGTCTTGAAGAAATGTTTTAATCTTTGCGTAAACAATATAATTATTTGTTAGAAACTTTGTATTGTGAATTGCATCTTATTGATTATCACAATTTCTGCATTAAAGTCTTGCTTTTCTCTGGTGTAGAGTTTTCATAGCAATGCTCAGTTGGGAGCACCTGCCATGGCAGGATGTCAGTACAAATATGACTTAATCAAGAAGGACCTTAGTTTTATATGTTTATAACTCTTGTCTCTTTAAAGTAGTAGACCAATAGCTCAGACGCTTTGAACAACTTGAAATTTTCCCAGTATTTTATTTTCCCCTCCTCCCCCACCCCCAAATATTTTATTCAGCAACATTTAGTATGTAAGTGCGTGTCAACATAATCAATTCTAATTTTTTAAAAAATCCCTAAATTGCAGGGAGAATGTATGAGTTTTTATTTATTTGAACAAATAAGAACCAAATAAAGCGAAATAACGCCAAGGAGAAAAATGAATAAAAGGCCACGGAGGCGGTCATTGAGCGGTGACGTCAGCAACGTGCAGCCTGTCGACGTCGCAGCCATGGAGGAAGTAAGAGGTGAGGTGGATTGTCCTCATTCAAGTCAAATCTGCTTCAAATCATCGCTTTTATAGATTTATGTTGAGGTCGCTGGTTCCATTTTAAACAACGCAATACTTAAGGCGGGTTGTGTTATTTAACCTGCATCCCTTTTGTAAAGTCGGCGTTCTGTGTTTTATCGTAAGCAGACAGACGCTCCTGTGTGAAACCGACTCTGGTGGCACTTATAAAACAATAGTAGATATCACGGCTCCATGTTGTGAAGCTGGTATTTTAGGGACATTTAGCTGAAAGAAGCACCGCGGCGTAAATGTGAGACATGCTCGCGCTTGGCAAAGACCCCGTTTATTACTGCTCGGTGTTTTATCGACTTGCCTCCATTAATGCAATTCCCTTGTTCGACTGAACGAGAACATCAACTTAAGGAATTCCGTCGATATTTGCAATTAGAAACGCTGCCTTCTCGTTGCCAATTAATTGTAAAAGTAATTTCGGTATTTGTTTCTTGTTTTGTTGGTACAATTTAGCCAACACAGAGGTTAAAAACTAAAGAAATTCGTTGAAAGACAAGCTGAAAATGATGAAACTTAGTTCCGTGTTTTTCAACCTTTTTTGAGCCAAGGTGCATCGTTTTAATTGAAAAAAATCACGAGTCACACCACCAACAAAAATGTAAAAAAATTAAACAAAGATACTCTGTAGCCGCCTATATTACATATATAGTCATTCTTATCAAAGTATCTTGAATAGGAATCAAATAAACACAAAAATCTATTTTTATGACATTTTACATTTCTTATTTCAAGTTGCACTTAACATGCACGTAACTTCAGAAATACACCTGAGGAGTGGCACAACAATGTGGTCTTAAATTGAAAGAAGTTGTAGAAAACTTCAAAGTGTTTTACAAACTAATCCAAATACATTCTTATAGCCGGAATACAGAAAATAATTCTTATTCTGAAAGAAGCAATAATATTTGGGAAAGATTTCACTATTACAATATGAAGAGTTGCATGTACAAAATGTCAATATATGTATATTTTACCCACATAGGTCGAAACCTGTGCATGTTAGGATGAAAACAGCTGATTTCCTGGCAGAAATTGAAGAAAGACTAAGCTCATCCTCAACAGCTCTCAGTTTCTCTCTGTTTTTAGAGTAGCCAGGTTTGTGAAGCTCACTTCACACAGACATGTTGTGGGAAATGGACCCATGTTCTTTCCAACTACTGCTGAGCTTCACTGTCTTTTCCATCACTGTCGTCACAGTCTTGCTAGATACACTGTTCTCACCGCTACCTGTAACGTTCATGTATCACTAATTCTCTTGTTTTAATGTAAAATCCTCTGTACCTACTGCCATCTAGGTAGGTAGATGGCAGTAGGACTAGCGGCGTAATTATATGATTACGCCGCTAGTCATTATTGCAGCAGACACTCGAAAATGGCATTATTTGCAGATGATTCATTTTCAAAAAATCTTTTAAAACCAATCACTGTATTTTTCGGAGTATAGAGCGCACCATACCAACACCTTCAATAAAAAAAACTGGAAACTGCTCTGTTTTCCTAATAAATCTGCTGGATATATATATATATTAAGGACGCAGCTCTCCGTCTCCAAAGCCGAACCCTGGTTTCATTCACACCGAGCTTAAGTGCAGCTGCTCTATTTCCCTCCTGTAGTCCCAGATCAACAGCCTTCAACTTAAAGCTGCATCATACAAGTTTGAAAAGATTTCTCCGTTGTGGCTCCTGCTAGCATGTGGTTGTTCTAAATGAATATTAGCCATTATTCTTTGATTTCCAATTTTGACTTCCAATGATTCACTTCCTGCTAGAGAGCCCCCTGATGGTTGAAGAAAAATCCACAGAAAAGCCGCACCAGGCTACAATCCGCATGGTTCAAAGCTTAGGAAAAAAGTAGCAGCTTATAGTCGGGAAAACACCTGACGATCACTCACGGCACACTGGTGTGCTGCGGAACAGTGGTTGAAAAACACTGACTTGGTTGATGAAAAATTAATGCACACTCGTATAAGGAATGGCAATGTAGAAATCAAATAATTTTAGGAACCCAAAGTATAAAGAAAGCTCGAAATATTTGTGATTAAAAGAAGTAGAAACTTATTAAAAAGTGTTAAATAAACACCAGAAGCAATTTGGATTTCCACTAACGGAAGAAAACATTTTCAACACTACAAGTATTACTGAACATTGCAATGATTATATTAATACACATTTCCTTCCTGTTTTTGTTTCATCAATTTTATTTCACAGTAATGCACAGTTACTGTGTGCACTAAAATACACAGAGCAACTGCATCTAATTCTATTTTCATTGCTAGATTTAGCACTTTGATCATTAAAAAATGTACATCAGACTTGAGTATCGAGAGCTATGAAAGTGTACCCAGTATGTCAAATATGTTATTGTCATGCAGCCTTGGTATAAGCCAATAACATAATTGAAAAAGCTAACAAAAGGTTGTTCTTTAGTTGCTAGAAGTGTTTGACTTCTAGATAGAACAAATAAATATTGGACTTTACAGTAAAATAGACAATGTTCTCTCCTCAGTGTTTCCCCTCACCTGTGCAGTTCAAAACTATGCATGGGGAAAGATTGGACTGGACAGTGAGGTGGCCAAACTGGTGGTTGGTGGAGACCCCGTGGCAGTCATAGAGGGGGACAAACCCTATGCAGAGGTAAGAAGGGCTTAATGGAAAAAGGAAATCTTTTTTTTTTTTTTTTTAAAGATTTTAATTTCCTGTCTTGCTGGCAAATAAACAGGTTTTCATTTCAATGTGAGTAATATCACTTGCAATTTGGCACCGACACTTAGAAAATGTGGTGTTGTTCCCTGAGTGTGTTGTAGAACAGCTGCTTTTCCTGGTGCCATTCAGAAGTCTTTATTTAGCTTCCGCTGCTCTGCAGGGTGTGTTGACAAGGTCATTCCACCTCCTGCAGATCACACTGTTCCTGTCCGGGTTAGTTTTCATGTCTACAGAGTTAAAGTTTTATCGTAATATTTTGTGGCACTATTGTGATGACAATAAAAGTGTCGATAAGAAATATTTATTGCTTTTTTTTTTAGGTAACTGTATGCGAGTGAGTGCATGATTCAGCAGTCACAGCCCCACAAACAAATACTGATCTTGAGAAACGCATCATATGTAATATGCTTGTTTAGGAGACCACTCACATAAAGAAGTGTGATATGCGTCACTAATATTCACACAGTAACTGCATTTAATTATATTTTAAAATTTATTGGTATTTTTTTGAAACTTTAATGAAAAACAGTGGAGAAAATAGAATAGTAAAACTAACAATTCTGATCATTTTGCATGACAACTACTGTACAAATCAAAATCTTATCGTGATAAGAAATTTATCAGGGTAAATTACAAAAGATAAGATAAATGCCCAGCCCTTTGCTGAATTACAATTGACAGTCTGTTTATGTTCCTACCCAAGTCATCTTGCTGGCTATCAATCATTTTACATTGCATCATTTAGCATTTTGAAATTCATTTTAATTTATAGGCGTTTTCTTTCTGTAATTTGCTGCTTACACGCAAAAAACCCCCACTTCTAAATCTGAAATGCATTCCCAAAGACACTCTGGGGTGTCCAGAACATTTCCAGTGGTGGCCATCGCCCCCATGTGCCCACCCCTTAGGGGCGTCACTGTAAATTGTGTGAATCTCTGTTTTTTAGCATCTCCTTACAATATTATTGTCACTAATGTCCACTCCAGCTGTGGATGGGTGCCCACCCCAAAGGCGATGCTCAGATCAAGGACAACAGGATCACTCAGACCACCTTGGGCCAGTGGATCGCCCACTACCCCGCCTGCCTGGGCTCCAAGGTGAAAGACGCCTTCCAGGGTCAGCTGCCATTCCTCTTCAAAGTCCTGTCGGTCAATACGGCTTTGTCCATACAGGCTCACCCCAACAAGGTGAGTGTGCAGGCAGGCACACGTCCAGTTTTCAGGCTGAACTCGGTTACATTTAGCATGGATCCCTTTATCTCAGTCCAAGCTGCGGTTTGCTGGAACCGGCTTTTGTGTCAGGCCAACTTCTGTATGTAAACAGACCTGATGAAATTCAGACCAGAAGGATTTCAGAAGTTCAGCAAACACACAGCATTCTGAGTGTGACCAGCATTTCATAATATATTTATGAAATGTTTTAAAGTCTCTGACAGAATGTAGTTAAATGTATGATTAAATTTCTTACTTTCCTATGATTTTATTTCTTTGGTAACTTAGGAGCTAGCTGCCACTCTACATGCTCAGTTTCCAGAGCACTATCCAGACAACAACCACAAACCAGAAATGGCAATTGCTCTCACGCGCTTCCAGGGGCTTTGCGGCTTCAGACCAGTGGACGAGATCCTGGGCTTCCTTCAAGGTAAGTCCCTAAAAAACAACATCAACACGACTGGCCGTAAATGTTCCACTACAGGTGAGTCCATACCTCTTTGTGTGCGTTTATCTTTCAGCTGTCCCAGAGTTCCACGCTCTCGTCGGCCGGGATGCAGCAGAAGAGTTGCGGAGCAGTGTCGGAGATGAGGTTCGGACCGGACGGGCCCTGAAGAAGTGCTTCACAAAGATGATGAGCTGTGAGAAGAAGGTGTTTGTGGACGAGCTGAACGAGCTGGTTAAAAGAGTCACGCAAGAAGGTGAGGACGGCATCAGCAGAATTCTAGGCTGGATAAACCCTTTAAGCTCTTTTAAAATGTTCTAGAATGTAGGATGTCTGGTAGATTTGATGGACCAATGTTTCAACACTTGTTACATTTTCATCTGGTGAGGTTCGCTTTCACACGGCACTGTGTAAAACGAACCAAACCAATTGAGAAATCTGTTCCTCTCCTCACCTGTGGTGGCGCTGCACCAAGAACTACTGGAGGAAACAACATGAAAACCTCTGAAGAGGACACTGAGCCCAACTTCCTTCTTCATGAAATGTAAACAAAAATTGAGTAGTGTCAAATTTGGTCGTTGGTTTTAAAAAAAAAAAAAAAAAAAGTGAGGTATTTCCCCTGCTAGTGTTAGCATGGCGCTCTTGTTTTGGTTGTATTTACCCAGAATCCTGTACACTGTAGTTCACTTCCTGCTTTTGGAGCTGTCTCCGGTCTGCTTTGCGTTTACACATGCATTCAGACTGTGCCAGAGTTCACTTTCACCAAACCGAGACGTAGGTTTGTAGGCAGGCCAGCATTTGCGTTTTTTGTCCGTATCAGAGTTCAGTTGTGCATTCACACCTTCCAAAATGAATTGGAGGATACACTACATACTGGAGGGATTAGCATCTAGCATGTCCGATTGTTTGCTCTTTACATAGTAGCTGCGTTTTCTTTGTCCAAACAAAATCATTCCACACAGGTTGATGATGGTTAGAGAAAAGCAGACTAACCTGTTTGCACCACTAGGGGTCACCATTGTAGTTCTTCACTGTACCCAAATCTCCAGCCAACAGTGTCACTAACTGCATTTAGAAAGAGCAACCCTTGTCTTTCTGAACATGGCTCTTTGTCCATAGGTGCAGCAGGGAAGGACACATCAAGCAGCAAGGGTGACCTGTTGCTCCGCCTCCATTCCCAATACCCCGGAGACATCGGCTGCTTCTCCATATACTTCCTGAACTATGTGGTCCTGGAGCCGGGCCAGGCCATGTTCCTGGGGGCCAATGAGCCTCACGCGTACATCTACGGAGGTCAGAGGGAGCTTTCCATTTCTATACATGTGCCGTTTATCAGTGTATTTTCTTACCTCTTTAACCTTTGCTTAATTCATCATCGGGATTTTATGCCGAACAATAGCCCATAATGATGAAGTGAAAGGAAAGTTATGGATGGATTTCCAAATGTTGTGCGAATGAAAATATGAAAAGTGAGACTGTGTATTTGTATTTATCCTCTCAAAGGCTAGACTTTGTAGACTTTGTTTCACAACTGAGCACTCTGTGTGTTAGCTGATGATCCAGCCTACCTTGCACAGACAGTCAGAACAATGGATCATGGAATTGAATAGAGCTGTTTGCCACATAAACACATCAGTGAAATTCACAGAATTGTTGAGGAAAATTGGAGAAGAATTGTTGAGGAAAACGACAAAGGAGACTACACAGTCCAGTCACATTAATGTGACCATCTGTCAAAAGCCAGAATAACCACCTTTCGCAGAGCGAACTGCTACGAGACGTGCAGGAAGAGAGTCACTTAGGTCCCTGAAGGTCTTCTCTGGGATGTTGAGCCATGCCGACTCTAATGCCGTGGCCAGCTGCGCTAGATTACGCGGTTGAGGATCCATGGCGAGAACAACTCGATCGAGATGGTCCCACAGATGCTCGATTGGGTTTAAGTCAGGTGAGTTTGCTGGCCAGGGGAGGACGGTAAACTCATCCTGGTGCTCTTCGAACCACGCACGTACACTGGCAGCTGTATGG
This sequence comes from Poecilia picta, assembly GCA_033032245.1. Lineage (NCBI taxonomy): Eukaryota > Metazoa > Chordata > Actinopteri > Cyprinodontiformes > Poeciliidae > Poecilia > Poecilia picta. The sequence goes on from CM065358.1 coordinate 6,404,597, forward strand.
CACCTCGCATTGTCCTGCTGGAAGATGCCATCATCCTGAGGAAAAACAATGCGCATGTAGGGGTGGACATGGTCCGCAAGGACAGATGCGTACTTGTATTGATCCATCGTGCCTTCCACAATAATCAGTGAACCCAGAGAATGCCAGGAAAACATTCCCCAGACCATAATGCTCCCGCCTCCAGCTTGGACCGTTCCTGCAATGGTTGCAGGGTGGTTCCTTTCAGAGGTTTCACGCCTTATACGCCAACGTCCATCTGTCCGATGGAGCATAAAACGCGATTCATCTGAAAACGCTACCTGTCGCCACTCAGTGGACGTCCAGCTGCTGTACTGGCGTGCAAATTCTAGCCTTCGTCGTCGATGAACACCAGTCAGCATAGGTGCACGAACCAGGCGTCCGCTTCGGAGGCCCAGACGCAGCAATGTTCGCTGAATAGTGGTTTGGGAGACACTTGTGGTAGCCCCTTGGTTCATTTTAGTGGTCAGTTGCTCAACGGTAGCCCGTCTATCTGCCCGAACGCATCTCCGCAACCGTCGTTCGCCTCTGTCATCTATGGCCCGTGGTGCACCACATTTGCCACGTCGTTGATTTTGGACAGTCCCATTTTGCCATGCACGGTACACTTTTACCACGGCGGCACGCGAACAGTTCACAAACTCAGCCGTTTCGGAAATGCTTCCACCCTTGGCCCGAAAGCCAATGATCATGCCCTTTTGGACGTCGGATAAATCGCTTCGTTTCTGCATTACGCCAACGATTGAAATGTTTTCCGAAGCCCACACACACCCTTTATATACGCTCAACTGCACTGTGCTGCCACCTGCCTTCTGTGATTGGTTATTTAACTCTGAAGTGGAAAGTACGTGGTGGTCACATTAATGTGACTGGACTGTGTATATGAAGTAGGAGGACGATGATGCAGCATAATGATTTATTGCGTCAACGAACTTAACATGTTTTAATTGTGATTCTTATATAATGGAAACACCCTTGGCTACCTAGGAGTCGATGTTGCAGTTGAAGGGAAGTTGTCTGCCAACCTGATCTGTTTTTCTGGTTCTCCATCCTTCTAGATTGCATCGAGTGCATGGCCTGCTCAGACAACACCGTCAGAGCCGGACTGACGCGTAAATACATCGACGTAAACACACTGTGTGAGATGTTGAACTACAAGCCGGCGTCTGCCTCCTCCAAAATCTTCCCGTGTGTCCCAGACCCCGCAGACCCCTGTGTGACCCTGTATGACCCTCCGGTGCCAGACTTCACTGTCATGAAGATACAAGTAGGAAGTTTTTTTTTTTTTTTTTTCTTTTTAATCCTGTTGTGTTGTGACTGACATGAGGGTGGTGAGTGAGCATATTCTGAGGGGCTAATCTGCTAATAACTAATAACTCAGTTGATTACAAACTTTCAGTTGAATAAAGTTTGACGTCCATATTTGGGTTTTTTTCGGATTCTTGAAGTAGTTAGACGTTTATATTCTACTTTTTCATGATTATTCTCTAATTTTGAAGTAGGTGATGACTGTTTACGCAGCATTTCATCTTCCTCTTACATTCTTGTTTTAATTTTTTTAAGAAATAATACACCACATTTCCAACCTCCAAATATTTTATGATGCTAAAACCATAAACGTTACTGAAATTTGTTTGCTGTGGACTTCGATTACAATGTTCTGAAATAAATAGGTTTTTCTCTAAACAAGGAGTGAAATAATGAATTTTAGCAACTGGATTAACCAATTTCCTAGCTTCACAATTTACACAAAACATATTTTGTTTTCTCTGCTTTTTATCCAATGTCTGACTTATTTATTTATTTTTAATCAACTTATTAGCACTTTGTGTGCATTGGCATGTGTATTGTAAGTTTAATTTGCACAATGTGAACTTTATACAGTGAGGCGGACATGGCTGATGGAATTCCCCTCATTTGCATAGAAACACCCAAACACAGTAACTACCCTCTAATCGGGGCGTCTCTACCGGTCTGTAGGTGCCAGCCTCCATGAAGGACTACGCCGTTGCCTCAGTTGACAGCGCCAGCATCCTGCTGGTCATCGAAGGCGACGCCACAGCGACCTCTGCCGCTGCTTTCTCCGACGTCACCCTGACGCGGGGGAGCGTCCTGTTCGTCTCCGCCAACGAGAGCGTGTCTCTGCAGGTCACCTCGCAGTCAGGGATGACCCTGTTCCGAGCCTGCAGCCTCCTGTAGCTCCTACCAGGAGCCTAATGCCGCCACCTTCTCTTAGGAAGTTGTTGGTTCTGAATTGGGCCTCTGATTTCTGGTGTTCACTACTTGGTAGGTGGTATTAAAAATTTAAAAAGGGTTTTCTCTGGTCCAGATTTCTAACTGTCCGTTGCTCCTTTTTTAACCGTAAGCACCCAGCAGACTACTCTGAGGATTCTGACGGTGTTTCTTACAAATCCAGGATCGTCCTGCAGGGTAATAATCAGCTTTAACTCTAGTAGTGTCGACGCAGCTTACCAATAAAGAAACTGTGCACAACCCAAGTTTTGTATCGGTGCTGGAAGAAGCAGGGTCAAACAGAACACTTGTACTGTTTTTAAAGATTTCTAATCATTTAGCCACTGGGAAGTTTTTAAACATTTCCAAAACTTCATTTAGTTCCCATTTATAAAATCTTATTTTTTTTTTCTTGAAATTAAAGGCAATCAGGTTACATCTGCTACTTGACGTGCTCAGATAAAAAAAAAAACCTCATTTTAAATGTGTTTGAGCATCATTTCCTCCTACAAAGGTTCAACAACGATAAAATCCTGAAACAGCCAGAAAACAACAGTTTAATCATCAGGTACTGCTGCATTACAAAATGTTTATACCACCTACTCGAGTATCCTGTGAGGTACTACAACCACTGAGCAGCTAGTTTTCTTCCCCTGGAATCACTGATGGGGAGTTTCCAGAAAGTCTTTTTTTTTTTTTTTTTTTTTTTTTTTTTTTTACCCGATCTATAAACATTGTAATGACAGTCCAGATGAGGCTAACGATGACAACAAGAATGCGATTCCTGTGCATGTTGAATCGAGAGCTGTTGCTCATCTGACTGGCCGGTTTTCTGCCGTTATCCAGGCCGAGTCTGCCAGCTTCACTTCTAACTTTTGACCACTAACACTGCATGCATATGTTTTTTGGAAATGATCTAATGTTTGAACAGTAATTGACTATAAAAAGAATAGCTACAGGGCTGGACAAGACGTTAGCCCCAAGCTGTCTCCATCCTAGGAGGCATGTGTGTTTTGAATTTTAGCGTCTTGTTTGGTTGGATTAATCATGCAGTGTCTATGCTCGTACAACAAAATGCTGCATGCATGTGGGGGTTGCCAAGTTTGCCCGTCTTTAAGTAACTCGATACCAGACAAGGTTTCTTTGTTTTCCATCTCAAAACTCCACACTTTGGGTTTTCAAGTCATCCAAGTCTAAATAAGTTCAGTTTTCTATGAGTTTGGGGCTTTTGTAAACCCAGAATGTCCTACATTTTGCCATCTAGAAGAGTCATTTCTCATTATCCTTGAGATGGCAATATAGCTATTTTCTTTTAGAACAATTTCTAACCAGTTTCATATTAAAGTATTCATCGTCTGACTAGATTACAATGAGCTCTTTTTTTTTTTTTTTTTGGTGTTACCATAAGCCACATTTCCATCATGGTCTTTTTCATGCACATTTTGAAGAAAAAAAGGTTAAAGGAAACATCAAAACTCAAGAAAACTTCCTAAATTTAGCAAAAAAAATATTTTTTTAACGCTCCCCTGATGTGTTTTGGGGTTTTTTTTTGGAACAAGAGTTAAAAGGAGATGGACACACATTTGTCTAAATCCTTTTTTTTTTACAGCCACGTGTAACGTCAATATGTGACAAAATTGCGCTTAACGTGACCAGATAGATTTGCTTCATAGCAGTAGGTGGAAACAGAGCTAATTCACATTTCATATTTTGTCGAGATTTAAAAATTTTGGATCAGAATTGGATGGAAACATGGCTGTAATCTAAATTACTTTAAGAATACCCCTGACTTTATTTGAATTTTTCAATGAAACCTTGAGCATTTACTCTTGTTCTAACAGTGTAACTAACTCACTACGTCAAGATTAAAATATATTGTTCTTTTTGGGGGGGTTTTATTCAATAATCTCAGTATTTTAGGCTGATTAGGTGAGACTTTTCCCTTACGGTTATAATCCCCAGGTGTCAACCAGCAACACCGAAGGACTTGAAGTTGAATAAAACACAATTACCCATTTATGTGCAGTATTAACTTTGTTATCTCAAGAATAAGATGAGATAATTCAAAGACAGCCTCAACATCTATGCATCTTCTATGCGTTTTCAGGTCACTCTGAAAACTTTCACTTTGGAGCAAGTTGAGTTCATGGAAGCCGCGTCATGTGGGAAAAAATGTGGAAATTCAAATTGCTTGAACGGAAAACGCAAAACGAGTATTTCAACATGAATGCTGTCATCCTGCCTACCGCCCAATAAAAATCCCTTCTCTGAATAAATAATGCTGCTTCTACATGCAGGTTTTTCATCTCTACTTAGCTGCTCATGTTTCAGATGTTACTGAAAGAGAAGGATGGGAATACCTCATGTCAGTGTTTCTCCTAAAAATGTTTTGCTGTCTTATGTTCTGTAATTTTAACAACATAATCGTTTCATCAACCTTTCATGTATATTTTTGAAGTTGCCTCTGTTACTGATCTTGTCTGAAGACGCCCGTCTGTTTTGAACACTGTAGATCGAGGGCTGTGCAATTGTTTCCGTCGGAGCAGCTGTGTGGGGAAAACGTCTCGGTTAGCATTTAGAAGTTTTGTTGTGTGGGAATGCAGAAAATATGAATGTGAAGTGGTTTAATAAAGTCTTGATATGCTACTGAAAAACTAATTTGGGATCTGTTTTATTTTTACCTCCACTAATGAAATGTCTCATATTTTTGTCACATTAAAACCACAAACATTGTTAAATATCTGAAGGGGAGGGAAAACAGTTGTTTTTTCAGAAACATTTTACAAATGCATTCAAAACACTTGGATTTGCTGCAAACAGGACTTCTCGCCAGCTTTCTTGAAACAATGACGTTCTCGCTACTTTTCTCACGTATACTAAGACATTAACTCACCGGTTAGAAAACAATAAGTAGTCAGAGAAACAACCAAACAGCCCGTATTAGGAGTCTTGAGGAGAGGCTAAGGCCAACAAGCCAAGATGAATTACTCACAGAGAGACACAAGATCCTGTTCAGTTTCCTGGAAGCCATGTTAGAGGTTCACCTTCAAGTAGAACAGTCTCAACATACAACCAGAGGAAGGGTAGCTTGGTAAAACCAGCTCCTTGTTCGTACAGAGGGTTGAGAAACGATTGCTTGCTGGAAGCGCAGATTCTGTTGGAAGTTTTAAATGTTACCCAATCCCAAACACTTGGCCGTAATATATGTTCAAGAGCACAACTGAACATACCTGTACATCTGAGGTGTACTTATCATTTACACATGCACAGGCAGCTGCTAAATACAGAAAATTATGACTAGAAATTATTTTAAGCCATTTTTGGGAAATGTTTGATGCCATGAAGCTTACCTGAAATTGTCTGAACCGTAAACAACCATCCTCCACTGCAGAGAGAAGTGCTGAATCAACCGAGACAGATGTTAATATTTATTCAATATTTAGAGATGTGACCAACACAGACTAAACTTCCTATCAAGCCTCCCGTTTTGGTTGGGAAACTACCATATTTTACCCCCCTTTCCCGCCTTGCTCCTGCATTAGTATTTTCCCGTAAAGAAATACGGGAAAATTTCTTTTTCCGTATTTCTATAAATATGAAGTCATATTTGACTTCATATTTTGTCAGATATGAAGTCATCGTCATCACAATATTGTCTAATATCGTGCAGCCCTAATATGGATTGAACTCATCATCTTATAAGATTAAAAAGCTATACCTGTTAAAAGGTTTGAATACATCTGCTGTTCATAAATCCACGCTACCACTTGAAATTCTCTCCTGTACTTCAAGTTTATTATATTCAAGTTTAAGAAAAACTTCTCGTCACAAATAAAACAGTAAAACATCAGGTAGATAAAGCTGCTTCTGTACACGCTATTGACTGAACGTCAAAGTGTGACCTATTTAGTTGTCAGACTTTAAAAAAAAGCAACAACCGAATGTGAGTGAATCTATTCAACAATTACACTATCCATGAAAGCTTTTCCACTTTCAGTTAGCGTTTCTGGTCACCTATGTTTGGTCTAAGTTTTATATGTCTATGTTGACGTATCAGCTTCTCCATCGTGTCGTTTCTTTACTTTCCCCGTCTGTCTGAAATTCTCCAGCAGGGGGCAACGTCCTTTTTAACCTTTTGTTCCATGGTACAGTTGGTTTGCTGTCCATAGTATCCAAAGTAAACATATGCCTGCGGACAACTTCTGCTGTCGGCTGAAGGAAGCCAAAGAGAGTCTTTAATGCTCTCACGTCCTCCAAAGCATCATGGGCCTTGTAGTTTATCCCCAGCAGCTCCCGGACAAGATTCTCCTGGCCAAAGCTCTGCAGGCCATGGTCCCTCAGCAGCTCCCGAGCCAGCGGAAGGGTGTCCACACAACCCGAAACTGAACCCTCGAACTGCGCTCTCAAGTCCAGCTCGTCGAGAGCCCGAGCCAGCAGGGGGCAGTCGAAGTGTCGGATGTTGTGGCCGACGACGAGGGGTCGACCAAGCATTTGAAGGAAAGCGATGAAGGAGACCACGACCTCTCTGAGGGAGTTGGTGAAGATGAGGCGACGATCTAGGTAGAGTCTCCGTCCGCGGACCTTAAAGCCCGTGACTCTGGCCGCTCCTCGCTCAATGCGACAGTGGGGGACGACGTACAGGTTGAGCGAGTGGCCGGCGCTTACTGCAGCCAGTTGGATGATCTCGCAGCGTGGACCTGGACATTAGAAACAATGCAGAGGTCAGGGCATGGCATCATTTAGAAATTGGAAAGCTATATTTCCATTAACCAGAAAATTGCAGCAATTAAAATTACGGAAATACGTAATGGAAAAATAACATCGAAAAGAATGAAGTTGTGTTTTTTGCCTATGTCAAAACAATAATGTTATATCAAAAAGTTTTGCATCACACGAGTCACATGATCAACAATCAGGTGTTCTTACTGGCGAAAACAACAAAAACAATGGTTAAAGCCCTAGTAGTAGGAGGATAATGATGTGTTTTGTGCTCTTACTGTGACACAGTTCATACAAAGCCATGCGTAGTTCAAACATGTTGAATCCATAGATCTTCTGTAAAAATCGCTGACTACAGCACATAGTTAGCTGCTCCCAAGTCTAAGGGGCTTATCTCAACAAGGCCATACTTCATAAACCTATAAGGCGCCAATTATCCCGGGGACTGAAAAACCTTTCACCATACTTTGACCTTCTTGCCCTTTGGTGGCCCATACACCACAAAAATAAATGGTCAGATAAGATAAATAAAATTAATTAAGATTAGGCACCCTGTGACAGACTGGCGACCTGTCCAGGGTGACCCCGCCTCTCGCCCGGAACGTTAGCTGGAGATGGACACCAGCAACCCTCCTGACCCCACTGAGGGACAAGGGTGTAAAGAAAATGGACGGATGGATGGATAGATTAGGCACCACCTTTGTTTTCTTTCCCTTACTTCCAACTCATTTCTGTTCATAACGCTTTGCTCTCATCTTTCTCTTTGCTTTATTTGTCATTTCCTTAGCTTTGCTAGCGACGTTTCAACATTTGCTTTGCCTTCTTCAGGTTTTTGTGTTTTTCTGTTAAAATGTAGTTCAAGGGTTAAAAAGCAAAACTTCAGAGATGTAAAAAGCTATTTAAAAGGAAGTTGAGCTTTTAAGGCCTCCAAGACGTGTTAGTTAATTCAAGCTACAAGGGAGCTTATCTTCATATTTTGTAAAACACTGCATATATGTACTTACTAAAATGAAAAACTTATTTTTTACACTGCCTTTTAAAAATATTATTTTAACTGTCTTTATTTGAGCAAAGCTAAATGTAGATCATTCATAAAGTTAAGTTCCTTGCTTGAGCGCACAAACTTGGCGAATAAAGCTGATTGTGACAGCAGTAAAGTTAAAAATCAGAAATCTACTTCAATGTTTGGGCAGATTTATTCTTCCTATCACTTCCAGATCCCACTTGAAAATGAGATCTAGATCTCAAAGGCAAACCTGGTTAAATAAAGGAAATAAATAAAAACATCCAAAAGGAATTACCTAGAAGGAGAGTGGAAGAATCACACAAATTCACAGCTAGTTTTCATACTTAATAAAGCTATAAGAAGTGTCATTTTTTACTTAAATGTTCTCATGTTTTCGGTCATTTTAACCGATTAAAGAACCAGGAAGTCTGAGCTTAGTCTCTCAGTAGCATTTACTTTGTGTGACGCTACCGCTACGGGTTGTATGCTAACAACTTTATCTTTATCATTTAATCCTTTATTATAATACGTCATCGTACCCAGGCCTGTAGTCTCCAGGTCGAAGAAAACTAAAGGATGTTGCTTGAAGTTTTCTTCTTCGTCTGTTTGTGGTTGCATCACGCGGCGACCAAAGTAGAGACATTCATTACTAAATATGAACTGGACCGCTGCTCCGAGATTTAGCTGCTGGAAAATGGTTGAATTAAAGCCTCACTGTATTCGGGGAAAGCAGTTCTAACAGCGACAGGCTACATTTCCCCGTCCATGTTTTTTTTTTCTTTTAAATTTTGCACACGGAAACGGAAAGATTTTCAAAATAAAACCCTTGTTATTGAACTTCCGGCAGATTACAAATCAAAAGCTTTTTTACGTTTGTCTATTGCAGTAAAATACTTTGTATTTTTATTTCAAAGAAGTAAAATATGAATGAAAATAAGAATGATAAAAAAAAAAAGTTTAAACATTTTCAGCATATATCAACGTGACATATTCTGTACATCATAAGTGAAAAGAGTACCTAAAAATCATAGTCAAGTAAGAGTAACAATACTTAACAATTCGTAAAAAATAAATTCTGGAAGGAAGAGTAAAAATGTGTTTAGTAAATAATATTATATTAACTGAGCAACATCTGATTTAATACTTTAAAATGATGTTATCACACAGACCAAAAGTTAAAGACATACAAATAGAAAACTACACATTATAAGAATTTTTTTTTCCAAATATTTGTTTGAATATAAAACTGATCAAACTACAAACCCAATTCCAATGAAGTTGGGAGATTGTGTGCAAAGCAAGTTAAAACAGAATACGAAGATCTGCCAGCACTTTTCAACCTCTATTCAATTGGATACACAACAAAGACAAGATATTTAATAGTCAAATGGTTATATTTTGCACTTCATGATAGTGATATTTGATACCACTTGTAAATAACTAACTGCTTAATTGGAAAATTTTCCTTGTTCATTGGTCCAACAGTGACTCCTAGTGGTTAATTTATGCATTAATTCTAAAGAACAGTAGATTTTTTCTTTGTTTATTCTGGTTACCTAGCAACACCCTGCGAGATAAGACAACGTTAGATTATAAGAAACCCGGAGAAAATCTTTAAAATAGCGCCCTCGGAAAGCAGAATGAGGTATCAATATTTGTAATTTTGAGTTGTAATAAGAAATGTTATGGCTTTATTTAAGAAACAGTAGAATGTCGTAGTTTATAAATGAAACAGTATATTGAGGGACAACAGTGTAAGAAAATGGATGGATGGATGGATATATTGACGTATTAAAGGACATAACGTATTCTTTTTTTTTGTATAACTTTTATACAACGGTTCTGTATTCTTTTGTTTATACTACAGTTTTCACGGTGTCAATGGAAAGAAAGGTTGAGATTAAATTGCACCCGTTTGAAACTCCCTGCGTCTGGCTGTCCAGTCCGAGAGGCCGCTACACCACTGATTTTCTTTCCGATCCGATACTGTGTCAAAATTAAAGCTGGTATCAACGATACCAATATTTTGTGCAAACACTTAATTTGTCTGCAGTGGCGCAAAAAGTGGTTTTGCACTGTATGCAACACATAACGGCGCTGCTCTAGTGGGAGCACGAAAACTATGTGGGGATTTTTTTTTTCTAGTTGGTATTTTCTGTACTTAACAGCTGTTTGTGCAAACTTGAAAAGCTGAGTGAAGCTGACACCCCACCCACGTCAAAAAAAAAAAAAAAAAATCCAGAAAATAGTCTGAGTGGTTAGTGGTTAGTGCTTGTCCCTTTAAAGTTTTCGTTTGTGTAGCTTCTGATTCTGAGATATTAAAACTTATTTTTAGGTCATCCTGAGTTCACCAGCCCCCCTTCTTGCTCCAAAACAAACCAAAGTGGTCTACTTCGTTAGTGCTCCCTTTGTGCAGGTTTGTGTCGTTAAAACTGTCTTTTGCCCAGTTTTCGTTGTTGAGATATTAAAAGCTATAATTTTGGCCGATGACGTCAGCAGCCGCCCCCATCTTGCTCCAATGATGGGCTGTTCTTTAGCGCTCCGTTTGTACCGCTGTCACTTATGAGATGTTACGTCATTTTCTTTCAGACAACTGACTTCACCAAACCCTGAATTCGGACAAACCCTTGATGTCTGTGACCTGCGCTGGACATAACCACAAAGCAAGAAGTCATTAATTTCGTATGTTATTGTGTAAGTTCAATTCTGCAGATTTTCAGCTGCTGTAATGTGAACCTTTTTTTTATTTTGAACTTCAATAAAGATTTAGAACAAGAAGAAATGTGTCTCATTTCAAGAAATGTTTTAAGATAGCAGTTTTCTCACCAATATGAATCCTGTCATTAGAGGACATGCAGCCGTGACCGTAATGTGCATCATTTTTTGTGGCTTTGGTTTCGGAGGTGGTCTGAACAATTATGCTGACTTACTTTCTGCTGATCATGCTGAAAACGAGTTAAAGAAGAAGGAAAAAAATCCATAGCTAATATGCCAGCTGCTTGAGCAAATAAAGTTTTTGCACTGAGTAAAACCGGAAGTGCACGGCAGCGCGTTGGTTCAACAAAGTTCATCCATGTAGGCCTACTAATATTTAGTAAATATATTTTAAATGCAACGAGTTTATTTTCATCCAATTTCTGACATTAAATGTATGTTCTTGGGCTTCAGGGTTTCATTTTTAAAAGTACATAAAATGTTTTGCCAATTTTGACATAGTTCTCACACGTCAACTATTGGCTCCACCCACCCTGAACCTCCCCTGCTCTTTTATTTTTTATTTTATTTGAATGAGAGCAGTGGACTGGTCAACAGGGAGCTACAGACGGATGGTTAATTCTCTTGCACTATGAGAAGCTTAACGTAAAAATGACAATTACATAACAAAAAGAGGAATTTTAACTGACGTGTGTTCACTTTTGAGATCTGCTGTATGGGTATAATACCTGTCACACTTGTATTTAAAATCAAAAATGAAGTTTTGTTCAAGTCCTTTTTTAGAAGTACAATGCTGCCACCTAGACGAAACAACTGGAAAATGAGCTAATCAAACAGAGGCTGCCACAGAAAACCTCACATCCGCAATAATAGTTTTTATGTCAACATTTAATCAAAAAGAAAATCCCAAAATCCATGATATATATAAAGTATGTAAGATATGTTTCTTTTACACTATGATGCATAAGAGATATGCGAAGAATATAAAATATTTTCATTTTCTTTTACAAGACAGCCAGAAGACAAATTTCTATGAAAAATCCCTGTATGATTTCTATGATTTGGTGTAAATAAGACATTTTAGGAATGTACAGAAAGTTAAGTTTTAATGGTTCATGCAAATAAACTAAGTCACAGAAACAACAAAGTGCACAGCTACAGGACTAAATAAATTAAACAGGTCTCATTCTTTTCTATTCTCTGATTACAAAAAAACATTATTTAACCGTCATATCATTTCATTGTGTATAAATATTTCCACTGATTTAGAGGTGCATGAGGACAAAAAAGAAACTACATTCATCCTCAGTCAGAACGGTTTTGTTTCTGATGATATATTAACAGAAACAGGGTACATTATTAGACTTTTTCCTTTAGTAATCGTACTTTTCATCTACTTTAAAAGTACATATAACGACCTTGGACCTATCAGGTCTCCACACCTTGTACAACTCCTGGAGCATCTTGGTGTCCTCCTCTGCATTATGAGCATCATAGGTCTTTCCCAGAAACCTCTCGACTAAAGACACCTGTGAATAGCCCTTAATGCGTGGGAACAGTCTCTTGCTAAGCAAGAAGGTGTCCAGGAAGCCGACACCACCTGCTGGAACTGAGGGTACAGGTCATACTTCTTCATCACTCTGGTGAGCACAGGTGCATCGAAACGCATCACACTGTGGGCCGCCAGCAATACGGGGCGTTGGAAGGAGCGCAGGAAGTCGATGAAGGAGGTCAGGAGGTCATCGATTGGGATGGTTTCCACGAGAGATCCGCGGCGAAACAAGCGGCCGGACTGTACTATGAAGCCTGTGATCTGTTTGGCGCTATCGGTCATGCTTTGCTGAGGGACAGTGTATTTATTGAAGACTCTCTCCTCACGGACAGCGGCCAGTTGGATGATGTCACACTGTGAAGTATCTGAACAAAAACAAAAATTAAAGTAGGTTAAAGCAAACACTTGTACTCCTGTTATCCCTAAATAAAATAGGAGTGTTTTATCTTAAATGTGCTGGCCAGATGAGTCCACAGTGTATGGGGAAAACTTTATCATCTGAATTCATAAGAACAACACACTGTTCATAGTTTTCTTGGTAAAAAAAATAAAATTAAGTAAAATCTACTTCACATTTCTGACTTAGTCATTCACATAGAAGCAATAAAATCATGGATTGTATGGATGACCAATCCTGTCAGAAATCAGAATATATAACTTTATAAATAATATAAACAAACTCCTGGCCCAATAAATAGTTGAATTAATTAATTAGTTAATTAATTAACATGCAAATTCAAGCCAAGGATTTATTCAAAGTTAATGAATAAATCACACAAATTTCAATTTCAATATTTATCTGTTCCTCTTACTTTTTAATTCCATTCCTCACAAATATATTTTTTTAAAAAAAAACTTTTTTAAAAATATATCTTCAGTTCGATTGATTATTTTTTTAAATCATTTTTTACAGGCATTTTCTTCCCTAATATAACTGTAAAGATGGGGGGGGGGAAGATGGAAAACGATTTTGGGGGCTTTTCTCCTATTGGCCAAGGCTTAGATCATAGAAATAAGTAACCTTTAATATGCCTGCATGGTTTTGACAAGTACCCCTTAGCAACATGCTAACTTTTGTCACGTTATTGCTATGAAATTTAGGATTGTTCTGGTATTTATTGTAGATAGCAAAGTAAACTGGTATTATTTACTGTATCATGTTGACTATTTAATAGAATATTCCAGTTTGCTGGAGATCTCAGTTTGAGAATTCATGATAATGTGCTTGGCTGCACAGTGGTGCAGTCAGTAAAGTTGTTGCCTTGCAGCAAGAAGGTTCTTGGTTCAATTCCCAGCCCTGGTCTCTCTGCATGGAGTCTGCATGTTCTCCCTGTCCATGTGTGGGTTTCCTCCCACAGTCCAAAAACATGACTGTTTGGAGTGGCCAATTAACCTCTCCAATTAATTTGGAGAGGTTAATTGGCCTCTCCAAATTGTCCCTAGGTGTGAGTGTGTGCATGGTTGTTTGTTGTGTGTGTCTCTGTGTTGACAGGTGTACCCTGCCTCCTGCCTGGAACACCAGCTGGGATAGGCACCAGCACCCCCCAACCCCACCAAGGGTGTAAAGAAAATGGATGGATGATAATGTGCTTCCCTTCAAAATAAAATGTGTCAGAAATGGGGTTTCAAGGGACATTGAGAGAAAAAAAAACCCTCATGTGCAGCAGGCACTTTCTGATGCAGCAGGTACTTTCTGATCAGACATCAGGGGTCTGATAATCATTAATCAATCACACATCTGATGCGCTCTTTCTGGATATATGCACACCCATATATCCAGAAAGATATATGGGTGTGCATATAAAGGGCGAGGAAGAGAAAGAGCTCTTCCTCGCCCCCATCTTGGCCTCCCCAACCACATCTCCTGCTCACGCCAGCATGAAACGGATAAGACCAACAAAGAAGACAGTCACTGCGTGGCCCAGAGATGCAGCTCCTGTGCTCCAGGACTGTTTTCAGTGCACAGACTGACTAGCAGGTCTTCAGAGAGGTAGCTGCCTATGAGGGAGAGGTGGACCTGGAGGAATACATCTCCCTCTGTTCTTGATGATGACACCACCACCAGGACAGTAACCTATTACCCGAACCAGAAACCCTGGCTGAATGCTGAGGTAAGAGCTCAGCTGAAAGCTGGGGACGCTGCGTTCAGGACAGGCGAGGTATCAGCACTCCGAGAAGCGAGGAAAGAACTGGCTGCAGGCATTGTGCGGGCCAAAGTCACATACGCCCAGAAAATTCAAGGTCACTTTACCACCAACGTCCCCCGGTTCATGTGGAAGGGTATCAAGTGCATCGCTAACTACAACATCAGGGGTGCACAATGTCAAAGGGCCCCCTCACTGCCAGATGCACCTAAGTTCTACACCCGCTTTGAGGATTCTAACATCTCCCTCAGCACCAGACTAATACCACCTGGTGACAGGCGTCTCTGTGTAACCACAACAGATGTGAAGAAGTCCCTCCAGGAAATCAAACCCCGTAAGGCTGCAGGCCCCGACAACATCCCAGGCCAGGTACTGTGTACATCAGCTGTCTGAGATGTTGATGGACATCTTCAACACCTCACTTTCACTGTCATTTGTGCCCACCTGCTTAAAGACCGCCATTATCATCCCCATCCCCAAGTGCTCCACAGTGACAGGCCTGAATGATTACTGACCTATAGCCTTAACATCGATAGTCATGAAGTGCTTTGAGAGGCTAGTCATGAACCACATCAAGGACTCCATTGACGTCACTGTGGACCCTCATCTTTACCCCTACAGGAAAAACTGCTCCACTGCTGATGCCATTTCATCTGTGATCTACACAGCCCTCACCCACCTGGAGAGCAAGAACTCTTACATCTGTCTGCTCTTTCTGGATTTCTCCTCAGCCTTCAAAACCATTATCCCACAGACCCTGGTGCAGACACTCTCCTCTCTTGGACCGAGTTCCACACTGGGCAACTGGATTCTGGACTTCCTCACCAACAGACTTCAGACTGTCAGGATCCACAACGTCTCCTCCTCCGCCATCCTCAGCACTGGCTCACCGCAGGGCTGAGTGCTGAGCCCCCTCCTCTTCACTCTGCTGACGTATGACTGCTCGGCAAGACACCCCTGCTGTCATATAGTGAAGTTTGCCAACAACACAGCAGTAGTGGGACGCATCACAAGCAGTGATGAGTCCATATATAGAGAGGAGGTGGAAAACTTGGTGCAGTGGTGCAGAGAAAATCAGCTCTGTCAACATGAAGAAGACCAAAGAGATGGAGGTGGATTTCAGAAGGAACAAGGATCCTTTTCAGCCCCTGTACATCGGAGGAGCAGCTGTGGAGGGGGTCTCCAGCTACTGGTACTGGGTGTGCATATATCCAGTGACCTCACCTGGAGTACCAACACCTCCTGTCTGGTAAGGAAGGCCCACCAGCATCTCTACTTCCTCAGGAAGCTGCGGAGAGCTGGACTTGGAGCTCAGTCCTGAGGAGCTTCTGTTGCTATGTGGTGGAGAGCGTTCTCTGCACCTGCATCCCCGTGTGGCAGAGCAGCTGCACTGCTGCTGAGAGAACGGCTCTGCAGAGGGTGGTCAAGGCTGCACAGAGGACTGTGGGGAGCAGCCTTTCCTCCACCTAGGACTTCTACACAACATGATACAGGAGGAGAGCGCTCCTCATTATAAAGGACTCCACCCATCCTGCACACAGACTGTTCCAACCGCTCCCCTCAGGCAGGAGGCTGAGGAACACTATTTATTTGGTGGGCAGTTCATTTACCAAGTTATTTATGCACTTGTATCTAATCATATTTATGGCCGGATTGGTCCTCCATATAAAATGTGGAATAACTACATATTCCATCAGTGACGGTGCGATTTCACACGCTATCAGTGCGTGATATCACACTCACTGATACTGTGTAAACAGCATTGATTTTTATTGCACTGTGGTTCTCAGGAGAAATTATGTGAAGATGTAAAAATAAATATTGATTCTGGACTCCATTTTAATTTTTTTTTAAATAGTTTCATTTTAACTCGAACAACAAGAAGCACAAATCTCTGATGATTATTCCAGGGTGTCTGCCAAACCAAAATGAACACCCGTGGTTCCCGATGTGGTCAGACACGATGCCGTGTAAGAGTTGTGGTCTGGTGTTGCATGACTGCTGTACAACGAGGTCAATGAGTGACGAAGGCAATGGGGACGTGGCAAAGATGGACTCTGAGGAATGTCACTTTGATGCATATTTGACATTTTGTTGCCCTACTGTACTCCGGGAAGTGGCAGAATCAGGGTGAGGGATAGTATTACACTAGATGAGAGATTTGTGCTGCCGAGAGTGGTCGTTGTGGTTTCCTCTGTGTTCCTTAATTAGCTGGGGAATATTCTGGAAAGGTGACATCTAAAATTTCATGTCCTGCCAAAATGTCGGGATGGTTCTGACACACAGTGTCATCTTCCTCTACCAGCACACACAAAAGCAAAATCTGCTTCTGGTTTCAGCCTTGGTGCAGCTTTAAGGGCTACATTTCTCTCTCAGTGTGTGTCATTATCCATCCATTTTCTTGACACCCTTGCCCCTTGGTGGGGTCGGGAGGGTTGCTGGTGCCTATCTCCAGCTAACGTTCCGGGCGAGAGGCGGGGTTCACCCTGGACAGGTCGCCAGTCTGTCGCAGGGCAACACAGAGACACACAACCATGCACACCTAGGGACAATTTGGAGAGACCAATTAACCTAACAGTCATGTTTTTGGACTGTGGGAGGAAACCGGAGTACCTGGAGAAAACCCACGCATACACAGGGAGAACATGCAAACTCCATGCAGAAAGGCCGGGGCCGGGAATCGAACCCAGAACCTTCTTGCTGCAAGGCAACAGCTCTACCAACTGCGCCACTGTGCAGCCATGTGTGTCATTATATCAAAAGTAAAATATGCACGTAAATCTGGTGACTTCAACTACTGAATTAGTGTGATTTACGACTAGTCTGTTTGAGGTGAAATATTCTAGATAAGCAGCCATTTAAGGAAGCCCTTTAGACTCTATGCAAAACTGGTCACTTTGTTTATGTTTAGCATATGTTGTTCACTTCCAAAAATACTTGTGTTTGTGCAGTGTGAGTCACCACTATGTGGCATAAAGGTGAGTCACTGTATGAGGACAAAGTCTCTATGTTGTATTGAACAGGGTACATCTAAAGAAGGTTTTGGTTTGTGAACTGTCTGTGAAGATTTGCCTGGTCGCCAGATTCACAGGACTAAAAGAACAAGCGATTATTCTTAGTCTAATGTGGATTATTTTCTCATTACTCAACCTTTATGTGCCAAACTGAGAGGATAAGGGACATCTTTGATGATGTTCAGGTTACTCTTTGTAGAGTCATGTTGTCGCTCCACCCTGCTCTGACTAATAAACCAAACTTAATTTCTCCATTCCAGTCCGAGTGGGAGGGAAACAGAAACGTAGATGTTCCCTGATCTTCACCTTATCAGAGATTCTACCTGACTGGCACGGCTCACGCTGGACTCATAAAACAATCGGCATTTTTATACAGCCTCGCTGGAACACAATAAAGAGGCCTCGGCCTCTTCCCACCTGAACTAGGAGCAAACATTTATACTTTGTCTTCAAGGAAAAGTGCTCTTAAGTGGCATGCAAGTAATAAATTCAGGAGAAATCAATGGAATGCAATCTCTCAAGTAAGTGAATATCAAAGGAATGAGCAAGGAAAGGTTTTAAAAAGTCACGTCCTGAAACCGGAGAAATTACGTGTAATACCATAATATGACATTGTAGTAAGACCAGAATGGAAATGAAAAGAAAAAAACAAAATTTTTAATAAAAAATTAGAAACTGGAACTAAACTTGTTGAGTGTATTCAAAGATTTTTGCTTTAATCTATGTATGAAAATAATAATTAAAAAAAACAAATTTATAGATATAGACCAATGACAGGTCAGTGCCATGACCCTCAGAATTCACTAAGCAACAAAAATACTAATGGTAAAAGCATATTTATACTCAATATACAGGAGATAAAAAAATATTAAAAATTGTGTTTTTATTCCCATTTATACCAACAAGGAAATTACTTTGTATAAATATACTTCAATTTAGTTAAATCCACAAAAATCTAGTGTATGAATCACATAAGTACATCATATTACTGCACAATACAAAAATAGATTTAGTATAATTTTCTTATGCACACCAAACCAAAAGCAAAAAAGCATATAAATTAATAGTGATTAAAAAAAATAAGTAATAACATGTATTAATTTGTACTGAAAGACTGATTTGTGATGTGTTATAGGTATTTAAAACTATTACCTAATCCAGTGGCCTCCAGGTCAATGAAAACGATGATTTTGTCAGCCATCTAGAATAAAATCAATTAAATCGTCATTTGAAGAAACATCTGCATTAAAAACAGGTTGAAAAAAAAAGTGAAATAGGTGAATTTTATCAGCTGAACCTCCAGTAATGAGAACATGAGGGAGTAAATCTCACCGTCCAGGTATGTCTGGTTGTTCGTCAGCTGAGCGGTGGGAGTTGTGAAGCCGGCCGGAGCGACGAGCTTCATTTATAGTAGCTCATTTGGAAACAAACCTGAGCTCCACTTTCATTTTAGTTTAAAGAGAAACACATCAAGTCTGCACCGCGTCTTCCTCCCAGCCTTCGTCATGGAAAAGTCCGTCAGTCACCAATTCTGACTCGGCTCCTCCGGTCTGCTTACCTGTCACAACAGGTCGTAGATGCGGAACAACAAAACACAGCTGACTTTGTGTGAAACGGGAAGTTTCGAAGCTCTTCGCTCACTTTCATTTCGGCTGCCGCCAGGAGCGAGTCCGGAAAATGAGTTCTTGTTTGAAACACAGGCGGCGCAGATTAAATAACGAAAACCATAATGAAAAAATATTAAACTATAAATAAATTGTATGTTTCTATATTGGAGGTCGTATTATTTTTTGGTTAATTTTATTGGAGTTATTAAGCTGTTAGCTACTTTATAATGCCAACAAGTTCTAGTTAGTTGAGTTTAAGAGTTCAGCTGAAGGTTTTTGGTTTAATCTGTTATTTCCATGTCTCGTCCAGCAGAGGGCGCCAAAGCTGACATGTTTAAATGGGTTGTATTGTGAGCAGCACATCTTAGCTGGTCAGAGAAAATATTTGCTTTGACACTTCGTGGCGTTACAAGAGATCTAATTGCTCATCTTCTATTTTTGAAGAAAGACTTTCTATAACTTTCTGATGATGAATGGCCAAAAGGTTTGCCCCAGACATTGTTGCACAAGCTCACCATAAAGTTGCAAAGATCCAGAAAAAGACAGTTGTAGTCATTCTTACCAGAAAACACTTGAAGGTAGCACAAGATCCAGCCCATGTAGAATCCAGAAGACCACCTGCAGGAGTAGCACCCCAAAGCCTAGTCAATAAAATGAACTTCAGCAACCTGAGAAGGATGATTGGGACTGTGGCCTGGAACTTTTTGGCTAGAGGCTAAAACATTCCTGAGTGGCAAGACCAAAGGCCAAGAAAATTGGGCGGCAGTATCATTGTCGGTGGTTCTTTCAATCAGCGAAAGACAAGATATGTTAAGAGAACTTTGTCTGGAGGATGTTACTGTCTCTTGCACTACAAAAGTTACTAGTTATCTAAAAAGACCAGACAAGTGGCCTTCTAATTTGTCGGCCAGAACTTCAAAGAAGACTACAAAGCGGTTCCCCTCTTATCAGTCCAAGCCTGGAGATCCACCCTCTTTTCCAGAGAAGCACACAGGATGAGACATTACAGAGTGATGGGAACGCTTCTGTGGATGAGGAAGAAGGCATGGGTCATCAGAAAGAATTAATGCCCAAAATGTTGACAAGATTTTGAGCAATAAAAACTTGTCAACAACATTTTGGACAATTAATCAACCCTTAATCACCCTAAGGGTTGAGGTAAAGGGTTTATCATGTCAAGCTGGCAAATGCATCATCTAGAGAAAGTTTCCTGCTTGCTTACCAAAAGTTCACTGCAGTCTGAGGCCACCTCCCAAAAATCTGGTCTGATCGAACTTAGTCAGAGCAAAATCTGTCCTACACTTACCTGACAGAATAAAACAAAGAGTCTCTAGAAGAATATCGATGCCAGAATTCAGAGCACAGAAGAGAACATTCAACAAATCACGCCAAACATTCTGTTGCCTGGTTGCGCTACGCAGAGAGGGGACTTCAAAAGCATTGACTACACCACTTACCACTTCAAATGACCCCAATAAGTGCAAAACGTAGTCAACAACAACTTGACAGTCCTGGAGCCAGCTCACTGGTCCAAACCTGTTTGTTTGCATTAAGTGGCGAACTACTGAACTGAATGTTGCCATTGGAGACAAAGTTTGGCTTTGTGACCAAAACGCACCGAGGGCAGTTCAAGCTCGCAAAAATCATTAACCGAATCCAGATTCCACAGCTGTCGTTCGAGATGTCCATGTGAGTCTCTCCATGTTGTACCCTTTCCATGAAGACTCCAAAACTGTTCATGTTGAGAGTGACCAGCTCTTCTGATGTGGTGCATCAACACATAAAGATCGAGGGGGAACTGTCACACAAACCAGGTCTGTCTGCCCATACTTTTTGCCTGTCTAGTTCTAGCATCCTATGTGACCGCAGACAGAGCCACACACACCCTGCATGCACCTGCAGGGCTCTCCACCACGTGAGCCTAATTATGTCAGTAAGCAGTTCCCTCTCAGACTGATGACAATACAGCAAACCAGTCAACTGGTGTACAGGAAGTAAGACAGACGGTGTCTACACATAGAAACTGTGAGGAAAAGGACTTTAAGCTGAAAGGACTGTCAGTAATCGCACTATATAGACTATGAATGCACTCTAAAAAATAAATGTATTGTTCAATCAGATTCTTCTCCTGCATAACGTGTTATGCCTGTATCATCTGTTGTACCTGTGCAACTGGTCAAACAAAAAAGAAGAGTGAAATCTGAAGTCTGGTCCTGCTCCTTCAAGTATAGAGAACGCAACGCACAGCCACTGAAACACTAGGTAGAATATTTTTATTTTTTGTTACAAGTCAAGCAGAAAACACATTTTCTGTACATACATAAAATCCATGTGTGGTTTCTATGATTTGGTGTAAATAAGAGGTTTATAGGAATGTATAGAAAATGAAGTTTTAATGGTTTTTACAATTAAATAGAGCCATACTTCTCTCAGAAACAACAAAGTGCACTAAATAAAATAAGTGAGTCTAAAAGGTTTTCCAATTACTAGAAATATAACCACTGTCTTACTTCATTATGTATAAATATTTCCATTGATTTAGAGGTGCATGATGACAAAAAAAAGAAACCACATTTATCCTCACTCAGAACATTTTTGTTTCTGTTGATACATCGATTCGTTTTCAGGGTACATTATTAGCATTATTAGACTTTTTCCTTTACTAAAAATACTCTTAATTTACTTCAAAAGTGCTTCCTAAGACCGCAGACTGGTCAGGTCTCCACACCTGATACAGCTCCTGCAGCATCTTGGCGTCCTCCTCTGCATTATGAGCATCGTAGGACCTTTGTAGAAAGATCTTGACTAAAGACACCTGAGAATAGCTCTGCATGCCCATGAACAGTTTCTTGCTAAGCAATAAGGTGTCCAGGAAGCCCGACACCACCTGCTGGAACTGAGGGTAAAGGTCATACTTCTTCATCACTCTGGTGAGCACAGGCACATCGAAACGCTTCGCATTGTGGGCCGCCAGCAATACGGGGCGTTGGAAGGAGCGCAGGAAGTCGATGAAGGAGGTCAGGAGGTCATCGATTGGGATGGTTTCCACAGGAGACAGGTCGAGAACCAGGTGACCAGATTGCACTGTGAAGCCTGTGACCTCTGTGGCGCCCTCATCAATGTTTTGCTGAGGGACAGTGTATTTATTGAAGACTCTCTCCTCACAGACAGCGGCCAGTTGGATGATGTCACACTGTGAAGTATCTGAACGACGACAAAAATAATGGTGACAGCAAAAATGTTCGATTTTATTGAACGTTCCAGATCCTTTTAATGACATACAAATATGGGACAGAAACATGGATGATATCTTTACATAGACTGGACATTTACAGATTAATAGATTTACTGTAGAGAAGTTACAAAGAACAAAGTTGGTTCTTAATCCAGTCCTGATGAGTCAAACTGAAAGTGTCATGGAGTCACTGAACAACAACATTAACACCAACATGTAAATAATACTGAATAATACTGAATAAATAAATATATAAAACATAATAAGTGGTAAGTCTCTTATTACTGTTATGGTCTGTAAATTTTCTTCTCAGTATTAGATGTGGTCTCAACAAACCCATAGCACTTCAACAGTATCATCCCATCTCTTACCTGAAAACAGGGTCTGGTTGTTCTTGCCATACAGTCCCCTGTATTAACTATTGCTCGAAAGGCCTTAACATACCAGTTTATTCCTCTGTATTTACTTCAGTTCTTTATTATTCTGGCATTTTATCCTTCGTGCATTTCCATTTAGCTTCCTTTGATTAGTGTTTCCTTTCTTGGGTTATTGTTATTTTCCTCTTTAGTTTTTTTCTTTAGTTTTTTTTCTCCTGCTTCTGTTTTTACTGACATCACCATCTTCACTCATCATGCGTTTCACCTGAATCAGGAAATATATATTTGAATAAGTTGGTCTGAGAACTATTTGTGAAGGTTTGCCTGGTCACCATCTGACTTCAAGGTTCAAAAAACTCAAAGAACAAGCATTTATTCTTTCTCTAATGTGGATTGTTTTTTAAAATTTTACCTTTATGCGCCAAACAGAGAGGATGAGTAGCATCTTTAATGATGTTCAGGTTACTGTTTGTAGAGACATGTTGCTGCTCCGCCCTGCTCTGACTAATAAACCAAACTTAATTTCTCCATTCCTCATTTTGGTGGAGACTGAGGACCGAGTGGGAGGGAAACAGAAACCTAGATGTTCCCTGATCTTCACCTCACTGGAGCACAATAAAGAGGCCTCAGCTTCTTCCCACCTGAGCTAAGAGGAAACCTTTAAACTTTGCCTTCAAATAAAGAAATATGAAGGGATACACCGTAATAAATGAGTTAGCAAAGAAATGTTTGAAAATGACATCTTGAAACCCGCTAAAATGATTCCTGGCACCATGATATGAAATTGTAGAACAGGTGTGAAAACCCAACAACTATCAGATAGTAATACTCTACAAAGACCAGACCTGAATTTTTTTTTTCTAAATAATAAATTAAAAACTGCAACTAAATTTGAGGCATTCATTCAGGTATTTTGTTTTAATCTATGAAGCAAAATTAATAAAAATATTTCTGCTCAACATATTACAGATGAAAAAAACAGCATATGAAAACATGTATCCATAAATGTAATTGTGTCTGTTTTTATTTTAACTTATACCTGTTAGCATTTGTGCCAGCTGTTTAGTTTAATAAAGAAAAATCCAGTGTATTGTTTGAGTTCAACTGCTTACTAATATTATTTACAACTACTCTATTTCCTTACATTCAACTACTAGTACTAATCTATTCCACTTGCAGTTCAGACACTGAATTAGACGTCATTAGAAACATAATAACAGCTTAACAAAAGCAGAAATTATCTACCCTTTAAAATAAGCACATCATCATATTATACATTTTTCTTTAAAAAGTAGTTTTGATATTTGTTTTTTTTTATTCACACCAAACAAACAAAAAACCCCCACAAAAAAACAATTTAAAAAGAATAAAATAAAACAATTTATGAAACATATATGAATTAGTACTAAAGACTTTCATTTATGTTGAGTGTTGTGTATAAACTGGGTGTGTGGGTTAGATTACCTAATCCAGTTGTCTCCAGGTCAAAGAAAACGATGATTTTGTCAGCCATCTGGAATAAAATCAATCAAAGCTTCATTTAAAGAAACTTTAGATGATGCTGGACAAAAATATAAACACCACATGCCAAATATTGCTGCCATGTGGAGTTAACAACTGTAAAAGAGTGTTTACTGACATTTTGTTGTACAAAACTAATATTTCTCTTGATTTGTGTATAATTTTGAATCTAACTTGCTGTCTGCGACAGACTGGCGACCTGTCCAGGGCGAACCCCGCCTCTCGCCCGGACCGCTAGCTGGAGATAGGCACCAGCACCTCCCGACCCCATTAAGGGACAAGGGTGTAGGAAAATGGATGGATGGATGGATGGACTTGCTGTCAGTCAGCATTACTCAGTGAGTTGTTTCTTTACTCAGTACAGGGTGGCGCATGTCCAGTGGGTGAGCAAACAAAATGAGCAACAACTGGACAATCCTTAAACTGCACAATAAAAGGCCCAAAAATATTAAGATCGGTAATTACTCAATATATATTTTTTGTTTCTTTATATATTGCCCAAACATTCATAAAACTCTTACATTTGACATGGGGCGTTTATATTTTCATTCAGTGTACACTAAAAACAGGTTGAAAAAAAATGTTAATAATTGATTTTTTACCAGATGAACCTCCAGTAATGAAAACATGAGGAAATCCAATCCAATCCAATCCAACTTTATTTATAAAAGGACTTTAAAACAACCACAGCTGATACAAAGTGCTGTACATTAAAACACAACATAATAAAATAAAATAAATAAAACATTCTTACAGTTTAAAAACAAAAACACACTTTAAGACTAGATCCTGCTGGAGTTAAAAGCCAAGTAAAATAAATGAGTTTTAAGACCAACTTTAAAAGTTGGTCTTAAAAACTTTAAATCTCACCTTCGATGTATGTCTGGTTGTTCGTCACCTGAGCAGTGGGAGTTGTGAAGCCGGTGTTACGTCAATCCGCGTTTCCCTATCAGATTCGGTTCCCCCGTCAGCTTCTTGCCCCGCCCACGCGGCAAAATACGCGCGTGCTCGTGATGAGCACTGAGAAAGCACGCGCGTAGGGAACTACGGACACTGTGAAAGCTCAAACAACATGTTTTGGCAAAGTTGTCACTTTCTTCACGTTTTTGCAGGAAACTAATGGTAATAATACTAATAACAATAATAATAAAAAATAATAGTAATGATAAATACATATATGTCACATATAATTATTATAAATGTATATATGTTTAATTTTATATATAATTTTATATTTATATATTTATTTTAATTATATATGGCAATGCATTTTAATGCTCAATATTACCCATCAGATATCATTTCCGCTATGTAAAAGGGGGAGGAACAGTATCTGATGGGTGAAATATGGCCATCAGATACCCACTGTAAAACAAGGGGAATGGTATCTGATGGGTAATATTGAAAATTAAGATGCATTGCCCTGGTATCTGCCACAAACACACACACACACACACACACACACACACACACACACACACACACACACACACACACACACACACACAGACACACACACACACACGTTTCGGCAAACAACTTTGCCGAAACATGTTGTTTGAGCTTTCACGGTGTCCGTAGTTCCTCACACAAGCGCGCCGAACATGCGCGTGCTTGCTACGCGCGTGCTTTCTCAGTGCTCATCACGAACATGCGCGTATTTTGCCGCGTGGGCGTGGCGGAGCGGCAAGAAGACAGACGCCGGGGGAACCGTATCTGATGTTGGAGCGAGGCGCTTCATATATAGTAGCTCATTTGGATACAAATCCGAGTTTCACTTTCATTTTAGTTGAAGAGAAACACATTAAGTCTGCACCGTTTCTTCCTCTCCACCTTTGTCTTCGTCATGCTAAAGTCCGTTAATTAGTCACCATTTCTGACTCGGTTCCATCGGTCTGTGGCAACAGGTCGTAGATGCCAAAGAACAAAACACAGCTGACTTTGTGTGAAACGGGAAGTTTCGATGCTTTTCGCGGTCCGTGTTTGGAGCGCCTGCGGCACGCGACATGCAGCTCGGCGCAAATTAAGTAGATTAAACAACAAACTATAATAATGAAATAAAAAATAATAAAATTATATGTTTCTATGTGAGCTCACATTTTAAAGTTTCATATTGGAAGGTATTTAACATGATTTTTTTAAAATGTTTTTTAGTTAATTTGTACTATTATTAAGCTTCAACAACACTCGGTTAGCTACTTTATATTGCTAACAAGTTCTAGTTAGTTGAGTTTAATAGTTCAGCTGAAGGTTTTTGGTTTAATTTGTTATTTCCATGTCATGTTCAGCAGAGGGCGCCAAAGCTGACATGTGTAAATGGGTCATCTTATCTGGTCAGAGAAAATATTTACTTTGACACTGTGGCGTTAGAAGAGATCTAATTGCTTTTTTGATGTTGTTTTAGTTGTTTAATAAACACTTTATGCGTTAATTACAAACAACGTATTCATTAATTTATTTTTCTAAATATCAAATGAGTAAAATGATTTTATTTAGTAAGTATGGTTACACTTTATTTGAAGGGGGATGAATAAGACTATCACGACACTGTCATAAAGACATTTTCAATAATGTCAACTTAGTATTAAAAGCGTCATAATTTACCGAATGACACTGTATGACAACTTTCATAAATATTCATGAAGGCTTATTCATGTTCATGACAGGAGTTTTGTCATGTTTATGAAAGTGTCATGACAGTCTTATTCACATCCCTTCAAATAAAGTGTTACCAATTCATTCAAAAATATGTATTTTTATATATTTTTTTATTGGACCCTGACAGGTTTGTCCTTCAGATGATATTTATTCCAAAAACTGAACTGAATTAAAAGAAAAATATTACATACAGCTACACAGTGTCAAGAATGTGGCATTTAATGTGGTCTGAAATATAACAAAAAACCTGGAGCACGGTTAAAGTGTGCTGGAAGCACTAACAGTTTTAAAAATGTTGCTTCCTGGTTAATCTACACACTCAAATTAATGCATCTCGGTCTGATAAGGACACCATAAATAACTCAAAGTGTGTATAATTAGATGCGCTTTCAGGTATTAGTTAGAGGTCAATAAATAAGTGAGGATCAAGCTGGAAGACGCTGATGTTTGAATCAATGCTAAATGACGGAGGTTTTTTTAACTGCAGTGTCTGCGCTAACAATAGACTCCATTAACAGCAAGTACAGACTAATGCAATCGGCTGGGCTAAGAGATCACACCACTCACTTATGGATGCATTTTTTTTTTTTTGCATTTTTTTAATAAGCAGATGAAATTTTTCCCCATAAAGTTTTTTTTCCTTACAACAATAAAGATGTTTTATTTAAACAAAGAAAACACAAATTGCACCTTATACATACTTAACTATGTCCACTTTTTTTTTGCAACACTTCTTTTTTTTCACCGTTTTCCCTGCGCAAAAAAAAACAAAACAAACAAAAAGACAGAACGGTGTGTGGCCTGTTGGGGAAGAAAAAAAAAAATGTTGCCATGATTAATAATCGGTAATGAAAGGATAATATATCCTATTTATAACAGATTCTTTTCCAACTAATGTACATCGCAATGCCATGATCATAAATAGTACATACACTGTGTATAAAAGAGGAACAAAACAACGACTGAAAGCGAGGCATGCCTTCCAGTGACAGTTACATTCACTTTTTCCTTTTTTAAATCGTTTTTTTTTTTTTTAGTTTTTTTTTCTTTTCCAGAATGTCATATGGAAACACACCACAAATATTACTGTGAAGATAACTGACCGAGGAGCGGTTTTGTTCTTTCAGCTGCTCACTTCCAGAAGCAGATTCACTTTTTCTTTTAATCCTTACAGGTTTACAGTTAATGTATTTTATAACATTATAATTTTTAAAAGAAACAATTACAGTGCCTTGCTAAAGGACTCGCACCCCTTCCAACGTTTTCAGATTTTGCCTGCTTGACGACCACGAACCCGGATGGATTTTATTTTCGGTTCCACAAATCAAACACAAAATGAGACATGGAATCTTGTGCAGCTTCGCTCTGGTAAAACACGCTGCAGTTTGGTGGCCGTACGGCGGCAGAAAAAGCTCGAGGGGCGCGAAGGCTTTCGCAACGTACCGCATACCGCCGAGACCAATCAGCTGACTGAGGGAGTCAGAGAGCTGACGTCATGGTACGGACAGAGGAGGCCAGGAAGAGCACGCGCGCATGTGGACCGCGTGGGGTTAGTCGCTACTTGTTTTGGTTAGCAGGTTTGGTTAGCAGATTAAATGCTACGTTTCACAGCGAGAACCCGGAGAGAAGAGTTAGAGAAGAGCTACGGTCATGACGGGAAAGAGCGGAGTAGTTTGAGTGGCTCAAAGGAGATAATGGACGGTTAAAGTGTGTCGGTAAGTGGGAGGCAATACACGCCCCGCCCCCTCCCTCGGTTAGTGCGACATCCTAGTGTATAAAATGAGGCTACATATGCACACGAGAGAAGGAGATGTGTTAGAAAGAAAGAGAGAGAGAGAGAAAATGGCTTTCGTTATAACAAACCAATATTAACAAAACATGACATCTTTGATATCAATAAACACCTATGATACAGCAATATTGTACAGTTAAAAAAACAAGAAAAAAAAATTCAAGTCCTGATGCAGTAACACTGATGTTTCCAAATTAAACCTGTGCTGACAACAGAAAGGCAAGTACAAAAACACACACGCTTCCTGCCGGCCGGCTAATCGATGCTCTATATTGACATTCGCAACATTTGTCTTCCCAAACTGACTCCGGGAAAAACGGCCGGTACGCGAGAGGAATCAGAACGGAAACGAAAGAGGAACCTGAATTTCTGACACTTCACTTTACGAGGAAACATAAAATAAAAGGACACAGATCAGGAACAACCGGGAGCAGCACTGGACTCTCTCTCTCTATGTACATTTACGTCCTCTGTAACATAATAATAATAATAACAATAATAATAATAATAACAATAGTACAGTTTTGACAGTCTGTTCTATGGGATGTAAGGACAGGAGTGGAGGAAAAGCGTGCAGCCTCTTGGCTGGTGTGTCCTGTGTAAACGTGATGAAAAGCACACTTAGCTTGGCGCTGGTTCCACCAGTTCAGTCAGTATGGCTACATTTCTTCTCGGTGGCTCTACCCACCTGCCCACATGCTGAAAAATAAAGATGGGGCGTTGTAAGATTTGGCTTTGCAGGATTTTTTTTTTTAAAGTAACACCCTCACCCCCTAGCAGTGTCTTTTCTTCCACCTCTCATTGTTCCTTTAAGTGACCCCTGGTAGACCTGCAGGGGCCACAAAGTACCGAGTTGTCCTAACTTCACATTGGTCCGCACAGATCATTAAGTCCACTTCTCTCGACCGTTTGCCGCTGTGTCCCTCCGCGTTGTTGCTCCCCCAATTCGCTCAGCTTCGACTGGGTCAGAGGGTGACGGGATTGGGCAAAGAGGAAAGCCTCTGCACTAACCTGCAACCTTCCTATAATTCCCTTCAGAAACCGGCAGCAGCTAGTCTTCGTCACCCACCTCGTCATCACACCATAAACTCGTTATTGCTGTACAGAACCAGCTGCTGTGGGCCCGGGCCGAAGTCCGACTCCCTCTGGTGGCTTCCGGAGGAGTCGCGTGGCGAGCTGCGGCTCAGCCTGAGCCTGAGGCGAGTCTTTCCGGTCCTTTGGCCGTCCTCCGGTTCCGCCAGCGGGGCCCCCAGGCCGCAGGAGGTAAGCAAGGGCCCAGAGGAGGACGAACGAAAGCGATAGTGAGGGGACGGGGAACCGGAGGCTATGGAGGAGAGGGAGGAAGAGGGCTGGTAGGAGGAGGAGACGGTAGAGGTGGAGTCGACCGAGTCCTGAGAGTCTGGCTGACGACGCAGAGTCCGTCTGGTCTTCGCCTCGGACTTCCTCGATCGATACGTCCCGCGTTCTGACAAGGACAGAGCAGAGGAATTGATAAAAGCAGCACAGACTCATGTTCTATTGTCTTGTCTTTAACCTTCAATCTACCACAGCATGTAGATGTAATTCCTGCCTGGATTTTTGTTGTCCCACATTAAGAAAGGGACGTACCTGGGGGCCTGGGAGGCAGAGGAAAAGGTGGGTTTTGCACAGTAATTACATTTTATACTGAATGTGATGAACAGGAAGGAACCCAGAAAGGAAACTTGTGGGACACCATTGATGAGTAAAACTGACATTTTGTTGAAAGGAGCCAGAAAGATGAGACCTAAACCAGACGGTGACTCTAACAGAAGATGATCTGACCAGTAGACTATCAATCAGTGACTGCATGTGACTCCAGTGCTTTCAGTGGCCAAAGTGACTGGAAAAAACTCTGTAGCGGTTTAGTCCATTTACAATTTAAAGTTCTTTCCCTGGACATAACTCACCTGCTATAGGCCAATAACTCTTATAGAAAATTCAATGACATCAAAACATGCATTCATTGCAAAAACATTTAATTCAAATATATGTTCCAAGAAACTGCGCCCTGGGTTATTGCCACCAGTTTCTAAAGTCTGTATCAGTATATAACACATAAACTCACGCACCAGAGGGGTTGGATGTGGCTCCTTCCATCTCCATGGTGATGTTTTCAGAGCTGTCCGCTGTGCCGATGGAGGCCTCTGATTCAGGCGTTTCGTCGTCGGACGCGCGCGGTTCCAACACCAGCATCTCGTACGTCAGCTCCTCCCTGGCAGCACAAAAACGCAGCAAACAGTTGGCGTCATGGTTCCTCACTCTGGAGTCTTACTCGGGCTTCATTCGGCATGTCGGCGTACTTCTCTTTCTGCAGACTCTCGATCTGCTCCGTGAGGATCCGCTCCTCCTGCTGCATGGCCTGCTGCTGCTGCTCGTTGATCCCCGTTTCTCCTGCTGCCTCCTCTCCTCCTCCTCCTCCTCTGGCTCCTCCCGCTCCGTCTCCTTCTGCTTTAGGGCTCAGAGGAGGCGAGGGGATGTGGGAGCCGCTTTGCCGACTATGAACTTTGTTCTGTTAAAGTTTAGACGACACAGACAAAAAAGAAAACACAGTGGCGTAAACGTTTAGCCTGACCAACGTTTACCTCCTCTTTGTTGAAAGAGGCAGTAATAAAGCAGAGGAGATGGTTTGAGTTGCTCTAAGCTCAGCTGACAGTTTTGACAATACAGACACACTGACCACACTTAACACCACCACTGCTAAAATCCAGGAGCGCTGCTGCGGCACACACACAAGCACTTCATCATAAACACACACGCGCCTATGAATTACCTTAGACGTAGCTGTGCTAGGCTGCATGTTAGCACGCTGTGTGGCGGAAACAGAAAGCAGAGCGATCAGTGGAGCTAACCCAGTCAGACTGATGCTCCAACTGAGCGTAGGCAGCAAACACACACAGCTACATGGCAACGCAACAAGTTGGCTGGTTCCTAAAGCGCTGCCGTGTTCCCCAGCTACAACATTCGGCAGCCATAAGGCTTAAGTTTCAGGAAATGAATGCTAATGCTAAAACACAGCTAATATATTTGAACCTGTCAAGTCTGAGCTCAGTTTGACAATCCTTCCAAAAAATTGGTTAGGTCCAAAAATTACTTAACGGTTTAGATTTAAGACGTTTACAGTATTTAGTTTGTAGCTGCTAATGCTAGCTACTTGCCCTCAACAATTAACCCCAATCCTGGTAAAGATGTATAGTGGCAAAATAACGTCAGGTGTTACTGCGTTAGCGTAGTCTCACACTTAAATTTAAATGCAAAAGGAGAGAACGGAGCAGAATGTGGGTGAGAAGCTTGGGCTCACCAGGGCTCTCACTTTCGACACTTCTTCCAAAGTGTCAAAATCGGCTCACATTGACATAAATGAAGAAAATTGGCTCATTTTGTCCCAGGCCTGGCTCATGCTGTTTTTGAACCATTTCCTACAGAGCTCTATGCAAGGTGTTGTGTGATTAGCCAGACGTTTGTTGCCATGTTTAATGCAAAAAATTTGCTCGGAAAGTACTGTTGACTAGCTCCAGCTAGTCCACTTTCACTATCTGTTGTTTTATGTGTGTGTTCGCAGGTGAATACATTTAAGGTATGTTTTATCAGACATGATGAAGAATTAGAATTTCTTACAAACTACAAAATGGCTACAAACCCCTGGATGGAAATTGCCAAGTTATCCATGGAGGAGGCTGTCTATGGAAAGATGTGACATTTTTGTCACCTCCATACTCAGGGATCTGTAGTATGCTAAAGCAGGACGGGTGCCGCTCAAGTGGCATGCAATGTGTGTGAAAGGCGTTTGTGAATACGGACGTCCCGCAATCCCGTGACCGCACATCAACTATTTGGGTGAAGTATGGGAGATTGCATGGCATCATTAATGGTGAAGGAAAATTCAATCTTTGACTTGTCTTTGAGTACGTCTTGAGTCATTTCACTTATAAAACTATTAGTGGTATAGTCAGTGATAGCCATGACAATTCCTTTGAATCAATGTACTGATGCACTTTGTTGGCTTTCTTTGAACTACTATGCACAAATCTATGCACAAATCTCTGTTCGTATAAATATGACAAAACGCAGAGAATCCTTTCTTTTGGCAACTACTCTCTACACTCAACAATGTTGACTTTGCCACCATGCTAAGAGCTAAGCTATGCTAGATCTTTACCAGGAGTCGTGGGCTTTTGATTAGATGCATCTAAGATTGAGATATTTGGCAACAAAAACTGGGTGGATCCACAGGTTAATAGCTAATTAACCTGTGGATCTTGCCCTTTCAACATGTTTTCATTCAGGTCTTCTCAAGTCCATTGATTTAACAGGACTACTCTAACTTGGAGTTATTGGCTTTTATGCCAACAAACACGAGTTTGAATGACCACTGGGATGGCTTCATATAAGGTCAGCGTTCAGTAACCTTGTTTAATGTCATTCATTCATATAATTTTAGACTGATGGGCTGCAGTGTACCATCTGTCAACCTAAACACAATGAAAAAAATATCTAAACAGACAAAAAAAGAAAGAAATCAGCCACTTAACAGAAAACAGCTCTCAATAGATGTCAACAGACAGTATGGGAGCGAATAGACTGACAGGACAGGACTGGTGGTAGGCAGGCACATGGTGTGGGCGGGGCATACATACCGGGTGTGGCAGAGCGGGTAATGCTCATAAACCTAACAGCAATTAGTACAGGTTTCTGGAGGGGAAGGGTGGGGAAATGGAGGAAGGAAGGAAGGAAGGAAGGAAGGAAGGAGGACAAATCAGGGTTAGGGATCGCTGATGGTAGTTACATCAGAATGGCTTTGGTCAATTAAAGGGTAAGAAGAAAGGCGGACTTTAGATTTACCTGAAATTAGGAGGTTAAAATATATATGGCGTAATTTAATGGCGTAATCATTCAGCTCAAAAATCTCCTGATCTGCAGGTCTCAATTTCCAAAATAATGTTTGAGAGATCAATAAAAACCCACCTCGATGCTTTAGGAGAGCATGAAATTAATTCCCTTTTTCAAACATTAAGAGGACGTTTACACTACTTATTACCTTGCATGTTCATTGGATCAAGCCAAATTGATCCAATGGTAGATTTTCATAAAATCATACGTCTTTTGTACTAGTGGCACTCGTGGCCTACTGACAATAGTCAGGAATTGGGCAGAGAGAAGAAGGTAAGATGTGCAGGAAAGGTCTCAAGGTCACGTGTTGAACCCGGATGAGTGCTTTGAGAAGTGACGGTGTCAGCATATGGAGTGATGTGTGGTGCGGAGGAAGAGAGGGCAAACATCATGGCTTTACAACTGAAATCTAAACTAGGTAGAAAGAAAGATCAACCATTTACTGAGGCATTAGGCATTTGCCTTGATTTGAAAGTAAAATATCCATAACCCTTGAACCTTTTCACAATTTGTCACTTCACAACAGAAAGTAGTGAATAATTGTAAAGTGGGAAGAAAATACATGTGGTTTAACCTCGCCTTAATTAAGAACACATGATAAATCTCAGTGAGTCAATATATTTTATATAATAGTGTGAAAATGAAATTGGTGCTTGAGGGTTGTAATCTTTCGAGGGTTGTAATCTTTCAAGGGCAGATACAACTTGACTTGAAGCTTTAGCGTTAGCTTCCTCTTAATATCATGGTTGGTGTAGCGCTTTAGCATTAGTTTCCTTTAAATACCACGGTTGCTGCAGCGCTTTAGCTTCCTCTAAATGCCATGTTGGTGTAACGCTTTAGCATTGGTGGCGCTAATGTTTATGATTAGTGCTTTAGGGTTCGTGCAACTAACTTTTTAGCTAGCAGTGGCCACCACTGGCAAAAACATATAAATATATAATTTTATTTCAGTTTCACAATTTTTCACTACTTTGTGTTGAAAAAGTTCAAAGGGTGTGAAAACTTTACAAAGGACTGCAATCCCACATTATGTTCCTCACAGGTTAGCGTTTCCTTCAGATATGTTTATTTTAAACAGTTTTGGATGAAGATGTAAATGAACTCCTGCCATGGCTGAGTAGGAAACCATGCCAGCTGCTCATGGAGCAGAACACTGCTGCTGCTTAAATGATGAGTGGGGGGGACAGGTTCAGAAACAGCGTTAGATGATGATCTACTACGCTGCAATATTGATCTCATCAGGTCTGAAACTCATGAGACCAGTCTTACCAGGACCTCCTGATGTGGGTCAGCCTGCTCTTGGCTTTGCTCTCTGCAAACTCCAGACTGCTGATGTCCTTCAGACGAGCTTTGTACTTGCTCATCTGCTCGTTGATGATCAGCTCCACACACCTGCAGACGAAAGAAAACAACAAAAGTCTGATTCATTTGGAAAACTGAGAGAAAGTGATTTGAACTACCAGTAAACAGGATAAACACAGATGGAACAATGTTTCAATCCTAGTAGGCTTCCTGCACCTTTAGAGCTTATTTGAGGGGTACAATTGTTTGTTTTATTTAGAAGTCAATGTTGAAAGTTTAGCTTTGAGTACCAATCCATGTGGGAAAAACAGGAACAGCTTTCATGCAACTCAGCTGAAAAACCCTTGCAGGTGTTTGTGAATCCAGAGGACTGTTTGGAGCCAGAGCGAGACGTACGCTGTGGTTTTGCTGATGTCCTGGACACTCTGCAGCGGGTCGATGGTGTCCGGACAGCGGAGGATGCAGGGAGCAAAGACGATGGCCAGAGCGTTGGCGGACATCCTGTTGGTGTCCTCCTGTAGGGAAATCCTGCAACACAAACCAGCACAAATTCAAACTTCAGGAATACAGCACTGAACAAACACAAAGAACTGAACCATGTCGTTTTTGGGTCTCATCTCCTACCTGACCAGGTGGAAGATGAGGCGCTCCAGGGTGCTGAGGTGTGTCCTGCTGAGCTGGTCGATGACGGAGTACACGCCTTGGATCACCTCCCGCTTGTCAGGTTGGCCTGGAAACACAAGGAGCTCAAACTGGGTTCCTACACATCACACTACGTCAAATGTCCAGTTTTTCAGCTTCAGGTTTCCAGAGGTTCCAGTCTTTTTCAGCCAACATGGAGGCATGAACACAAAAACATGAATGAGTTTGTGGCGCATATTTATATAGTTCTGGATGGACAGACAGACTGAAAGATAGAAATATAAACAGATGAAAGGAGATGTGAATGCTGACAGACTGATGGATGCATTGATTCACAATGGATAAAAGGATGAAAGAAAGAATGGATGGATAGATGGATGTATGGTTAACGAACAGGAAATGAATTCTTATGGAAATTCCAGGAATTTCCATAAGACTTAAAATACTTCAATAAAATCCAGATCTTCCCAGTCTATCTGAATGCTGCCACCTACTGGAGCATCATAAAGGTAAACCAACGGCTGCAGGAGGCGCCTTTATGGAGAAAACACAGCGCTTAAGGGCTTACCCATGGCTCTGAGGAACTCTTCATACAGTTCAAAGGTCATGAGTGGGCTGGGCAGGTCGCGGAGCCACTGCTTGAGAACGCTGGCAATGACATGGATGTTGTAGTCGTCCAGAATGACGCTGCTCACATCTGGAGCAACAGGAGAAGTTTGGATCTATTAACTGTAATTGTAGCTATTCAGTCAGTAAAGACTTGGAGCAGGAAGGCAGGATTATTTTTGTATTAGAAATCCACAGATGACTATTATTTATGGATTTTATGTTTTATTGACTATGATTATGGATCTTAAAAGCTAAAACTCTGATCCTTTTTCTGACAACTCTCTTTGGTATGGAGGTTGTAGCTGAAGGATGAAAACTCAATTAGCCATTTTAATTTAATTTAAGTTAATTTTGATAGGGACAAACACACATCGACACAAACTGAACAGAACAGCAGTTCATGTTTGCGTCACAGCACTTTACCGTAGCTGGACTTTTAAACCGTATGTTTAAAAACTAGTAAAAACTGAAGTAATAATCAGTGTTGTGAGCATCGATGAGGTGTTGAGAAGACACAGGAAGCTTCAACGAGGAGCTGGATGTCAACATCATTCTCTCATTTGAGAACATGGCAAAGCATCTCACCTGTGTCCAGGCCCTGCCGGAGTTCTTTGATCTTATTGGTGGAGCCCGACTTCCTGTAGATTCCCTCCGTGTAGAGGCCGTGCATCTCGATGTAGTTGATGAGTTTCTCCACCAGCTGGGAACGGCGCGCTCCTCATTGGTCAGACGAGACAACTCCACCCCAAACTGACGGGACGACAGCTCCGGGTCGTACTACACACACGCAAACACGCACGCACACACGCACACGCACACACACACACACACACACACACACACACACACACACACACACACACACACACACACACACACACACACACACACACACACACACACACACACACACACACACACACACACACACACACAACAAACAAACACACGCACGCGCACACAGGATCAAAATGGCAGCCAAAACAGAACATATGTGAATCAGGGTTGGGCCATTTCACTTGTTGACAGCAACCATCCCTGAAAGTAGGACACATATTTACTTTCGTAGGTTTTTGTTACATTACAGGAAGAATCCAAGTGGGCAGGTTTATGCAGGCCAGTACTTCAAATTTCAGAGTTCAGACAGTGCATCACTCAGAAACAGAAGTAAAATGATTCACTCCTTTAGTTTGGTTTTCCCAGCAAAAATCTGACAGTGTTAAAACATCTTAATGCAGTTAAATGTAAAATCCAGTGCAGACATTTTTTTTATAGTGAAAGTCTCCTAATTTGTAAATCGAGCCCATCTGGGTGAAACCCAATCTTAGTATGAAAGCAGCTGTTCTGGGAAATGCTTTAAGGGTTTGCATCATTGACACAGAGCAGACAGACGGGTCCAGGTTTCAGTCGTAGCTTCAGGTTATAAAACAGATTCTCAATGGGTTAAACATCTGCAGCTAATCGCACCTTAGCTGACAAAATCAGCAACACTTTCGATTCAAAAACCCTTCTTGATGCTAAATTATTGACTAACTAGACATATGGGCTCAACAGCAAATATATTTATGGTTTTTAATCTATTATTTAACCATCTAATTGGTGCAAAGTGTTATTCTACCCATTCAGCTTTAAAGTGTTTCAGGAAAGCCTGATCATTAGAAATGTGGATGCTAACATTAGGGTTTGGGACGACTGAGCTGATGCAAAATGTTTAGCATTGGGATGATATTTTACTGACAGCCTTCACTGACGGCCTTTTAGCACAACTTGAACAGTTATCTTTTCTAGTGTCCAATCAGATGGTTTTTTAAGCAAAAATAAACCCCAAGTTGGCAAAGAGAAGAGGCTTTGGCGTCCATTGTTGGTGTTATGGATGCCGCTTGTGCGTCAGATTTGTGGGTGTACCAGCAACACAATACAAAGGTTCCAGCCGGAACCTTTTTATGTATTAAAGATTTTAATTAAGTTAAAATCTATGTAGTTAATTAAAAATAACACGTTTAAGGCCTGGTACATTAAAAAAGCTAAGCACAGGAAGTCCTGGGACAAAAACACGCTAATAAAAACCAGCGACCAAAACAAAGACTAAAATGGTTTAGATCAAACTATATTTGTTAGAATTTAATATTCAGGCTTAAATCCAATTGAGAACAGCGACACCTCAAAAATGGTATTCACTGATTCTTATTTTCCAGTTGGACTTTATGAAAAAAAGAAAAGCAAAACTTTCCATCTCTTGATTTGAAAGTGCATTGCAGCAAAATGTGGTTCTGCGGAGCATCTAGATAGTTTTGTATTTGTATAAATCACTTTACTTGTGCTTCACAGATATGCACTACCTTTCCTTTAAAACATGCTGAGATTTGTAATGTGACAAAAAGTGAAAACTTTATTGAGTTTAATGAATTTTATTTTTTGCAGCTGTAAATTTTTCCTCTGTAAGTTCTGAAATTAGAAGTGACTTCCTGGGTGTAACAACTGGATGACAGAGGAAAAATCTATCAGCATCTCGTCTTTTAATTTGCCTTAATGGCGCTAGAAGATAAACTATATCATTGTTGCTTTGACTGAAATATTTTCCATCCTTTGTTCTTAAAGGTACAGTCGATCAAACACCGCAACATCTGAAAAAACATAACAAATAGAAGATCTGGATCAAACGTACCTTTTTACTGCACTTGGTGGTCATCTTGGAGCAGCACTTCCTGTGGCAGGCGTAGCGGCACACTGCAGACCGAAAACAAACAATGCTGTCAACGCAGCAACAACTCCAGCCCAACCAGAAAAAGAAAAAGAACTGAGAATGGGGGAAGAGTCAGAGCAGCCGGAGCGGAGACTCTCTCTGTGAAGAAAGCTTTCTAACTAGATAGAAGACGGATTTATGAAGGGAGAGGGAGGTGTAATCGAATTTTGCCGACACTCAGGCACACATTGGAAAGTGTGTTGGTTTAGTGGGAAACCGTGTGCAGAGAGAGTGTGTTGGAGTGGTGGCAACACAAGCTACATACACTGATGGGAAAGTCTGGGAAAGACTGTAGTCTGTAAATGTTCATTCTGTATCTTTGTTCTTTAACTTAAAATCATCTTTGGGTCAATTGATCATGTTTTTCATGTGACATTTTCTAAAGGTTTGGATCCTTACATTTGCAAACGCAGGCTCGGTCCATCATCCAGATCAGGGAGGAGCAGTACTCGCAGTAGGTGGGGATGCTGTACTGAGTGGACTTAAAGATGTGGCCATTATGCTCTTCCACCTGCAGGGGGCAGCAGACCCATTAGCCAAATAACACAGAGAAAGTTTTTCAGGCTTAGCTTTAAACTACAGTGGTTTGTAAAAGAATTAAAACACACTGAGATATTGACAGAATAGCTAGCTAGAATTATAGCTTTCTAGTTATCTTTCCAACTAGAAAGCTAACTAGTTATTTCTATCTCTTTAGCTAGTTAGCTAAAGAGTATTCTTGCTAGCTAGCTTGCTAGATAGCTGTGTTGACATTAGAAACTCAAACCTCTGTGTTTTACTATGCAACAGAACAATGTAAAGTGATGCAAAAATGTGAAGTGGGAGGAAAAGTTTTATTGTTTTTACATGATTTGCAAATAAAATTTTGAATGTTGTAGTACAAACATTTGTTTTCAAAATTCAAATGTAAATATACTTGATTAAACCCAGAGGTTTAGTCAACTATCCAATTCTCTTCAAAGAGTTGCTGTAGATCCTGATGACTATAGGAATGAAGGATCTCTGTATTTCGGAATATTTTAAACTTACGATGTCGGTTTCCTTCTTCCTAGATTTTTTGCGTTCACGCTTTAGAGTCTAACAGGAGACAGAGAAAAATAGGTTACCTTGGGCATTTTTCACATTTACTTTTCAGCAATAGTTCACCAAACGTAACATTAAATTCTCAAATTACAATTATACCAAACATCACTTGTCTCAAAACTAAACTCCAATGAGAGTAAAAGGATGTGAACCGTCTGGTTTTCATCTTTCATACCCTGCCGATGGTTCCCTCCATGGGTTTGTACTCTGTCATGAATTCGTCCAGGAAAACTTTGAAGGTATTGACCCACACTTTCACAGGCGACTCACTCCAGTCCCTCTGCTCCAGACGCATGGTCTTCTCCAGGATGTGCTCGAACAGCGCGTGCAGGTCCTTGTAGCGGATACTCCTCCCATCATCCATCTGTCAGGAATAAAACAAGAAAAGAAAAAGAAAACCACTAATATTACTTTTAAACATATTCAATGCTACATGTAGTAAGTTTTCAACAGTTGCAGAATTGGATGATAAAAAAAGACATACAGCAAGGGCGGTGGAGTATGAGTTGAAGATGTTGATCCTGAACTCCTTCAGTGCTTTCTTGAAGACAACATCAACCATGGTGTCCTTTTTACTATCTTCTGAGTCCAAGTCAGCGATCTGTGGAAACAAATTTATTTGACTCAAGAATATTTTGAGGGATTTATTGATCTGAGAACATGAATATTTGTTGTGAAAGCTTCACATCACATATTTGATTAGCCACATTTTATGTGATACAATCTGAGCTCTAATGATCATAAATCAAAATGTGGCAAAATTGAGGTTGAAAATTGGCAAAATGTTCTGATTGGTGCTAAATGGCACACTTCTGCTAACACGCCAACAGCTCAGCTAATTTGGTCATTTTGCGCTTTTACTACTTTGAAGATATTTAGAGACCTTAGCTTTCACCAAATTACTTTTCTGAGATTTTTTCCAAGATACAAACATGAATACAATATTTAAGGGCATCATAGAACATATAAAATATTTTTTCAAAAACAAGCTGGAGCCTTTTCAAAGGAAGATATTACTTGAGTTGAAATTAGCACATTAATGTTACTTCTGCTAAATATTGTTTTGGTGTAGTGCTTTAGCGCTAGCAGAACTAATGTTGATGACTGGTGCTTTGCTAAGCTTTTAGTTAGCATTGCCCACCACTGGGTGCTAGGCTTGCTAGATTTCAATAAGCTCAGCTGTTTATGTAAAGTGTTTGGGGACATGATTTGCGTGACAGGATAATCTGACCTTCTTCATGAGAAATTCGTTCATGGTGCGGTAGTCGTGGGCCGAGGTGAGGATGTGCAGTGAGTCATTCTGCCACTGGGCCGGTTCCACGGCGATGCTGCTGATCTTTAGGCTGCGGCGCCGCTTCATCTTTGGAGAGGGCTCCTTGTTCTCCTTGGCGTCCCGGATCTCCCGCGAAGGAACCACTTCCAAGTCTGGACTCCGCGGAGGAGACGCACTTTCTAGCAGAGCAAAAATTATGGAAATTCACCATCAATGACCGTAAGATTGACTGTGTGTGTATATAAATTTTTTTTTTCCTATCGTTACCATGCGTCTCACCAGCCTCACTCCTGCTGGTTTGCTTCTCCCTGGGCAGTTTTTTTTCGCTGTGTTTCGTCTTGCTCCAGAAACGCATCTTACCTCTCATCCTGCTGAAATTGATATCAGATATCCATGACAAAAAGTGAAAAACTCATGTTGAGGGACCTTATTCTTTTTGAATATGCAACTTAAAGGGACTGAAAATCTTACCTTCCATCCTGACTGGAAGATTTCCTGAGGATGTCCACTTTGCCCAGGTCCCCTGATGACATGGTCTTATGGATCTTCTTCTGTTCTTTATGAGACTGCAGGGCAGAATAAAAGATGTCAGAAAACCTCAGTCGCCCTGGAAGGCGTCAGATTTGTCCAGGATGCTGAAGAAGCAGTCATAGTTTGCAAGACTTTCCAGGAACATGTTTCTTTTGCCACATTAATCCCAATGAAATCAGTGAATCATATTGGAGATAATAAGAACCAACATAAAGTAGAGCGTAATCATGAAGTAAATGTGTTTTTAGCTCCACCCATCTTTCTTCTAGCAATTCTGTCCAGATTTCCTATTGATGTTGAAAAAAAACTACTAGCTAGTGAGCTAGTACATTAACACCCTACCATAGATACCATAGAAAACTAGCTAGGGTACATTAGCAGCTAGTTAGCTGTAGCCTCAATTGCTATCTAGCTGCTTGCTAACCAGCTGGGGTACAAGCTAGCTAACTTTTCTGCTCATATCATGCCAAAGTGAAGATTTATTGCTAGCTTGCTGGACAACGTTTGTTTTCGCCACTAGCTCTTCTCTGCTGCTAACTGGTTTGAGGTCATGTGGATTCTGTTAAAGAAACTTTGGTAACACTTTATTTAACAGGGTGTGCATAAGACTAACATCACACTGTCATAAACATGGCATAATGCCTGTCATGAACGTGAAGGAGTCTTTATGGATGTTTATGACTGTTGTCAAGAAGTGTCTTTAATGCAAAGTTGTTTTTAAAAGTTGCCTTGAAAGTCCATTAAAAGTGCCAACTTTGCATTAAAATGTAATTATTTACCGAATGGCACTTCATGACAACAGTCATAGGCACTATGTCATGTTTATGACGGTGTCATGTCAGTCTTATGCACACCCCGTCAAATAAAGTGTTACAGAAACTTTTAAGCTAGGCACTACATGGTTTTCTGTTATTGCTTGACTGCAATAAAGCAGGATCCTCAAAACCAACCCCTGTGTTTATAGTTTTTTATAGACCTGTCAAAGCTAGATTTATACTTAAATTAAACTATTAACTGATTAAGTGACTTCAGTACACCTATAACTGAGTACAGCAACCATCTTCACAACGTTGTCGTCCAGTTGGGTTGGTGTCAAACACTGTCATCATCACCTCTAAGACCAAAGTGATGGTTGACTTTAGATGGTGGAAGTTGACTGATCAGCAGTGCATATTTGTTTTGGTCACCGCTTTTCTCTGTTGCATGAGTCAACAGAACAATGTTGTTGTACTATGACACATTGACAATGACAGATTTATCTTCTTGGTCGCACTAGATTTTTGGGGCTTCAGAGTGAAGGGGCCTGAATACATACCCATAACACCTTTAAAAATATTTATTTTCACTTCACAATAACACTACTTTGTGTTGGTCTATCACATGAAGTCTTAATGAAATATCTTAGAGTTTGTGGATATACCATGAGAAAGGTTGCATCTATTAGTAGACGACATCAACAGTA
Organism: Poecilia picta; assembly: GCA_033032245.1. Taxonomy (NCBI): domain Eukaryota; kingdom Metazoa; phylum Chordata; class Actinopteri; order Cyprinodontiformes; family Poeciliidae; genus Poecilia; species Poecilia picta. The sequence goes on from CM065358.1 coordinate 6,447,740, forward strand.
ATGTGCTATCAGAGACACTGACAGAACCGGAAGCCGAACGTGACTCTAATATAGGGTTAGGAGACGAATTTATCAGTGAGACGTCGCTTTGTATGAAGTTTTCTCTCAGTTTTCAGCATGCAGGAGATGTGCGTGGCATGCAGAGGGACCGTCAGGACAGATCCATCGCAGCAGGTCACAATTTGAGAGGAAGTGTTTCATTATGATCTGTCACAAGACACAAACGTGTTGAACTCCGGCAGGGTATTCCTAATTGACCTCTTTTGGAGGCCAAGGGACCCCTGGAGATCAGGTAACTCTGACATTTTCAGTTCTTTCCAACAATTTTTCCAAATAAGATATAGAACCTCTGTTAATGTAACTTGTTACTCTGTTTTCCTTCATTTACCAATATGAACTAAGAAACAAACAGGAAGGAAACATATTTACATCCAGATCATTTCACCACGGCATGTAACACCCCTACTGCTGGTATGTCCCTCTAAAGAAGTAGAAGAGGTGAGAGATGAGGAAGGCAGTTTTGTCTGGAGACAACCTGGCTCTCAAGGTAATGTGCTGCATGCACTGCAGAAGACGACAGACTTCTTCACCTTCGCTGGTGAGCGAAAATATGAGTGTTCAGAGTAGTACAGAAACAGCTGTTTTGTGCTGAAGGTGGTGGTGAAAGTGGGGTTAGCATTGTTAAATGACCTCCGCCCCCGTCGCCGTGTGTGACCAGATCCACCCAAGAAAAGAAATAAGGGTGGAAGAAGGCGGGGCGAGGGGGAGCAAAGTGGACAGGAAGTTCGTTTGGAGGCCCAGGGACCCCTGGAGACCTGGTATTTTTACCATCTCAGAGTCACTGTGACAGTCGGTGTAGGGGCGGGCTCGTGGGGGAGACAGGGACGGGGGCAGCGTGCAGGAGTGTGCGGGGATGTAGTATTCGTCGTCGTCGTCCGACTGGGTGGCCCCCTCCGAGTTACAGCGGGTCAGGAAGTCGGAGCGCGTCCGGGACATTCGGGCTTTCTTTTTGGGGCCGGGGCGGCCCACCTGCTACCAGGTAACCACAGCAACAAGATCAACACTCTGCATAGGTGCACATGCGTAATGCAGCTGATGACTGGACATATTTCCAATGGAGAACGATATGCCTTTTATGAGGTGAAAACACAAATTGAACTGCATGTTGAAGAAGCTGCGTGCTGATGTTTCTCACCTCTCTGCTTCTGGATCCAGCAGATTTAGAGTCGTCTCTGTGCATAGAAAGAGAGAGAGATCTCTCCTGGTTCACCAAATCCTTATCCGACCTGCAACAGACAGACATGTTTCAAGAGGCTGGACACAAAGACTCCAGTGTTGTTCTTTCAATCACTGCCAGACATGTTGGCTTGTTTTATTAGCAAAACCTTAGCGAGAGTGGAAAAAACACATAAAACTGTGAAAAAATCTCCTCTTCCAACATTTCAAATGTTACTTTTGAGTCCAGCATAGAGTACAGTTCTCACTTTAACATCCTAGATCTAATGCTCTTATGAGTGTTTTATGACTATTCACTTATACTCCCAGTAGAAATCAGAATAATATCCCCACCCATTGAACATTTGCACATTTTGCGATATTATACCACAAACTTCAATGAATCCTATTGTTGTTTTTATATAGTGGCAACCACAGCATTATTCACTAATAACAGAGCTAAATTTGTGTTTAGCGATTTAATGTGCTTGCTAACTTTAAAACATTTTGTAAATGTTCAGTTGAATAAAGTTGGACATGCATGTTGAAGGTTGGTTATGTGTTCTTCAAGTAGTTAAGCGTTTATATTCATCTCTTATTTTGAAGGGAGTTAAGGCTGCTTTCGGAGCAGTTCCTTTTCCTCTCCTCATCTCCTCTCTCTCTTTTGTTTCAGTTCTGAAGTCCTGATGTGGTAAATAAGGCAATATTAGAAACACGGTCAGCGATGCTCACTGAAACCATGAGTGGAAGGTCTGATCCAAAGACTCATTTCCTGAAGCACAAGTAATGTGCAGCAACACATTACTATAATATTATCATTGAACATGGTAGGTATCAAGATGGCTGAAATTAGCACTTAGCGTTAGCTTCTGCTGAACACCATAGCATTTTAATGCAAGCAGAACTAATGTTTAGGATTAGTGTCGCAACACTTGGCTGGCACCACAACTAAGCATAATTTTCTAAAATTTCTATAAGCCACATGAACTTTTCTTGAACTTCCCCAATACACTCTGCTGCACATCAAATCCTCCCACAGTCGCATTGAAGTTCGGAGCTGTAATGTAACAAACTGTCAGAAAGTCCAAGGTGACGTTGTCAGCAGGTGGTGTGTGTTGTTCAGTGCTCAACGTTTACTCACTTGGAGAAAGGCAGCTTGCGTCTGGGTGGAGAGAACACAGTGCTGGACGGTTTCTCCACCATATTCACGATCACAGTCTGAGCGGAGCTCTTCTTCTGGGCTTTTGGCGGTTTGGTGTCCAGTATCGGGCTGGGAGCCTCCTGTGCATGACGGACCGTCTTCCTTTCCTGCTTACCTGGAAGAACAGTGGAGACACCGGACTTTTGGCCGATCTGGACGTCCACCTTTGGGGGACAAAGTGCTGGTTCCTCTGGGTTCTCTCTCCGTAGTGCTTGAGTTGGAAGCTTTGAGGGCTTCTCCGTCCCAGCTAAATCTCTCTTTGCCTGGAGGAAGACTTCAGTGGGTTGTTCCTTGTGTGTGGGTGCACCTACACCTTCACTGGATGTTGTAGAGGAGTCAAAGGGTCCTGCTTGAGAAGCTCCTTCTAGGGTGTGAGCTGCCAGCAGCTCCCCCTCCTCCACAGGACTCTCTTTCTGCATGCTGATCAACACCACCACAGGCCTGCGGGAAACCGACTCCTTTCTGTCTTTGACAGATCTCCCAGGACTTCCCAGGTTGGGTTTATTAACTGGACTCTGGTCCGAAGGGATGTAAAACGTGGCCCTTGGTCTCTCTGACCTCAGCTCCTTCACTGGTTGCTCATTGTGGTTTGAATCTCTGAGAATTTCCAGAGGTCTTCCTTCCGTCTCCATTTCGTCCACGCTGAGCATCTCAAAGCTGCCGTGACTAGCCAGGGATCCCTGTGGCGAGAGTCTTTGATGACGGTCATCTGTCTGAGCGAGGCTGCTGTCGGCGGTGGCGTCTGCATCTTCTGGGACAGAACCCCCCATGCTGGTGGTTCGGACTTTGAGGAGCTCCAAGCTGAACTGGGCCTGCTCCAGTTCTCTCATGCGCCTGCTCTCCCGCTTCGACCGGTTCTTGTGGCTCGTCTCGTCCGTGCTCCTGGATCGCTCCGAATCCTCCTCTTGGTCCATCTTGGTGGGATCGGGTTCCTCGGAAGAGTCTACGCCGACAGAAACGTCCAGTCCTGATGGAACCAAGTCCTCCAGGGTCCCGGCATCCGTCTCTGTGTCAGGCCTCAGCCGTCTGCTGAGCATTTCACTCTGCTCCCTTAGCAGTTTAAACCTGGAGGTGGTTTGAAGTTAAACGTCAGAAATGTTTAAAATGGATCTAGCAATAAAGACGTCTTTGTTAATATTCAGTTGCTCAACTGATTATTAGGAGTTATTGTGGGAGCTGACATTCACTGATCATCCGAGTGAATTTTACTTAAAGTTTTGGGTCTTTGCTGAAACATTTGAAACTTCAATACATTTCAATTATGCTTTAAAGCATAAAGTGTGGTTTCTACACCAAGCATTAGAGGGATGAATACATTCTTTGAACCTCATTTAAAATTGAGAAAAGCACAAAAAAAGCTAAACTAGTATGGCAAGTTCTACATTTTTTAAAATCTAACTCCGTAGTTTATTGTAATTTAGAAATTAGAAATACCAGATCATCTTAAATACATCTGAATCTCCACCCACCTGACTCGAGCCAGGTATCCCCGGCCGACAGCCTGCAGCTGCGTCACGGAGCTGCACGCCCTACGGAACCGGTTCCTCTCCCTGACCCGCCTCCAGGCCGTCTGGATGACCACGGCCGCCTGGGTCCAGCGGCGCCGGCGGCAGCTCCTCCAGCTGCGCTGTATGATGATGGCGGACGCCTGCTGCTGCAGGAACCGCCTGCGCTCCCTATGCCCACGCCACGCTGCCTGCAGACACACCGCTGCCGCCTCCTCAACGCCCGAGTCCACGCCAGACTGCCTGAGGAGACACGCTCGCCACCATCGCTGGAGATCGCCATGGAGATGGAAAAGCAGGGATGGGTTAATAATGGAGAGACAGAGGACAGGAACAGGACCGGGTTTGTTCACTTTTCTCACCGTAAAATTCAGGCAGTTTTAAAGGTACGTTTTCAAAACTTTTCAGATAAAAACAATTCAAAAGAACTAAAAAAAAGAAACATTTTCTATTCACGTTTGTATGATATAATTTATTACTGATATTAATAGTCTTGTGATAGTATTTACATATTACAGCAGGGACTGCTCCTTTTATTTTTTGAAATGAATAGCAATGAGTGACCATCCAGATTATTTTTTGAGAGCAATCTTCGTTGGTTTGAAAGATCTTGACCAAAAAATGCTAAGTGGAGAATAGCCAGAAAATGAAAACCATGAGAAGGAAACCAAACATCCTCATCTCTTCTTCTCACCTGTATGACTCGCGCCGCTCGCCTCATGCTGACAAAGTGTCTCCTCTCCAGGACGGCTCTGAAGCGGCGCTGCAACATGACGATTCGCCTCAGCACTTCCTGGTGGAGGAGGGTCTGCAGACGCTGGCGCTCTGCCTCACGTAGGAACACCTGGCAGAGTTTTTTTTTTTTTTTTTTAAAGTTACAATCAGGCGGAAACGAGGGAGAGAAGACGGAAATCAGACTTCCAAGAGACGCACCATTGTGTGGCCCACTTGGTACCCGGCGGGAGGCAGGTGGATTCGTCTAAAGAACTCTCGGATCCCGGACTTGGTGGGGCTCGTTCCCCGAGGCAGCAGCACATGAAAATGGCGAATGAACTCCTGAATGGTGACAGACAGTTGATGGGAGATCCGGAAAGCGACTGCTAACTGTGTAGCATGTTTGGATTGACAGGGTTACCTGGAAGGTGTGCTTGATGCTGTATCCCGACTGGCGGATCCGGACCGTCTCCAGCATTCCGGTGTAGCGCAGCTGCCTGAGCACCAGGCTGTCGTTGAAGCGCAGTGGCAGCTGAGGCAGACGAGGAGCAGAAGTGTTTAGAGGAAACATGGAGAGTGTTTAAGAAGAAGCTGTAGATGCTGAGTGAGCTGCAGGACATACCTTCTCTGCATTGGAGCGAATGCACTTGACAAAATATGGCTCTGACTGGTCCAGAGTCTCCATCAGCTTGGTGAGGGACGCCTGACAACGCAAACACACAGAAGTCAACATCCATCCATCCATCTGCTCATCCATTCATCTGTTTGTTCATCCATTCATCCACCATCAATTCTTTTGTTTATTCATCCACAAATCTGTTCACCCATCCATCCATCCATCCATCCATCCATCCATACATCAGTTTGTAATTAATCAGTTTGTAATTAATCAATCGATCACATTAATCAATGCGATCCATTAATGATTCCATCATTTATCTAGGGAATCCATGTATTTCAGTCCTTAAGTTTGTTTAAAAGCTTCATCGTCATCAGTCTTGCATGGCTGAAGTCGGGGCTCTTGGCCCGTGTGGTGAAGTGCCCCAGTTCTTCCAGCAGGGGGCGGCAGTAGCACTGACCTGGAACTGAGCGCTGATGCTGGGCGGCTTCTTCTTCTTGTGCAGGTGGAGCAGAGACTTGGTGATGCGGTCATGGAGCGTCACGCTGCTCAGATAGCGCAGAGACTTCACATCCAACAAGTGCTGCACACACAGAGACAGGAGCCACATGGAGCTTCATCAAACACTGCTAATAGATCCCAGCCATCATGTCGTCGGGTCAGTCTCTTACCTTAGGAAGGCTTGGTTTACTTTTGCAGTTTTTGTTTCTCCTGAATAAGAGAGGCAGAGCTTTAATTAGCACAAACAAACTACTAGATGATGTTTATGTAGGAGCAGTCCTGTGATTTCAGGGTTTCTGCTGGTTCAGACTCAAAATTAAGGCTTTTAAAGACCATCATCAATAAAATGTAAGACCTGACAAAAGAAAATCAGATATTTTGCATAGTAGTAGAGCCAAGCAACTTTGCACAGAATGCACCTAGGATCGTCTGGGTTGGCCACAGAAGTGAGACGAACGCTGTGCCGCCAACAGGCGATGCATTTACGTTTTCCCATGAAGGAGGGAGACATGCTAGCTAGCTAGCAAGGGTTTATAAGCAGCTAGTTACCTAGCTGCAACTGGCTGGAGTCACAGAATGCAATGAGGATGAAGTCTGTTATTAAAGGTGGGCATTTATTGTATTATCATTATCGTGATACATTTGTCATCTTGATTCAAATTTTGATTCATCGCTGTCAACATAAAGTCCCCACCCCACTGCAGGGGACTCAAACTTTTGCCTTCATTTAACATATTGAAGGCCAACTTAATTTTTTAATAAATTTCAGACATTTTAAGGGCTTAATTCTAGATTAATGAATGTAAGGTTTATTGGTCCTGGTTTTGACTCACAGTAAGATACCCTGAGCTCTCTCCAGGAGCTTGCTGCTGCCTGAGTTCAGGAAGATGCCCTCTTCCTCCAGGGCAGGGCTTCCTGATGACGAGACGCGACCCGATCGCGAGCTGCGACCGTTGCACCCAACGCTGTAGCCATCCCTACGGGGAGAGAGCGGCACGGTGAGGGCGTGGCATTGATTCTAACAATAGCAATATCATTTCACTTCCAGTCAGCTTACTGGATAGAGCAACTGGATATGTTATTAATAATTCAGGAGTGGATTATTAACGTTCTGTACTCACCAGCTGGCCTTCTCATTAAGGGCGTTGGTGCCCTGAAGATCTGACAAAGGCGTTCGCGGATTCCTCCGAGCGATACCTGGATTTGGAGAGATCACAGGTGGAAAGGTTATTAAGGATTTGTTTGGACCGTATCTTCCAGTGTGGAATGATCAAATGCCAAGCAAGTTCAAAGACTTATAAAAAGAAAAATCAGCTGCATGTCTTTGTATTTATTGTCCAGATGTGATAGAGTTCCTTCATGTGTTGGAATGGACTCGGGTTCTGAGCGACATCCATAAGGTTTCCTATTACGTTCATATTGAGGTCTTGAGAAATGATTGCTTCAGGCAGTGTGGACTCTGCTGAAGCTTTAAACGATTGGATCCGTTTTTAGCCAGTCGTAACATTTAGCTATGACTAATGTAACATCCAGCTGAATGAGGCTTACGGGAATTTTCGTACATTGTAAACAACTTTGTTGGGAGACAACACCTATCCCAGAAATAATACATCTCCAACATTCTTCCTACAATGTAATTGCCAAACTACAACCCCATATAAGCAGATTACAACTTAAATTTTAAGACGGAGCAGAAAATCAACATCATAGTTCACAGCTTCTCTTTCTGTTCGCTGATTGTCCCGGTAGAAGTTGAGCCCAGACAGAGCAGTGAAGGGAGATGAGAACGTAGGAAGGCAACGGCCAGGCTAAGTCCGTTCTGAAACCAGCGTTAATATGTGTGCAGGATCATTGCTCCATTACGACCAGGTTTCAACCCAACTCCAAAGATCACCTTCAGATAAATACGTAACAAAAACGTCTCAGTTGGGATGTTCAGCAATAGCATAGAACCCACCAAGGCTTTGATACGACCCTGAACTGGAAACAGCTGAACATCAACATGGACCAACCACATGGAGCGAGAGGCTGCTGACCAAGAAAGAAGCTGCTGGTCCAACGTTGACATTTTCAAGCAACATGGAGAAACCTTTAAAGTCTTCTGGCAGAAATGCTTGATCGCCAGACAAGATGACGTTTTTCTACTTAACAAAATTGACAGGAAGCATTTATAGAGGAGTCAGTGTGGCTTTGAGACATAAACATTATTTACCAACTGTGAAGCAAGATGATGGCGGCATATGGCGGCATGATTGGAATTATGATTTTGAAAGACTGCCTCCAAAATCGATCAAATTTGATGTTTGACACTTTGATATGTGGTTTCCAGGCAAGACAAGGAACCCACTTAAATTAGTCTTAGAATGGATGAAGCGGGTTAGCATTTATGTTTCTGAGATGAACCTGACCCAAAGCCTGTTGAAAATTAACAAATTATACTTAAAAGCCATTAAAAAAAAAACCAAGCAGCTAAATCTAATGATCCTCCTGTTTCACGCTGGGTCTTACATTTTGTGTTGCATGGCTACAAAAAGCAGTGAAACAAGCTGCATTCACGGCTTCGTCTTCTGACTGCGGCTATACCCACGAATGAAGGAGCACAACCAGAAAATCTGTGCTTGTTATTAACCTCCGCCAGCAAAGAAATGCTTGCCTCATTTGTGTGATCACTCGTGCGTGGGGGCATTACAGGGCGCAAGCTTTGCTTCGAGGCGAGTCAATGAATCCAGAACTCAGAGGGCTTCACATTCGCTTATCCTATTAACTGCTGTTGATAAATCTGGAATAATGAGAGACTGACGGCAATAAAAAAAATCTATTTTTCTCACTGTTCTTCCAGTGTAGATGGATTTCAATTCTAAGTAAATAGATTCAGTCTGGAGGCGAATCTGTTCTACACCTTTGAGATGTGAGAAATCTCACTTAAAATAATCCAAGATAAAACAAAATAACAATATAGGCAATAACAATAACAATAGAGAGTCTGCTTAATATATTTAATGTAGATCATTAACATTCTGTTAACGAGGCTGTTTATATAAATTTTATTTCCTAGTTTAGGGAAAACAACAGGGGTCATTTTTACGTTCAACTTACTGTATTTTTCATCTTTACATCTCTGAAGGATCTCAAGGCTCCGCTGGTGAACCGGGTGATGAATGAAGCTGAAGCTGTCAACAGTTTTGACTACAGGGCAGGAAACAGCTGCATCATTCCCTAAAACACAAAAGACATAATGTTAGGCTAAATGGCTACATGTTTTGAATAATGAGTCCAGAAAATACACATTGGTTTAGTGTTTGTCTCTGAAAACACATGAGACTCAACACAGCTAGAGCATCAATAAACCCCACTTACAGTATGTTCTCATGTTTTCATGTGAAGCAGTTTTCTGAAATGCTAGGCTAACATTAGCATGTTTTCTCTCCATTTTGATATGACTTGTTGATTAACAGCAATTAAAACGCATTTCACAACCATTCCAATTTAGTTTTGTAAGATCAAGTTTTCAAACACAGCACTGTGATTTGAAAGTCGTACAGTTTATAGACTAGAGTTTCGGCTGCTTTCTGTGCAGCTTTCCTCTGTACAAACAGCTTTCTGAGCATCATTTTAATGGATCAAAAACAAAACAACATTTTTATTAAAGAAAACATTTAAAAAGTCTTAAAGGTTAGCTACGCAAAACCTGTGTAAACTGCTAGCTTGATAAAACTATAGGTATAGGATACTAAAGACTGTAATTCCTATCAATAACTTATATAATGAATCCTTTTTGTTTTTAAATAAGCTTTAGCTCATTCATGTACAAACTTCCTGAGGCTCCACAGTCGACTGTGGCTCACCTGTTTTTTTGTGGGTATGTCTGCGGCCGGCCTCCCTGAAAGCCACAACGGCTCTGAAGTAGGCCCGCAACACGGCCCAGCGGAAGGTTGCCACGGGTCGATCCCCATCAGGCCGCAGATGAAGGCGTTCTTGCTGCTCTTCAACAAGGCAACAATGTCGGGCCTCATGTGGTCAGTGTTCTTCTCCCTGAAGTCCTGAACAAAACAGAGCAAGAGTATGTTAGCAACACAGAGGCTAATTATCCAGTTGGTCTTTTTTACTTTTGAAGCACAGGTTTTGCTGTGAAAACAAGAAAAATGATGTTACAACACAAAACCTTACAGCCTGATTGTCGCACCAAACAATGGCAACCGTTTTTACTGATTGCTAAGCTGTGGAAAAACATTTGGCAGCACAGTTTACAACTACTCACGGCCAAATATTTCTTCATAATTAAGGGGAAGGAATTGCAGAGTTAAAAGAATAGTTGTGCCGCTTTGGTTCTTTCACAGCATGAAAGAACTCCTGTACTTATTCCTTCACTTAACATTTAAAGCATGAGGTAAAGAAAACTCTTTAATATTCACTTCAATACAGATATACCATAAAAAAAGAGGATGCTGTGATCAAATGAGACTAAAATGTCAATTTTTCAGTCAATATGGAAAATATTATGTGTACTGAATACCAGCACTGCGATAAGCGCTTTTGCTAACTTTGAAAATGTTAGCGCACTTAGCCACCCCAAAACTCCATCCATCCATCCATTTTCTTTACACCCTTGTCCCTTAGTGGGGTCAGGAGGGTTGCTGGTGCCCTTCTCCAGCTAACATTCCGGGCGAGAGGCGTGGTCACCCTGGACAGGTCACCAGTCTGTCGCAACCCCAAAACTCCAAAGTGCTAATTTACCTGGATACACTTTCAATATTGTTTCAATATTGAAAAAAACTTTCAATATTGTTTCAATATTGTAAACTTTCAATAGAATAAAGTTCAACATCTGTGTTGAAGCTTTGGTTATAGCCTGTCATGAATTGTCCAGATAAGCTAGACGCTTACATATTCATGCTCTTAAGTTAAAGTGGGTGAAGGCAGAAGCTCAGTTTCCCCTCCTCCATTCCCCTAAGAAACTTTATTGAGCAAATGTCAAGTTTACAACAAATGAACGAGGCTTCCAGAAGAATATAATTTGATTCATGACCAAACAACCAAAGCTGTAAATTAAACAAAATATAGCCGAAGCCTTCTGTTTGATAACACAGGTAGGCTTCAAATCTTTTTTTAATAAAACGATTCCCTCCTATAGGGATAGAAGTCAGCCCGGCATCACATTCAATTCACCGCCGGAGCCCTCAGCAGACGACTCCTTCTCCACAGCCGCGATAACCAGCTGTTATGGATTTCTATCATACGGTCAAACAACAATCCGCTCAGCCCACTCCAGCACATGTGCTTCTTATCAGCGCACAGCTGGGAAACTGAGAATTAGATCTGCCCACAAAAACAGGCCAACAGCGCTCCAAGTAGAAGTGGTGCTGCTTTCTGCGCTTACATTTTAGCCCATTGCTTTATTGTTTGAGGCTTATGGTGTCAGAAGGGAAACCTTATTTATTTAGGATGTTAGGGTCTCAGATTTTGACATCACTGATATTTAGGACAGTTTGCAGATACTAGCAAATTATCGAATCCTGAATCTAGGTAAACAAAAATAGGAAAGATGTATATGAAAATAAATAAAAACCCTCATTGTGTTTCTTTTCCTAGTCTCTCACACATTTCTTGGCTGTATCCCATCACTGTTTTGGCAATGAAAGGCTTCCCCATTCTGAAAGCAGCTAAAACCCTTCACACAGGACAGCTGCACTAAAATGATCTGAAACTCCCAACAAAAATAATAAAATATTGACATCCCCAGTAATTATACTGTGCTATATATGACATTGAGAAAACTGGAATAAAAATAATCTTTTAAGTGGTGAAAAAATGTTTAGATATAATTATTCTTACAAGTGTCACTTTTGTGACAAACATGGCAACTGAAACATTTTTCAACAAATACTCCATATTTTAACTCATTTTCTTTCAAAGGCCCTGGGCACTTTGCCACAGTATAAATATAAAGTAATGGGAGACCTGAAAAAAAATCTGGTCATAAAAGTAAAAACGGGTCATCACTGAGTCTGTCCGCTGAATAACTTAAAACATTCAGCAAACCAACTCAAAAAAGCTTCAGTGGACAAAAAACCTCAGTTCCCAAACCTAAATCAGAAGGACTGCTTAGAAAATTTGTGTATCCTTAAAAAGTTTCAAATTTGTGCATCTAAAATTAAGGCCTTAAAATGTCTTCAATTAAAATACATTGCAAGTTAGCCATAAAATATATTAATCACAAGTCTTACATTTTGTCATGCTTTCTATCAGGCAAAAGTTTTGAGTCAGACTCGGACATCTTCATTGCATTCTCAGACTCCAGGTGGTTGCGGCTACCACCAACTAGCTGCTAGCTAGCTTTTTTTTTATCTATAATGGGTAAGGGCAAATGTATTGCGAGTTTGCTGGATGGCGTTTGTTTATGCCACTAGCTCACTTCCTAAATTTGACTTCTGAAATCTGCAGATACCCTGTGAATCCTATTAATTCTAAAAAGCTAGAGCCAGAAACCTAAAGGACTCAATTGATCTATTTTGTGATTTTTAGACTTCTTTACCAGGGAAACCAGGAAGCGTGGATGGCACTGTGCTCAGTCGAAGACATCTCACCTTGACTCCATACTTGACTTTACCAGCGTAGTGTCTGATGATGAAGGCGGGCTCCATGACGGCGGGGAACTCAATGTAGCTGTTTCCTTCATGTTGACGCTTGAACTTGTCCAGCAAGGTCTGATTGGAGGCCTGGGGGAAACTACACACACAGTTTTTAACGTGTAATCTCTGCCTTGAGAGCGTCAAACAATTGGAACAGACAGAAATATTTTAAGGCAACATACGGTAGCTCCCTCAACCTCAACCTACAGTCAATGTTTGCTCAGGTTCATGTTTCATCTGCTTTTGACCGGCGGAGCATTACGCCTTGCGGCTTTCAACGGGAGCTCGAATCAAAAGAAGGAATACCTAATGCGGATTCAGAAAACTTCATTCCTCAAACACGCAAGGAAAATATTCCGCCACAAACTCGCCCTTGTGGCCCAAATTTAACCAGTCCCCCCTTTTTTGCACATTCTTTTTTGGTGGTTTGACCTTTGATTCATGGGCATTTACCATCCGCTACGAACCTTTTGCTGGCTGGGTCAACATTCCAGGAGACGTTTCATATCATCTAAACCTCTCCTCCCGTCACCTCGTAAAAACACTGCAGGTTAAAGAATATTCTCAGGGGTTGAAAAGTCTGGTCCCCACCTGCCCACCCCCACCTGGCGGTAACCTAATCCGTCTCTCAAGAGGCCCCGGGCCCCTGCTAGCTTCACTAACTGTGAGTGATGAGATCTCCAAGCATCTTCCCTTCTCTCCCTATAATGTGTTAGCAAGAAGCTTGCCGAGTTAGACGTAGTCATACAAGACCTGAATCATGGGGCTGAATGCAAATGCACATCACAGTTTGCATAAGATCAAAAGTACACAGTTATTTAATTCGAAGGTTTACCTATCAGGACATTATGAAAACAATATTGCCTTTATCAGGTTCTAAAACTGTCAAAATCTAACCTGAATAACAACAAAAAAGTAAGCAGTTTACTGGTTTGAAGCACACATGTGTATTAAAGGGGTGGTGAAAAACATAGTGCCATTTTATAGCACAAAACAAGCAACTATGCTACCTTCGGTTACAGAATTATTCTGTGTATATATATCAAACATGAGCTAAAAGAAATGTAACTTTGCAACTGAATGCCTTGAAATTGGGCCTCTGTCTCTTTAAGAAGCTCCTGCTCTTTCTGACAATCACTTCAATGTTTCCCAATAACCCAACCCTCCAGTAAAGCCCAGACCCTGACGTTTAAACCCCTTCACTGTTTTCACATTGGCTGGTTGAGAATTGACTCCAGTGCTGAGACATACTTGCACTCCTCATCCAGCAGGTGGAACAGAGCTGTGGGTTTCTTGCTGATGAGGTTGAGGCAGCCGCTGTTGTCGCTGTAGTCGATGTTGTGCCACGTGATGCCCTCAGTCCGGTACTCCTCCTGGAAACAAAAGCAACAAATGACCTCCATTAATGAAAACAAAGTAATAAAGATTAAAAGTAGGTCTGAACAACCTGGTAACTGATTATCATGATGTCATTACCTGGTTTCTATGGAGATATTAAAGACAATTTCCCAGGTTATACGTTCACTTGGCAGTTTTTTCTTGGTATACCAGTGGTGGGCACACCTACGCTTATCCGCTAATACACTAGTAGCTTAGCAAATTTTTTGATTAGCGTTTTTGCTAACTTTGAAAACATTAGCACACTTAGCTTCCCTTAAAATGTTTTTTCCATATATTCTAATTAACTAATATTCCCAGCTGTTTTGTAAACTTTGTTGAATAAAGTTTGCCTTTTGTATTGGAGTTTCCGTTAACGACTGTTCAGAAACAAAATAAAACACAGTATATAAATATAAATACAACAAATAAGGTCTTTGTGAAACATAAATTATAATGTCAAAATTAAAGTGACGCTCAAGGACTGCAGTCTCTCAAGACAATTTGGAAGTTAGCACTTTAGTTAGATACCGTGTCGGCGCACCGCTTTAGCGTTAGCTGAACTAATCTATATGATTGGTGCTTTAGATTTAGCACAGCTAATGTTTTAGTTAGCGGTGGCCACCATGGATATTTACTAAAGCAGATTCAAGTAGCTTCAAGTCAATACCCGAGACAATGACTATGACAACAGCAAGTAACTGTAGTAAAAATGTCTCATATCTATGTATTCTTTCCATGGTATCAAACGTAAAACCCAGAGAGAGTGAAAGAGAGAAAAAAAGATTTAATTGCACCAAGAATCCCAAATCAGAACCATTTAAAAGGCCCTGCAGCATATTAACCATCAGTCAAAGCGACCGGCAGAACTATTTTCCTCAGGAGACCAGTTCCAGCTCTGGTCATGTCCTTGTATTGTCCCCAGGGAGGAAAGAGACAGACTCCTTCAGCTTGGACATGAAGTAAGGGAGGAATGAAAATGTGTGGGTTGGATTGTGTGGTAAGTTTCCCTCTGCAAGTGAGGATGGTGTGTTCAGGCACATTTGACAGAGGCATGTAAACAGTTCTCGCTCCTGCAGCTCACCGGTCACAGTGGACGGCTGACAGAAACCAAGACCAGGCGAGCTCAAAACAATCAGCGGTAGCGAGGCAGTGAGCTGAGGAGGGATCTGCTATCAGGATAATAAACAGAAAATATTTTTAAAAACCCCTTAAAAATCTAAAAAAACCAGCTAATTGCTAATTTTTCAGCTCCAATAAGTCTGGGCCCTGAATGAGCGCTAAGCTCAAAATAAAACCTTCAATTGAGGTAAAATGAATTAACTTTTCTTATGTGAAGAAATAATATCTCTTAGAAAATTGCAAGAGGTCCAAATAAAGGTAAAGTTTTTGTTTTCAATTTGATCAAAATCATTGTTGCCCATAGATGCTCAACAAAGAGGAAAAAACAAAGATGTTTCTTTCTAAACCTGGACATGGCTACTTCCTGAACACAAAGAAACAAGTGAACTAGAAGTGAGAGCTAGGACGGACTTAAAGTTTTATCACAATATTTTGGTATTAATGTGGTAATGAAAAAAAACAAAAAACAAAATTACTTTTTGTTTAGGTAACTAGACTAACTGTGAATGCATGACAGCGATCACAGTCCCGAAAACACAAATACTCTTGAAAAACATTCCCATTTCTAATACGGTACACTTCTTTAGGCCACCAGTCACAAAAAAACAGCGCAGAGTATCTGCATTTAATTACATTTTCTAATTTAATGATGCAAACAATGAAGAAAACAGTAAAACTAACGACATGGAAAGTGTTGTAGGGTTTAAACACTATCCGGAATTTATTGTGACAATGATAAATCAAAATAATATATCACGATAAATGATAAACGATACGATAAATGACCACCACCCAATAAGCTCAGCACAATATTTTAAAGTAACATATTCAGCCTACATTTTTTTTGTTCTGTTCTTTTCTCTTTTTTTGGTCAACATTTCACAAATAGTCATATGGTGCTACAGCACATCCTTCCACTTCAGCAGGGAGAGAAAACAAAATGCTGCAGATCATAAATTCGCTCAGTGCATTTGGCGATGCATTTGTTTGGGGTATTTTTGTCTCTCCAAACACGCAGTGGTTACTCTATTTAGCTCGCAAGAAAGAATAGCTAATGAGTGATGCAGCCTGGAAAAAATAAGCTTACAGAGTAATAGAGCAGAAATGCGTGTGCGTGTGTGTGAAATACAAGCCGAACCAGTTTCAGGGCAGTAAAAGAAAGTATGACAACCATCCGCAACATGTGCCACCTAATAATTAAAACTGAAACAGCAGGGTAATATTTAAGGTATATCCGATGCATCGGCTCCGGTATTTTGTTTTATTTTTTACCATTTAATGAATCACTGACGGGGCATTCGGAACATGTGGAGTTTTTTATGTTTCAAACAGAGGTCGCAGTACATCATACTCAGTGAAAACAGAACCATAAAAAAAGCTGCATGCGTGTGCTCTTGCTTAAACCACATCAAGGCGAGAGCTCGGCGATGCCTGACGGTGTTCAGCTGGTGAAATTTGTTGTGTCTGGGAGACACTGTGTGTACACACGTGTTGACTCAGAGAGAGAGAGAGAGAGAGAAACACAGAGAGAGAGAGAAAAAAAGGAGACAATTAACTGCAGACACGCTGATGGAGCGATAAAACACACACACACACACACACACACACACACACACACACACACACACACACACACACACACACACACACACACACACACACACACACACACACACACATCCGTTTTATTGCAGAGCACGCAGCACGCTAACGTAAACAGGCCGACCCGGCTGTGACTCAGTGCGCGAGGCATTTGAAGACCGTGGTTCGGTTACGGTTCGACTCAACAGCAGAAAGACTCGCGCGTTGTTATCGCGTCCCACGCGGGGCGAGTCCCGGACGGACGGCGGCGTTAAAAACATTTCAGACATGAACCGACCTCGTCTTTAAGCTCTTTGCTCTTCCTCAGCTGACCAGCTCAAGTTTATGTTTGAGTTATTAACAAGGACTCATAATGATGAGGGTTTAAAAAAAAGCTAGCAAATATACTCTGTAAGCTAGCTAGGACTAACTGAATTAGATAAACAAAAAGTCACAACAAACTAAAATTAAACTATAATGAAAAAAACAAAATTATTGTAACCCTGCTAAATACTATAGATTTTAATAAAACAAGCGTTTGAACTTTTCAAACCCGTCTGAGTGGGTTTCACTTCGACCAGCTCAGATAAAGCTTAATTAAGCAAGTCACAAAACCGGAAGCCTGATGAAAACAATAATGCTGCTTCCACTGGAGAGCAAATGACCAACATGCAGCCAGATGGACAAAAAAAAAAAATACAAGCAGCCACTGGACATTTTCCCAACTCACCCAAAATGTCCTCACAAGAGGAGAAACACAAGCAGCTTTATTATTTCTGAATCTCAAGGCTTCTCAAAACAAAGGCTAAATCAAACATGCTGGACATCTAAATATGGAGATTGTGCTCTTAACAACACAACTCTTATGTTTATAGAGTTATTCAGATTGCTCTTTGATTCTGAATTTTCTTTAAAGTTTGAAAGGCTTTCACCATCGGCCGACGTCTCAAGGTAATGGATAAAACTCTAAATATTATCAAACCTTACAATTTATTGAACAAATCAACATGCCATCGCAAATTTTAATTGATTTTTAAAGTGATTAATTTATTCAGAATAAACTCTACCCTTCCTAAAACACATCAGTTGTCTTCTGGTGATTTCGCAACAGGCTTAAGTCAGTTAATCAGAGAAATTATGAGTACATTTGTATTTTTCTCCTTTTTTTAAATCAACTTGCTGCTACACAGGTCTTTGGTTTTAATCTGCACAGCTGCAGGAACTCTTCGGAGTAGTGCTAACTATGTCGCATTGGCTCCTGGATGCCTCCTGACAGTCGTGTGAGAGCGAGACTTTCAGAACCTAGCAAGAAAGCTATATAGTTATTTCATAAATGCGGTGCTATAGGGAACATGCTGAATTTGAGAATGCTTCTATCCTTCCTGAAGAGCTGCATTCCTGAGAGTGCTGTTAGGATTTCTGGTCGTTAAAATAGGTAGATAAAGCTAGCTTAAAATGCTAACTCTGCCTTTTCTTTCAAGTTTCAACCCATTGGTCAACGTTACTTTTGCACAGCGTACAGCTAATAGGCATTCAAAGCAAGAAAGCCATTAGAAATATCTTGAACATTGCTCATTTGGTCTTAAATGATTGAGCTACGTCTTCACTATGCTAGCAAGTTTGGCTAAGGCCTGGTAACAAGCTATTCATTTGATTTGGCTCTGTTGGAGCAAAGGTTGCAACGGGGCTGTAGGTCACATGAATTGTGATGTGGAAAAAGTGAGTCTATTGCATCAATTTCAATATGGCCAAAAACTGCCTCATTTTAACTAAAAATCTGAGTTTTTTTTTTTTCCTAAATCTGTGAATTTGTTTTTGTAATTTAAATTTACTTTGCACATATCTCTGCCTGTTCCTTAAAACGTTGGAATGAATACGTCCACCATACTGTGTGAACTGAGAAACTTGACGCATAGGAAGGCAGGCTCAGAAATCCCAGAGCAAATCCCAATCTGCAAGCAGCAATAATAATAATACTAATAAATCCCTCCAGGCTCCCGCTACGCCAAAGGAAGCAGGGAGTCATGTTGTGGTCGATGAGGTTGGTCAGGGTTTGGGTGTGCAGCCGTTCCCCCGTCCATTAGTGAGCTTTCGTGGGTGCGTAACACAGTGCGACGCTCTGGAAAGCATGAATCGTGTTTGGCCCAATGCCCTCAGTGTGGAGGTGAGAAAGGCTGACTGGCTTGTGTTTGATCTCTACATTAACCTCCATCGATGCCCGTCTGTCATCAAGCAGAAGTTTGTTTTCATTGGGAGAATCGGGAGAAAATGGGTCTCTAATCCTGAATGTAGGAAAGCTAAAGAAAAGGCAAGTAGAGTTCAAAGGCCAACTGCGCCGTGTGAAATCTAATCACTTTAATTGTTATTAGAATAAATAAAAAAACTCCCAAACACATTATTGCATAACCGTGGCAGCAGCGGCGGCCCTAACAGCCAGATGGTTCGTATTTCAGTGAGTCAGTGTGATATCTCGCAGGCTAAACACCACACTGTATTTGCCTAAGGCGGCGGCAAAACGTGTGTTTTCTTAAACTGATACATCATCAAAACAAGACAAGCGATCCGGCCCCGATTGGCATGTTGTGCATAAACACCCCCGGCCCTCCTCAGCCTGGTCCAGCTGAGGGCCGGGGCGGGTCAGGTGCTGTTAGCTTTGGCTGCTGTTCCGAAAGAAAAACACTTGGCGTTGATAAGGACAACTGATTGGCTGGAGGGGAGTTGGACCCAGAGGAGGATAAAAAAGAAAAAGAAATGCCCTCGATTGATACTTAAAATCTTTTTTTTTCTGAATCCTGACAGAAAGCAGATTTTACCCCAATATTACGGACGCTTTGTTGACAGAAGAAAGCCACAAATTACAATGGTGGCAGACTGGATGGAGAGGCAAGTCTCTACATCCAGTGCCTGGAACCGGGTGGCTTTGTCCATTTGTCTCAATGGTCTTCGTTGGGATTTTATGGAATAGAGAGACAAAATGTACGGCGTAATTGTGGAGTGGAAGCAAAACTGGCACAACGAAAAACCTACCAAGAAGCGGCGGCCCACCAGGGTCCGTTAGGTTCGACCAGTGGCGCAACTACACATTATTCAGGTGGATGCAAAACATCCCCCCCCGCTCCCGAAGGAAGTTGCATCGGGTCAGGGCTAAGGAGCTCGTCTCTCTCCCCCACCCCCCCCATCCCCAGAGGCGATGACACGTGAAAGGTAAGGAGTGTAAGGCACGCTGAAGTGCAAGGGAAAACATCATTGGCACACTGCCCCCTTCAGACGGGGTTTTGGCGCCCCCTCTGGTGCCGCACCCCTATGCGTTGCATGCGCTGCATACCCACCTTTTACGCCACTGGGTCTGACAGAGTTTCCAGCCCAAAAACGACACAAAAATGAGACAACTTTAAAAAAACAGTTAAATCTCAACTTGTAATTAAATCCATGCTGATAGCGCTATAATGTTTACATAAATGACAACTACTTTGAAGGCTGCACAGTGGCGCAGTTGGTAGAGCTGTTGCCTTGCAGCAAGAAGGTTCTGGGTTCGATTCCCAGCCCCGGCCTTTCTGCATGGAGTTTGCATGTTCTCCCTGTGCATGCGTGGGTTTTCTCCGGGTACTCCGGTTTCCTCCCACAGTCCAAAAACATGACTGTTAGGTTAATTGGTCTCTCCAAATTGTCCCTAGGTGTGTGTGTGCATGGTTGTTTGTCCTGTGTGTCTCTGTGTTGCCCTGCGACAGACTGGCGACCTGTCCAGAGTGAACCCCGCCTCTCGCCCGGAACGTTAGCTGGAGATAGGCACCAGCAACCCTCCCGACCCCACCAAGGGACAAGGGTGTCAAGAAAATGGATGGATGGACAACTACTTTGAAAATAAATTTCATTTAAGCTTTCTAAACATCCACCAAATATTGTGAAAAGCAAACAATTCATTGAAACTTGTGGTTTTAATGTTGTAAAATGTGCCTATGGGGCGATCACTGAATAAAACCAAAAATGAATAAAAGTTGTAAGCAGCACTTAGTGGCTGTAGCACCTTGTTCGGGCTGCAACTAATGATTCTTCTTGTAATCGATTATTCTGACGATTAATCGGGTAAAAAAATGTATTTCAGTCAACAAATTTTTCAATATAACCTTTTCAGCAGTTTTGATACAGTATTCCTAACACATTAAAATATGTAAATAAATAATTCCCTTTTTAAGTAAGTAAATAAACATTTTATTGCCTAAAATCCAGCACTTGTTAAGTGAATTTGAACATGTTGGATATAAATGCCACATGTCTGTACGTTATATTTTCCAGCAAATTGTCAGTTTTTCAGTCTGTGTGCTGTATTCTTTCTGACAGATGGACAAATCGAAGAAAGCCTAAACCAATCAACAGCGTGTGGCTACGATAGTTAGGTTCGTTAAAACCAGAACCCAGAAAAATTCTTCCAGCTGAGCCATAGGTGGTCGCTACCAGAAGCATCCAATCCAAAAGATCAAGGCGTTGGTCGGTTCCCATCCAGATGACGTCTGCACAGCTAGACGTCATCTGGACAAACAAACACAAATCATTCCAAGTCCGGTCCCGCTCCATCGGGGGGCCAGACCATCCCGTCTCGGAGCGGCCCTGAGCACCACTCCGCCTCAACTGTCATCCTGTAACGTAAACCTGCTGACAAGCAGCTTGCCAAATGTTTGGAGTCAAACTCGCCTCTCCGCCTCTTCCAGTGATTTCAAGATAACAAACATGAACTCTGCTGGAACAATGCAGGGCACCAACCTGTGGGTTAAGAGTGTTTCTGCAGCACTTTTCCGCATTTATTTTATCCATGTAACAAAAGCAAATGAAAGGTTCATTAAAAGCAGATAATCATAAGGAAGTGGCACAGAGAGATCGACGAGTCAACGACGTTCCACCAGAGGATAAATCAGGTCGCATTTGGTTTCTGCTTTGCATGCGGCGTAACGGACGAAACAGAAAACCAGGACTCGGTTCCAGATGTCCATCAAGAGTGTGGTTTAAAAGTCCAGTAATGTAACACAGCAGGGTGCTAATTATTCCTAAACTATTCATTTATTGTAGCTGAACCGGTTTGATAAAAATGCCAATAGCGGCGTTTGTGCATAGATATATTGTGTGTGTGTGTGTGTGTGTGCGTGTGTCGTGTGTGTGCGTGTGTGTGCGTGTGTGCGCGCGTGTGTAATAACGCTTGCGGTGCCGGAGGGCCAACAGTCAGAAACGAGACGACCCGGCCGTCGGCACGCACCGGATTGGCACTTTTGTGATCTCCACTGACAGTTTACACGCTCATTTACTGCTCTCTTTGCTCAGGTTTCAGCTAACAGCAACTTGCCAGAGCACATCAGCTTTTCAGCATGAAGGAGACAAGATCTGACAGCTACAGCGATATAAGCTAGCCTATCGACAATCATCTCCTTGTAGCATCATCATTTATGTTCCCTCTCCCCGGCAGTTTCTGTCTCACTTCTGAACGAAACACACACAGATTAACAAGTGGTTTGAAAGATAATGGCACTTCATGAGCATAAAACACAGTGATTCACAAAGCAGCTCAAGCTTTGTCACTGTACAGCTGCAGTGTGTTTTATTGGGATTTAAATTAAATCCCAATAAAGGACACCATGAAATCACTGAAAATGTAAAAAGTAGAATTAATACTGAGTCGCTAGTAACTTTGCACATCTGGGATTTTGGCTCCTTCTTATTCGGAAAAAAGTTCAAACTCAGTCAGACTGAAGGCAAAATCTGTGGATATCAGTTTCACGTCTCGTCAAGGACGCTCAGTTGGTTTTAGGTCAGGACTTTTTAACATGAACATGCACTACTCTACCTCCAGAAACAAGGGGAAAGTGGAACGTGAGTGTGCAGAAGCTGTGATCAACTCTTTGATGATGTCATTTTGTGCGTCTACTTTGCACAACCAGTTTCTCTGAAATCTCTTGGTATCCTTGCTCGTTGCAGGTGCCCTGTCGTGAACTCTGGTGAAATTGGTGTAAATATGTGAATGTCAAACGAACCGGAGACCACTAGTAGGAAGTGGACTATAGTGCAGAGCTTTCTGGGTAAATACAACCAAAACAAATGCAGGCATCAGATGCTAATAGGAGAAATGGCTCGTGGTATTTTACCAAAGTCAAAAGAGAAATCCTACATCCACAACATCTGACGCCACTCCATTTGTATTTACAGGTTGTAAAGAAGGAAGTTGCGCTCAGTGTCTTCTTTTGAGGTTTTTGTGATGAGTGCTTTAGTGGTTCTTGGTGCAACGCCACCTCAGGTTAGGAGGGGAACAGGTTCCTCAAGGCGTTTGTATCATGTGACACAGTGCGGTGTGAAAATTTAACATATGTTCCAATTTTGGTCCCCAATTAAACAGAGTCTACTGGACTATCAGGTTGGAGAAAAAAACTCAAACTCAACACTTTGAATTAATTAACTAAAACAACATTTAATTTCCCTTTGGGATAAATAAAGTATTTCTGACTTGAATTGAAAACAACCAAAGAAACCTGTACGGTCTTCACGGAAAACCTGACAAGCTCACAAGAGTTACGGTGAAGAGCAGCTAATAGCAGGTCATCACCGTCGTAGTCATCATCTGAAGGCAACTGGTTGTGTTTTTTATTTAGAAGCATCAGCGTTAAGGGGGTTGAAAAATTGAGACCACCGAGTTCTGACTAAATGTGTTACCAAAGCCAAGCTGAAACTAACCTGCCACCCTTTCTACCTGAACTTTTTGCCTTTAAGAAAGCTAATCTGGCGTAGCTGCATATTTACAGAAGAAAGGTATACATTTATTATTAAGAACAGGAAAAGTTCCTAGCTTAGGAGCTTTTCTTTTCGTAGCATGGCAACGCTAAAACACGCTTTCAGGAACGTTTAGAAGACAACGGGAGTAAACATTAACAGAACGCCTCTTTGTTCCTTCTGTAGCAACAGATTTTCCTCCCCATACATTTTGCTATGTTATTCTTCCTCTGTCAGCGTGGCAGCCTTTGATGCTAGTGCTCTTTATCAGTGGCTGCCACCAGAAGGGCACCTGCCCTGCCTTTACACATCAAAGTAAGTCTGAAGCCTCTCCTATCTGTCTCTGATTGCGCTGCAGCCGATCCAGAGCGTCTCACTATTCAGGAAGTCGTTCGTTCTGACACACGAATGAAGCTCAGCTACGGCAGCGGTTCCTTTGAAACGGAGACAAGAGAGGCTGTTTGGCCCCTTTGCTCCACCGGCCCAATTTATCACAAACATAAAAGCATTTCTGAGTGGAGTGCAAGCTGTACAGTGATAGTGATGCATCAAGTGACTTCAGTGTGTGTCAAAATGCTGGAGGCAAACAAGTTCAAATCAGTCCATATGTAAGAGCAGAAGGCGAGTAAAGTCAAGAAAAGCAAGAAAAGTAAGAAAAGAAAAACTGAAAAAAAGGGAAAAGTGAAAAAGGAGAAAGAAAGTAAATTGTGAAATACGGTAAGTTAAGGAATATAAAAAAGTCTTTAGAAAAAAGGAAGAGAAAAACTAAAGTAAAGCAAAGGATAGGAATGGATAGCAAAGGGCAAACAATATAAAATAAAACAAGGAGAGAAAAGAGGGTAAATAGTACAGTAAAAAATAGGACACAAAGAACAATTAAGAAAGGAAAGAAAAATAAAAGACAAAGAATCAAGAAAAATGTAAGCAAACTAGAAAAAGTAAAGGTTAGAATAACATAGAAGAAGAAAGTAAAGCTAAATAAAATAGGTAAAAACAAGGAACTGAAAACAGTGAAACTGTAGAGCAAAATAGAGAAAAGCATTTAAAAAAAAAAGAAATATGAAGGAGAGCTAATTCTGAACCTGCTCCAGCTTGAAGATGTGTTGGTTGAAGTAGTGTTGGAGACGCTCGTTAGCGAAGTTGATGCAGAACTGTTCGAAGCTGTTGTTCTCGTAATCCTCAAAGCCGAAGATGTCCAGCACTCCTATGGAGAGGATCTGCAGGAAAAACATTAAAATTAAAAATGAAAGAAAAAGAAACAAACAGATCAGGCATTTTTCAACTTATAGAGTTTCGTAGAATATGTTCCAACACTGCAAACGTCAGAGAAATTTATGGTGCTTTATGATCCTCTGGTGCATTTTTATTTGGATGATTTTAATGGTGGATTTCTTTCTTCTTTTTATTTCCTACTCTGTTCTTTACGGCTCCCGCTCTGCAGTTTGCTCTCTGGACGTCAGATAGATTCATGCAGTCATTCATCACTCCCACCTCTGGGAGGCAGTCACTCGGAGAAGGCCTTTAATTATGAAATGGACTACATAAGCCGTTTCCAATTTCATTTCACTTACTTTAATTCTATCTGTCCATGTTTTATTTCTCTCTCAAAGCCAGTTTTTGTATTTTTAAACCAAAAATATGCCAACACAGGTTGAACATATAAACTCAACAAGAGAACTGTGACCTTGACACAAAGTGCAACCTCATTGGCTCCAGATGAACACGCGCATGCACACACACACAGATGATGTCAGTGCACACACAATACACTGTAGGGAGTAAAATGAGCTGAGGGGAACTTGATGCCATCTGTCCAAATGCCCCTGGCACAGACTGATGAATGTATACATACACACACACAAGCAAGCACACACACGGTTTCTAATTTGTTAGATGCTCCCACTGGGCACAACTTGCTGGCTGCCAATCCAACATGCAAATAGCAAAGAGGAAGACGAAAAACCAGAGAAATAAAATGCCGACAGACAGGAGGACGAAACAACCAGGCTGACATCTAAATGTTTCTCCATCAACACGTTAGACTGATTTTACAGCACAAAACACAACTACGCCCTATTACACAAACCCTGCAACGTGACATTACGTACACAAGATCCTGCCCCCAGCTGTAAAGTTGTCAAGGCGCTAAATCTTAAATGTGTGTGTGATATATAAAAGAAAAATGGATGCATTGATTGCGACTGTCATAAGTTTTACTTAAAAAAAAGCATAGGGAGAAGGAAGTAGGTTAGCTATGCTAGCTTGACTTTGACAAATGTTAATGAAAAACTGAATTTGTTGCGGAATTTATGTTCGAAGCATTAGCTGATTCTTTATCATTTTAAACCAGTTATTAAAAGCCACAAGTTGCAGACCTCTGAAGCAAAACTTCAGAGGTCTGAAGATTTTGCTTATGATTCTTTCATAAGGATTCCTTATGTAAAAGCTCAGTGGGTTCATCTCATTTTACTTCCTGCATCAACTATCCATGTTCCAGAGAACAATGAGAAAAGCATGTCGCCTACATCAACGTAAAGTGTTGGACAAAGTAACTTCACGGTTCCACTTCTGTTCCAGGTCTGATTCTGTAGTTATGCATTCACACACTGCATCAGGAGGCGTCGGTTTTTGAGCCCACCTTGGAGCTGTCCTCCAGGTCCTTGTTGTTGAGCAGGGCGTGGTTCGTCCTGAACACGATCCAGTCAAACAGCGCGCTGTACAGAGACTTGGCCATCGAGTCTCTCACTGTGTTGGCCTAAAAACAGATTCATGAGGTTAGTTTCCGTCAAACAAGAACACGCATAAACTAGTGTTGAATGACTTTGTTTGAAAATGTAAAGTTCTCAGCAACAAAAAGTCAGTATTGGCTAAAAAAAGCTCCAGGAGTTAAATCACAAATCTTGATCTTTGATAGGCCGGTCATAATAACAAATCTTATTGGATGATAAATTGTCTAATAAATTATTGCAATAAACAATTTACATTGTAATTTTTTGAGACCATTTTCAACTAATATAATAATAATAATGTCATATCAATGTGAGTACACCCTCTTAAAGATCAAAAAACCTCAATGTCTAAAAAACATTTAACACTGGGAAACACTTTAAATATCCAAAATAAATAAAACACTAACTAAAAAGACTGATGAAGTCTTTGCAACCAAAACATACAATCCAGCTTTGACAAGGAAAACAGGCAAAAGTGGCAGGTACTGCAAACTAATTAACTACTTCGTACCAGGTGTTAAATGTTTGCAGTGTTTCTCAAAATGGCGGCTTTTCAATCTCATTTTAACTTATCAAGCGATTTATTGATTCATTGCTTATTGTGACAAACTTTGTCCTTGATTTACCAAACCAAATGCTCTGCACTTCAACATCATTGGTCCTTAATAAACTGGAATGTTTCCCAATTTACACCCTACTATAGTTTACCCTGCTAGCTAGCTCCAGACATCCACATTCCCACAGCAACCCAGAAAGCTTTGTCACCGTAATGTTTCTCTTATATGATGAATCGACTGATCCATTCATTCCTTTTGAGGGCTGACTTTCCATAGCGCCTCTGTGCTGATAGACACAGAGACCAGCTGTGCAACCAAAAAAACACTCTTCATTCGGATCTATTCACAAGAAGCGGCCAGCCTGAGAGATCAGGTACACACAGAAATGGAAACAAAGACGCTCATCTCATACAGCCCATGTTTTCTTTCTCTTCTCTGGAAGTGAATCAGTGGGACTAAAGCTGTGCAGGAACGGGAGGAAGAAATGTCCCAGTGAGTCAACCGTCGGGACCGAATGATGGAAAGAAAAGGTCTGAGAAAAGAAATTTACTGTCAGACCAGTGGCCATTATTTCATGGGTAACAGATGATTAAAAAAGTCTTTTGGCCCACTCTGGCACAATTACTTTACTAGTTTATTAATGTACACTTTTCCTATTAGAAGTAGTTACATGATATAAAAAAAAAACAGATCCAAATTTACTGAAATGCTAAATAAATTTAAAAAGTAGGACAGTAAAATATTCGAGTATCTTTCCTTCTAGTCACGACTCGCTGTTCCATATAGTCTTAGCTGAAATGCATAGATCATAATATTTATTTCTCTATATCGTATTCGTGTTACTTGTTTTGTTCCAGAGAGAATCACCAGATCTTCTTTATTTACTATAAATTTACAGAATGTCAACAATGTTCTCATTTCCAAACTTTACCAAAATATTTCTGCAAAACAAATATCAAAAGTCCTACTTTCGTTAGCTTTAGCATTAGCATTAGAACAAGTAAAATCTGGTGTCCAGATTAATATTTATGGTTTTTAGAAATGTTTATTTTTTTAAAAGAAGTTCTCTTTTTTTCTGGCACTGTATCTTGTTTTATTGAAAGAGCCTGAAATGTAAGATAAACCACAAAGAAGTGTGAGAAACAGAGAGCTTATTTAAAAATAATCTTCAAATAACTATTCTTATATTTGTCAAAATTTTACAAATATGAGAAAGTCAACAGACCTTTACCAATTAAAAAAAAAAATCATTCTTTAGTTAGCGTTAGCACCAGGACGAGTTAAATCCAGCGTCCCTCAGGGATCATCTCTGCTTCATTCAGATTTTAATTCATGGTTTTCTAAAGGTTTTATAAAAACATAAAAAGTTTCCCCATTTCCTCGAAGTGGACAAACTCACCCCAATGACTTGGAGTTTGTCTAAAGTAGGGAACCTGACATGTAGGATAAAACAAGTCTAGGATTGATTGAACAACGGAGACGGCTCTTTTAGCGACACATAAGATGAATAAAAAAGTGTGGGTTTTTTATTGCTTACTGTGGCTCCAGAGCAGGTGCTCCAACTTTCAATGACTCCCAGACAAGAGCAGTCAGCTCTCATGATGAAGTAAAACTGCACTCTTAAGAGCCGTCTCTTCGCTCCTGCATTATTGATCACTTCAGATATTTTTAGTCAACGTCTCTGAACCAACACGGTTATGCAAGACCATTATAAATAAATTAATGCTTCAAAAACCGAACTGCATTCTGGATGCCACAGTGGGACTGCCAGGTTGATAGATTGGATGTGGCATGCTCACTGAGCATGTACCATCGCTGTGTTTCGCTGTGTAATTTAATTATTCAACACATTGGGAACAGCCAAGAACCAGGAAGTGACACGGCTGGAAACAAACGAGTTTTGCTAAAGGGCCACCCAAGAAACGTACAGAACATCAAAAACAAAAACAAAAACACAGGACTCCGTCAGAGACGACTGTAAACTGGAATGGTTGTAGCCGGTAAACCAGCTCCTGCTGGTATTTGTAATTATATGGCTCTGGGAGGGGAAGTAATTTGTCTCCGTCTCTGTTTCCACCCTTTTCTTTTTCCTCTGTCTGAAAGTCACAGGGGGTGTTGAGCAGCAGCATGAGTTCCCTCTGCACGTGGCCTGGAGGCCAGGCGGTTTGGGCTTGCTTCGCTTAGAGGAGGGCGATGCGGACTGGAAGCTTTATCACGATATTTGGCATGACTGTGATAACGATAAAAGTGACAATAAAAAAACATTTATTACTCCTTTTTTAGGTAACTGTATTCCTCCTTTTTGTAATGAGCTTCTTTAAGACACCAGTCATGTAAAATAATGTGATTTGTAAATTCTTTGAATCATGTTTTCAAATTCATTGATGCTTTCATTGACCAAACAATGGAGAAAATAGTAAAAATAATACATATAACAGCAACCGTTTTTGTGGGTTTAAAATTTCATTAATTGGATTTTATAGTTGTCACAATAAAATTGACTCTTATGATGAGAAATTTGTCTTGATAAACGATGCAATAAAATCCCACCCATGAAATGTACAATCAGCAAGATTGTTCATTTGTTAAGTAATTACAGTCAGAAAACTTATAACTGTGTAAAAAAGTGAAACATAGATCACGGTTGGTCCTTTTACTGGTTTTCCAAAGATGATATGTAATTTTAAAACCAATATTTCTGAAACAAGAGCCGTCGAGTCGAGCCGAGCCTGCTAGAAACAGGAAGTACTTCTGTCTATGGATGTTGCCGCCACTCTGTACGGCTGAAAGCAAATGACAGATTTTTCCTTCAGGTGAAACACTTCCAATCAAAGTGAACCTTTGAAGCAAAGACCATATTTTCAAAACATGGCTGAGCTTTATGGAAGCAAAGAAGTTGGGAGAATGTGGGAGCTTTTGATGGTCACCACAGAGCGCTTATAAACACCTAAACAAGATGCCGGTTTGCTAGGTCTCCAAACGACATTTCCCATGAAAAATCCACAAATATCTTCGCTTTACAAACTACAGTCTGAGAGATAAACTTTCCTATCACTCCGATTGTCTCTGTTAGCCATTCATTTCTAAGTTGGTTGGTACACAGTACACATGGAGACTGCTTGGCAACTTTCAGCTGCGTTTTAGGCTGGTTTTCGTTCGATTTGTTTCCCTACGCCACATACCTTCACTTAGCCTCCAAGAAAAGGTTAAACCAAGTTTCCAATCCCAGTCATGATTATTGATCGTCTGATGACTTAGGCACGCAGGAAGGTAAATATACTTAGATTGGAGCAGAAACACATTTAGTTTGTGGTTGACTTCTTATAAAACGATGATTATAAAGCCTAACAAGATTTGAGTAAAAGTTATTAATACTAAACTAAAATAGTGATTGGTAAATGTAAATATTATCATGTTTTCACACATGAAAGTTAGAGATTTGCTCTCCACTCATGTCTTCCTAGCTGAAGCTAAAGACAGTTTGATCTTAAAAATAAGAGCAAGATGCACAGGAAGAGGCAGGAAGTGATGCAAATGGTCTGTGGTTGGAATCGCCTTCAGTTCTTCACAGGAACTCTAATGCAGCCAACAGAGCGCCTCGATAACTATTACTTGACATTAAGAGTGTCTTTTAACGGATCCACAATATCTCACAAGCGCACATCATCATGGTAGATGAACTACTGTGTTCAAACAGTAGTTTGAACACAAACTACTGTTTGAACACAGTAGTTTGTGTTCAAACTACTATGTGAAACATACACCAGTGATGTTTCACAGGAAATCTGTTTATAGCTGGCAGGAAAATGACCAATTCAGAGGAAAATTACATTCTGAAGCATCGTTTCTAACATACCTCTGGTAGGTTGCAGACTACCTAGCAATCAGTAACAATATTAGCAATTGTTAATATTGCTAATTTTGTTCGGGTATATTAGACACAAAGCTAGGTAGCGAGCTGGTTAGCTGAGCTGCGTCTGTTAAGGGTAAGTGTGAAGTTTAAAAACCATCTTGCAACAACATTTTTGCACTAAGCAAACATTGTGAGCATCTTACGGCAACGCTGGCTAACGACGTTAAAGCTAGCATCTGGCATGTAGCTTCTACAAAGGTAAAGGAATATTACTTCATTTAATTTTTCAATTAATCAATCAAATTTTATTTGTATAGCACATTTCAGCAGCAAAGCATTTCAACGTGCTTTACATAAAATAAAAACAGCATGTGACATTGAATGAAGAGTGAGAAAGAGAAAAATCTTTAAAAAAGAAAGAGAAAAAAGATTAAAAAAGATAAAAATGCAACCCTTTTTTGATTTCAGTTAACCGCTGTTTAACTGGGACTCTAACCCGCTGGGAATTTAGTTAAAAACACTGTTTGACAAGGACTCCAACCTCTAGGTTTTCGGACTTTAGTTGAAATGCCGTCAACTGGGACTCCAACCCTTCGGCCTTTAGTCAAAATGCCGTTTGACAAGGACTCTAACGTTTCTACTTTTAGTCAAAACGCCATTTGACAAGGACTCTAACCTTTATAATTTTTTATATTTTATTGTGTTAGTTGAAACGCCGTCAACTTTAGTTAAACGTCGTTTAACTGGGATGTTTTCCAGGGGGGCTATGCATCATTAAAAACGTAGACAGTAAGAAAGAGAAATAAAAAGAAATGAATAAATAGATAAAAAGTAAAGCTAAAAACATTAAAAATATTGAAGAGATCAAAAACCACACTCTAACCCTAATAAGCAACTCTAAACAGGTGGGTTTTGAGTTGAGATTTAAACTGTAAACCAGTGTTTCAGCTGTTTTACAGTTTTCTGGAAGTTTGTTCCAAATTTGTGGTCCGTAGAAACTGAATGCTGCTTCTCCTCATTTGGTTCTGGTTCTGGGGATGCAGAGCAGACCAGAACCAGAAGATTTGAGGGGTTTAGACAGTTGGTACAGCAATAACAGATCTTTAATGTATTGTGGTGCTCAACCGTTCAGTGATTTATAAACTAACAATATTTTAAAGTCTATTCTTCGAGCTACAGGGAGCCAGTGTAGGGACTTTAAAACTGGTGTTATGTCTCTATCTTCCAGGTTTTAGTGAGAACATGAGCAGCAGTGTTCTGGATCAGCTGCAGCTGTTTGATTGATTTATTAGTCAAACCTGTGAAGACGCTGTTGCAGTAATCAATGATAAACGCATGGATGAATTTCTCTAGATCTCGCTGAGACATAAGTCCTCTAATCCTGGAGATGTTCTTCAGGTGATAGAAGGCCAACTTTGTGACTGACTTAATGTGGCTCTGAAGGTTCAGGTCAGAGTCCATCACTACTCCCAGGTTTCGGGCTGATCGTTGGTTTTCAGTTGTAATAACTGAAGCTGTGCATTGATTCTAGTTTGCTCCTCTTTAGGTCTAAAGATAATAACTTCAGTTTTGCTTTGGTTCAGCTGGAGAAAGTGTTGGCACATCCATACTTTGATCTATTCTAAACATTTGTTCAGTGATTGGATGGGTTCGGAGTCACCTAGTGACATTGTGATGTAGAGCTGTGTATCATCTGCATAGTTATGGTAGCTAATCTTATTTCCTGTTATAACCTGAGCCAGTGGGAGCCCTTGGGGTACCCCACATGTGACCTTTGACCTCTCTGATAAGAAGTTTCCGATTGAAACAAAGAAACCCCTGTTCTTTATGTAAGAATCAAACCAGTTGAGCACTGGACCGGAGAGTCTGACCCAACTCTCCAGTCGATTCACTAAAATGTCATGGTCAAAAATAAATACTGGAATTTTAAAGAATTCCAGTATTTATTTATCTAAAATACGTAGCCTACTTACATTTTGAAGCCGTTTTAAATAACTGGAGTTCTGACCAGCAAAGGTAATTGAGGAACCAAGTCCATCTGCCCATCTTCCTACACAGAGAAAGAAAAATAATCTCCAAAGTGCTACGAGAGAGTTATTTCAAAGATTTCAGCGCGACGTTTGCATCTGGGGTAAAGATGAATTTATTTGAAGTCTTTATTTTAGCACAGCTCCTCGTTGAAATGTATAGAGTCCTGAACTGAGACAGGACTGTTTAGCCTGACTCAACAGCAGGCTGCCTGATCGATTCAGCCAGTTTCAAGCTTCTTGGCTAAAGTTTGGGAAACGCCGAGCTCTGCTGAGGTTCATGTACTCACACTCTAGACACTCCTGTCCAAATCTCCCTGAGACAATGTGGGTGGATGGGACAGCTGCCTAGCACACTTTCTCAAACATTCTTATCCAAGTAGGAAGAAATTATTTCTGAGAAGAGACCACAACTGTTGCCAGGTTCCTTTTTTTTCTCCCCCCACATTTCCTTTGTATAAAAACAGGCGTGTTATGGATTCCACAGGTGGCCTCCACTCGCTCCCACGGCCCTCGGTCAAGCTGGGGCAAACTTTTACTTTCGTTACTCCTGAAGTGAGTTTCATCTCTTCATCAAGACCAGTTTGAATGTCTGTTTTAATGTAATCTGTCTTCTGTGTATGGTCTGATTCGTGGAAGTTGGGCTCTTTTCATTTTGGGGGATTTTACACACAATGATTGAATTATCAACAAGGAGATGCAGTTTCCTCTTTGCACTCCAGATAATCCAGAGTCCTGATTTCTTCTTATGCTCTCCCTATAGGATCCAGGCCCATGGAGAAATACCTTGATTTTCAGTCTTACTAGATTTTCGTTTTACTGCTGAGTATGTTGACAAGCTAAATATGGCTCCTCATCCAGCCATGTTGCCACTTCCTAATTGAAGGGAGTCTCTGTGTCGCATCCTATTTATTCCCCAAGGAAACAAAAGGTCAAAAAGTTAGTCATGCTAACCCTAAAGCGCTAATCACAAACATTAGTTCTGCTATTGCTAAAGCCCTAAACCTGGAAGCTAACGCTAAAGCGCCAACTTCGATTCACATTTTATCTGCCTATAAATGGTTATATCTTTAATACCTTTAGATATTGTATTTGTGTATGTTTTATTTTATTTCTGTATATTTCTTTTTTTAAATAATGTTACTGGGAGGGAAAAAAGAGAACACAATAAGAGGAAACAGAGTCATCATCCCCTTCAAAGTAAGAGCATGAATATAAACATCTGGCTACTTGAAGAACTGATAACAGTTGATAAGCAAAACTTTAATGCAAATGTCGAACTTTATTCAAATGAAAGTTTTCAGAAATTAGTGCTTTGGAAATTTGTATTTAGAAGAAGTCAAGTGCGCTAAACAGTTTCAAAGTTAGCATAAGCGCTAAGTGAAACATTACCTCCACTGTTAGTGCATTAACAGAAGTGTGCCCACCACTGTTTACTACAAATCAGAAATTCCTTGAAACTCCAACTACACTGAAGAAGTAAAACACAGGATTAAAAATTACCATATTTTTCACTATAACTAAGAACAAAATATTTTTTTCTAAATTTTCCAGCTTGAGACTTAGTGCAATGATGCAATGTTAGTGCATTTATTACAAACCTACTTACATATCTTTACAAGGGGTGCTAATGAATATGACCAGCAATCTAAACAAAAAAACAGACCACTGTTCTTGTATTTTTTTTTAATTATTGTTGTTAATTTTGCCTCTCTGTCTCACTCGCTCTACTTTCTAGCCAACACCCTCACCATGAGAACCTTTCTCACAAGAGGCCTCGGTACAAAGTTTATCACAGAGGCCACTCTCACACACACAGAGTACAAAAGGTCACATTTCTGATCAAATTGTTGGAGCCTCTGCTACACGCCGCTTTGGAAAAAGTGAATTTGTGTGTGACCGACGGAGACAGAGAGAGAGACAGACATGCTGAACAAGAATCTGGTTTCTGGCTTCTGTGCTGTATATTCCAGTGGAGGTTGCACATTCCTAAGAAAAGAGCACATGACTATGGCGAGGTGTGTGTGTGTGTGCGTGCGTGTGGTGGGGGGATAATAGGGGAAACTATTGTTTAGCTAAATTGTAGCTGGGATGGCTAACAGGCAATCTACATGTAATGTCTCCTTCCTCAGACAAAAGACCCAGCAGCCACAAACATGAGCTCAAGTTCTCCGTCTTCAGACCGTTTAGCAGCAGAAAGATAAACGGAGAGAGCTGAACGTTAATGTCCAGTGATAATCATCACCAGAGTCTATCTGGGTCAACTAAGGCACCCAGGAGGTTAAATACTGCACAGACGGTGGGTCCACGGGGCTAATGTGTTTAGGAACGCTACCACTGCTTTACTCCACAGGAAACAGGAAGTTGCAGAGGAAGAGACCCCCATCAAAGAGACCGAGAGAGGCAGCAGGGGCCGGGGGAATGCCACAACAAAACTCCTCAGACAAGCACCAAGTCTTTGACACACCGACTACTAACCTCCCCTACAGTTCATATTGAAATGTTGCCGCAATTAAACTCTTTTCGGTTCTTGGTAGTGATGCTAGGAATGTGGTGCGCCACCATGACAGTGGTGCTGCTGCGTTCACAGAAAGAATCACCTCTGCCAGTTTGTAGGGAACGATGAGCCTCTCACCGACAGTCACCGTCTTTCTGGTTGTCAGGGCTTCAAGTAGCATTTCCTCTTTCACCTGGAAAACAAACAGTGATGAATAAAACAAACCCTGACTTTAATACGTTCTATTTGAATTTGATAAGACACAACATAAAGCAGCATGTAATTGTTCACCAATTACAGCTGCAAGTCTTTTGGTGTACATTTCTAAATGCTTTGATATGAACCAGATGTGGGCTACTTATAATCCGGTGTCCAGTGGGATTTTTAGATGTTTCCCTTCTTCAATTCCTGAAAACAGAGGCTGAATTCACACTGGTTCTGTTTAGTTCGCTTTAATCAATTTGCAGTTCGACTGCCTAGAAAGTCCAGTTTGTTTGGTGAGGTGTGAACCCGTAACCAAACTGTTGCAGACCGAAGCAAAGAACTCTGGATCCGCCTATGCCCAAGTCTCTGTCCAGTTGAAGTGAACTCTGGTGCAGTTCACATGCATATGTGCACGGAAGCAGATCAGAATCCACACCAGAAGCAGGAAGTGGACTGCAGCGCAAGGCATTCTGGGTAAACACAACCAAAGATGTGAGTCTAGAGCTGGTGAGAGAAACGGTTCATGGTCATTTGAAAAAACAAAAGTGAAATCCAACAACCACTGAAATCTGACACTGCTTCATTTTTGTTTATATTTTCTGAAGAAGGAAGTTGTGCTCAGCTTCTTTGCCGTTTCTTTCAGTGGTTCTAGGTGCAGCTCCACCACAGAGGAAAGGGGATGAACAGGTTTTTCAAAGGAATTTAATCATTTGACTCGGTGAAAGAAAACCACACCAGCTGAAGATATAACAAAAGTTGTGACAGAGTTTACTGGACCATCAGGTGTGAAAACGCCCAGATTCTCCCGTCTGACCTCTGCAGCTCCTCCAGCGTGTTCAATAACAGCTAAACAGTGATTCTCTTTTAGTTTTAGGTTTCTTCGTGTCTCTATCACTTTCTGATTTTGATATAAAATGCCCTCAAAGGCAGTTCTTTCCATATCAGTCACCATCGTGACACTTAATGTCATGTTGGAGGTCGTTAAGGGTCACGTTAACGACCCTCAACCCAAACCCGAGCCACAGCGCTTCCATCTAACACCGCTGACCGAGAATAGCCTGTGAGCGCTGCTCTGTACGCACGTAGGACAATTGAATGTGGCCTGTGGCGGACTTGGCCCTGACGACAGGGGCCACAGTGGGAGCAGCAGATGTCACTGCACACATCTCCTCTATCGGCAGGGATTATGGGAGAGAGACCAACAGCTGCTGCTGCTGCTCAGCCTCCGTGTGTTTGTGTGGACACATCTCTAATGTCTTTATGTAAGAAACGGAGTGGGTTGGCATTTTAGTTAACTCAGTGAAGGGGTCCATTTTGGTGAAGGGCTTTGATAGGGACAGAAGTGGGTTGAGGACACTGGAGGAGTGGTGTGTGTGTGTGTGTGTGTGTGTGTGTGTGTGTGTGTGTGTGTGTGTGTGTGTGTGCGCGTGTGTGTGTAGTGAGTAAATCACAGGGGGTGGTATAATCAGACTACGTTTCACACTGCCTGGTAATCCCTCGGCTAGGAGCAAAGCCTATTCTGCTTGCCGGTGATTGGTCTTTAGACGATATGTTTCTGAGTTTTTTGTTGCCTGGTAACTGGCTTAGCGTTCTGCCATCATCACCGCCCTAATAGCTCAACACTCAGGAGTTTTACAAGCTCTGGTTTGGAGGTTTTGTTTCAAGTCTTTCCAAAGTTTTTTGAACTCCTTGAATCAGGAGTAACCCTATATCTTACAGATGCTACGTGTCACTGCTCTGGTTTTCACTCTGCACTGAAACCCTTTTTGCCAATCAGTCAACTTCAAACCTCGGATCAGATTTGACAGCCATCCGTCGGCCCACACGAGTCACACTTCCTCTTCCAGATTTGCCTCCACAGGAAGCAGGAAGTCCAAGTCAGCTCCATTTACCTCAATTCTTACTCTTTCAGAAAGGAAAAAAAGTCCCCTAGTTTACATCCACTTGACACATTGAACCAAAACGGACGACTCGTGAGTTTTAAGATGCAGAAAACAACAATTTCTGTTGTCATTCTAGTCCACTGGTCATGAATCACAGTTCAAAGAAAAGTATTAGCTTTTGTTTTAACTTCTGATGTTTTTCTTTTTGTTCCACTATAAATGTTTCTAGATAATCATATTTTAATATAAGACAAACGTCACCTGAGTGAAAAGAAAATGTAGTTTTCATTTATAAAAAAGGAAAAAGGAAATCCAAACCAAGCAGGCTCTTGCTGCGAAAGCAAACCCAATACCTGCAGTACTGGTTGACTATAGTCAACAATT
Source organism: Poecilia picta (assembly GCA_033032245.1). NCBI lineage: Eukaryota > Metazoa > Chordata > Actinopteri > Cyprinodontiformes > Poeciliidae > Poecilia > Poecilia picta. Next base: position 6,485,085 of record CM065358.1, read on the forward strand.
GTCTTAAAACATCCCTTCTGTAAAAAAAAAAAAAAAATTACAAAACAAATAAAAAGACAGCCTCCCTCCTCACTCTATGGCTTCATAATGCATCTGTAAGCGTCGTCTCCTCAACGGTTGCTCGAAGCGAGCTCCAAACGTCTCAATGGGCCCTTTCCTCGGTGCGGGCTGACTAATTAAGCTGGAAATTAAAACATTGGTCGCTGAGCATGTGGCCGGCATGTGGCTCGGCTTACGTCAATGCTACTCTGAATCTCCGGAGACAGAGAAAGAGTGGGGGGTCAGAGAGTCCAGTCTGGATGCTGGGACCCTGGCATGCTCTCCGCAGTCATAACATCCCCGCGGCGATGTTGACAGGCAACGCTTTGTTTGGGACTTGATGAGCGCGTCCGACTAACGCCTGCAGTCGGTGTGTGCGTGCGCGGTCTGATCTCAGCGTCTCCGCAGCCCGCCACAGAGACGTGTAAACACTGCGCGGCCCGTCGGGCCGGGCCAGGAGCTGTTTTTTCCGTCCTGCGGACAGATAACAGGTCTGCAGCAGACTAAACTCACACAGCAGACTGATTAGCTCACAGAAAACACCGTTGCTAAACTGAAACTCATCAGGTTTAGAAAAAACAACAGAAAGGGATGAAAGGAAGCGGATAAAACAAACGGAGAGAAAGAGGAGCCTGAGACCTGAGACTCTTTCAGGAGCAGTAGGACTGACGCCTTTTAACGGCGAGAGTTAGCTTAGTATCTACAGACTCATTATGAGGCGAGAGGAAGAAAGGAACTTCACCTGAACTGTTGTTCTTAGAAAGAAAAATGTTGCGTGCTGAGGAAGTGATGGCTGCACTTTTCCAGGAACGCAAAGCTTTAGAGCAGTACATACACTGCTTGATGGCCGTCACATTACGACCACGAACACGAATCAACAAAATAAAACCTAGAAAGTGTTTCATGCAGTCACATTCAACCTAGAGCTTGAAGATTATTGTTCATTTTTGGTTACTTAAAGTCTTTCTTCCCATAAGAACACATTTATTTCTGCTAATATCAAGGTTGTATCCTCGTTGCAGCCTGTCCCTAATACTCCTTTGCATAACTCACAGAAAGGGTTGACTGAAATAAAAGCCCCGATTTAAAAATATTTTCCATAATTTGTACTTTCTTTTTTAGAACCCCCCCCTCACCCCCAGAGAATAAAAATCTAGCCTGCTATGAAAACATGAAGATATTTAAGTTTTATGCCATACTGCCCAACCTTGATTCAGCCTCCTTTACTCTGATACCCCTAAATAAGGTTATGTAACCTGCATGTCTTCAGGAGTTACCTAATTAGAAATCCAACTGAGAATACATTTAGTACAATATTAGAAAAATGCATAGCTTTTTGGATAGTTTTGTTGTAATTAGTGTTGGTTTTTTTTAGCCAACAGACTTTTTCATTTTTGGACGATTAATCGTTTACAAAATTAGTTGATTATTTAATTAATTACGATCAATCATTTCAACTCCATCTTGTGCTCAAACACAGGCGCTGATAGCATGTTAGCAGCTGCTATCAGCGCGTGATGCTTTCAACAAGTGGAGTCAAAGATAAGCTTGATGTTCGGCTGCAGCCGTCTGAAAACAACCCGAACTTTAACAACGTTTTGTCAAATCCCTGGATATTTGGACGGCTCTCTGGGACCTGAAACGCCTCTTCATCTCTGCAATCAACACCTTTAAAAAAAACTCCCTTTCAGGTGGTAAAATCACATTCAAGCAGCGTTCAACAACTGAAGCAGAGCAGAGGTTAAACGCTTCCAGATCAGACTTAGGAAGGGCAGCAGCCCAGGGTGCCAATTTTTTAGGGGGCACCAACAATTGAAAAAAAAAATTAAATGAATGCATGTTTTGAAAACATTTTTCTTCATATCAAACTCATGGATAGATAACAGGTGATATATTTTGATACAGTATCTTTATGAAGATTTTGTTTTCTTTCTTGATTTATTTGGGCAATTTCTTTAGGAACATCAGAGTTAATGGCTAAAGGATGTGTTAAACTTGCTATTCATAAGTTCACATCTATTGATGTAATTTGCTTTTGTAAGAGAATTTTTCTTTAGTGATTAAGGCACCAAAACCGGCTCAAGCTCAAATTCTTATAAATCCGGTTCTGGGTGTTACAGTAAACACAGCAGTGACACAAATAAATTTCTTGTGCATCTAGGATGTTCTGAAACAGTGACTTTCCTATGAACTAAACAAAAACATTTCCAATCTGCGTTGCTGACCTCTAACAGCTCTGAGACGATGGGCAGCCCCTCCGGGTTACAGATGTCGATGGAGTCATCCCTGTAGGTCTTCTTCTTGTAACGGATGTTCCCCAGGTGCAGGATGGCGGACAGCAGGGAGAAAATCCTGACAAGAAATGCGCCATTTTGTTATCGCTTGCTGATCGTTCACCACCAATCCCGCTGAGGTATCGACGTGAGTCGAGGAGAGGCCGTAAATAAAGCGACACAGGCTTATAGAAACGTATAGGAGGGTTATGGTTTGATTTAATATCCTAGAAGGTCAGCGGGGGTCACGCCTCAGTCTTACTGTTTGCGAGTGGATGGTAGGAACCCGACCATCTCCATGGCCAGCTGCAGCCGCTCAAAGTCGTGCTTCAGGTCTTCTCCCTCCACGGTGAAACAGTCCTGCTGGTGTCGGGAGGAAACATGCAAAGACAAAAGAGTAGAAGAAGACAGAGACAGAAATCAGCACCAGCAGTATTTGAAAAAAAAAAAAACCTGGATAGGGCATTTATTTTATTGTGCATCATTTATCGTGATAAATTTCTTATTGCGATAAGAATTTTTATTTATCGTTAGGATGAATTCCACGTAATGTTTAAATCCCTCAAAACTGTCTGTCTTGTTGGGATTGTAAGGTTTACTACTTTTCCATTGTTTTTTCATGGAAAAAGTTTGAAAATATGATTAAACGTAGTCACTGTGTGCAGTTTAGTGAGGCAACTCATGTTTCTTTATGTGAATGGTGTTCTAGAGAAGTGTATTACACATGGATATGTTGTGGGGTAATGACTGCAGCGTCATGCAGTCACCAGCTGTGTTTCCACTACAGATGCTCTCAAAACTTTGTCAGTATGTCGAAAAACACAATTACAGTGTTAAAATGAAATGAGAAGCGAGGTTGAAATCACATATGAATAAGTCGTGGCATCGTCATCCCACTATTTCCTGTCATCTTCTTCAGGAAGATGACAGTAGGAACATCCAGTTGTTTGATCGTGAAAACTTTTTATCGAAAATTGCAGCGTTTCCTTTATTTTGGTAATTCCAATTTGTGGAATTATATGGTCAATGGAAAAAGCAGCTATGGTTATTTAAGAAAGAAGTAATAAATAATTGTTATTACTTTCATTATTAGCATAAAATATCACAATAAAACTTTATGTCCATATCACCCACTCCTAAAAACAACACAATTTAAAACTCATCACAATCAGCAATACTAGCTTCATATCATTTATAGATGTGTGCAAAACTTTGCCCATATTCTGTGAATGTTGAAATACTTTTTGCAACTTTGGAGTTTCCATTAAATAATTAAAATCACATGTGAATAAGATTGATCCACGCCGTCATCCTCCTTCCACTTCTCCGTCTTTTCAGCCAGTAGCAACATCCTCTGCTGATTGTGAAAACTTTTTATCAAACGTGAGTTTTTTCGAAATTGCCATGTTTCCATTAAGCAGATTTATTTTCATTGTTCCAATTTTCACAATTATGTGATCAAATCAAATCAAAGCAGCTAGAAAAGTAATAAATAGTTATCATTTTTATCGTTATGATATTACCACAAAAAATCATGATAAAACTTTAAGTCCATATTGCCCACCCCTGAAAACAACGTAGTTTAACATTCATCACAACCAGCAGTCAGTTGACTGACGTGCGTAGCCTTGACAGCAAAAGGCTGAACCAGCATGTCACAATGTCAAGGAAACATATATTAATTTCCATAGTTCATCTCATCTGCAGAGCAGCAAGCCACAGCTGCACAAAGGGGGGGGAAACCCTGGATGGTGAACACGAGCACATTCCTGGGCAATCATGAGACTGTGATATCATACAGTCTTTGTTACCAGGGTTGAGATGGAGGAGAGACGCCATCCGTCACATCCTGAGCAATGTCTGAGGAGTCCACAAATGGAAGTGTCCTCATGCAGCGTCTCCTCAGGCCCTCTGCTCGGTCAGCTTCTCCCTGCTCCCAATAGCGAGCCTCTCCCGGGCTGTAATTAGCACATACCACAGCGACCGGACGCCGACGGAAGACACGGGAACCTATAATCCACACTCTGGAACCCTCTTCCACATGTTACTCTCCATCACTCCTTTCCCTCTCCTTCATTGTTTTTCTTTGTCCCACAACGACTGGAGGGTCTTGAAGGGTGGGGGGGGGTAGCTTCTCCGGTTAGCTTCTCTGGTTGCAACAAAAGGTCTGCCGAGCCTTCTGGCGAAACGACAGGACCTGGGAAAGACGAGTTTTATAGCCGACGCTGGTTGTTTTCGACCTCAAACACCCCGAATGGCACAATGTGATACATTGATGGAAGTTGAGAAAATAAAGAGATCAGTTTTGGAAGCCTCAAGGGAATACTTTGGTTAAAAACCAACATTTTAGCTATTTGGTTTTTTTTTTGTTTTTTAAAAAGAAGAGTACAGATACAGATAGTACAGACAAAAGTCTTGTTTTCAGCAAAAATGTTATTGAGACAGACTCTGTTATTCATACTCATTATATCTAATTTAGTGTCAGTAAAACAAGTATACATTGCTTATTAGTATATCACAGTGATATGTCAGCATCATATCTTCATCTATAGAGCCTCGCAGTGGTTTTCACACCCCTTGAACATTTTTGAAATATTCCATATCACCGACATACAGAAATGTATTAGATTAGGATTTTATGTGGCAATGAATCAAAGGGAATGATTCATTGTAAAGTGGAAGGGAATTTAAATATAGTTTAATACATTTACAACAACAACCAATTCCATTGTTGTCGGCTACAGTCACACTGAAAGTCTTCAGGAAGTTGCCGGATTTAAGTTTCTCGCCATTCATTTTTATTTGGTGAACATCAGTAAACATCAAGTTTTCAAGTCTTGCCACAATGCCCAGTTGAAACAGGTCTGAACTTTGACTACGGCATTGGAAAAGGCGAACATAATTTGACATTAAGCAAGGCATTGTAGCTTCTGGACTCCCGTTGCTCTAACCAGCTGGCTGGTCAGCTTAGGTAGACAGTCATATGTCTTGGTATGTTTACAGTTGAATCATATTCCTAAGTATCATTTTCCTTCCACTTCACTTTGTGTTAATCCATCTCAAGAAAATCTATTAATAAAAAACATTTAAGTTTGTCGTAACATTGTGAGAAAGTTAAAGGGATGTGACGATTTAGCCAGGTGGTGTAGATGTCACAAATCATGACTTCATCATCATTTGAGGTATAAAAACACTGTTTTGAAGCAAATACAGCATGCCAACACATCGACCAGACATTCCACACCACCAAGTCAGAGACGGCCAAACAACCCCAGAGCTGCCACAGCCACGAAACACCCGACTTGGTTTCAGTCATCAAAAAAAAACATCCAAAATGTTTGGTCTTTGGGATCTTTGGGCAAAAACAGGGTTTTTTTAAATTCCTGGATGTTTATTTTCTACTTTTGCTTCCAGATCAGTTTCATTTTTTGAGCTGATTGACTCTCTGCTGTGCATTCAGCACACAGAGAGGTAAGAGGTTAAACAGGCCTACGTGGGGAGGTCTTCAGATGATCAGACAGGTGGTCTGAGAGTTTGACAAACGCTCTATGCGGGTGTGTGGTAGGATCTGTGTGGATATGTTGCCATCATGTCCTTGAACACTGGGGTTCACAGACAGAATGAGGTCAATCAACAGCCTTTATGAGAGAGCAAGAAGCAACAAACAGCGAGACGGGTTGGTTGGGGAGAGATGGACAGACTCACTGAGACTGAGATAAGCATTTTAAATACATCGCTGTTAAAGAAGCAAAAGGACTATTGGATTGAATGGTAAAAGACTTAAAGAGGAGTCAAACAAAACAAAAATCTCTTAAGAAACAGGTATCTCTACAATTACTCCTACAACTACTTCAGTAACAACAGGCTGCAAAGGCCTCTTAAGATTAGAAACACTAATTGAAAAGTGTTCCTTCGCCTGCACACGTAATTTCGGACGCTGGTGTGGTATAACCCCTTCCCACTGGGAAGTGGCTTTTGTCTCTCGACTACTGAAACTTGCTCTTAGAGTGTGGAGTGTCACCTCTCTGAGCTGGTGTGTGAAGCTCAGATATAGTCTGAGTCATCCTGATGCGTGGGTCTCGTTAAGAGCAGTTGAACACTCTTCTGCCCTGGGGTTCCCCTGGCTGAGGGGCAGTGGGATACCCTGTTTTTGCCCAGTCTGCTGGGGCAACATTGGGTGTTGCCCCAGCAGACTGTCTATGGTGGAGATGCTGCTGACCTCAAATCTGGACAGAAGTGGGCAAAAATTCGGCAAGGCTCCGAAAAAGATGAGATTAGATAGGATTCGTCAAGAGTTCCTTGAGGTTCTGGATGTAGTGCGGTCTGGGCAGATACCCTGGATTGGCAGACCAAGATTATTGTCCCGCTATTTAAAAAGCGTTTACCACAGGGTGTGTTCCAACTATAGGGGAATCATACTCCAAAGCCTCTAAGGTAAGGTAAAATAAGGGGTTCTTGAGGAAAATCAGCCAGATATAGTCTAGACTCTGATTCAGAAGCAGCAATATGTTTCCTGTCCTAGGTGTAGAACCCTGGGCCAGTGCCGAGGATGCATGGGAGTTCGGCCAACCAGTTTGCATGCATCTTGGGGATTTGAAAGCTTTCAGCCATGTCCTTTGGGAAGTCCACTGACTCCCCCAATATCATGACTCACAATGTTTCTAGTTGCAGCCAAGGTATTGATGGGATCTGTTGTGGTGGCCTCAACCTTTTGCAGAAGATGTGACTCTGCCAGATTAATCAGATCTGGATCTCTGGTTTTTCCTGGAGCAGTTGACAGCAGAGTGTGAAGAATCAGCTCCTACAAGTCTGCATGATCCTGAGTTGGTAAAAGGGAGAGTGCCTTCTCCGAATCAGGAAAGAAATGGTGCTGGAGATCGTTGGGTGGAGGGGTGCCAGCAGTACATAGAAGCTTTAAAGTTTTACAGTTTGGTCTTGCATTTTCTGGTGACACTAAAGTACTACACCAGTTACATACTCATATTTAAATGTCAGAAAGCTTTCCACTGAGCCATGTAAATGTGATGTTTTTATACATCAAGAAGGATAATAGTTTGGATAGTTGCTCAATTATCTTGATACTTTGAGCGGAATCCACTCCACTCTTCGCTGAACTCCCACATTCAGACATTAAGTCCCTTCATAAGAGAAATTATCATTATAAAACTCGAGGTGTTTATGGTAACAGTCTATTTGCATAAGCGCAGCATTGTTTAACACTACTCTGCCACAAAACATGAAATGCTCGATTCAAACGGAAAAAGGCTTCCACAGAAATTACTCAAACTGCTCTTGCAGCAAAAACTGGCTGAGTGTGTTCCAAACATTTCTCATTATGCCAATAATGAATTTCCTCCTTCCCGCTTCAGCTGCGAGGTGGAGAATGTTCCACGGGAGGAACCGAAAACACAAATGGCTGTTTTGCTGCAGGAAATGTTCCAATGCACTCAGACGTCTGCAGCTCCTTTCATTCTGAGCTGATGACTGCTTTCCTGGAGGCCCACTTTACATAGAATTGCATTACATTTTGATACTCAAGTTATTCTTCTTGGGAATGGGTAAGAGCCTCGGATAAAAGAGAAGTGTAAAAAGAAAAAGAAAAACGGCGCGCACAATGCCAAAGTCAAGAATAAAATGTGGTGAAATTGGGAGTCGTATTTGTTCGGACCAATTCTCATGGCTCCTGTGTTTGTTCAACGGCACAGTCAGAGGAACATAATCCCCCATTAGGCGATACCGAATCCCTTAAACACACACAACAAATCCCGCTGACCAAACATTACACACTTCATCTCAAGGCTCGCAGGACAGTGGTGGAGAGCAGCAAATCGGCAAACACACACACACACAGAGAATGGACCCAGACCACACATTTGTAGGGAAGTTTCCGGATATGAAGCCGGTAGATCAATCATGTTGTCCTCCAATCAGAACCCAAGTCAAACTTTAGATCCTCGTCTAAATATCAGCAAGAGTTGTAATTCTAGAGAGTTTTTATTATAATACAGAGTCTTGTTCTTGTCTTTTCTTTGTCTACTTTGTACAGAGCTACTTCCCTCACTGCTGTTCCTTTAAAAAGTCTGTTATTGCTCTGAGAAGGTAACAAAGATCAATATTTGTGTTTTGTTTTTTTTAAAATTAGTGTCAAGTGTTAAAGTTGAGTGTTGGACGCCAAGCAATCCTGAAGCTTCCCTCCAAATATAGCCGTTTCCAGCTTTGGTATCATCATCATCATCATCTATCATCATCATCATCTATCATCCAGCAGCGAATCATCCACAAGCTTTGTTTGAAGGGATTCCTTTTCATTTGCTCTTTATTTCACTAACTGTAGAGATGCACCGTGAAATCAGAAGATAATCAGCTTAAGGGCGTGGAAATACAGAAAATTAAAAAATAATAAGGTAGCAAAAAAATTTTCCAATTAGTCAAGGTAGGACCAGGCTAATTACTGGAAAGCGCATTTTCCGCAACGAGACAGTTCAAAGCACTTTGCATGATTGTAAGGAAAATAAAATTAAATCATTAAATTGCAGTGGCAAAGGGAAAACGATGACAGTTTGACACTTTATGGCATTCCAGTTGTTAAAGGAGCTCAATGTTTCAGATGTTTTACAGTTTTCTGGAAGTTTGCTCCAGATTAGAGGAGTATAAAAACTAAATGCTGGGTCTCCATGTGTGGTTGGTTCTGGTTCTGGGGAAACCGAGAAGAATCAGAACCAGAAGACCTGAGTGGTCAGGAGGGTTGATACGACGACAACAGGCCTTTCATTTACTCACTTACAACTTTAACGTAATATCATAAATCGGTCTCAAATTTGGATCGGTGCATCAATAAGTAACAAGGACAGACATTTCGTCATGTTCCCATAGATCTACCAAAACGGTGACTTTACAAGGTATCCTTTCAAACATCTTACAGCACATTTAACAGAGCCAAGGCCAGGCTGCTTCTAACATCGGTCCGATTCGCTGAAAGCAGGCGGGGTGTGGACAGCCAGGAGAGACAACAAGACCAGGACTGGCACCAAAAACCCCACTGAAGCATGACACACCCATAAACACAGACGTACACAAACATGTTGGCGCGATACTGACCAGCTCAGTCTCATAGAAATTGTCCCAGTGGAGTTTGTGTGGTCTCTTTGTCATCTGGAAGCAAGGCAAAGTGGGTTAAAATGAAAGCCAAAAAAAAGAGAAAGAAACACTAACGACTCCTGCAAAAAGGTTTTCTCAAAGAGAAAATTTTTTAATTTTGTGTGAATTAGAGAAGTGACCGGACGTCACGGAGGGACAGACGGATACCAGAGCAGCAGTGCTCACATCAGGACTGATGGAGATGGACATGGCGTCAAAGAGACGGACGTCCCCAACACACGACCCGGGGCACACAGACTCAGCCAGGTTTATAAACACTCATCACCGACGTGGATGTTATTGGGAGTTTCAAAATCTAAAATCAATATCTGAGACTCACCAGAGCAACCAGTAGCTCTGGAGCGCAGAAAGTTCACAATATAAAAATGTTAAAAATGTGCTGGTAGCATTAACATGGCTATACTGGTTTGTTCAAGTCCAATACTGTGTAATAGCACAGATCAATTACCAACAAAGCTGCTCTATATCACATTTTTCCAGATTTTCTGCTGCTTCTGTTGCCAAAAACCAGCTACATTTTGACAATCAACTGCCTTTTAAGACAAAGTATTTATTTAGTCAATTTTTCTATCCTTTCCTTCTTTATGCAAACACATAAGCTGATCAGACCTCGGTTTACAAAAATCAAAGCCAAGCTTCAGTGCAGTCACTTTGGCTACATGTTCTCTGTTCAGCGTCAGCAGAGGCAAAACGCCTTCAAGACTTTCTCCAGTCCTGCTTTTAAAAGGAAAGGAAAACAGTCCTGCTAAGTTCAGACATCACAGAAATAAATAACTCTACTCAGGAATGAGCTCGCAATAAGGATGCACCGAGGAATCACGTGGAATGGAAGGACACTGGAAGTTCAACCTTCACTCAGCCAGGGTTTCCTCTGACAACACTCTTCAGTGTTAGCGGTGTGACTGATTGAGAAATTTCAAAGTTAGTTATTTTCAGCACCAAAGAAGTCAAAAGAAGCAGAAAATAGGCAAAAAGCTTTTAAAAAGTCAAGTTTATCTTTGTTAGAGACAAACCTTTTTTTTCTCTCCTTTAAGCTGCTACAGAGGATAAAACCTGAGCAAATTTCAGGAGAGGAGCCAGTTACAGAAAAATGGCTCCTTTGGGAGATTCCTATTAGATTCTGTTGGATTAGAAATAATTTCTGACCTTCCCCACAGTTAAGGTAAAGATCAGTTAACTACATGTTAAATGTTAGCTAGTTAAGTAGTAAATCTGCACCTTTATTCTTGAACACAATATTCATAAAAGCTGTTAAAACCAGTAATGTCATCTCGGTTGCTCAACACAAAGCATTGAGAGGTCGTTGCTTTAAACCACAAGTCGAGGATTTATCACAAAAATGGCGGCGCAATAGGCGGCCAGTACAGATTAGAACTAGATTATTTGTATTTGACTCCATTTAATCCGGCAGTGAGGAGGGAGAGCACTCGGTGTGAATAATGTAACCGTGAAACCATGGTGACTTCTGGCGCGCTAGACACACGACCAAATCGGCACCAGACCGACTTTCACAGTTTTGCAGTTGCCATGGAAACAGGGCTGCATGTAGGCACGAAGGAAGGAATGGGGGTGAGCTGGTGTTGTTGCGGGGATTAAAGGAGAACTGAGAGGGACAAAATGATCTTTTTTTTAAACAAGTAGAAGGATGAAAGATGAAAAAAAAGGTTTCATTTCTCTGTTGCAGTCTTGGTGAATTGCAGTACTGTAACGAAAAGGGAGCTGCCAGCACACACAGATGTACTGCAAAAGATGCATACATTATGTAGGCTTCTGGCATATGTATGCACATGCATACATACACACCTACACACACACGCACACACCTACACACACACACACACAGAAATATGAACACACAAACAGACGCCTAGATTCAGGACTTGTGAGCGATGAGACATGCTCCAGTTTTGATAAATGAGCAAACAGGAGCCAGCAGAGAGACCGTCTGTTTCAGTTTCTGCATTTTTATAACATGTACAAATCAAGATCCATTAATATGGAAATCTGGTAATTTTTTTGTTCGTTTGTTTGTTTGTTTGTGCGCGTGTGCATCTGTGTGGATGTGTGAGTTTGCTGGAGGCTGACCTGGTTAAGGTAGTGGTATTCCTCTGGTTTGAGCAGGTGGAAAGCTTTCCTCTCCTCCTCACTGGCTCCAGCCAGCAGGTAGTAAAACACATGGTAGTTCCTGCAGACACACAAGCACACACACGCACGCATGCACAAACGTTACATGAAATGACATCTCCTGCTGTTGATCTTTGGAATAATTAGAAATATGAGGGGAAATATGCCATTGTTCACTTTGAAACAAAAAGAGCAAACATAATGTGTATCAGACTTTTTGACATCGCCGCTTCATATTTTAAGTGAAACGAGGCGATTCACACCGTCCGGGTTGGAAGCAGCGACCTGTGATTATCCAGGATGACGTGCAAGGTACTGAAAAATTATTTTATTCCATCTGAAAATGAACTTCAAGTCTTTGCTTCAAGCTAATAAACATCCTTTACACCCGACCCGTTAGAAATACGTTCAATATTTGACGTACAAATATGTTAGTTAGCTAACTGTGCAGCCTGTTAGTTAGCTAACAGGCTGGCATCATAGATATTAATACTTGATGATTTTCTTGATTAATACTTGATACTTAATAATTGATGTCTATGGCTGGCATAGTTAGCTTGACAGAGAGGCTAACTGTGCTAAGTTAGCATTAGCACAACAGGATTTACATGCCCAACATTTATCAAAAACACTTTGTTTTTGCTTTAAAATTGTATTTTGTCTACATACGAACAGTATTTAGTTTAAAAAAATGAAAGATTTTAATAAAAAAATAAGTAATATACAATCTTCTTCTATTGAACATCAATGTGGTTAATGTCGACAATCACCACCTACTCGCGCCAGATGGGTACTACAATCGCAGAAACCACAGAGACACAGATTTGTAGAATAGATACAAACAATTATCAGAGAAAATCAATTTCTGATTTGATTTTGTGCAAAGGCTCAACTTGGTGCCTGGTCATTTGAAAAACGTATCAGTCTTAGTCTGCACCCTGTAAATCGGATGAAAAAGACGAGGGGCGTTGAATTCGCTCACCTCTCGTTGTGCTCCTGGTACACCAGGCGGGATTTCTCCAGCAGATATTTCTCCACATAAGCTCTGGAAAAAACAAAACAAAAACAGATACAATTAAGTCTGGATAAAGATGATGATGATCTGATTAGAAATCAAGCTGAAAATAAAAGAACAGATTGTACTGTGTAGATTTTTTACACATGATTTTACACAGCGGTGAACTTTCTTGCCTGTTAGTCTTAGACTTCTTCTATTGTCTTTGCACAAAGACACGACAGTGAAATTAGTAATAAAATGGCATTGCTTCGCCACTGGAGTACACAAAAAAATTATGTGCCTACATTACATAAATTTACAAATAATAATATATTACTAAATATATATAACTAAGCAGTTTCAAACAGCCTCAGACAGAATTTAAGAGAGTTATACTAACATAAACACAAAGATATAATTTGATGCGTGCTCTGTCGCACTGAAATCACAGATTTTTGAGTATTTTAAGATTTTATAGGTCAATATAAAGCATTAGGAAAGTGATGTATGGTAGAGAAAAACATCAAAAAGTCTTATTCAATATATTTGAATAAGACTCATTTCAATCTTCTCAGATTAAAAATATCTTTTGAAAATAATCTTAACGCATGCTTTTTATTAAACCTAAATTTTAATAAAATTGTGCACTGCTTTATGTTGGTTGATCACAAAAAATCCCAATAAAATAGATGGAAGTCTTTGTGTTTCCTTCCACTCTTACCCTCTGACGGTGCCGCTCTCCTGATAGTTGACCTGGATGAACTTCCCGAAGCGGCTGGAGTTGTTGTTGTGCGCCGTCTTGGCATTCCCAAAAGCCTGCGAAGGAAATAAAAACAAGTTTTAAAAATGTGCACAGGTACAGAATCCCAGCACGATTCTGTCAAGCAACACAAGAAATCAGAGAAATTATCTTTACACTGTAATAATCAGACGTCAAGAACAGTGAATATTTATGTGAGAAAAGAGGGAAAGGCGACCGATCATTATACTCTATCAGAGGTCAGGAGGTGCAGGAAAGGGTCTGGACACACACACACACACACACACACACTCTGAGCTGCCAAATTCCTGCAAAGGCAAACAGAGCGCAGCTGAAAACAGACACAGGCGTTCCTCATGGTGGGTACTTCTGTTGAGATGCAGACCAACAGAGAGAGCCCATCATTAGGGGCCCCTGGGGGACTAATTCATGTTCTCATTAGGAGCGCGATGGGGCCCGCTGGGGTGACAGACAACAAGAAGAAGAAAGAGACACAAGGCGAGGGGAAAAAAGTATCTGTTGGGTATAAAAGCTTTGAACAAAACAGTAGAAGGAAGGAGATCAGGGCAGGAGAGAAGCTGGAAAACAAAGAGATTAAATAGACAAACGGAAAATATAAAGAGAAGGAAGTCAGAAGAAAAAGAACAGGGGGGGGGAATAAAAAAAAAAGTTAAGAAGAGAACCAGAAAAGGTACAACTTTAAGGAGAATACAAGAGTTTTGGGTTCAAAAACGATATGAACCTTCTGCCTAAATAATAAGCAGCAGAAACACAGAGAGACTGGATGCTGCAGCGCTGCAACAACTCGGTTCATGAAAGGAAAACCTGCCGCTGAATCCAGCTTTGATCTGATTCATTACCAAGAAAACATAATAAGAAAACCCTGGAGAAACCAGCAGGACCTGACACACATTCAGGTTGCCTGCAGGGACAAAACAGCCACAGAAACTGTGAGGAACACGCATGTTCTGTTCTAATTAAATTATTTTCTTACTACTTTATTATTTCTTACATTGTTATGCATTTTTGTTGATTTTGTGTACTTTTTCTTGTGTCAATTATGATATTGTTTTAATTTGTTTTTATGATAAGAACTTTATAACACTTGTTTAAAAAAGTGCAATACAAATAAAGAATTATTCTTTTTATTATCATCAGGAATGGCTCCAGAAATAGCAGGTGTTGATTTGTGTAGGAAGTATCGGTTACATTATCCAGGTTCTTCATCAAATTGTTTCTACAGTTTGATGCACCAATGTGAAAATCTGGGCCGATACCGATATCCGATGCTAGCATCGCTTTTATAACAAAAAAAATTTACTGATAATGTTATATTGTGGGTGAGTGAAATGTACTTCAAAATGTATCAGAATATTTTGTGGTACTATCGTGATAACGATAAAAGTGATGAAGAAAAACTGTTTACTCCCTCTTTACAGGTTTTGTGCCAATCATTGATACTGATCACATGGACTGGCTGTTAATTTTTCGATTAATGCCACTGGTCATGTAGCAAAAATGAATCATAAAATCAAATTCAATTAAAAAAAATAGTATATTTAATCCAACAGGCAAGCTAAATGTTTGAACTCAAATTATTCAAGATTCGTCAGAGTTGTTGTAGATGCTGACGGCTGTGGGCAGGAAGGATATCCTCTTGCAGTCTGTATCACAGCAAATTTGAAGAAGCCTCTGACTGAAGGCGGGCTAATGATGAGGATGCTCAATGTTTTCCATAACTTTCTTGATTTTCCTTTGCACCAAATGTTAATGCAGATAGTTCTACCTCTGTCTACCTCCCCGCCCCCACCTGTTGCAGCAATACTACTGTTACAAGAAATATCTTTTTTTTAAAAAAATAAATAAATAAAAAAAAAGCAATCCTATCACAAATTTGTGAAAAAATGGCATAGTCTGCGGTCAAGCTGACCTGAGATTGACAAACTCAAACACAAATACGGGATCAAAAAGAGCAACCGATTCCCTCCATCCTAAATGAAAAGCCAAATTCAATCTCCTCTGGACGCAGGAGCCCCTCTGTGGCTAAATATTTTCATTTTTGAGTTTCAGGGGGAAAATCCATTTCCTGAATTCATCAAACCACCGCCGGCTCCGTGTGTGAGCTCCTAGGTAAAAACACGGATCTTAAAGAAACGCGGCCCACGTGCGCCGCAGGAGTTGGTCTGTGTGAATTCTCTGCAAGTGGGAAGGAGATTAATGAGGAGGGCGGCAGAGGCAGGATGATTTAGAGTGGAGCTGCGCTTCATGGTCAACGCCTGCTGTGACCACAGCGCAGGAAAACACACACTGTGTGTGCAGGCTCTGAGACGGGGTGTGAAGGCTGAGGAGCATCCCGGGAGCATTCAGCAGTTTGGAGGTCGGGACATTGATACTAAAGCAAACTCCATGTTTAAAAAGTTTATTCAAGGACTATTAAAAAAGAGAAGGTCCATCGGAAAGCATCATCGCCTAGAGCTGCGTATTCCTGCCTCCAGTGGGCATCACAGAGTCAACAGTCATGTCTTCACAACAAATCAAGGAGGGAAATTTAAGCTGTTTTCACACTTTAGTCTGATAGACTTTCTTTGATTGGGGACAAATATTGTAACATTTGGTACATTTTCATTTGGTGTGGTTCGCTTTCACTTTGCACTGGGTCAAATGAACAACTTTTTGAAAAACCTGTTCCCCTCCTCGCCTGTGGAGGCACTGCACCAGGAACTACTAAAGAAAACATCACAAAAACCTCAAAAAGAAGTTGAGTGCAACTTCCTTTTTCACAAAATGTAAACAAAAGTGGTGCTGTGTCAGATTTTAGCCGTAGAAGGATTTATTTTATGTTTGTGGCAAAAACACCACGAGCTATTTAATACAACTGATAGACTAGGATATTTGTTTTGGTTGTATTTTCCCAGAATACCCTGCGTTGTAGTCCTGTTTCTTGCTTTTTCCTGCTCCGGTCCGCACGGTGTTCACATAAGCCTTCAAACCGCACCACAGTTCACTTCAACCAAACCAGCACCTGGGTTTTTAGAGTTAGCTATTTTGGTTTATAATAAATGCAATATCAAGTGGGGCAGCAACAGTATGGCGGTGCATCTCGTCATTTTGGTTAATTTAAGACATGAAAAAACAAAACATTTAAAACTGTGAGATGCCAAACTACTATGTAGCCTCTTATTGATGTACATTTAAAACAGTCATAGTTTGCAAATATTGTAGTCTGAACATTTGCTCCAACACTGTATATTCACAATAATCCTGTATACTGTGTATGCACTTGTACATACATTTGTACATTTCTGTTCACAGCCTGTACATTCACCACAGCCTGAGCTGTGGACATGTACATTGTATCATACTGTATTTGTACATCATATTTAGATCATCATATATTATATTATATTTACAACTTGCTCAGGCACTTCTGGATGGACGCAAACTGCATTTTGTTGCCTGTACATGGGACATGTGCAATGACAATAAAGTTGAATCTATCTATCTATTACAACCCAGATGTGTTCATTGAAACTTAATCTGCACCAAACCTGTCGTGCGGCACAGATGTACAGATGACTCCCATTTAAAAGTGGCTCGTCTAGCTGATGCGACACGTAAAAACCTGCATCCAATAAGGAAACGTCTTCCAGAGAAACTGCTGAGACAGATATTGTACAAGAAAATTTTGATTTATGCCTGCACCCAGGCCTCGAGAAAACCAGGAACAAGAAGGGCCCAACGGGTGGATGACATTTCTTTTTCCATACATCTGTAACCCATAAAAACTGAGGAGTTTTTTTATGTTTAAAACATTATTTTATGCCACAAACCGAAACAATCCTACGTTTGTGGTGTGACAGAATCCAAAAATAAATACTTATAGGTGTTGAAAACAAGTTAATATCAACACATTAAAGATGCAGATGTTTTTAATGATGCAAATACTTTGCACCAAAAGGCATAAACGTGTCGCGAAAATGCGCCCGTGTCCTAATATTTGCATAAGAACCTCACACCGATGCTATGCTAATGTATGCAGCTTTTGCGTTGGTATCGCCCCGTGGGCTCTTTCCACGCTGTCACATTACGTTAGCCTGCTGTTTCCTCCACAGCTGCAGAAACCCCAGGTCAACATCCTCACAGGAAGCGAGCAGTGCTAAAGGTTTTACTGTGTTAGAGCTTACAGGACAGGGGGGGGAGGGGCAGACAGAAAACATCCCCTTATATTAGCATTAGCAGGTTGGTTTTGTTTGGCTTAAATATTAATATGCATCACCTGGTTTATCCTTACTCTGCTTCACTCTGTTTCTTAGTCATTTCTGACTCATCCAGCTGCTGAGCATCTCTGCCCTCATAAATCTTTATGATACTCTGAGAAACTACTATGCGTCCAAACATCTGCTTGGCTGGCTGCCTTTAGCATGTAGCAGGGACCTCAGAGCAAATGTACGGTGTTTTATGGGACTCTTTCTTACACTGTATGTGGATATGGGTTGAATGGTGTGAAAACTATACAAGTGATCCCCAGCACTCTTACTAAGGTTACATGATTCACATCTTCACAGTCTGCAAGTTAAGCCAATGTCTGTTTAGCCGCTAACCACTAGGTAGCAAATAAGCTAATATTAGATTATTTTATATTGTTCCTCCATAGAGAGAATAATAATAAAAGTTATACAGTCATGTTTAATAAATGATTAATTCCAATGAGTCTTGTTTGTCAAATTAAGGCCTATTCACACAATTTTACATATTTTTTTGTGAAACAGCAACATTTTCAGCCGTTTTTGCACTTGTCCAAACAGAAATTTTCGGTGACCCTAAGCAGTTTTTCTTTCTCCCCCACAAAATGGGTGTCAAAATGAAAACACGCCTTCTCTGCTGATTTATACATAGGCTGTGATATTTATACATAGGCTTATTATGCTTCTGTTTTTCAAATGCATTTAAAAGTTTCAGCAAAATTAACATAAATGTGCAAGACCAAATTTTACAACCGCAACCTAATTTTGGTCACACTCTGTGTTTAGCTAGCTTAATGCTAATCAAGCTATCAACACATTTGCATTTAGCTAAAAAAGAAAGAGCAACCTTGCTGTCTTTAGGCAAATTAAGTACGAGCCGCAAAGAGCTTCACATGTACAGTAAATTTAATACCGCAGTTCTGCATAGTGATGCTAACCACATTTGCCGCCTCATTTAACAACTTTAGCACAACTGCAGTCAGCTGCAACGTTGAACTGTTGATATGTTTCAGACAGACACACAAAGCTGCACCTCTGACAGCTTAATTGCCGGCATTTATGGGAGAAATCCATGTTGAGAAAATAATTCATCACGCACGGCACAAGCACAAGAACAAAAAAAATTTTAATCGCAACAAATGAGACCCAGTGAGTTTCTCCTTTCTGAGGTTGAGCTGAAAATGATGCAGGATTACACAGACAAAATGTTTTTAAGGGATTATGTCTGATCAAAGACAGGAGTTTGCTTTTTGTTTTCTCTCAAAAATGTGTTGAGCTGCTTTGTGACAGTTTACTCTGAGCTGACCCATGTTAATCGGTCGGGTCGATATTTTCCGCTGCTCTGTGTCCATCTGCCCTGCAGGCAGAGTTAAGTGGTGTACAAATAAAGAAAGAGCCAATTACTGAGAATTCCTCTGGGGCATTAAATTCCTCGCCAAGTTTAGTTCTTGCAATGACACATTGGTGCTAAAAATAGGAACACGCTGGACTTTTGTTTGTTCAGCAAATAAATCAGAGGAATTAAAGCCAATAAAAGTAGGAGAAAATTAAGTCTTAAAGAAAACCAAAACTCAGAAAAATCCTCAAAGGGGCAACTCAAAACTATTCAGATGATACTGTATAAAAATGGGCAAGTAGTAGCTGCTATGGACACACACTGATAAAAAATTGCTTGGTATTGTTTTACTTTTTCTACATTTAGATTTAAACTTTCTCAAACAGTGACCGGTTTTATGCCAAGAGGACGAAGAATCAGATCCATCAAAAGCACATTTGTGCACTGAAGTAAGAATATTCAAACAAGAATGAAAAAAGCCCAGCTAGTTTCTCCCTGAGGTCAAGAGTACCCACAAATCCACCTCAAATCCAATATGGCCGCCGTGTGAGTGAAGTCTAGTAAAAGCTGTAAAAGTAAACCGCCTAATTGCACTTCTGTTGGCTTCTACTAAATTAAATCAGTAACACAGCACACTGCAATATGGAAACACAAGGAAGCCAGTGTGAATAACACCGTCTCTAGATAGTCTTTTTTCTTTTAAATTGCAGTCAGTTTAATTGAACGCACCATTTAGAAAATCCAAAAAACTTACTGGAAAACGGATAGACGTTATTCCAAGTGATGACTTCCAAGACAAATATCACGCAGAAAGCAACTGAATCACGACTTTATTTATTAATACAGGCTGCTGCTAAATCAGAACAGGTAGCTGGTGAAAGCGGTTCGCAGCACAACTACCGGAGCCGCAGGAATGATCAGACTTCTCAGAATAAATGTGTGAATTTCCCAGGAGGACCGTCCTTGTGGTGCCACGGATATTTGTTTCCCCCTCACTTCTTCCATAGTGGCATGCAGCGAGATGACATCACATCATATTCCCTGCAAGCAGGTGCAGCTGGGCTTCAGGGCACGCTGGGAAAAACAGAGTAGGAATGTACAGTGGAGCGGGGGAGGGCGTTCGCCAAGCCTGACCTCTAGGTATGAAGTCAGATTTGGAAATGCTCAGCATAACAGGTGCTTATGGACGCGTCTGTCATTTCTGGAGAGAGAGAACTGTGGCAAACAAACCCGCTGGGCTAAGAGAGGGGCGGGAACTAAGGCTGCACCACTTCCGATACCCATACAGATATTAGAGGTTCTGTATCGGCCAATAACAATTTGATACAGAGAAACAGAGCTGAATCCACTTAAAATGTTTCCTTTTTAAAAAACACAGACATAAATGTACTGAATTATAAATGAATTTGATAACTCTGCACCAGCACAGCTCACTGAAATACACCAGTAACTTCACAGGTTTTGGTCAAGCATGTATAAACAATTTTCATTTGTTCAGTCTGCGCAGATAGAAGTATAAAAATGAAAACAGACAAAAACAAAATGTTGACTAAGTTGGTCAAACGTGTGCAAATAATCTGCAGCAAATCTTTCTAATGGTTTAGAAAGTGCACTTAGTTGTTTTAAATATAATGTAAAATGAATGACAAAGCATGACGTTGTTAAGCATAGAATTAGACTGCATAGATCTGCCCTTATGCATCAGGCACTTTGATCTTCCTGGGAATTATCAATATCAGCACCGACACAGATATTGATATTGGATCGGTGCATTTCTAACAGAAACTGAGCTCAAGTTCTCACTCAACCTGATGGCTGATTTTGACACACAATGCAACCTGAATGTCTTCAAACCCTCAAATATGCAGTTAGCTGGTATAAAAACCTCAAGTCAAAATTGCCTGGTTTCACTTCATCACAATGATCACAGAAAACTTACCACTCCATTTCTGAATCATGCAACACATTTCATCAATTCTGTGGGGAACTTCTCGTCCAGCGATTTATGCATGTAAACAAACAGATGAAACTGTGGGACAGAATCAGAAATGAGCACAGATCTGCAACATTGTGAAGAAGATCATGGTCATCGACCGGCCTATCGGTGGATGGCGCTTCACTTCTCTTTTACAGCTTACATCTGGACTCGTCCTTCACAGACATGTACCGGCGATCCAAAAACAAAGAAGAAACCTTCTGTTTCCTGGATGCCGAGCGTGACGCGGACCCAGTCCGGTATCATCGCATCAAAACGTAATCAATGACAAAAATCGACCACCGATTTGGTTTCAGCCAGCAGAACCGGTCTGTTCAAGATCCTACGTGTGGTTTTCACTCACCGGCTGAAAATGCTTTTCTCAACATGCCTTTAGGTGACACAACTGCACAGGAGGAATGCTTCATGCAGTAAGCACGGGTACTAAACGTCAGGGCCTAATGAGCGGAGCTGGATGTAAAAAAAGAGAGAGAGAGAAAAATCCCGCCCTGCACCGTACAACTGAGAGAGTGCCCAGGATTTATTGCTTAATTTAACCACAACTTAGCTTAAAACTGGCCACCATGCTGACACTGGCTGACGGAGCCTTGGCAGGATGCAACAGATACGCCTGTAAAGTACGAAACGCTTATTGCATTTGCATTAGAGGGCACTTTACCAAGACATTAATAATCTGGAGGAGTTCTGGAGTTCTGGAGGCTGTTAGAATGGCATTTGAAGTAGCAGGAGAAATTAGGAAATGTATTGGAGGAGCTCAGTGTTTTTAATGACAGCCATCAGAGATCAGCATTGGCCGTGATTATCTAAGCCTAAAGAACAACATGCAACGCAAGAAATGCAATTGGGGCCAATGTTGATATCCAATATTAATATTACTGTAATGGTCAATATCCAATACGGTTATTACTGATATTATACATTTCTCTATAAGTTCAAACTGTAAAACAACACAGCCTACATTGCTCCTCTGCTTTAGTTAAACACCTAATAATCCTGCATTGCATCAGTACTACTGCAACATGGCCACAGAAATCCCACAAGTCAAACAGCCTCCAGAAACACAACTGCAAATGATAACAAGACGGAAATAATCATCGATTATTAATATCGACCCAGTTTTACTTATGGATGATGTGAAAAAAGTTCATTTATGTCCAATATTTCATCAACAAGGCAGTTCAAAGTACTTTACATGATGAAACCGTCACACAGCAACCAACTGTGAAATAAGCAATGAAGTTTACATTCAATCAAACGTGCTGATCAATGTTTCACTTAATAGTAATCAAATGTTACTCTGAACATGTTGGCAATCAAGGCGACTGAAGTCCAGATCTTGTCCTAAAAACATTCTTCAGGTGCCAGAAGGCTGATTTTGTAACCGTGTTTATGTGTCTATTAGGGTTCAGGTCAAAGCTCACCTTTACACCCAGATCTCAGATCGCTGGTTTCCAGCTTTAGTAACTGATATATCAGGCATCACTAACACTGGTACTGGACTATGATGTGTATTTATAACTTCACAAACTCATCAGGGCCAATCAGCCTACTTAGCAGGGCTTGTGGCAGAAGCTTGTTTCAGCTCTAAAGGCTCAATCAAGCCTCAAATGAAAAGCTACCAAACACTCGACAACAGCGGTTTTGTAAATAGTTGAAGCAGGCTAACATTTTAATTATGCAATAGTCCTGATCTCATTAAAAATGTAAGGATTGTGCTTAGGTGGGTCTTTTTAAAGTAAAAACAGCTTTTTGCAGAGAGGTAAAATGCAAAACATAATTATTATTATGTGGAATTTCCATATCAGCCCCTCTTGTTATTCAAGGGGTTTCCTCGCAAGTCAGGTCAGTCAGAAATGACCGTCAGCATTCACTTCTTCCTGCATCAACTCCATCTGCCGATACTTTCAGTAGGTGCAAGGAGCACTTGTGTTTTTCAGCACCGGAGGGTGACACACGCAGGCTCCAGGGGAATGCACCTCGAATGCGGACTGTTTCCTTCTCTGTCTCCACGGGAACCGGAAGAGAGACGGCTAAAGCTGGCTCAGTGGTCGGGTAATTATGTCGTACTTGCTTGGCTATGGGCTCTGCAGGACCGCCGATCGTCTGAGCATCGCTCTGAGTTGTGACAACCAGAAACAGCAGGAATAAGTGACTGTGTTGTCACCAACACCAGTGTCTTTTATTTTTGACACAGATTTAAAGCTACAGTGTGTAATGTTTATTAAAAATAATATATATATTTTCTTTACATATTTGTTAGAACTGTTTCGACAGTCTATTATGAAACAGAATCTGGCAAAAATCAAAAACAAAAAAAAAAAAATCAAGCTCCTCCCCCTTCTCCCAGTGCTGGTTAGAAACGACCAATCAGAGGCAGGGGAGGATCTTAGTGCTGTCAATCATCCCAGTGTCAGGTTCTGGGTTTTGTGTTATGAAAAGCCTCTCTCCCCTTCGGCTTCCTGTTGGGGAGTGCCCTGGAGTGGAGCTGCACGCCTGAAGCTAGTTGGATCATCAGTCAAGAGAGGATTTAAGGAGCCATCGGACCTCTCCTCTCCGCCGGATGATTATCCCTCCACGGTAGTCTCTAGCCCGTTAAAGCCTTCTTCAGGAAACGCTAGTTTTGTGATTCTCTCGAGAAGACCTCTGCCTGTTGACAAACCCTCTCACTAGCCCTCTGTTCTTTCCGTTTCAGGATCTGGTCAGCTTCCACCGGCGAATCTAGCTGCAGCTCCGAGCTTCTCCTGCCTGCCCGCTCCAGCCCACTGCTCATTGCTTCCCCCCGCCCCTTGTTGGAAAGCTTCCCAAGAAGACGTAAGCAAATAACCCATTTCCCATCGCACTTTTTCCCTTCTCTGGCCAGACCATTAACCTGTTCTCTCCGCCTCCAGGCGATTGGACCTAGACCCACGGATCACCCGCAGAACCTGTTTGATTCTAATAAAAATAGTAACTCACCAGTTGTTTCCGGGTCTGATTCTGCATGTGGGTCAGAAGTCTACCCTCAATCATGACACCCAGTGTGCGCACAGATTATCTGTTTTATATTATACTGTCACAATGTGATGATAGTTTTAACAAATATGTAAAAAAAAAAAAAAAAAAAGTAACTAAAAATAATCTGCTGTGGCTTAAAAAAAAGAAACGTATGTTAGTATTTCGCTCTGCAAAGGCTGAACTCCATATGCTTCAGCCAAGTAATGCAACAAGTAATGCAACACCAAGAATGCTAGGATTTAAATCAGCTTAGTGAAGTGTTGAAATGCTCACAGTATGTTGGAGCCAGCAAACAGGAAGCTCGTTTCCCTGCATGCATACTACAGTGACTTGGATCATTTCAAAAATTGCTTTTCATTTCCTTTTTTCCCCCATAAAACAGTCCAGCAGCACTCCTAAGAGCTCTCTTTATGGACTACTTGTGGACAAGACAAGATCATTAGCTGCATGCTTGATGGAAGACATCAAAAGTTTATATGAGAAGGAAAAATACGCAGGGTGTGGTTATTGTTGGTAACTTTAACAGGCAGAATTAATTGATTCTGATTGCTCTCGGTGCTCACCAAGTAATCGTTGCCAGCAGTTTTGTTTCTTAGAAGAGGTCTATGTTCTTCCATGAAAATGGACGATTTATGAACAGAAATAAAGAAAGCAAGTGCATATTTAAAAGCAGAAACAAAGACAAACTAGGATGTGATGTGATGGGAAGGTTTTGGCCGAACAAGATGGGAGAGTAATAATTCACTGAAATAATTCATTAAAATAGGCAACAAACTGTTGCATTCATTAAGCTGCCACCAAGTAACACCAGCTCTCAAAGTTGGGTAAACTTACAAGATTTGCACACGATACATGACATTAATGTCTTATTTGTGTAAAACCATAGAATAAGTACAGAAAAAATCTTGAGTGGTGTGTTTCACGCAAAGATTTTGCTCAATTTTCTTCTCAGAACAGCGCTAGCTTAGTCAGACTGGACGGACATCATCTTACTAAACATCATTATTTAATAGTCAGGTGTAAAGAAGAAAGAAACCTGATAGAGACCCTCCACATAATGACATTAAAGGTGTAACCAGATGCCTGTTTTGAACGAGGAAGGTGGGTTTTAAAGTAGGACACCATGCTGAACTCATAACCTAACCGGAGTGGTTTATGCTCTATCAATAAATGAAAGAATCATTTAAAAAGCTGCTTTCTGTAATGACTCTGGTCATTACAGAAAGCTTCTGTTATCGCTGCACCGTGATCAAGCAGCAGTCAGCAGTAGATTCCAACACTTGAGAGAAAAAGGTAATTTGATTGTCTTCTTCTTCACTTCCTCACTTAGAAGTGCTGCTAGCTAAAAAGATCATTTTGTTAACTCTAGTACTAATCATAAGTGTTAGTTCCGCTAATGCTAAATTGCTAAATCAACACGGTGAAGCTAATGCTAGCAGTAAATTCAACAATGTAGATACCAAAAATGTGTTAATGACACAACGTGTTAAATTGCCCCCAATTGGGCCAAATATGAACAATTTGTACTTCAGAAAGTGACTCTTTGAAACGCCTGGTTTCAGTTTTATATCTGATGAGTATTGCTTGCTCTGGTGCTGATTTTGCCAAATTGACCAAAGCTTCAAGGTTAACGTCTGTAGCTACTTAAACAATTCCTAACAGTGATAAACAGAACTTCAACGCAGATGTCGAACTTCATTCACCTGAAAGTTTACAGAACAGCCAAGAAAATTAGCACTATAGCTTTTATCCACACAAACTAAATTAGGGGAAGCTAAGTGCGCTAAACGTTTTCAAAGTTAAGAAGAAGCTAAACACTAAATGAAAACTGGCTGTAACCGGATTAGTGCTAATAAAATAGCAAATATGTTTTCAACAGATATTTTATCCAACAGCGTTATAGTTCTCCTTTACAGAGTGTGACTGAGTTAATATTGATGATTGATTAATTTAAATCTTTTGACTTTACCGACTGCGTATCCAAGTCGTAATCCACATTTTTCTTCAGTTAAGTGAAAAAAACATAGCTTGTAACAAGTAAATCTGATTATTATTATTAGTTGGCCTAAAATGTAGGTGAATTGTATAATTGGTAAACAAAGCCATAAAAAGTTTAAGCTGAACCATTTGTTCTTGAATTGCACACGACTCCAAGCTGCATTACAAAGGTCAGACATAAACACACCACGCAGACACACACACACGCATGCACACGCACACTCCCAAACTCCTTTGACCCAAATTAATCATCTCACTGCACCACACACACACTTTCACACAGCAGTCCAGCTCTCGAGGGATTAACACTTCAACACACCGAGTCGTGGGATTTTCCCACACCGCCTCACAGGCCGCGCTGCGCTCTCTCTGTCAGTCAGGCTGCGCTGTGTTACGGGCCCACCGCCAGCTGCAAACACACACACATGCACCCAAGCTCCCGTCGGGATTGGCCAAAAAGAAAAGCAAAAAAAATGGAGAAGCTGTGGTATGTCAAAGCGCTGGATGAAAGCAGAAAGGGAGAGGGGGGTTGTAGAAAGGTCTACATCGCTCTGTTTTATTTTTATTTTGAAGCCTTGTTCAAGAGACACAGACTACAAAGCAGCGGGATTTATGAGACATGCTCTGAACACACACACACACACATGATGTGTTAAGAGCCAGTTGTGAATAGCTGGTGGAGTAATAAACATTTCATTAGGGTCAATTAAATACAGACCTGTATCTGTGTGTGTGCCTCTGCAGAGCTTCCACCCAGCTGGCTTTCGTGTTTTGTGAACAATAGCAGTTAAAGCCCAGCACTTAAAAAGAAATATTACATTCACAAACCAATAATGAGAACAAAAAGAATTTGCTCCCTGACGTGTTTAGTCTGTTTTCAGTTGTCAAATGTTTCATAAACAACAACAAAAAAAAAAAAAATGAGACAAACGTAACCAGAGTAAATGCAGAAAGACGTTTTGTGGCTCTATTGAGGCCCAGATATGAATCCAAACCAACCTGGTCTCTGAAAGATACTGTAGCAAAATTACATCGCAATTTTTCTATCCTTGAAAACATGAAATAAACACAAGTTTTCAAGAGTTGACTTTACATCTTGTTGACAATAAGTATGTTTTGTTTTATTGTCAATTTTTCAGTTATTTGTATTTCTAGAGCTAACAGATATTAGGAAATCATGCTCTGGTGGTAATATTGGCCAGTGGTCACATACATCCATTTTCTTCTTTCCTCTCCATCTGATCTGTGCTTCTATCGTTCAGTAACCTTCAGCATTTTGGACAAGCTCAACAGAGTCTGTTGTGAACATCTCAGTTCTTGGAAAATACCAGCCACTCCAAACAGTCCTCTGCGATGTGAAAACTACACAGCATATTCCCAACATACTAGACCGTCTAACTTTAGCTTTTGCCTCAGCAGTGGTTTCACTTTAAATGATTCTGAAAATCTGAAACATTTATGAGAGCCAATAAAGAAAGAGCAGAAGGTTTTTTGTTTTTTTTATTCAGGCAGCTTGCTATCCTGCCTGAAAACATCACCAACGTCCAGAGGTCGATACTCTTGACACTTGAAGTACTAAATACTGCGCACAAGCGGTCCTCTGCGAACACGCCGTCATGTTGAGCGTGTTTTGATGCATTATGCAGCTCTACCTACTCCTTTTCACTTCCGCAGAATAAAACATTTCAGCTGCAGACACTCCTCCGTTTTTCCCCCTCCTGTTTGAGCTCCTCTGGATTTCTGTTGATCCCTCTCCCCTCTGAGTTTTCGCTCTCTCTCTCTCTCCTAATCTCTTTCTTCCACTCCCTTTCTCCCCCCCGCCCCCAAGTCTCCCCACTGACAGTAGTGGTGAGGCTGCTGACAGTCCGCTGCAGAGGGAGGAGGTTTTTACAGGGACTGTCTGTCCTGGGGCCAATAAGATCCAGATGTGGCCCCTTGCTCGCTGGAGACAGGCCTCCATTTATGGTGAAGAAGATAACGTGTGAGACGGAGGTTTCCTTCGTTTCAATGTCTTCTTAACGCACGGAGAACGAGCAATAAGGTCACAGGCTGGAGGAGTGAGGCTCCCATTTTTCCTTCTGTAGTGCCCTGTAGCAAAGCGCCGTCTGGGTAAAGCCGTTCCCATCGTGTTCGGGATTAAATCTCGTTAGACTCAACAGAACACAGTTGAAATAAGAGAGGGATGTTTTTATTAGGTTTAACCCTGCTAAGGTTTTACTGGGGTCAGAGTCGTCATGGTGATTGCTCGTGTAATAATCTTGCAGCAGCAATCAGGCTTTTCTCTTCAGGATTTGTGTGTTTTGATGGTCCAAATATTATGGTTGCACAATATTAGGCAAAAAACAGTGTGGCAATAATATAGTTACATAATGCAAAGATGATATTATTTGCAGTTAATCCACTTTTTCCGCCCGTTTCCATCATGCTCCCTGAGCCTTTCCAATCTTTGTTACCAAGATCCAGATCAGCAACCTTCTCGCTAATGCTGGGCGATAACATCTATCGCGACAGACACATAATCAGTATCAACAGGAAACACATCTGACAGAATTTTGATAATTTCACCCAACTCCGATCCAGAACCGCACAGCATTCTGGGAGATGTAGGCAGAGAAAAGGCTTTTAACTGCTCAACCTATTGGTTAGGTAAGAAAGGTCAGTGGCATCAGCTATAATTTATTCACTTTTTGGTTAGCTAGTAAAAACATGTTGCTAGCTAACCAAAGCTAAACCCAGCCAAACTTTGGTTAACTAACAGCTGTGATTAGCTGCAGCTAACAAACAACAGCTAACCGTGTTGTGCAGTATTCGTTTCATGTTGCTCGGGGTTACTTCTGCACTTGAAGCGGACTTGATGTTGATGTCCACCAGACTCAGATGTTCGATTTTATACAAACTCACTCAAAAAGGAAGCTGCTTGGCAACTAGCACTTTTTTAAAATACAGAATCATCAGAACCTGCAAAAATAGGACTGATGAATAATGAAAACAGCCCATCATGTTGTATTTTGTACTTTGTGAAACTGTCACAACAGAAGACGTACATTATATCAATGTTATTTTTGACTCGTCTTTCAGCCATCATTCAAGGGAGTTCCCTATACCAGAAAAAATGGAACACAGAGCAGACCAAGATTTATTGAATTTGTATGTGATAAATGAATGAAGCTGTTATTTTTCATAACATCCATTACCTGCTGGCTGCCTGCTACGTCCCTTCAGTGGTTTTCTTAACATGGGCTGGCTTGCTGTGTAATTTACGATGAGATTAAGCCTCGGAGAGGCTCAGATGAACTGCAGACAAGTGAAATCTAAGTAGCGGAGAGAAGAATTGCATACACGTGTGCATGCTAGGACAAATAATGCACGAAAGCAAAGGGGAAAAAAGTTACATTTCTTATTATTTACTTCATATTTTGGACAAATCTGATCCTGAGTTTCTTAATGTTTCACAACTCCAATTTAAGACTTTTAAAGACCATTTTTAAAGCCATTATGAATGACATTTAAGACTTGTATCACGACAGAAGCGTACAAAAGAAAACTGCATAGTTTAAATTGTATTAGTGCCAAGGTTTTTTGCACAAAATTGACATAGCACTGCACAGTTTAGCAACAATAAATTACACTTTTGGAAAAAAAAGCTAGCTAGCAAGGGTATTTAGCAGCTTGTTAGCTGTAGCCTCAATCACCACGATGTGTGTGACTCACTTTTGCCTGACAAAATTATCAAGACAAGAAAATAGAATACACAAAGCAGTCATATGACAAAATTAAAACATAATTAAAGTGTATTTAAGGCCAACTAACATGTTTACTAATAATATTTAAGATATTTTAATGCCTTAATTTTAGACACATGAATTTCAGTTTTTTTTAAGGATGAACAGACCATTATTCCTTTTTCAGACAAAATAAACACAGATTAGTGAACATGAAACTCACACCACCATCTAATTTATAAAACTCATCTCAAATTATTAAGTATAAAATTACAATAATCTGTAATCCAAGTGCTCCCTTCCTACAGCAAAACTGAGCAGATTGCATTCTTGCTGTAGCTCAACTCAAGACAAAGATTTTGCAGCGATTTTTATTTTTGTCTCTGCGGTTGCAAGGTGACGTAATCCAAGTGGACGGTGATAATTTTTTGCTCAATCTGGTCATTTTAGAGTTGGCAGAATCAGTTTTAAACCCATAAACCCAGTGGTAGTGGGGTTCAGTACCATTTTTGTTCCACCGCTGCAACAATCCCAGTGAAGGTAGTTAAACAGAGCTGCTAAAAGTGAAAACCATTTAACAGTTCATCTGGTTGCAAACAAACCACATGGGTAATTTAAAGTTATGAGAGAAAAGAACAAGCGTTGAAGTCTCTTAATGCCAGTTAAGCAATGTAGAGTTGGTGTGTTTTAGCCCCATAGTTTGTCTTTTATCACCTTTGAACCCAAAGAGGTGATGAACATTGTGCAGGGAATCCGCAGGGTTTACGTAGATGTTCAGCATTAGTACTGGTAGACCGCTTGTGTGTACATGCTGGTGCTAAGTGTACATGTAAGGAAGGGAAGACTGGTAACAACTCCTGGTGTTTCCTGTCTCTTCTTTTTTTCTCTCTCTCTCTCCTGTACTGCTGCGCTCTTAAACTGGCTTCATTAACTCGGTTCGGTAAGGCCAGGAAAGTGCGATCGCATGATGATCGCGAAATACTCTGGGCTCATCAGGATGTTAAGGGAACGAGTTGAAAGTAGGTTTTCAACGTTTATTCTGCAAAAAACCAAAAAAAATTATTTACCTTTTAACCTTGACACAGCAAACAAGGCTACTGCAACATTAAAAGGGGAGTCTTGTGTCTTTTCCAGGGACATTGTGCCATTTTACAGCACAATCAAGTAACTATGTTGCCTTCAGTTGTAATAAAGT
Organism: Poecilia picta; assembly: GCA_033032245.1. Taxonomy (NCBI): domain Eukaryota; kingdom Metazoa; phylum Chordata; class Actinopteri; order Cyprinodontiformes; family Poeciliidae; genus Poecilia; species Poecilia picta. Next base: position 6,515,921 of record CM065358.1, read on the forward strand.
TGAAGTTTATATCAAATATGTTAAAATATATTAAAAGAAATTTGACTTTGTAATTTAACATCTTGAAATTTGGCCTCTGACTCTTTAAAAACTTCCACTCTTTCTAAAACTCCGCCTCCACGAAGTCATCGTGTCATGGTTCCTCTTTTAACCCTTTGAAAACTTTCTACCAGCATTTCACTGAGAAGTAGCTCCTATAATGAGCTCAGCAGACGTGACGTTCCACCAGGTGTTTGCTAATTGCTTCTGGCTAGTCTGAATGAGCTTGGAAGCTTGGAAACTGCAGCTTAGAGGAGGAGCTTCATCCTTGAAGGCGGAGCTATGTCCAAACAGGCGTTTTGCACAGCTGAGTGGTTGCCATGGCAATTAAAGGATTTCTCAAACATTCATGAAAGAGTCAAGGCGACACACCAGGCATGTTTCTGACAAGGGAACAACATTATAAAATGATGTAAAGCACAAAAGCTCAATTTTACATACAAATAGTCAAAATCTCACTGCTTTACAAAGACATCATGTTTGTAGCTCCATTATTGGGTTTTAATGGTTCTGGTTCGGTCGTCTCCACTGTGTGTAGCTTCAGTGAAATCAGTGAGCGTCAGCCGGTCCTGACGCATGGTTTTTGCTGCTCAATGGAGCCGTTTTACCCACCAGTGAGGCCGGAAGCACTGCGGAAGTTGAATTAGTGCTCTGTATGAACTGTGGATTTGGGAAAAATAATTCAATAAAAGGCTTTTCCTGTCTTATTTGTGTCTGTCTGTGGTGGTGGTGGGGGTGGAGGGGAGGAAATATCTGCAGGAGTTGAAGCCACATAAAGCGAGACACGCTTGACATCCTGTAAGACTGCATCGTTTCCTTTCTGTCTCTGAAAATTAGAAGTGCGAGGCCGTTCAACCTTCTCAGTTCCCTTATTCCTAGACGTAGGTTGTGGTTTTTATCTCTTTCCTTGGTTTATTTTTGTAAACCCTCACGACTACCGCTTAGCAACAATAATAGAAATACTGCAAACTGTGCCAAAAAACACCATCAGTGGATGGAACCTTCATACACACAACGCACATGGAGCAGGAGAGATGAGCTGCTAATCGGGTTTTAAACTCTACTAGGTTGCACTGACGACACTCTTTGGTGCAGAAGTTGTTGCTGAATGAAGACGACTCAAACGTATCTGCTTTCAGTGAGGTTTTTAAAATGAAGTTTGAGGGAAAACAAAAGGTGTGTAAAGAAAAGATGATCCATGTTCTACAGGAGGATATCGGCTCTTCACAGGAACCTGAACGGATCGCTAACAAGAAGCCGACCCGTTTCGTCCGGTTCTGTCGGTGTGGAAGAGACGGCTGCCTTTTTGTATTTTTATAGTTAAGATAAATAAATAGTCTCTCATAAGGAAAGAAATAGTTCAACTTTAAAGTGTCAGAATCAGATTAAGTTGAAATCTGATTCTGGTTTAAAGCGTTGCAAAAATTGGTGTCAAAATCTTTGATTGGTACATTTTAATAATATAGTAAGAGCTGAATCCAAGATGGCCACACCAAAAAAAAGCACCCCAAGGGCTTCTTTAGAGTAAAAATAAGTTCAATCAGAAAGTGAGTAGCTCCTGCCTGTACTTGCTAACCCCGGCAGGACGGCCGTGTCGAGATGGTGGGATGATAACAGCGTCCAATGAAGTCAATCTCAACACGACTAAACAAGCAGGGAGATAAAAGAGGCAGAAGAAAACATCTCTCTGCTTCTGATTAGTGTTGGACGTCTGATAGTGGAGCTTCCTCAGCCTGTTATGTACTTTTCATTGACCTTTGCCCTCTGATCGCCTTGTTTGTTACATTAAAAAAAAAAATCGGCTGATCCACCTAGGTGACTGAACTTTAAATCTTTAGATATTTGAAAAGGATCTTTATAAAAGCCCAGGTTTCACCTCTTCGTGCCGCTTGTTTACAAGGTGAAGAGTAGCCGCTGCTACGACCTCAAAGACGCAGTTCAGGAGTAAAATCTACCTGTGTAAAAAGCCTTTTCTCAATTTCACTGGATCCTCTGAAACTGGGGCAATTGCTTAAAAATGCCTCTCTCGCTTTCTATTATTTAAACAAGGATTTTCTCTCCTCCTCATACTGCATCTTCACCATCCTCCCCCCATCTTTGCTGCTTGTGCTGCAGAGGGGCTGACGGGATGGAGACGCGATGAGGGCAGGGAGTCACTGCTGCTTTCATCTCTCCTCTGCAGGGCTGTTGCATCAGGGAGAAACCACAGGAAGTGGCTACAGCGGCACAGCAGAACCGGGTCACAATGGCCATAGAGTACAGGGTGGAGGGGGCGTTTGTAAAGATACAGAGGCAAAAATTAGCAGCAATAATTTGGGTTATTTAGCCTCACAAGAGGAATTCTTTATCGAAAGTCGTATTTCCACCCCAATGTTGTTCATTCGTTTGTAAATGTCACAGGTTTAAGCTAAATATTTTATTAACTAGCTAAATGTTTAGCTCAAACTAATTATTAAGTTAGCTGGCTAAATATGTAGCTCCAAGATAAATACTTAGCGAGGATGATAAATGAGTAGCTCTAAGCTAAATATTTAGCTAGCTAAATATTTTTGTAGCTAGCTAAATAATTAGTTCCAAGTTAGACATGTATCTAGCAAGTGAAATGTTTAGTGCCAACTAAATATTTTGTTAGGTAGCTAAATGTTTAGCTCCAGACTTTATTTAGTTAGCTAGCTGAAGTTAAACTCCAAATTAAATATTTAATTAGCTAGCTAACTTGTTAGGTAGACCAAATATATTCAGCAAAAAAGCAATTCAAAGTGCTTTAAATGAGTTAGAGGAAATATGAGCAAAACAACAAAAAAAGCAAGAGAGAATTTATAAACAAGTAGGGCTTTTCTGGAGATAAAACTAGATGTTGGTTTTCCTTCTTTGCTACGATTAGTGAAGTACAAATTGATTAAAGATTATTCTGGCAGGTCAAAACTTTACAAAACCCAGAAATCCATCACAAATGTCAGACGCGCCTATCGCTATTCAATACTGTCCATCCTCACATTTATCACATCATCATAATGTTTTTGTATTTCCCTCAACTACATGGATTATATGCACTGTTCCATATCTGTCAGCTATTCTATTGCTTGCTCTTCCATTGTCTGTACCACTGCCTCAATTTGTTAACTTAAGACTGCTAAAGCTAACTTATATTTTACACAATTTCTTTCCATCAGCAACTTCTGAACTATTACAAAAAGTAAATGTTCATCTGCTTTGACATGACATAGACGCAATTCACATGCAAAACACCAAACATGCAACTCCAGTGAGCAGCTTAAAACCCCATCAGAGCTTCAGCCAGAGGAGGCATCAACTGTAACGTTATGGTCGATTAGATTAAATTAAACTTTAATCATTCCCATGAGGAAAATTAGGTCATAGCACCACCAGAGTCACAGATGGGAAACAGAAGGGAAAAGACCAGAACAGCTAATTTTCAAAAGAATAAAGATAGACAAATTCACAGGAGCCTATTTCAACATAGAAACAATGATTTAGTTTGTTTACTGCATCAAACACCCAATAATAGCATAAATCAAGAAAACAGAAGATTTAAGAGCTGAATCAAACAGTGTTACAAGCACCATGAAGGGAGCTACACAGTGTTATCACGTTTCACTGCTGATTTTCCACCAACAGTTTGCTGACAATGTCAGGGAAAATACACAAACATCTTATTATAGAGTCAGGCCTCCAAAAGGTGTTCACCGTAAAATAACATGCTGCTCTGCTGTGTCAATAGTGTGAAACATGCTCCAAAGTACTATATGATCATTCAGAGGCACTACTGGCTTCTGAACGATGCAATTCAGAGTGAATTTTTTTTAAATATATCCATATATCCATAAGAGCAACAAATTCTCTTTGGCAAATTTTGCAGCAGTGATTGAATTATTTTTTAATTGATTGCAAAAATAAATGAATTTGTATTAATTCTTAATAACCAGCAAGAACACAGTGACATTTTGCCAGAAGAACAAGGAACAGAAGTCTTTAGTAGAGTATCAGCATCAGTACCACGTTAACAATCATGAGTTCTTGTTATATATATAAAAAAGAGTCTCAGTCACATGAGTTAAAAAAGTGGATTCGAAATTTCCTCAAAAACAACTCCATCAAACAACCCAAACACATTTTAGTATAGTCTGTTATTTATAGCAGGATAAAGCGTCATGTTTGATAAAAAATGATAAGGAGGCTTAAAGTTTATGAGACATGTGGCTAAATTAACCATTACATTAAAATCACGGAGAATGTCTCAGTTCCAATAAATACCACAGCACAGCATTAAAAACCATGTTGCGCCGTCGTCCTCCAACTACTTCCTTTCTTCTTTTTCACTCCTCGCTCCACAGTGGAATCATCCGGTTGTTGATCAAGTGACAAGTCTGAAGCAAAAAAAAGTGTTTCCATTGCAATTTTAATAAAACAAATTTCAATTAAAAAAATCCCACCTCATTAATGGGCAAAACATTTGTTTTTTCACAATTGCCGTTTTTCTGTTTAGCTAATTAATTTCTAAATGCCAAATTACGCAATAATATGGTTAATAGAAATGTAGTTACTGTTACAGCCTTTGTTCATCCATCCATCCATCCATCCATTTTTCCTACACCCTTGTCCCTTAATGGGGTCGGGGGTGCTGGTGCCTATCTCCAGCTAGCGTTCCGGGCGAGAGGCGGGGTACGCCCTGGACAGGTCGCCAGTCTGTCGCAGGGCAACACAGAGACACACAGGACAAACAACCATGCACACACACACTCACACCTAGGGGCAATTTAGACAGACCAATTAACCTGACAGTCATGTTTTTTGGACTGTGGGAGGAAACCGGAGTACCCGGAGAAAGCCCACCATGCACAGGGAGAACATGCAAACTCCATGCAGAAAGGCCGGGCCGGGAATCGAACCCAGAGCCTTCTTGCTGCAAGGCAACAGCTCTACCAACTGCACCACTGTGCAGTCGCCTTTGTTCATGTAATCCCGTTATTTACACCACTTGTAAACTAATAGGTAAGCATTTTTTTCCAGTTAGCTAGCTGACCCAGATCCTAGAGCCAGACTGGTACCAGTAAACAGACGGCCAGGTGGCATGTTTTTGTGTGCACAGAGCACCAGTACCAGGAACACACAATCCCCATCACCCGTCAGGATCTGCGTGGAAGCAGCCGCTCCACTGGGAACATGTTCAAACCTTCACCAGCCACTCCTCGCCCTTTTCATTCTCCCACCCACTCAAACGCGCCGCAGGACGCTCACAATGGCACATCTGCACCATTCATCCCCATCAGTCTCTCGTTTTTCTCTCCACGGCTTTGCTTTCCTCGGCCGGGACCAACGTGACGGTGCCGCGTTTGGAGGAGGAGGAGGAGAAAGGCCTGTCGCGACCTGACGGATGGAGGCTTCATGCTTGGGTGCTCTGAGCGTAGAAGCTATGTTGTTGTGAGCGCGCCAAGAGACCCGATTATTACCACCGTCGTCTGAAAGTCTTTAATCCAGGACTCATCAGAAGGACAAAAGCAGTCGAGTGCGACTTACGCACAAAACAAAGATGATGACGTAGCTCAGGAGCTACTGCAGCTTTTCGCTCCTTTTGTCGAGTCTTTTATTTTAGTTCAAAGAGTCCTCTGACAAAAAAAAACAATTTTTATTAATGTTCAGCTTTGTTTAGAAAGTGTAAACACACAAAATAAAAGGACTTCTTAATATGTTCTTTTTATGCTTTTAGGCTTTATTTTACAAAAAAAACGTAGTTGTTTGCTTTAGAATTAAAATAGACATGCAAAAAGTTGTCTTAGAGATCTCAGTGACCTAGGTTTTTCACAAACACACCCCAAACTCAGCTATGTGGACTAACAGTCTGCGATCCGAAGCGCACTGGCTCCAGACAAGAAGAAAACAAAAAGAAAATGCAAGACAAACCCTCAGACTGAAGACGTAATGACTGTTTAGCCTGATGATTAATGCAGGAGGACTAATGGCATTATGTACTCCATCACACCACCTCTGAATCTGCCAGGACACGTTCACCACACTGTCGAATGGGTTTATTGGCGGACCTGGTTAAGATGTGTGAAAAGCCTTAAATATAGCAACACTTAAAATCTGTTTTCACCCTCAGCGATTCCTTTAACAAGAGTGATTTCATCAGGTGAACCTGTTAATTCCCAAACATCTTTTCTAGCTTGGGATCATATAATCCCAAAAATAGATACAAATTTTTTTTTAGATTTATTTTTTTGCATACTTAGTCAATTATTAGACCTTTTCCTTTAAAAACAGGACAAATCCGAAAATACTAGCAAGTTTGATGAGCTAATTGCACCGTTTCTCCTCCGCCAGTTCAGCCATGAAATAACTGCTACTGCAACACAAAGAGGCCGTCTGGATGATGTGCGTACTTGCAACCGGTGCCGACTCTCATCCTTATCGGCTTGGTGTCTCAAACAAAACAGTTCAACATGAACACCGTTCACACGTCTGCACAGAATGAAGTACGCTAGAATACGTGGGGGCCTTAATATCTCGTTCACACTGAGCGGTTCTGTGCTGTCATGGTCCGGCGTATTCTGGAGAGTTTTTCCACCACTTGTTGGACTCTCACTGGGCAGGAAGGGTTAAAACCTAATGCCAAGAGTAGCAGGATTTCCCCCAGTGTATTTTAAGTCTGGCAGGCCATCAGGCTTTACTTGTGCATTGCTTAAGTCTTTTTAAAATGTTTGCATTTTTTAAGACTTTATAGTTGGTGTTAGCTGCACAGTGGCGCAGTGATAGAGCTGTTGCCTTGCAGCAAGAAGGTTCTGGGTTCGATTCCCGGCCCCGGCCTTTCTGCATGGAGTTTGCATGTTCTCCCTGTGCATGGTGGGTTTTCTCCGGTACTCCGGTTTCCTCCCACAGTCCAAAAACATGACTGTCAGGTTAATTGGTCTGTCTAAATTGCCCCTAGGTGTGAGTGTGTGTGTGCATGGTTGTTTGTCCTGTGTGTGTCTCTGTGTTGCCCTGCGACAGACTGGCGACCTGCCCAGGCGTACCCCGCCTCTCGCCCGGAACGCTAGCTGGAGATAGGCACCAGCACCTCCCGACCCCATTAAGGGACAAGGGTGTAGGAAAATGGATGGATGGATAGTTGGTGTTCAGGTATTAATCCTCCAATCTTTCAATAGTAGATAATTATCAAGTGATATTTTTAAGTTTTCTGTTTACTTTAAACATTTTTTAATTCAAAAACACGACGGGTCGCTGGATGAATGACTGCCCTACCACCCAACCACCAGGCTGAACAAGTTTTTTGGGGGAAACCTTGCATAGCATCTTAGTAGTGTGACAATAATCATGACAAAATAGTAAGTCTTGTCACAAGCAGTGATCTTTTTCTGCCCCTCAATCAATGCATTATGTTGCGTAATGCCATTAGCTCCACCCTAACTGTACTGCACCATTGTCCAATGGCCCTACACCTGAAAACTGACATGGATATTGGCCACTTTTACAACAGACACAGGCAAAATAGCATTGTAAGTCACACCAACCTGTGCCTTACCGCTCTGTGGAAATGTGCTTATCATTGTAATTGTGGGAAACTGAGTATTGACCTCGATTTGACCTCCATGTGTCCAGCAAATCTGACTGTGTACCATCATTCTTGAAGTTTACCCCCATGTTGTTATCCGCCAAAGCCACCAATTTGTTCGAGGTGAACCTTCCAGAAACTCACAAACAAAAGCAGAATTTGTTTTCCTTACAGAGTTCAAAATAACTTTTTAAAGATTGGCTCTAACCCGCAAGACACAAACAGAGAAGAACATAAAACATGAGCTCGCTCAAAGTGTGTCTGAGACTAACCCCATTGGGGTATTTCTGTAAACTGTGCAGGAATAAATATTTCAATGACATAATCTCTAAAACAGGACAGGTAATGCACACAAAAGCAGGTAAAATCCTCCTTACTTGACTCAGTTCAACAGACAGAAGTCTAGTTAACCGTCTCAAACGGTCAAGACCTTGAACACAGATCGAATTTACTCAACCACCTCTATCAGCCCAGATGGTCTTTTGTCCGACCGAGGCTCCTCGTGGCTGTAATCTCATCTGGGCCTGATTGCTGTGACACCACGTAAACAGGCTCAAATTGAATCAGGCCCATTTGTGCTATCAATTTCCTGTCCTAAGCCTTCCACGAAATCTGCTGGGTGGAGATGAGGAGAGTCCTCGAGAGAAAAGGGAGGGAAGAGAAACAACCTCTAATACAGACCGCTCATACTGAATTACCTCCGCCATGAACAGTAGTTAGGAGTACTAGAGCAGCAAAAGAGATATCCTTTTACAAGCGGGCATCTTAGTGGGCACTTCATGTTGGAGAAATGCACGGACATGTGACTTTAATGCAGGACCCGACAAACTTGCGAGGCACATCAGGAGACGGACCAAACAGTAAAGAGCAGGAAACCAGCCTGAGTCAACTATCCTACCAAAGAAGAAATGAGAACATTTTTAGCTTCCAGCAAAAAGGAGAGTGGGAGAAGATGTAAGCAGATGTTAAGGAGTACATCGCAAAGCGCTTGGAGCCCACAGAATACAGATTATAGGCAGAGAGATGCCAGCAAGTAAAGGAGGGCTGAGTGATTAGGCAGCACTTACCAGGCTAAGGAACGAAGCTTTGAGTGTCAATGCTTTCTTTTATACATCTAAATTGTTCCAAGTTGCACCAGGGTTACAAAAGTATATTACAATCAATCTTCCCATTATCTCCTGAACGTCTCGGCTCCTGAATTACAGGTCAAAGTGTAGAAAACAAAGCTCTTTTGTTGTTAGGGTCATTGAAATGTTTCTTCAAATTTATAAAAATTTATAAAGTAGATAGTTTGTATGTATAAATCTAGGTAGTTTGATGGACTGTTATTAATACACGTCCAGTGCAGAACTAAATTATTCTACGCAGGGAAGTTGATTGAATACCACAAGAACTGACAGTTAAACAGATTTGCAATAAAAGTAACATAAATACAGTAAGAAAAATGTTGAAAAGTTAGCATTTTTTCAAGTGGTATAAATGTTTGTGGCATTTTATTAGATTACGCATTTGGTTTGGAGGATTCATTAATCAGAAGGAGATGAAAGGATTTTGCTACAGTTGTTCAAGCTGAAAAACAAAAGATTCCTCTGTGGATCCTAAAAGGAAACAAGCGTTAAAGAAGTCAGACTGAACTCCGAATGCCAAGTGAGTTTGGTCACATCTAAATAAAAAAATGGGAGTATCTTGAGTCCAACAGCCTAGTTAAAACTCCATCATGTGCGTAGGATGAGCTGGAGCAAATGTGACCAGTCGCTGCAGGGGGCACTCCCCAACACAGCGGCACACTGCGAAGCGATGAGCAATAAAACCAGCGTGCTGCGCTCGCCTCTGATAGCAGAGAGCTTCTGGATGTCTCATCGAGGTTTAAAGACCAAGGACGAACTCAGTCATGGGTGAACGTCTTGTATTGGGGTGATGGCCTGCAGAACCGGCCGCTAACACATTCTGACAGGCAACTCTCCTCTACAAGCACACGCACACACACACTCATAATGATGCACAGTGAGCAGCGGAAGCCATTCAGAGCAGCAGTGTCCTCATTCAAGAGCAAGAAGCAGAAGCAGAAGTGACTCCCCCTGCAATTAACGCATGCCTAAAGAGAAGGTCCCGTATCGCATGCAGGCTTCCTCTACATAACTCAACGCAGGAATTATGGATTTCACCTGGACTTTCAGGGTCACAGAGTTCACTCAAAGTGTCTGTGCAGCTCTTTCTCCACAGTAACTCAGACTACCTGGGATTTAGAGCTTTCAAAGTAATCCAATTCCAGTGTGTTTGTCTAGAAAGTCCGGTTCGTTAAGGTAGATGTGAATGCGCGTCGAAAAAACCAAACTCTAAAAGCCGTCGGTGAAATTGACCTCTGTTCAAATTCATATGTGAATGCCAAGCGGACTGGAGACCGCTAGAAAAAAGCAGGAAGTGGAATATAGGGCAGAGCATTCTGGGTAAATACAACCCGGTAGAGACCAAGGGGAGGCGTCTGGATAGGAAGCAACTGGTGAAAGAGGGGTCTGTTTGGCTGAGGCCAATCTACATCAATGCAACTAGATCCAAGAGTCTAGCGCTAGATGGAGATATAGTTTACAATCTTTTACCACAGACAAAAGAGAAATCCTACATCCATTAAAATCTGATTCTACTAGATTATTTATATTTGGTGGCAACGGACGTTGTGCTCAGTGTCTTCTTTCTTGTCGATTTCTTCTTAGTAGCTGAGGGTTTTCAGTGAGGATTGTATGATGTGTTCAGTGTGACAGTGAACCACAGCAGCTGAAAATGGAGCAAATGTTGCAATTTCATCCCCCAAACAGACAGAGTCTACCGGATTATGAGATGTGAAGACACCCGACATCTTCAATCCCAGCCTTTTCTGAATGCTAGTTCTAGCCAGCCTCTCAAAGCCTTTCACACTCACCCCTAACGATACACTCTGCTTTGAACTCGTTTCTTTCTATTAGCAGAGTGCTACCTGCAGCCATCCATCAGCCACAGGAGACAGATCTTGTCCCAGAGGGCCTGGTAGAGACCAAGGGAGGCGTCTGGATAGGAACCATCTGGTGAAAGAGGGCTCTGTTTGGCTGAGGCTGCATTAGATGAGTCCACCAATTACACCAAGGCAACAATGACCGGCTTTTATACGGCCTCTCAAGAGCCCTGCATCCGTCTGGGTGATGCTTGTTGAGCTGGTTCCCTTCAGTAACCTGTATTCTCATCTCAGCCAGAGATGAGCTGAGATGATTATAATGGATTATAGCTACAATATTAACATCTTATATTATGTGACAAAATGATTTCCGACTCATTTTACTCTGGTTATTTTGACAGGTAAATAATATGTTAGCTTAAATAAAACTAATGATGGCCTAATGTCTTTTTGGAGATGCATCACCTCAACCAGTCAATTTAAAGTGGCAGAATTATGTGTTTTCCAGGCACATAGTGCCTTTTTATAGTAACTATTTTACTATAAAAAAATATGTAGCATTTGTTCTAAAAATGCTACATATATCAAATATGACTTAAAAGAAATTTGGATCTTAGATTCCCAGACTGCCACACACCAAAGGACACAGAAGCCACATCCTTCCCATCAGCTCTACGCCGCTGCATGCTAATATCCATGTTCCCTGGCTTTGAACGCAGCTCGGATTACACACGACTGCAGTCTGCGGCCGGTTATTAAAGGCTTCTACATGACAAGAAATTATTAGAACATATTGAGAATGGTTAGGCGATGCCGCTGCCATGATGTCACAGAGTTAGCGCTGCTGCATTTCGGAGACGTGTCACGCAGCGATCAGGGTTGCTGCAGCAAAAGGTCAGCACACCGAACACTGCAAAAGCCTGGAGCTGAGGCTGGTTACTCAGTCAGGACAGAGGGGCTCTGTGAGCTCAGCAGTATACACGCCACTAAAACCATAAGGGACACAGAGAGATGAATCTTTGAATCTGCATACGTTGACACCCACACACACATGCTGCTCTGTCCTTGAAAACAGAGAGGGAGACATTTTGAGCGAGTGTCTCCGTCCTGCAGCGAACTGCATCTTCAGCAGAGGTGAATGATCAGGTCGCTTTCGTCAGACGTGTGAGCATGAGGGCGCTATGCAGAACACAGCAAGAAACGCTGAAACAAACTGGAATGTTTGCATGTTATTCTTATAAAAAAACATTTTTTAAAAAAGCTCAAACTCGATTAGGTTGAGTGGAGAGCTTCTGTGAATATCAGTTTTCAAGTCTTGCCAAAGATTTTAAGTTCGGTTCAGGTCCAGACTTTGACTGGAACATTATGAGACATGAATATGGCTTAATCTAAACCCATTACATTGTGGTTGTGTTTTTATGATAATTGTCCTCTTGAACCTAGAACTGGACAATAAATCAGTAATACATTATATATAGATACATGATCAATATCAATAGACAATACATCTGATAGAGTATTCAATATACAGCATATTGACTGATCTCCCAGTCAGAACCGCACAGCATTCTGGGAGATGTAGGCAAAGGAAAGGCTTAAGCAGCTCAACCTCCATGGCGAACTAAGCTAGGCTGGTGGCATCAACTCAGTCAATCATTCTTTGGTTACCTAGCAACAACCTGTGGAGTAAATTGCTTAGAATTTTTAAAAAAAGGAACAGAAAGAAAACTGTGGATAAAACAGGAAAAGTCATGCCACAAGTCTGGCAGTAATTCAGATGTTTAAAACATAAAACTAATCAATAACTACCAATAGACCGATTTCATGATGCCTTGTTGTCCAGCCCTATTATCACAATAGCGCCACAAAATATCGCAATAAATTTATAGGTCCATATCACTGTCGATCAATCACTTAATGTGAAAACTAACCAGCAATCTTAATGGAACAGCTGAAAACACCAAAACCAAACTGCAGAGAGGGGAAGATTGCAAAGAAAAGCTTTGCATCATGTTTTCACTACATAAATTGCTTAAATTTCCATCCCATCACAGACTCCAAAGATCAGTTTTTCCCTCCCGTTTTTTGTTTCGTTTCCTCCTCAAGCGCAAAGAAGAAATTCATTTCAAGGCCTCGAACAGAGAAAAGCAGCGCTAGCTGGATGCCGAGCAGGGCGCCCCGTAGTGCCGTTTAATTCACTTTTTAATTATGTCAATCCAACGAAGAAAGCTTTGATTTAAGAGGCATTTCTAAAGTACACGGTTTAAAAAATAATATTTCACTCATGTGAGGGATCCACCTCCCTCCCCCCATGATTTATCCGGTTGGCAGTAAGCTTCTTAAGTGAATAAAAAAAAATTTGACTTATCTGAGTTTACAGGCTCTTATACAAATGTTCCCAAACCAAAGCCCGACCACAGCCAGTCCTGCCAGCAAGACATAACTCCTCCTGAAATATGTTTTCTTTTTCAGCCGAGACTCCTTTCTTGATAAAAGTACAGTTGAAATGACTGTGTCTTAACATCTGTTACCATTTTCAAGTATTGAGGAATAAAAGAAAAAAAAACAACTTGACAGCCAGTGAGTTTGTGTTGTCTTTTGCCAAGTGGCATTTTGTGCTCATTTGTTCTGTGACGTTCTTTGTGTCTCCACCAAACTGAAACGAAATCTTACATTGTATGGTAATATGCGACCGTAAACACAACATGAACAGTTTGAGAGCATTAAAAAAAGACAAACAGTAGCTTTTAACTGCTCGTGTATTACTCAACATAGCGAAGCTACCAAAGTGGCCAGAATTTTAGTACTTCATCTGGGATTCATTTGAATTGGATCTAATAAGGACTGGTGACCTCATATTTTCAGCCTGGCTGCTGGAGTCTGAAAAGCAAACTCCCACAAAGCTTCAGTAGCATCGTCTGACCAAAACAAGCCATTCAGTAATTGCCATTACAACTTACAGAAAACCAAGAATCCAGCTGGTTCACGTCAGCAGTTATGTACTCGTGCTAAAAGTAATTTGTTTTACCCCCAGAGATGCGATTCTTTGTGAGCCACGTTGGACTACAAGAAACTCATCATGCATTCATCTCTGCATGCCCGAGCTCCACAAGCAGAGACAAACTGGGAATTTATGGTAGTTCCAGCTTTACCTTTTATTTTTTAAAACAGTCACAGCACCAAACAGCACAGTTATTGTTGGAAACTGTTCTTAAATTAGCAGCATGTTAGTCCTATAGGTTATAGTTTCCTCAGGAACTGAGGTGCCTTGTCATTAATCAGAATCAAAAGCATTAGCGCTAACTTCTTGCTAAACTTTCTCTTTCTGCCTCTGTGCCCGACTCATGTCTGGTCAGGGCTTCGTTGACACCACAAAAACACCAGCACAATTGTTTATGATTGTACTAATCATGAAAATTGCCCTTTGTCACCAATTCTGTTCATTACCTTCATGGACAGAATTTTTAGGTGCAGCCGAAGTGTTGAGGGGATCCGTTTTGGTGGCCTTAGGATTGCATCGCTGCTTTTTGTGGATGATGTGGTCCTGTTGACTTCATCGGATCGTGATCTGCAGCTCTCGCTGGAACGGTTCGCGGCCGAGTGTGAAGCGGCCGGGATGAGGCTCAGTGCCTCCAAATCCGAGGCCATGGTCTTGAGCAGGAAAAGGGTAGAGTGCCTTCTCCGGGTCAGGGGGGTCGTCCTGCCTCAAGTGAAGGAGTTTAATATCTGGGGATCTTGTTCACGAATGAGGGAAGAAAGGAGCGGGAGATCGACAGGCGGATTGGAGCAGCGTCTGCCGTGAAGCGGACGCTGTACTAGTCCGTCGTGGTGAAGAGAGAGCTGAGTCAAAAAGCAAAGCTCTTGAATTTCCGGTCGATCTACGTTCCCACCCTCATCTATGGTCATGAGCTTTGGGTCATGACTGAAAGAACGAGGTCACAGATACAGGCGGCCGAAATGGGTTTCCTCCGCCGGGTGGCTGGACTCTCCCTTAGAGTTAGGGTGAGAAACTCGGTGGCTCGGGCATCTGGTCAGGTTGCCTTCTGGACGCCTCCCTGGTGAGGAGTTCCGGGCACGTCCCACCGGGAGGAGGCCTCAGGGAAGACCCAGGACACGCTGGAGGGACTATGTCTCTCGGCTGGCCAGGGAACGCCTTGGGGTTCCCCCAGAGGAGTTGGAAGAAGTGGCTGAGGAGAGGGAAGTCCGGGCCTCCCTTCTGAAGCTGCTGCCCCCGCGACCCGACCCCGGATAAGAGGCAGAAAATGGATAGATGGATAATAATGAAAATTAGTTCAGCCGGGATTCATTTTGGGATGGCTAAAGAGCCATCCCAAAATGGTATTTAGTGGAAGCTAATGCTAAAGCGCTAAATTTGACCAAGTTGTTACCCACCATGTGTTAGCATCATAACATGCATTACAATAGTTTATAAAAGAAAAAGAGTTCCTTAAAGTCAAAATATTTTAATTTTGTGTTTTCTGATAAATCCTTATTTTTATGCATTTTTGGTGTAAAAAAAAAAAAAAAAAAAAAAAAAAAAATCACAGATACTGTAAATATTTCTATTTTTGCTCAAGGCGCTTGTGTATAAATCCGTCTCTGTTGCTCAGTATACATGACTGTGTACATTTTTGTTACAGACTGACACCTTAATTAGACTGCTTAAAAAAGACAACCAGTGGTGTGTCAGGCTCTTTGATCATTTGTAATGCAGGTTGAGTCTCACATTTCAACCATTAGTCTTAGATGCCCTGAAAGTTGGATTCTTTTACTTTTATTCCAAGCAAAATTGTCTTTTTTTTAAATTCTCAACTAGCCAGGTTGTCCTTACAGAATTTTTTTTTTACTGTTTACAAAACCTCCCTTTACCATCTTTTTATTTTTTTCTTTTCATTTTGGCCATGTAACTCTGACGCCTTGGTCCTATAGGTGATTGGTGGGGAAGTGATTATATGGGACACAGTGCTGCTCCCACCCACAGCTCTAAGCAGAGCCTAGTTTCTCAGAAAGAACCGTAATGTTCCTGTTATCTGTGTTTTTATCAAAACAAGCCTTGCTGTTTGTCGCCTCCGGCGTTTAACTTCTGACAGGTATTTAATCTACCCACAATAAAAAATAAATAAACAATACGACTGTGCCTGCATGATGGCCAGGTTCAACCGGAGCTATGTGGTTAAAATATCAGACAGCTCACACTGGTGTAAGGCAAACCATCTGTACATCACGTAACACAGACTCATCCGACCAATCAGAACTGAGGGCTCCACAGGGGAGTCGACACGCACGGCCGAGTGTCGGCATGACATGCCCGAGCCAAGCGTCCCGATAGGAAGTACAGGAGCTGCAGAGGGACACAAACAAACCATCAGGAGGTCCAAAGAGCCGCATCTGCTGGGATGAAGGGAACACGCAGATCTTCAACAGACCTTCAACAAAACATGAAATTCCAAATGAAAATCCGTAATCCATTGTTGATTTATAATCCAGAGTGGATTAGGGGAGCATACCATTTGTTGTGTTTTTTGTCTTTTTTTCCCCCTCAATGCAGAAGCTGGAAAGCATTTCCAGGTCATGAAATAAGTATAAATAAAGCAGTTCCATGTGGCGAAGTCACCTATAGGGTCTATGGTCTGTAAAAACTGTTCAGTTTGGGGAGACGGTTTTATAATCTTCCTTTCATGCTCTGCATCATGAGCTGGGGAAAAAAAGTAGTAACTCCTTATAAAGTTTTTTACAAATAGAAACATAATGGATTCTGGCTCTGATTGGTTGTTTCTGACTGGAAACAGAGCATTTCTGCAAATGGCAGTAGGAACACAGGGAGGAGGCAGAAAAGCTGGATTTTTTTTCACAGATCATCTGTCTCGTATTATACTGTTAGGACATGGTGGCAGTTTTAACAAATATGTATAAATATGTTTTTATAAAACTTACTTATTGCAGCTTTAAGTGCAACAATGCTACATTTCATGTTTACTTTGCAGAAGTTTAAAGGAGTAGCAGTGTGTGTTTTTATAGCACAAGTAAGTATGATACCTTCAGTCATTGTAAAAATCATATATATGTATATATATCAAATTACTTGGAAGATATTTGACTTTGTAATGTAATGCCATGAAGTTGAGCCTCTGTCTCTTTAAAACCTCCTGCTCTTTCTGAAACGCGGCCTTCAGGAAGACATCACAGCATGGCTCCTCTTATTAACCTTTTAACAAGATTTTTACTGAGAAGTAGCTCCTATAATGAGCTCAGCAGATGAGCAGTTCCACTAGTTGTTTGCTAATTGCTGCTGGCTAGTCTGAAGGAGCTGAGTGAGGCAATCGCGGGGGAAGGGCTGTTCTATGCGGCGGACGTCTGGAAACTGAAGTCCTGCCAAAACTTTGTTGTACAAGTGTTGCTTTTGACACGTTTGCATTCTGAAAACCGCCTTGGTGTTGGGATCAGGGGTGTGGATTCACAGAGTTCTGCTCAGTCAGCTACTTTTGCCCTGATGTCAAAGTTTCATATTGTCTTGGTTTATATTTAAGAATCAGGTGACCACTTAAGGAATAAATTTCAACACTTTCAGAGTTCTTTCAAGTGATTAGATAATCATTGACAGAGTTTATCAAAAAGTAGGTGAAGCTGCAAGTTTCACTTCCTGATCCAAACACTGGGCATGCCAGACAGATCTTAATAATTTTTTATTGTGACACTTAATAATGTCGCAATCATTAAGTAACATTGTATAAATTGTGTCACTCCTGGAATGTTTCTGTACCATCAGTGTAAATGCAAAAGTGCTATAATGCGACATGTTCCACGTGTGGTCCGCTGGTGATTGAGTTAAATGGACAGGAAGTCAATGCTGAAATGTTATTTACCTACAACAACTTCCTACGCCATAAATGCAATACTGGAAAATATGTAAAAGCTATAAGTCTGACACTTGAGTACAACAATGTATGCTTCAAACTCAATACTTCTTTCTTAGAAGTAAGAAGATAAGTAGTTCTTGATTTTCAGTAACAGTTAGCTAGTAGGGTTTCTTGTTGGTCATTGACCCTTTTGACTCAAAAAGGAAGTATTATGAGTATTATAATTTATTACGCAAGAGTAACTTAAAGTTACTCAGTTTACTTACTTAGTTTTTACAAACATATTGCTAACATGTCATCTGTGTCATGTCATGTATGGAGCATGACGTATTGCTACGCCCGTAGTGAGGTCTAGTTCCATTTCCTGCACCTTTCACATGTTTCCCTGGTTCAAAGAACCCAAGTCAAATTTATGGGTCATTACCAGGTCTGTGCTGACTTTGATGGAAAGCTGAGGTAATTCAGTCACTTGAATCAGCTGTGTCAGAAGAGGGCTTCACTAAAATATGCAACACACTGGCCCTCAGGCAGGAAACTGGACACCAATGGCTTAAAGGTTACTGTAAAGAAGCAATAAGGCGTGTTCAGCAATGACACTTTAGATGAGAGGAGAAATTATGATCATACAATGACAAGAAACCCAAAAATAAGCAGCAAAACACATCTAATTCGGTGCTACTTAGCCAAAAATTTAAATCTTGAAGTGTAGTGACAACAAATAGGATAAGATAGACAAATGCTAGATTCATCTATACTTTCTGGCTCTAAAAAGTTCAAAACTGTCTGAAAACACTTTTGTTCGTCTTTTTGGACCTGCTATTATTTTTGCTCTGGTTTCCTTTCACACAAATGTGACCAAAATTACAGATAACTAAGAATCTATAAGGTTTCCGTCACTTGTTCAAGCTTGTCTTAAAATTCACAAACCACAGACCCTCGGGACGTTTATGCAAATTTAAGGACCTACAAAGCAAACTACAGGAAAATTGCCTCGGGATTCAAGATAAAAGAAAATGACATAAGCACGACAGAGCACTCAAACCGTCACAATCATCAGTAGACATAATCTCTCTGAATGTTTTCCAGAAACGTTTTTATGTCTCCAAGTTTCAAGAAAATCTCCTGCCATGCAACGATCGATTTCTTGAGAACAAACCGGGTGGAAACCAGCATTGGTTTGGTGATAAAACCGTTTAAGGTAAGATTCATACCTCCAAAACAGGGCCTGCTCCCAGGATGATCTGCTCCACGCCACTTGCGAACCCCTTTTGGCTGAGGGCAGTCAGGTGATGGATGAGGAAGTTGGTGCTCTGCGTTTTGCCCGATCCACTTTCACCGGAGATCACGATGCACTGGTTTTTCCGTCGCTGCAACATGGCGTGGTACGCCACGTCCGCCACGGCATAAATGTGCGGCTCCAGCTTCCCCAACGTGTGGTTGTCGTACAGTTTGACGTACTTCGGGTTGTAGATGGGCAAGAACTGGAAAGGGTTGATCACGATAAGAATACTCCCAACATAAGTATAGATCTTCTCCTGCCTGAAGCGGGCTCGCAGGCTCTCCAGAAGAGCGCGCTCGGTCAGCTCTGGGAGAGCGCACAGGTCGGAAGGCGGGTCGTTCCCGGCGGGCTGGGGTAGGAAACCCCGTTCCACCATGCGCCGCCTCTCCTCCGTCACCCGCAGCCATATCTGCAAGCTGCCGCCGTAGTGGATAGACCCGTCCAGGTTCTTCTCTCGCAGCAGGAAGCGATAGTCCTCGCCGCTGCCCAGGCCGCTGCGGTTCTCCAGGGCGGTCCTCGGCCACAGCATCATACGCTGAACTGGGCAGTCTCCCGGGTTGAGGATCCATTCCTCCCCACCGAACTCCTTCACCTCGGCCAACACGTAGCACTTGGTGCGATCCAGGCGCAGGCGCTCGATGAGGCACTCAATGGCCTCAGCAGCGGTGGTGTTTTTGCGAGCGGCGACCGGGCAGTAGATGGTGCCCTCAGCCAGCGAGCCCGGATAGACGCGCAGGGTGAACTCCTGGTCCTCCAGGCGCCGCCGCATGCTGCCCGTAATGGTGGCCAGGTTGGCGCTGCTGGCGTAGCTGCAGCCGCCATCTTGTAAGCTCATGGTGGAGCAGTAGGTCCCATCGGCAAACTGCTCTCTGGGACCGGAGGGCTGACTCAGGACATCCCAACTGGAGGAGACGGGCAAGGGAAAGAGACAGAATGAAGGTTAAAACATGGCGACGTAATGTTGAGCACACAAGTACTCAACAAAATGTCTTCAAAATGTCCTTTTTGCAACACGGATTCAGTCTAAACAACTTTTGATTGTTTTTGACATCCCTGTATTCAACATATCCGTCAACCCGAGCTAATAACGTATGTTAGAATAAGGATATATCTCTTCTGTGAGTTTAATCATTAGCAATTTTTCATGACAAACATTTCAACACTGAGAAACTCCAAGAAAACAAAAGCAGACTTGTCACACATCCATTCAAATCCTAACAGCTTCAGGCATTCCCGTTACGTTTGAGTCACAGGACGGTTTGTAAGGTCATGGCATTTTGATGCATCCCTTCAGAGCGGGCCGACTGAACCGCCATTCTGAAGCTGCTGCCTTTAACACTGCACAAGAGAAGCTCCTGACAGAGTCAAAGACCAAGACAAGAGTTGATAGCTATTCAAAACAGCCAGAGGCAATGGCTGTTTAATGAAGTTAAAGGTGAATGACCACAGTTTATCAGACTGTGTGTGTGTGTGTGATAATCCAGTGAACCAAGATTAACAGCTGCCACCTCCAACACAAGAGAGGTAGCAATGAGAGAGAGAATGGTTTAATTCACAAATTCCCCGCAGATAGTCAGCACAGCCCTTTATTCTGTCACTCTTTTTCTCACACACACACTCTCACAAACTCAAACACACCACACAGTTTGGTTTCAATGGCTGATCTCCTCCAAATGAAGCAAGAGAACAGCGTCAGAGTAAAGAGGTAGTCTCCTTGGGACAGAGAGAGACATCCAACTGTAGCTAGGCTCCTATTGAATCTTATTTTCACTATTACTAATATTTACATTGCTTTTTATTGGGACCCCTGAGGATATTTGAGATAGTGATGCATTCACACCAGCCTTGTTTAGTTCGCTTTGATTAAACTCCACTTCATTTACATTGAAAGTCTCGTTCGATTGGAGAGGTGTGAACAATTGAATTCTGACGCGAACCAAAAAACAAACTCAGGTTTGCCTAAAAACCTTGGCCTCTGTCCAGTTGAAGGAAACAATTAATGCATACGTGAATGCAAGAAGAGCGGAGATTATTAAAAAAAGCAGGAAGCGAACTATAGCACAATGCACTCTGGGTAAACACAACCAAAATAAAAGCGAGAGTCTTGTGCTAGCAGGAGAAATGGCTTGTGGTCTTTTGCAAAAGACAAAAGAGAAATTCTTCAACGACTAAAATCTGACACCACTACATTTTGGTTTACATTTGATGAAGGAGGAATTTGCGCTCAGTCACTTCTTCTGGGGTTCTTATTGTTTTTGTGTGGCTCTTGTTGCAGCACCACCACAGGCGAGGGGAGGGAACAGGTTTTTCATTGGGTTTGGTTCGTGTGTCTAACCTTGTGCTACAGCAAGAGACCACTAGTTGTCACTCATTTGCTATGCTGATACTCCCATTAGTGCATGATGATGCAGTAAAATATTAATTTATTTAAAGCCTTTCTACATGTCTTTACAAGGTGTTATAATTATTGTGACCCGCAGTGCATCCCTGCCTTGCCTCTCTAAGTAGGCGGTCTCTTTATATCAGGCATTACAAACGTCCAAATTATCACGTTTCGTATTTCTTCTCTCAGATCTGTTCCTCCTTTAACACATGTTGAACATGAACATGTTGTTTCAAAAGCATCTAAAACTACAGTTCTTGAACGTTTTAGTTTATCAACGACGGAAAGAAAGAAACTGTGTCAGAGGAAAGGCTCTGAATGCTCCAGACAGATCCTTCTCTCCCTCCTGCTGTCTGGAGGAATCCTGACCACCTATTGCAGTCTGCAGCAGCCCACCAACTCCAGACAGCAATGGAGAAAAGGGAGGGGAATAAAGAGGTGAAGTGTGAGCAGAGCTGGAAAAGAGCTGCGCAGAGAAAGATTGACTGGAGAAGAGAGAGAGGCTCAAAGTAATGGAAGCCATAATGGATGCCATCACTCTACTGAGCTGTGAAAATAGAAACAGAGTCAAAAATTCAAGGTTTCTGGGGAGAAAAGGAAATACAGTCAGCATTCAAATTCAATTCAAAACATTCCTTATTGACCCCAAAGGGAAATTAAATGTTGTAACTCATATGAATTCAAAACACTTTTGAGTTATTACAGAATGTAATCTTGTAGCAGTCTGTATTACGGTAAAGTTGCAGAGGCCTCTGACTAAAGACTTTCTCATGAAGAGGATGGTCAGGGTTCTACATAATTGTCCTGATTTTATGCAAAATTCTTCTTTGCATCATCTTCTCCAGAGGTTCCACATCCGTCACTAGATTGTCCTCTCCTGGCTGGCCAAGAGCAATCCGATCTGTTGCTTCAAATAAACGCTGCAGGGCTTCTTCAGATTCCTCTGACTGCTTACTTACAGTCATTTTCCTAACAGGGGGTCTCTGAATTCATCCATGACTTAGATTAGCTGAGTGGAGCTCTCTTTTAATGCATATCTAGATTTTTTTGTCCTTGTACGAAACAGTAATTAATAAAAGTTCCCAATTTAGATGCTGTAATTAGAACTCAAGCAAATAAAATGTTGCAACAAAGGTACAGATATTTCAAATCAAACAGATACACGTTTACATGACAAACAGAAAACATGGTGGAATTATGTATTTCACAGGCACATTGTATAATTTCAGTTCCATCTGTTGTTATAAAAATGCTCTATTTATCAAACATAAGTTAAAAGAAACTTGACTTTGCAATTTGAAGCCTTGTATTTTTGCCTGTGTCTCATTACAAAGCTAATGCTCTTTCTGACCATCTTCAGCACGTCATCATTTAGGCTTTTTAGGAGCTTTGGGCTGAAAAGTAGTTTGCTATAGCTCAGCAGTTCCACCAGGAGTTTGCTAATTGCTGCTGACTAGTCTGAAGGAGATGGAGGAGGAGGGCTGCTCTGTGAGGCTGAAGTTCGGTTTGAGACCGCAGATACAAGGAGAAGCTTTGTGGAGACAGGCGGCACTTTGTGAGAGGAACCAGCGGGGCAACTACACATTATTCAGGTGGATGCGAGGCGACGATATGTGGAAGGTAAAGGTTGCTACATTTACCTTGTTAGGTGAAGGAGAGTAAGGCACGCTGAAGTGTATGGAAAAACATCATCGCCGTGCCGGCCCCTCTAGACAGGGTTTTGACGCCCCCTCTGGTGCTGTGCCCCTATGCGTTGCATGCGCTGCATACCCACTTTTTGCGCCACTGAGAGGAACCGTTTACAATGAATGGTGGCCGTGAGAGATTAAAGGATTTCTGGAACATGTATGAAAGAATCAAAGCAACACTCCACTTATGTTTTTGATGAGGGAATAACATTGTAATAAAAATTGAGTTTACATAACAGTGAATCTTCAACTGTTCAGTGACGATAAGCTACTCCAGCCTCTTCCTCGCGGTTCCTCTTCTGATTTCTGCGGTCTTCCTGAGCTCAGCCGTCTCTCTAACCAAGCAAGTCATTATGCTGGAAAACTACTACCACTCTCATGCCTTCCTGTCACCAGCTACTGAAAGCAAACAGCTCAGTTTTCCAGATAAAAACGGATGACAGACACATACCGTGGCGCAAGAGCCTGTAGCTGGCAGTGAGTCAGGGCTTACTGTAATCTGTCAAACACTTCTCAACGGAAGAACAGATTTATGTCAGATGGAAAGGTTTCACCAACTCAAATTTAAGGCTTTTTAGAGACCGTTATGGATGAGACTTAAAACCAGTTTCACATATTTTACATATTAGTGGAAAGCTTTTTTACACAGAACACAAGGGACATTGAACAGGTCAGGAAACAGAAGTGAGCCAGAGAAGATGAATGTCGTCCAGTCATCTGGAGATAAAATTACTTACCCATGATAGATGCAAAACTCCCCCCAAAACATAGCTACCTAGCTAGCAAGGGTATATTAGCAGCTAGTCAGTGTTCACAGAACGTAATAAAGATGTCTGTGTGTGACTCAAACGTTTGTCTAACCCAAACAGAAAAGTCCTGTGAAAGAACTACACTGTATATATGAGACTAAATAGTTACACCACAACAGCATTTCAGACCTGTGATTAAGGTATTCAAGGCCAACTTACATTTTTCAAGAATTTAAGTCATTTTTAAAGGCCTAAATTTTAGATTTAAGAATCTTAACCTTTTATGTCCTAAATTTAAAATCTCCACCTCGATATTTTTGCTTATTTTAATTGTACAAAGTTCTTTAAGTCTTCTGTGAGTAAATATATTTGCCTATTAATTCATAACAACTGGAACTTTCAATATGTAGCCAGTTATTTTTGCAATTTACCGTCTATTGCCCCTAATTTCACTTCCTGCTATGGCGGGGATGAAATTACCATAATAACCAGATATTTCCTTGAAAGCGCAACGTCTCCCATTTCAGAAACGTTTGGAGTTTTTTAGACAGCGCAAAGTGTGGCGGGATTACGGTACTGCAAATTTGGCTGGATCACTGGTGTTCTGTTTCAGACTAAGAGAGTTAAAGACTTTTAAGAATGTTCGGACATCCTGGTATGAGGTTCTTGAAGTACCATATTACAAGTAGAAAAGACACTGGCAATTGTCAGCATTTAGCGATTTTTAAAGTACCGACAGACTAGAAGTGAGGAATATGTACAACCATCTGATTCCTTTGTGGTGTTTTGGTGTAAAATTAATCCTCTAGAAGGAAACAAATTGCAGTTTATTTCCCTGCCAAGCAGAACCGACTTGTTCCAAACCGTCCTAATGAAAAACGGTTTGACAATATTTGAAATTAATACTACTGCCACGCTGCTGTGTGCGTCCTATGTTCCAACTATGCAGGAACAACGGCAATGGAAATAATGTGGCTGCAGTGCCTTACTATGCAGATGGCATCAACTTCTTAACCAAGTCTCCAACCTGCAACACATTCTACATCTGAAGAAACATCCTCAAGCGATTACCTTTGGTTTTACAGCAAACAGAAAGAACTCTCAATAAGATACCACCAACTCAAAGGAAAGCATATAATCAGTTTAAAAGAAACTTGATCACAGTGCTAATTTTGTAGCCGTCCTGATAATCGGGGTCTGGTCAATGTCACAAATCCCACATTTGAAGGCAACGTTTTGGGAAGACAAAAACAGTTTTCTGGCCCCTTCCTAAATAATCTGCCATCAGTGAAGAGGAAGTTAAACATTTTTGTTTTAGCAGTCAAATTCAAAGTGCTGACAGCGTGTTGAGATAAGGTTATAAGCTGCTGAGCTCATCCCCTTCATGTGAGGAGAGAACGAAAGCGTGGAGCCTGCTCAGCTGACTGGTGGACGGGTTCAGCTCTCAGTCTCTCTCTCGCAGGTCATTCACAGATGTCGGTCAGGTGGTGGAAAAGTGAAGAAGTCAGAAGTCTTTCCTAGTGTAGTCTATTTATAGAAAGGAGTACTGAGTGACGAAGCAAACAAGAGAAAAGCTTGAGAGTAAAGAGAAGAAAGATGTCCAACGCAGATAGCATGCAACAATTATCTACTGTTTGCTGTGTCGCTAAAAAAAAAAAAGTTTTGCGTGTAAACTTTTCCATTATTCTGACAGAAAACCACAGCACCATCTCCTTAATGATGCATCATTCTTCAGCGTGGTTGCGAACATCCATTAGGAGCCGAATTACAGTAATAAACTCATTTATTTGTTTTTAAGTGGCAACAACAGCATTTAAAACAGATGTTGGAGAAATATCCAGTCTACAATTCGGTGCAAGAACAACTTTAATTTGCTAGGAGGAGCCTGGTGAGGCTTGGGCTGGTTACTGGTGTCATGGCAGGACCGGGACTTAGAAAGTCAACAGTGTTAAATGGAATAAATAATTTTTGGGAAATTGGGATTTGTTTCACCAATGCACTGCTTGTGATATCAGCGTAACCAGGAACTACAAGCATCTTTTCCTTTTTTTTAAATGTCATTTGCATTGTTTAGGAAAAAACCCATTAAAATCAGAAATCACATTTTGGATTTCTGATTTTATATATAGATCAAATTTGAGCCATTAATTTTAAGTCATTTCACCCAGTCCTACATAGCTATTGGATGGGGAAAAAAAAGATTTTTTAGCTCAATGTCATCATACTATGATAACTTTCTGCACCTTCTGAAATGTTCTACTTCAGAAAATACTTTTTTAAAAATAAATAAATAAAATCTAATAAAGTTTGAACTCATTAGGAGTTCTCAGCAGTGTCTCCCACAATCAACAATCACCTTATTCTAATCTTTACCAAATAAATCCCCAAATCACTCCTTGGCAAATCAGGGCAATTACAAACAGGAACTTTACACTCCTTCTAAAGTGAGCAGCTCATGAAATAAAACACACAACAGGAGTCGGCGCCTTTAAAAAAAAAAAGAAAAAAGAAAGAAAAAAAGAAAAGTCCAAACAGGCTGCCAGGGATAGCCGGAATGTGTCCAAAGTATTAAATGCACATGAGAAACTCAACTTGTCCTGCAGGTCTAGGGGTCTGGCTAGCAAACGGACCCCCATCGTCCCTCCTCTCTCACGGTTGGTTCTCACCAGCACAACAGCAGTAAACACCAAACCTCAGCATTCCTGGACACACACACACACACACACACACACACACACACACACACACACACACACACACACACACACACACACACACACAGCAGACGAAGGGAGGTGTGTCGTCTTTCTCGGTGCTTCCAGTTGACGGTAGTAACGTCTGGGCTGCATTGAGGACGGTTCAAGTGGCAGAACTGGAACTACGTGGCTACGTCGCCCCTTGACTAATTGGTTAATCGCACGCACGCACACGCATGCACACACGCATGCACACACTCTTTAATGTCTCCAAACACACAAACAAACACACACCTTGACCCAGTAGAGAGTCTGTGTTCAACATGGATGAACATTTTAATATTTGTTTTACATTGAGCTGATTTAATGCAGAAGAAAAAGAGAGGAGGTTCACCGTCAAGTAAAATGATAAGTATGAACATTCATAAAGCAGCAGCTGCAAATGAATGGTTTTGATCAGTGACCTTTCCGATCCAAAGAAGCTTTATTTAACATCACCTGAATAAGGTTTCGACTAGAGAAGCAGTACTGAACTCTTCAAAAAATGGCAAGAAAAACATATTTTTGTTGTTGTTTCTGTAAGTATCAAAAGGCAAGATGAAATTAACTTCTATTGCTCAATTTCTAGGCAGCAACAGAATGAAAACCCAATTAAACTCTACTGAAGTCCTTTATCACCCCTATCCAGCATTTAAAAACACTTTTGATTTCTAAATCATTCAGAAAAATGAATAAGGAGCCACTGCAAAGTGCCTGCTACAGAGCCACAGGTATATATGCATATTTCTACATTACAAAAGGTCCAGTCAAAGTCCAGACATAAATCCAATTGAGAATCTACAACTAAATTTTAAATCAGCTGCTGATGGAGGCTCTCCGTCTGAGCCGACTGAACGTCTCCGTTCTACGAAGCGCTGACTCAGGAAGACTAAATAAAAATGCACGCCGCACCATGCAGTCATTTTCCTTCCCGGTTATTCCATTAAAAAAAACCCTCAGTCTTCAGAGACACATAAAGAGCCACAAAGTCAGCCTTCTATCACTTGAAGAACATTTCTAGGATTAAAGGACCGATGTCGCAGCAAGATCTAGAGAACCTCATTTATATTTAGTTGGATTGTTTACAGCAACAGGATTGCCTAAAATAAAAGAATCAGTGCATTTACTTGATGATTTTGATGATGGCATAAGACATAATTAGTTACTGTACTATATTCTTATGATGTGAAGCACTTTGAACTGCCATGTTGCTGAAATGTTCCATACAAACGACCTGGACTCTAACATAATGCTGTTTTGGGGTTGTAGCGTCGCAGGAGTTAAAAAAAGAAAATACTGAAGGGGTGTGAAAACTTTTGCTCGTCGCTGTAAACAAGCCATGCAGCCCATTTTCCAGTCGGCAGTAAATAGCAACAGATTCATTCTTGTCATGCTACAAATAGTTCTTGTTCTCCGCTTCTGAGGCCGACATTTGGAAGGTCAGGAATTTGTGTGAGCCGCCACAGCTTCCCCCGCCAGAGTCCGGGGTGAACGCTGACGGAGAGAGAAAAATCTTCACCGCCCTCTGCACCGGCAGCTGATGCGCCGTCCCACCCAGAGCTGTCAGAGCGTGTCGCCGCGCAGCCGAGGGACAGGAAGAGCATTTCATACTCCGGATCGTCGGAAAGTTCTCCTCCTCCTCAGCATTTATTCCGACACTCAACACAAGATTTCTAGACCCTGTCAGAGTGTTTTAAGCATAAATCTACATCTTAAGTCTTTTTGTTGTTGTTGCTTCCTGCTGAGCAGACAACGGGACGTCTGTGCCAGGTTTCTATTGAAGGCAGCAGTGGAAGCCAAGATGGGGAAAGTCAGCAAAACAGTTTGTCACCCCACCTTAAAGAGCCACAAATAAAGATTTAGCCTTCAGACCTGGCTTAATAAATAAGTAGATGCTTTCAGCCAAGTTTCCTTCGAAAGTTAAAATGAACAAGCTCAATAATAAATTCTTTGTGTCTATGTGTGTGTCTACAAGTGTGTGTGTGTATGTGTGTGTGTGTCCCTGAATTCCAGCGGGGCACCACAGCTCAAGGAACTAAGCCCACACTGACACAAACAGCTGCCAAAAAGCCGAATACACACAAAGTGTTGAGTCACAGAGTGCAGTCGGTATATAGGTGTGTATAAGAGACAAGTTAAAATGCTTTTTAAAAAAAACACAATCAAAGTCCGGACTTCATAGACTTTGTTTATCTTGGCATTTTGATTTCATTACAGACGCTGAATAAAACATGTGAAAGCTACTTGCACGGTTTCCCCATTATAGACGTGTTATGTAAGGGTTTCACAGGGTTTACGTTGGTTAAATAGCCTCACTAACATGAAGTTATCTTGACAAAGACAAAAAGGGAAAATTAACATTCTTCTTGGAATTGTACAATGCCACTTTCTTTGCACTTTCAAAGACCAACCTAGATTTCTTTCTAATGATACAGAGGACTAGGGATTTATAGATTTTTCTCTCTTGGGACTAATGGATACAAACTCTGTGTTCATTTAGTTTTAATTCGACAAATAAACGTTACGAATATGATATTCGCCAATCAACCTGTAGAGGCTGATCTGTAAATTTTGGATCTGTTGATGATGCTTTTAAGGAACAGAGGGAAAAAACAGATTTTTCAGTATTGGAATTGGTCTTCCTTGAGCACAGCCTCTCAGGAGAAAAGTGGTGCATTTCAATCACTGGTTGACTAACTTTAATTAGCTATGAAATTGAATTTCTGGACTCCATTACTAAGAAAAATAATCAGACAGACCTAAGTGTGCTCCAAAAAGCGTACCCAAGAAGTCCCAAAAGATGAGTGTGTGTGTGTGCGTGTGTGTGTGTCATAACATCTCTCCTCCATCCTTATTACTGACGTCATCCCCACTTCTCCAGAGGGTTGACATCACCTCAACCCTTTTCTCTCTCCCTCTGGTACAACACACACATGTACGCACGCATACACACTTTGAACACTGGAGCATATGAGCTATCCACCGCAGATATTGATTGAGAACACACACCCCTCTTCTCCTCTTCACTATAACCAGAAATCAACTGAGCATCTCTGTTGCCATGGTTACAGGCTAAGTGGAATCCATTAGTGGAGGAAGAATCACAGAATTTGCTAGATGTGATCCATCTGTTCATATCCGCCTCTTTTATATCCTTCATGCGATTTCCAGGAGCAGATTTATATCCAGAAGCTGTTATTGTTACAGAAAAATGTTTACAATTATTAGCTCATTGGGCTTTTTTTTTTTTTGCAGCCAACCAACCCTCAAGAGACACAGATGACTCAGAAGACGAACACCGAGACGTTATCGATCTGAGCCTGTGTGTGTCAACAAAGGGAACGAGTCAACTTAGCCTGCTAGCTTAGGTAGCGACATGACCAACAGAAACCTACGGAGACGGGCTGACGGGGTTGACAGAGAACCTAAAAAAACACCACAATGGATTCTTACAAAAGCAAATGTTTGAATTTAGCAAGAAGTTGTTAAGAACATCATATGATTTCTTCAGCATCATATTAGCGATTCAAAGTCTTGCTTCTCAATAGCTTCTTTGCCTCATGGTCAATATTTAAAGTTTGACCGTCTAGAAGAGGTGACGAAGATCAACAGGATTTTACACACCAAACTATGATCTAAAATATAAAAACATTTGGTAACACTTTATTTGAAGGGGTGTGCATAAGACTGACATGACACTGTCATAAACATAAAGTCTTTATGAATGACAGTTTATGACAGTTGTCATCAAGTGTTATTTGGTAAATAATGACACTTTTAATGCAAAGTTGCTAATTTGTAATGGCCTTAAAAGTCCATTACAAATGTCAACTTTGCATGATTTTGTAATTTATGAGAATTTCATGCAACGTTGGCACTTTTAATGGAACTTTGCATTAAAAGTGTCAAATATACTCATCACTCCGTCAAATAAAGTGTTACCAAACATTTTCAGATCACCATGACTACGCAGGAATAGCATGCGTCAACAAAAACAGTCTTCAGGGTGGAAGTTTTGTCTGAATGAAGCAGGAAGTAAAGCAGGTTCTCTCAGATAAAACTGCTCCATGTTCATGAGTTGTCAGCTACTTTGAGGGTGTGTTCACACCAGCCATGTTTAGTTTGCTTTAATCCAACTCTGACAAAGACCAAACAAAATAAAATAAAAAAAAATCAACTCTGACTACTGGTCCACCTACAAATCCAGATTTCTGTTCAATTGAAGTGAAATCTGATGCGGTTCAAATGATTATGCGAATGCCAAGCGGACCAAAAACCACTCCAAAAGCAGCAAGCGGTCTGTAGTGCAAGGTTCTGGGTAAATACAACCAAAACAAACACGGGCATCTAGCACCAGCGGGAGAAATGGATCTCACCAAAAACAAAAGATAAATCCTACAAGAGCTAAAATCTGACACAGCAGTTGTGCTCAGTGTCGTCTTCTGAGGTTTCTGTGTCCTTTTCTTCAGTAGTTCTTGGTGCAACGCCTCCACAGGAGAGGAGGGGAACTGGGTTTTCAAATAGTTTGGATTGTTTGACACAGAGCAGTGTGAAAGCGAACCACAAAAATGTTGCAATATTTTCAGCAAATGTTGCGATTTTGTTTCGCAGTCAAACCAAGTCTACCGAACCATCTGGTGGGAAAACACCAAGAAAGAGCAAGACTTCCTACAAATAACAGGAAGCCTGATTGTTTTGTACCAAAGTTATCGTTTTAAAGTTTAAAATTTGAATAATTTGAAATCAGTATGTTTCCTGTGTGTCTCTGTGTTGCCCTGCGACAGATTGGCGACCTGTCCAGGGTGACCCCGCCTCTCGCCCGGAAGATTAGCTGGAGATAGGCACCAGCAACCCTCCCAACCCCACTGAGGGACAAGGGTGTAAGAAAATGGATGGATGGATATGACATTCAAAGCTTTACAAACACTATCAATACCCAACCTGTATAGTTTCTTGCCGCTCATGTCTAGATGAGCAGCAAATACTCTTTTGCTAAAGTACAAGCGGTTACTTTAGTTTGACATAATGTTCTCATGAGTGGTACAAATTGCACACTCCACATTATATGTCAAGATAGGTTGAGAGAAGACAACAGAACTCCTCTGAGAGCGTTTGCATTAACACAGATTAATTTTGGACAAGCACCAGAACTAGAAATGCTCTTCCACAACTTCTGCTGTAAGGGAGCATCTGCAGCATCAGATAAAAAGCCATTACTGGACAAAAGAACTGTGGTCAAGGCCTAATTTAATAACGCAGTGAGAAACGAGAGGCGCGCACAAACACAGTTGAGTCTGACATGTTAAAGGAACCATGAACAGAAATCGACATGTCACGCTCTCCAAAACATTGCAACAAAAACCCATTTAACCTCAACAGGGTCACGACGTCACTAATGGCTCCATCATCCACATTGATTCTCCCCCGTTTCACCTCTACTTCCCGTTAGCTTTGCAGCACTGGGCTCTGGTTCTGCCAAGCCACAATCAATAGGATAGCCTGACTGTTGTGCGCATTTGGTGTCCATATTTGTCTTTTTTTGTATTTTCCAATAAAGAAATGCTCACATAACCTCTGATGTTTCATTTCCCCTGCACAGAAGATCATTTGCCAGTTAAAGAACAAAAGTGTGTTTGGTTCTTTATTGCAGACTTCACGCTGTTTTAACGAGACAAACAACTGCAAATGGCATTATTCTCCTCTCTGCCCCGTTGTCCTTCTTTCCAGTAACACCAGAAAGGCTCAGGCGGTGCAACGCCTGTGACCAGACACTTCCTCATGCATAATTTCTGTTCCCTAATAAATGTGGAATTTTTTGGGGCCAGATCAAAGCGCAGAAAGTCTGGCTTTAATAAAGACTCGTGCAGAAAAATAATAGAACGCGTCACGACACAAACGTAGAGAGCGCAAACCGTCCTGATCCAGGAGTTTGCAACAAATTATTTGGGACCGGAGCACGGGCGGGCCTGAGTGCACACGTGGCAGGTAAAACCGATTGCTCGACCTGAGCCGTTCCTCTCTGCAGGGCCTCCATTATGGCTCCGGGTCAACCTCCAGGCATGCTTTGCAATGAAATTAGGTCAGCAGCTACTGCAAAGGATCCGTTTGATGGAGCACACACACGTTGATGGTGTGTAAAAACACATGAAAAGAGGCCTTTTGCTATAAAGGAAGACATTTATCGTACATTACGATAAATTTCTCATCATGATAAGAATTTTGAGTCATTGTTGCTGCAATAATTTCCAATGAATGGTTAAAAACATCCAAACCTGTTTGTGTTGATTGATTGTTCAATGAGAACATGAGAAAATATAATCAAATGAAGTTCCTGTGTAAAGTTTAGTGGTGTAAAACACACTTCTTTATGTGATTGGTGTCCTAAAGAAGCGTATTCCAAATGGATATGCTTTTCAACAGAGTTAAGTTAATTTGTTTCGCACATTTCAGCAAGAAGGCAGCTCAAATTGCTTTAAATCCAGACATCAATTATGGAACAAGCAATAAACATCACATTTTGTCAAATGCCATCAAAATCATCAGAACACACCGTCTGACTTTAGGACATTGTTGCAGTAATCATATTGATTAATGATTACTGATCAGTATAACATTCAGATGATTACAGCTAAACATGTAGCTCTTGACAAGATATCAGTCCTTTAATCCTGGAAATGTTCTTCAGGAGACAGAAGGCTGACTTTATAATTGCCTTTATGTGTCTCTGAAGGTTCATGGTCTTTTTTTAATGGCATAACTGGGAAGGGGGAAGGAAAATGATTGCAAATATGTTGATCAACATTTCACTTATAATCGACAAAAACTCTACACAGGTGAGCCTTGATTTAAAGGAAGTCAGCATTTCATCTATTTTGCAGTTTTCTGGAAGTTGGTTTTTAGTATTTATGTCCATGGGGTTATAACTGCTGTGTCCTGCCGTCAAACCTCAAATGTAAGTAATAAATATCATCGTCAATTTTATACTTATCACATTAGTACCACAAAATAGCAATAAAACTCTAAGTCCACATCGCACAATGCTGCTGAAGTCAGTGCAAAACGATTTTGAAATGAGAAGATCTGCAAAGATTTAATAAAAGGTGGATTGAAAGTGGACACCGGTCATCGCACAGACAGAGAAAGACACAAGACAGTAAAAGGAAATGAAGGACGAAAGGACAAGTAGGACATCTTTGAAACGGTGAGGTGGCAGGAATGTGACGGTAAGTAGAAGGCATTCTGAATTTCATAGTGTAATCATTTGACAACCACCATTTAACATCCATTGAAGAGGTTTAAAAGGACTTGACTTCTTTTCTACACTCCATACTTTCCTTTCCAGGATTCTATTGTTCCTGATCACTACTTAGCACAAGAAGAGTTGAGACTGGTCGTTATCATCTTACCCAATGCTCAATTTGTCTTTTGAACAAAGGCCGCCTTAAACTTACAAAGTGATGAAACAACGACCAGAAGAGCTGGATCCTGCAGCAAAGCGGGAGGGAACAACATCCTTCTGTAAAACTGGAGACACTAATTGTTTTATAATGCAGGGCTCTGCAGCCTGCGAATCTCTTTAGGATTTCTATAGCGGCTTTCATCAAAAATAATCTCAAAATGAGCAAGAAAATAACATCACTAAAGGGCTATTTGCCTGAATTCAAGAGGAGAAAGTGTATTTTCTTTCTCTCATGTTTACAAAATATCCAATAAAGACATTTTAATTGACCTGATTGTCTATGCTAAAGTGTAAAGCAGAAAATACTATCCAGTAAGACAGAGGACAAAACAGGGTGACCTCAGGTATAGCAGCATCTACAACTGTTTAGTACAAAGCGTGACCTCTGACCTCAGCTGTTGATGCAGGTGAATACTATTTGAAAAATCATTTAGAGGCACAGTTTTTAAAGACAAATTAAAATCTTTAAAACTTAAAATTTTAGGTACAACCAGCTTAGTTTTCTTTCATTAGCCATTATTTATTTGTTATTTAAATTCAACTTTCAGTAAGTTTGACTGAATTGTTCATGGATGTCCAGCGGACTGAGTTTAGCTTATTTTGCAAATAGTAATGGTTACATTTTCAGTCTAAAAAATGTAAAGTTGGTAGGGGAGGGGTTCTGGATAGACAAAAATGCATTTGACAATTTTTGGGTTTTATTTGTAAAAAGATTTTTTAAAATTCATCACAATTTTAATTTCATTTCATATTATTTTTTGACAATCACAAGAAAATACTTGGGAGTTTTTGGTTGTACCAGGTCATGACGTGAAACGCTGCCTGGGTGTGAATATATTTTCTTCAGTGTTGGTGCTTTAAAGGTTTACACAGCTGCTTAATGTCTGCTTATTTCAAGGTGTATTGGACATTTTCAGATGAAGCCGTTTTGAAATTGCTAAACCTTTACAAAACCACACTTCAAAAAAAAAATCCAAACAATCCTATTAAGAGAATAATCCTGGCCACTGACATGCATAAGCATTAATGTAACTAAGACGGTGAGGAAGATGAAGGCGCGGTGAGGGTGTGAAGACTTGATGAGAGGCACCAGATGGAAACAAGAGGCTCTGGGACCGAATCCTGTCAAACGAATCAAGAATTCCGAGTGAGGAGTGAAGTCCTTCATCTGATGGACAGTATTGGAGGGTACATCATGTATTTTCCAGGCAAATAGCGTAATTTTAATTGACAATTAAGTGATTGTTACCTTCAGTTGTTAAAAAAAGCTCTTTATATCATAACAACTCAACAGAAATTTTGCCAAAATCAAAGCCATATCCGACACCTTGAAATTGGCCTCTGTCTCTTTAAGAACCTCCTATCTTTTTGGATGCTCCCCTTTCAGCTCGTCTTTGGACCAATGTTTCTCCGTGCCATTTACAATTGTTCTTAGGAATGTTGCAGACTTGCAGTTCCACCAGGTGTTTGCTAATTGCTGCTGCCTCTAGTCTAGAGGAGCTGTGCAGAGGAGGTGTGGCCTGTGGAGACAAAGTGCCAAGGCTGAACGGTTGCCACAGGAGATTTAAGGGTTTCTCAAACATTCATGAACAAGTCAAATGTTTAGGTTTTGGTGACAATATGATAGAAAGCTCAAAAAAGTCGACTTAATAATAACCACACACTAAAAAATCCTGACCATATAAAGAATCTACATATGTCTGGTGAAAAATGTCCAGTACATCCATTGTAAGACTGAAGGAATTTCTACATCCTGTGTTTAGCATTATTGTTGTCTGGGCCTTAATCCAACCTGAGGCAGAGTTCATGTTTGTGAAAGGAGGGAAGGGGACAGGGGGTGCAAACATTACAGTGATGAAATGTTCAGACCTCCCCTCTCTCTCCCCGAACCTCCTCAAGACGTCTGAGTTTTTACCAGGCCTGCTCACAGCCTTACAAGCTCTCAAGATAGAATGGCAGGAACATTTACTACCAGGCGACAAGTTCAGCGACCGCATCTTATGGCGTTTTCACACCTGGCAGTCCTTTAGACTTTGTTCGATTGAGAACCAAAATTTCAACATTTCGTACACATTCAGCTCCTGCGATTCACTTTCACACTGCACTGTGTAAAACGAGTCAAACCCTTTGAAACACACGTTCACCTCCAGCCTGTGGTGGCGCTGCACCAAGAACCAATGAAGGAAATGACACGGAAACCTCAGAAGAAGGCATGAGTGTAACTTCCTTCTTCACAAAATGCAAACAAAAATGGAGTAGTGTAAAATTTTAGCAGATGTAGGATTTTTATTTTTGTCAAGGACAAAACACAGCGAGTCATTTACTTTACTAGCAATACATACACACATTTATTTTGGTTGCATTTATTTATTTGTAGGTGGACCAGAGTTCACCATTATTGTCTGCTTCAGAGATCGATTACACATTCACATTTCCACAAACGAACCAGACATCTTTCTAGGCAAACGACCTGGAGTTTGACTAAAGTGGACTAAACAGGGCTGCTGTGAACACACCCCAAGATAATAGTAGAATAATGACATGTTTCATTGAGTCAAACCGATCACCTGGTTAAGTTGTGGTAGAGTCACTAAAACCTTGAGAGATGCCTAAACAGTTTCCTCCACCTACTGCTGTAGGGAGTATATTAGAGAAAATCCAGCATATTTGGTGCTCACATCGTCTTTCCACCCTGCTATTCGTAGTAGAAGTCTATTTCACTTCTCATTTTCACCACATCAGCACAGCTCCCTATCACCCTGGAATCCAAGAGGAAATGAGCCTCCAATTAGAGAAAGAGGAAGATGATTTCTAGGTCCTCTTTTTGTTATGGCGAAACATGAAACCGTAGGAGACAAAGGGAGAAACGCCGCAGTGTGGTCACTTTCACTTCCACCTCAGGCTTCTCAGCTGCAAGCCGTTCTCTGCCATCATTTCACATCCTTTAGTCTGCTTACACAAGCAGAGCAGCATCTACTTAAACATCTCCACCTTCCTGTGCGTTAAATATTAAAACCTTGGAAACCTGAGAGCCTGAACCCACAGGATGGGATGCAGCGTCACCTGAAGCATCTCTGGACATTCTGTCCAAGGACGGAGCAAGCAGAGACGTTTCAGGGACAGTTTCAAATGAAGAGAGGTGATAAACCAGCTCTAAGGGCTACTACATAGTTTCATTGATTCTCCAGTATGGCAAGAGGAGCTGAGCAATGCCTTCAGGTCCAAGCAAGACCAGCAGAGGACAACGATCAATACTCTACAAATTACCAACCTGCACAATTTCACCTGAAAAGATCTTCTTCATAAAACCCGACTCCAAATACAGAGAAACAAAGTGATCCTGGAACAAGCTAAACGGGATGAGAAGTAATCATGCTCCAGACAGACAGACCAGTGATCCTGAAAAGCTTTTCCCCAAGACACAGACTGCACCGTCTCCGCTTCAACATGCTCTCATTCAAACAACACGTTTCAATTCACTGAAAACAAGTTCAAACTGAAAATGTCCTTGTGGTGGGGTTCAAATGAAGTTGCAACAGAGTTTTTCTTTCTAAAACACAGGCCACCATTAGGAAACTACACCAAACAGAGCAACAGAAGCCAATATCTTGGGGTCTTTTTCTGTGTAGAGTATATTGAAGTTATGCTAAAGAGAACACAGCTTGGGAAGCTGAAATAAGGAGACGCAGTGCTACATGACACGCTACAGGCTAGCGCTAGGAAAGCAGACAATCCTGGAGCACTAATTATTGTCACTGGTGCTGATTGATTGTACCCTCAAGAACAAAAATTAAAATGTCTCACTGCTAAGATGCTAACATCTTAGCATCTTGCAAATATTTTAGCATCTTAGTTCTACGATGGCGTCTGATGTAACCTTTGAAATTAAGGAGGGAACACATAGAAAACTTTTATTAGTGTGCATCTTACCTCAGCAAGATTAGTGTAACTACTGAAATATTTTAATTTAAGATTTAAATTGGTCAATTAATTTAAAAATGTGTTAAAGAAGCCACGAATATCTGGTTGGACTTCCACTGTCTGGTGTTTAGATTTTTCTTTTTCCCCCATTGTCCACGCCTATAATTGAAGTTTTTCTCAGTTTTGGAAATATTTTTTAATAGCTTCTTTAGATTCACATTTACAATAATCTTTATTATTAATGTTTAAAACGTAGAGCTCCAGATCTCCAAACATCAGCTCTCAACCAATGAAATGTTCATTCAGCAGGAAACAGAAACACTTCAAACACTATTTTTTTCCCCTCCTTCTGATTCCCAACGATTATCTCGAGTCTCTGTGTGTTACCATGGCAACAGCCCTGGCTCAGTCATCCTCCTCTGCCCTCCGAGTCCAATCCTGCACAGATTAGATAGGGCCGTCAAACGGAAAGAGCTGAATCCTCCGAGGATTAGATCTCGGAAACAGAAACTGTGACAAACTCGCAGCTCAGCATCCAGACTGAAGTCGATCTTCCAAACGACAAAGCCCAAGTTTACTTTTGTTTTGTTCGTTCTTTTTGTCCCCCATAAAAGTCGCCTGCTGACCATTTTCCCCTAATTTTATTTATTTATTTTTTGTAAAAAAGGTTTTAAAATTGCTCTGCAATTCTCTGTGTGCTGCCCTTTTCAAAACAACAAGCCATTGCAACCAGCAGCTATTCCTCATCAGGGTGTTTTTTTTATATTTAGATGCATAATGACATTTTAAAGATCAGGAGAAGTCTGCACCAGCACCATGCCAACGCACAAGCCCTGAGGGAGGACATGAGCGCTGTTCCAGTGTGTGTGTGCTCCTGTGCGTGTTAGTAGAGATATCAATGACACTGGATTAGGTACACTTCATTTAGTACCAAGAATGCCTCCGCTAGACCAAACGCATGAAGAAGATGAGAGCCTGAGGGCCTGAGGGCATGGACATGGACGCCGTCGTTGTCATTTCGGTTTTTGCAAAACTTGAGCAAATCTGTTGTGTTTCTATTAATAAATCGGGCATGCACACAAGTGTGAAATTAATAGGAAGTCTGTTTGGCCGTGTGAAGCAGAAAAGAGGAGGAAAAAGCAGTGTTGTATTCGGCGCAAGGAGACGCGGCATGGGGACATTTCTCAGTGAGACAAAGTTAGCGCAGTGTTCGCTTATCTGAGCGGGTTTATTTCCTGCACCAATCGTATCTAAAGTAGAGTAACAGAGACATCGAGCTCTTTAAACTTCCTTTTAAGCTTCACCACAGAGTCTGACCGCATTCAACACACACACGCACACACTTGATTCAGGTAAATACAGATCAGAGTGCGTCATTCTTAGCGGTAGAGAGAGCTGCTAAAGACAGCAGACAGTCAACCCTGCTGCAGACCATAAAGATCAGTTTTTAGTTTTACCTTTGCAAACTGCGCGTAAAGTTTTGAGTTTAAACATAATCAATACACGCTTACACACACATCTCAAAGGTATTAGACACAAACTCTGAAAGATGTCAGCTTCATTTTTAGTTTCGTAAAGGAATCCACCGAACAACACTTCATAACCCAACAAGTTTTTCAGATTTTCTCTCATTAGAGTGACAATTTCCAGTAATTATGATTCTTCGGGACAGAACAACATTAAGTTGTGTGGAATTGTTGAATGGAAATGCAATGAAGCATAATTTAATATTTCTATAAACTGAATCTGATGTAATACCGCAACAGCTGCTGCAAGCCTGACTCTTCCCCTTACAGTCAGTTTGGACAGAGAGAGACTCAGCCTCAATTTTCATGTCCTGCCACAAAACACCCAATCAGATTCAGGACTATACTTTGACTGCACCATTCTCCCACATGTGCATATGCTTCCACCGAACCCTTTCCACTGCAGCTGTTTGTTAAAAATGATTAGCCATCTTGGAGGTAAAACTTCACCCCTCTCAAGTCTTTTGCCACCAGCATGTTGTTTTTCTCTAGCTCATTATCATATTGTCTGACCAGCTTCCCTGCCCCTCATAAAGAGAAGCATCTTAATGCGTGTTTCCCTGTGGGGACAGATAGTGTGTTCAGGGTGGCGTCCTCTGCTATAAAGGTCAGATTTGGTGGAGAGCTTAACTGATTGCTGTTTGCTTAAAAGAATCTCCAGCGTTGCCATGGGCAACACATATTTCTTTACTTATTTTATTTTATATTAATTGGATAACTTATGAAGGCAACTGGTTGTGCTGGATTTCATTTTGAGGTTTCGGATCAGTGGGGGTTGAATACATGTTATATATGTGAGCTTTTATATGTAAATATATTTTTATAAGAAGGTGAATGGATGAATAATTTTACTGTGTATTTTGATTAAATTGTTTTTTCAGGCATTACGGCCGGAGGGTCGTCTCCATCTGTCTAATTACCTTCAAGTCAGATTAAACAGTTTATGCCTTCATCAAACCTAAAAACACCAAACATCAGGAAAACAAAAGGGCCATCTAATCACACACACACACACACACACACACACACACACACACACACACACACACAGTCCACCAGGCGATCAGACAGACCCAGTCTCCGCCCCCTACTACCCCCAATCCAGTTACCCCCCTCCATCCAGCCACTAAATCCACTTACAGGCCACTGTGCCACTGGCTGATTGTTTTCTCTCTGGCAGCAGATGCTCTGCCTCCTTTCTCCGTCCCCAGCACCTAATCAGCTGTCAGCGGGCGCGCGGGGGGACCGAAGGGGTCATGAAATGTAAATTTTAAATTCCCCCCCCTCCCCCCCCCCTTCTCTGATGAACACATTCAAAGTCTTCAGATGCATCGGAGCAAAAGCCTGGGAAGGAGAAGAGTTCATAGAGATGTGTTTGGATTTTTGGCGGCGTTACCTCATGCTTTCTCATAAGGAAAACACCGCATACAGACAGGAAGTCACTCACATGGGATTGATGATGAGAGGGTAACATACAGGTGAAAACAGTCACAGCACCGCCACAAAGCTAAAGCTAGCTATCCAGATTAAAAGTGCCAGCAGCCTGACAGCTATCAGCGTTTCTCCATCTTCAAGAAATGCCACTGATGGTTGGTGAGCTGACAGAACAAGGCTCTGATTCTTCCCCCGGGCTAACAGACCATCAAAGTGCCACAGAAACACAGGAGAGAGTCCGGCAGAAACAGGAAGGTACTGATGAAGAAGAAGAAGCCCGGTATACAAGATCTTAGGTGGAGCCTTGGGTAAATATTGAGAATTTTTTTAATGTTAAAATCTCATGGACCAGTAATAATAATGATATCTTAGATGTATTGCTGATCCTCAAAAATGATATTGAAAAATTAAACACCTACTTTAATATTTGTACCGTCACAGTTTAATATACATTTAATGTAAGGCCGTACTTCTCTCCCGCTTGGTCCACCATTGTTATAAGAAAAATCTCCCTTTCTACTCAAAGTTAATCTAGGGATAATTTGGAGAATACATCAGATTTGTCCTTTAAATCCATGGAAAACATGAATGCGTTTGCAGAAGTTTTTGAATATTCAACAGCCTGTATCACTTTGCTGTGTCATATTCGGTCTTCAGAGGATGCGGCCTTCGCATTTGGACATACTCACAGTAAGACTCGAACACGAGAATGAGTAAAATGAACATTAATTATCAACACTAATGTCAAAACAAGTGAATTACCTTAAATGCTAAAATGGACGAGACATAACCCAGAGTGTCAGCTCTTCTTGATGTGTGAATGCAGGTGTCATGACTCAAACCCCTTTATTAACACCCATGATGCCACAGCAGGTCAGCTTTCACACCCTGCTCCAGCTAAATGAAAACCCACAAGTCTACAACACACACACACACACACACACACACACACACACACACACACACACACACACACACACACACACACACACACACACACACACACACACACACACACACACACACACACACACACACACACACACACACACAGTACTGCCGCTGTATCTACCCTCCACCCACTTTGTACACAAATACACATCCACGCTGTATCTCTGGTCGGACTGTGGTTTCGCCGTGACAACAGCCAGTCACAATGGAGCTACCACGCTTCCATGAGCCAATCGCTCGCCTGCCGTCGTCCATCCCTGGCCAATAAGGTGGCGCTCCGCCGGCGGCTCGTTTTCCACGAGCTGCTTTCTTTATTGTTCTGGATGAGTCTGTAGTGGAGCTGCTCATTATGCCGCGCAGCGTCTGCTGCCTGAGAGCTTTTCATTACAGGCACAGCTGTAAAGTGGACTCCCTGACGGATGGACTCCACGTCTGACCATCCATCTTCACCTACCTCCGTCTTCAAGAGACGCCAAACAGATTCAATTACAACACTAATAAAGTCTTACATTTACGACCAGTCTGCTGAGCTGGCACGGATATGCTGCAAATGATGGTAAAATTATAAAAGAAAACAACAATTAGTCAAATCTGACAAACTACATCCAACCATGCAAAAAGACAAAAGTCAATACCTGACATTTTCAGCTCTACTGAGTTGTATTTAGGTCAAAAAACAGCAAGACAATGTGGTTCTTTCAGTAGATTTTTTGCTCCCTGCCAGCAGTCATTTACATATGAAGAAGGAAGAAAACGAGAAACAACCATGACCCAGATGAAGATGCCACATTTCCTCAGGACAATGTGAAGACATCTCACTGAAGCAACGGCACACACCTGAGCAGCGGTCCTCGCTTTTACAGAATCACGACTGCAATGCCAACTATCTGAGACGAAGTCAGAAATGCCTCTTACCTGACGCCGTCTGCAGGCTCATAAACACCGGAGCGTCTCTGCGAGGCTCATCGGCAGAGACCCTTATTGTTGCCAACTAGCTGCTTTTACTTACTGGGAGCCAGTAAGTGAGTGAGTCTGCCTCCTAGCAACCGCTGCCTGACAGGGAAGGTTGAAGAGGTTACGTTGTCACAGGGACCAGGAGTCTACATGAGAGCATGGGCTGTAGCTGAGTGAGGAAGAGGAGGGTAAGTGGCCAAGATCTGCATCATCCTACCCCCACCTGATGACAGCTAAAAGATTTATATTAAACACACAAATATCACTTTAGAAAAAAAAGAAAACGTGAACTGGACAGTGGTGAATAAATGACTTCTGCTGTTCTTTGTGTTTACGAGCCCAACGGGATGGAGGTGATTTAATTAAATATGTAATTTAGACAGGAAAGCCTCTTGTTAAGCTCACTGATTATCTTCTAAATTAGATTAAAAGACCAAAAAATATTAAAGAGGCTTCTGAGAAAGCAACTACAGTCAAAAAAATAAAAGAAGATGGCTAGTCCACTTACGTCCGATTCTAGTACCAAAATACTGCTAACATCCAGACAAAAACTTTCAGTAAAGACCATTATTTAAATCTGGACCCCGATCAGTGACATGACATGATGTTGGAGGACGGTCCTGGAGAGTGGCCCAGGTCAGACATCTTCAGACTGCCCATGCAGAGCAGAAGGAAGTTGTTCCACATTTGAAGGTAGTCTGCTTTCTTTCCATCTCCACTGCATTGACACCTCAACTTTCAAACATCCAAGGTCAGAAAACTAATGTTAGTGCCAGATATCCAAGTTACCAATCAATGCTTAAAACCTGCGATGTCTTTTGACCTGATGCTGACCTCCAAGATCTATCCTTTACTATTAAAAAAGCAGTTTTTTCGTTTGTTGTTGTTCTGCGTCCAGTCGCTTCTGGTGAGGGAATGTCCTGAGAGGTCTATTGTCCGATGCGCACGCCATGTGACTCTGAGCTTCAGAATCGCCAAGTTCTACCTGCTATATTTGTATTGTGATGTCCCAGTTTAGCGTTACACCCAAAACTAGGACAGACTGCAG
Source organism: Poecilia picta (assembly GCA_033032245.1). Taxonomy (NCBI): domain Eukaryota; kingdom Metazoa; phylum Chordata; class Actinopteri; order Cyprinodontiformes; family Poeciliidae; genus Poecilia; species Poecilia picta. Next base: position 6,559,440 of record CM065358.1, read on the forward strand.
GACAGAGCAACTTTCAGACAACCTTGGCAGAATGACAAAGCTTTTATAGTCGCCAGAGAGAGAGAGCGAGCCGGGAGAAGCAGTGAGGCAAGAAAATCTGACTAAAATGTAATCTGGGACAGAAAAGCTTCAAAAGTATCAATAAAAATTTATTTGAAGACAATGTTTTGCCAATATTCCAAAGATGGGGTTTAGCAATAAAAAGATAGAGGCTCTTAAATTTTTCCAAATCAACAGATTAGTCACCTGGCAAATGTTTAAAGATTTGATCCTTCACTGGTATTTATGACTGGGGATGCTGACAAATATCAGACATTGTTCCAGATATTGAGTGACTGGAGCAAAGCTTTCTAAAACATCCTAAAGGTTAAGCTGGATGACTGGATTTAGTCTGTTGCTTGATCAAGCTAAACGTGCCACACCCAAGTCCTCTGGTTGCAGACTGCTTTGTTCTGGTCCTGGCTGCTACCATCTCACACAAACACACACACAGCCAACAGCATACTGCATCAGAGCGGTGGCAGACTGTAGGTCACATGCTCGCCTTGCCTGACTGTCGCACTGTGAAAGTATTCAAATTCCTCTCGGATGCTGCCAGCTCTCTTCAGCAGGACGTCATTTGGCCAAGAATCGACCGTTGCAGGCCTGCGGCCGTGGTCAATGTTTTTAAACCAGCTGAGCACTGAAATAGGAGACAAGCGCTTATGAAAGGAGCGTTTTCGCTCTAAGAGGAGGGAGACAAGGGTGAAACAACAGTTCTTTGGTTGGAGATGATCTTAGAGCCTGGCCAATTCCGGCTGATGGCTGGAATCAAATTTCAGCTTTATCGACCTTCACCAGTTCACCAGTTGGCGCTAAACCCAAAAATCAGACGGTTATTTTTCCAGATCTGTGTATGCACTACCAGCTTGTCCAAGGAAGATGACTTAACTGTAGCTATTTTCGGCACCAGTGAGACGCTTGGTAAGGAAGTTAACCCTCCTTCAGTTTTAAGAGACGGGGTAATTTGGACACAGCAAGCTTTTTACTCGCGGTCTGGCAGGTTCCCCTGACCCTACATGTGCTTAGGTAAGTTTTTTTTGTGTGTGTGGTTTATGGAACTGACGGTCTGACGGGACAAACCCCCACCATTTCCCACCACCACCCCGACTCTTCCTGAGCATCACGCTAAATGACAGAGATATGTATAGTGACAGTTAAAAATGTTTTCCACAACTTCGGATCTTATGTCGCAAACCTGATGTTAAGTCAGAGAGAGAAACTCACCGTTAGCAGATAACAGAAAGGATAAAGCAAAGCCGTACTATTTTACCCTCATGAAAATCCAATCTGTCATAGAACATGCTGAATTTGTATATATCGACACCCTTTAAAATCTCAGACTTAAAGTAAGAATCTTAATTCCAAATTTTAAAAAAAGCACATGAAGAATGTTGCAAAGAATTAGCCATACTACTTGCTAATGTAAGTTGCTAAGGCATTAATCATTCTCTCTTAAAAATAGTAGTAAAACCTTATTTGACAATCAATTTTTCTCTAACACACAGTGTGACGTCGACCAAGCTCTTGCCATAAAAAGATAGTGAGGGCTTGCAGAAGGCAGAGGACCTAGAGTGTTTCATACAGCTGGTTTACCCTCACAAGCAGTTCTCACTGAGAAAAGCGTGGTTGGCTTCAGGGTAGAGCGGGCCAGCTGAGCTAGATCTGTCAATCTGAGCAACAACTCCATCAATCTGCTGCCAGTGTAGTGAGACAAACAATGCAAGCATCAGCAGACCGAGGGCTAACTCGCTCCACCCGAACCAACTCAGCAGTGTTCTGGGGAAGTTCAAAACCCTTTAGATGGGCTTCTAAACCGGCCACCATGTGCTGCAGCTGACTGCAGGATCATCACATACTGAGAAGTTGAACTGTTTGCACAATACATCCTCTCAACACCCTGCAGTTGTTTTCTGTGGGCTCCTCAAACCAACATCCAGCTGCAACGGATCGTCACGGTTTGGCCGCTGATTCTGTTCAGTTGCCCGGTTCTAAAGAAGAGAAATTTTCTGTAAAAATACATGTTGAGCAAATGAATAAAATACTTTAAATGCCTTCTAACTTGATCACTTCCCAGAAAGCCTCTTTCGCTCGACTTTAGTCAGTAGCCTGCAGAGTGAAGTCAGCTGTAACCCGGTGACCTTGAGGTTTTTAGGGATTCTGGGTGCTGATCAAAGGCACTTTAGCGGGACAAATGACTGCTTACTTGAGATTGGGGTCAAGTGGATCATGTGGATTGGATCTTCCTTTACAAAACCACCCAGAAGTGGACGAATAGAGGGAGACAAACAGGAAAAGAGCAAGGGGGAACTCCAGTGGGATACAATAAAGGTCTTTTTGTCTCTTTTGGCCATCGTCACGATCACTTATCGTAAATCCTGCAATTAATCGTCGGTGAAAAGCTGTGCGACAAATCAAGTACAATATCCCATCAAATCATCGTGAAATAAAAAGTTTTGACCAAACTTGTCAAGATTATTTGGCACAGGAAAGTGCGCCAAAAGCCAGAGTTATGACTCAAACTGCCTGCCGTCTCAGTTCACAGAGCAAATTTCTGCTGTGACCTACAGCAGTTTAGCTTTGAACGGCCTAGATAATCAAACTTTTTTGCAAGGTCGATTATCTGGGTGTCATGTTGAATGAATGAATTTTCAACATATTTTCCAAAATAAAAATGAGTTTATACTGCAAATAATGCATTTTGCCCAGGAGTCATAGTGACGTCAACATCCAGTTTCATCTGTTCTGATCCATATCAGGTTATTACGGTTCATGAAGAGCTCAGTTCGTCTCAGGACTTGTCCCCTCCAGATCTGAGCCCCATCAACCAAAGAACTGCATCTGTTTTACTGCCCAACGCTTACTTTCTTTTCGTATTATCGACTTGGAAGTCAAAAATATCTTCCGGGTACAAATAATATGTAGATTCAAATGGGAAAAAAAATGCAGATTGTTGACAGTCATGTCAAAGACACTAAAACAGAAGCTATATCAGTTCCAGATTCTGTACAAGATATTTTGATAGATTCAACAGATTTTGTTTTCAGAATGTGCCAATTGAGTCACAATTGTTGTAGGTTTTTACAGCCACAATAATCATCCTGGTTAGAAAGTAAATAGCATATGTTTCCTGTTAGTGAAAAAGAAATGATTAAATGTGCTTTGTGTAAACGCAAAAAGTAGGAACTTGATGAAGTGTCTGCATACCAAGCTGTAGTCAGAGCAGCAACTCCTGGTATGTCAGGCCAGGAAAGGACTGCTGCTGTTGCTTAGTTAAACGGGGTGACAGAAACGGGAACGCTTGAAGTGTCTCAGTTTCGTGGACATTTTGTCAGGCATCTGGCAGCAGAAATTTCTCATTTGCTACTCCATGGTAAATACATAAATTAACCAAGCTTCCTGTTGCCTGTCTTTATTTTGCCAGGAAACCAACTGATATAGTCAAAGTTTGCCAACTTCTTTCTCCTATAAAAGTAGAATACTTCTAATTTATTGATAAAAATCTGTTACTGGCCATAACAGAAACACTGTTATGATCGGTTATCAATGCTGGTCCAATTTTCATATGAGTGTATCCTCTGTGAAAAAGGAAAAAACATAAAACAACACAATTTTCCCACCATTTTCTATCAGCTTTAGCTGCAATGCCTGAAGACAATTCAACAAATAATATTATTGGCCTGCAGATAGCGGATGAATGCTACTTTTACATTAGCATTGCCTAAAACTAACACTCTAAAATAAAAAAAACAAAGCAATTTCTTACTGGAACATGTCTTCAGTAAGTACATTAATTGCTGGTTATGTAAAATTTAAACAGAACCTTAAATCTGTACACAGATAGACTTTGAGTATTTTATACTCAAAGTGAAGATTATCATTGTTTGTTTTAATTCATCTTTGAAATTGCTGAAATTTTGTGTTTTATTTTTGTTTGTGGCTAAAGGAATTTTATTGTGTTGTTTTTGTAACACAGGTATGATTTTATGGTGTGGACACCAGGAAGAATAGTCTCTACTAATGGGGATCCTTAAACAAATGGTGCTTGAAATATGATATTAAACTACATATAGCATCCAAGCCGGGAGACGGATCTCCAGCTGCTCACCCTGTTGCAAGAAACGCCGTCGACAGCTTCGACTCTGAGCTCCCCAATAAAGCAAGGCCTGTTCAATTTGCACCACAGAAACGGTGCCTAAAGCACATGCAGCCGTAGCACGAGGTTAAATGGGGACACTAAAGACAGATAATAGATTCAGAAATTCAGAGAGAGAGCACCCCCTTAGCCCCAGCTCCGAACAGCTGAAAGAATAAACGGCGGCGTGTGCCACGAAACAGATCTCGTTGTAATCAAAAGCCCATAATAGTCTGGGCCTGTCACACACACTAGACTGAGGAAACTCTTTTGCTGAAGGTGTGAACAGCAGTGAAAGAACAAAGAAAAAACATTTGTCTTTTTTGTTTGTTTGTTTTGTGTTTCGGTTTCTGCGGCGAACTTCAAAAACGAACAATATTTCCTAGAGCCGATGTCATATTTAGGTCTGCATGACAGGAGCAAAACCAACAGAAACTTCATTTCTGAGGAAGTCTGAATGCAACACACTAAATTCTGTCTCTTTATTGGTCACTTTCCAGTCTCTTTTAATTGTAACGATTAGACCTAAATCTGCCCTTGTAACTAGAAAGGCCCACACAGAAGGCAGCTGAGTTTTACATCAAGATTTCTGCTTGGCGTCTCTAACCAGATGTTTGCAAAAGCACTAAAGTAGATCCTACACACAAACATTTTCCACAGCTGCACCTACCTGTATTTTCCAAAGTTAAAAAAAAAAAAAAAGCTGTACATTTCAGTTTGGAACATTTTTGATCCAGATTTCTGTCTAAAATTTTGGTCTTTTACCATTTTGTACGGTAAAAACCTAATAAAAACCCCAAGTGTTTCTAGGTAACCTTATAAAAGTACTTTGCCATATGTGACTGAGGCCTTTAAATGCTTAAGTGAATTTGTAACAAATTACTTTAAGTCTTTGTACAAACTTAATTTTAAAGGTCAACATTACTGGAGGTGAAAAACAGCAGATGCAATACTAACTCACACTCAACACCACACACTTTTAGTGTTGATAAAATTCATAAAAGTTTGAAAAAAATCAGCTTTGCTTTTTTAAACTCCCAGTTCAGAAATGTTTGTCTTCTTTTGTCTCAACAATCCTCAGCTTGGTCTTTTTTTTAGTTCAGTGGCATAATGACAATGACAGCAGGGGGCCAAAGGTTACCAATAACAGGTAGCACACACCCTGAAATACAATAAAAATTCACAACTGCAGATTGTGAAACGTACATATATTTCTTTTACTTTTTTAAATATTTTTTTACATCTAGAAGATGCTAGAAAACATGCACTGATAGTAATTTATCCAAAATCAGAAATTCAACAAAAACAGAAAGCTTAGGGTTGGGTGAAACTAAGCCCAGCCCCAAAAACAGCATTTTGATTCTTCAGGGAAAAATATATATGACAGTTCTGACATTAATCAGACAAACGTCAGCGATAACAATGGATACCCTGACGACTGCGCTTGCCTCGTCCCAGTCTTCTCGTCTGCGGCGGGACAAAGATAGATGCTATTTAAGATCTCCCAAACACGCACCGACTCCACCGCTATTGTTGAAGGCTCTATAAATACACCTGCTCAGGAAGCACATCGCCACACTGACGCGGTATGCGAAGCACCGACCTCGCGTCGTCTTACATAAAGATGTGGTTGTGGTTGCAGCAGCAAGTTGAAGCGACAACCCGAGTGGACGTGATGGCAAGGACACAAGAAGCCAACTGGTCGATTGCAACAAAACGTTTCCTCAAGGTGGTGCCGAGACGTGAAAGAAAACTCAATTCAAATTCTGCCCAGGATTTTGGACTGGGGCATCACTGAGACAGAAGAAGGTTGTTTCTTTTCTTGACCACTTAATTGAATCAAAATACTTTGTAGTAAGAGAGCAAATATTAAGACACGGGCAATAGCATTTGAGTCAAGATCCCAAACTCAAAGTCAAGAAGTCAAGAGTCATCAAGCTTTGCTGTGTGCCCTTTGGCCAATCAGGTTTGAAGAGACAGTACTGAAAGATCTCAGCATTAGACATAAAGAATCTCCCATTGAATCCCATTACAAATGTGTTCGTTTAGATTAAGTGATGGTGATCGTTGAGGACATTGGAGTACAAAAAAAGCTACTGTCAAGTTCAAGAAACCAGCTGAAGATTATTTGACTTTTGTGATTTGTTCTTCATCCTGCAGGAAGTATGCAGGGGTACACAGTGGCTAGAAAAGGATGGACATGGTCCACAACAATACTCGGGCAGGCTGCTGTTGACATCTGCCGAGAAAATATCGCTTGCACCGTTACACTCCTGCTTTGAGACACAAACCGGATAACGTTTCTCTCATACGCTGGTGTCCGATTTTGTCAAGGTCCCGACATGTACGCATGCACACAGACGATGCGCCAAATGTCTTTCTTGTAACAAGGGTTTACTTGCACCGCTGTTGATTTTCTAACATCTCACACCAGACAAGGCATTCTCTCTTTACATGAAAAAGGGATTTTTGCCCACCTGAATGCTGCTTACAAGATATTTTCCCCAAGAAAAGGCTCTGCATGATGAAAGCCTCCTTTTCGTTTTGCTCAACTTTGATTGTGATGACCACCGTAGCATTAACACTGCCTGTGTCTGGACTCAGTTGTCAAACATTCACAGTGGGTGCTGCTCCTCTGTCGGGTCTAAAACCGAGCATCTCTGAGCTGAGGTTGAGCTTCTCCCCCTGCTTGTGAGCGCGCTCACTGGGGCAGCTGGAGCTGTCACAGAAATGTTTCCAGCTCCGCTCTCAAGGGCTTTGCCACTTACATAATAACCTGAATAAAATGTTAATGTCAGCAAGTTGGCGTCGCGGTACGGGCGTTCTCCAGTGATTGAGAATGAGACGGACAACTTGAGCGCTGGATCACAGAAGGGCTGAGAACAAGTCTCAGAATTTGAGAAATAATGGACATGTGAGGGCTTTATTTCTTTGACAGGGAGCTGGTCGTCTGGTATGAGGTCATATAAGCCTGCTTTGACAAGACACTTGCATCCGCCCACATCAGACACAGCATTATGACCACCTGCCTTAACAGTGTACCGTTCCCTCTTTTGCTGCCACTGCAGCTCTTACCCATTGAGGCCTGAACTTCACTATACCCCTGAGGGTCTCATGTGCATCTGGCACCAAGATGTTGGAGGCAGAGCCGATAAGCCCTGCAGGTTGCAAGGTGGGGCTTCTACGGATTGGACCCGTTTGTCCAGCACATCCCACAGATGCTCGATTGGACTGAATACCTCAAACTGATAGCATTCTCTCAACCAGCATTGACTTATTGAGGTTGCTTGCTTGTCTCTTGGATCAGACCAAAGTGGGGGGTCGGCCTTCATTCCTTTCTTGCATCAACAAACCTCGGCAGCTGGTGACCTTGTTGCTGACAGATACTGACCACTGCAGACTAGGAACTCCCTGTTAGAGCTGCAGTTTTGGAAATGTTTCGACTCTAGTATAACCTGTCAAAATCGGGTAAACGATCACTTGCGGCTAACAAATCCTGAACGTAGCTGACATTCACACCCGATTTGTAAAGAGTCCTCTGTTGTCAGCTTGTTTGCTGCTTCTGTTTAAGCTAATTCATCATTTGGCTGATGAAGGCAGCTGAAAATGAAGCCGTAGCAGTTTTGCTAGGGATTTGTTTTCCAGCAGCTGTCATCAGCACCTCTACTCAGCCTGCTCAGCCTCCTCTACATCAGTGTATCAGCTCCGCTGTAAAAGAGGTGCATCTGAACGTCCTTGTGTCCAGCTATAAAAAGCAGCCAGGCCCCATCAGTCAGCAAGCGGGCTGATGGAAGCAGCAGCCTCGACGCCTGACACACACACATACACACACACACACACACACACACAGTGAAAGGAAGAGGCGGAGGAGGGGGGGGGGGGTCCCAGTCCCAGTCCCAGTCCCAGTCCCAGGCAGCTCTCAGGCCTGCAAAGAGGGAAGTAAGCAGCACAAAAACAAAGCTTTGCAGCCTTTACGTCGCCAGCAGCGCACATAATCATTCAGATCTCACTGCGACAATAAAGCCAGCAGGGCTGGACCTGAATGGATGGAGCTCCACAGGATGTCACCATCACAGATCCATGGCAGCTCACAGCAGCTGCTGCTGCTGCTGCTGCACTGTATCGGACTCCAGCGCGCGCGCGCAGACACACACACACACACACACACACACACACACACACACACACACACACACACACTGCAACATCTGTGACTTACGCATTATGTAAGAAAAAAGCGTGACATTTTGTCTGTTAGGCGGCGGGGGACGCAGCGAGGCTGAAACTCACCACGTCAACCGAAGCCTGTCCTCGTCAAGCTGCCTCTCAATGGAGAGCAGGAGGCTGCAGCCAACGGACCGACTGACAGAGTGACAGCAGGCGGACCGCGGGACGTTTTCGCATTCCGACTCACTGACAGCACACACACACACACACACACACACACACACACACACACCACACACACACACACACACACACACACACCTACGAAGCCTTACCTCCTTCAGTCCGCGTCTCCCTGAACCTTCCTCTTTTCTGACGAGGCACAGCAGGCGAGTCTCGCGCCTCCTGACCGACAGCTCGAGCTGCTTTCACCGCGGCGGAGGGAGGAGAAGAAGAAGAAAAAACAGGCTATCCTGCGGTACTATCCGCACCACGTCGTCTCTCCGGCGGCTCAGAGCTCCCGGTCTGCTGCGGAAATCATCCAGCTTCTGTTTTCGTCCGTTCGGTGTGTTGTAGTCCTGGTTGTGTCCTCCTCCTCCTCCTCCTCTTGCTGCTCTCTGCTCCCTCTCTCCTTTTTTTCTTCTTCTTCTTTCACGTCCACGATAGCTGCTAGTGCAGTCAACGCTCTCGCGACGCGCGTCCACACACAGCGCAGGGTGGGAGCTTCATGGCAGCAATAGGTGTGGGTGGGCGTGATCGGGGAGGACCCTCTGGTTGGAATACGTGTAATTGTTTTCAAGTGGAGCATTCACTCTGGACGACGTGTGATTTTCTTCTGCTCAGATTAAATATGTTGGATCTGATGGTACCCCGAGTCACACACACACACACACACACACACACACACACACACACCACACATACACCACATGACTGACATGGGTGAGGGTGTGGCCAGTGACCCATCATACACACACACACACACACACACACACACACACACACACACACACACACACACACACCCTGCATGCCGGGTTATAGCTAACGATTATTTTAGCAATCGATTACTCTGTCGATTAATTGAGTAATTTGATTAAGAAAAATGGCAGATTCATTTAACCACCTATGCTTATTTTGTACCATATTTTAATAAATAAATAAAAACACAAGAAAACAAGTTATTTAATTCCTCTTTAAATGAAAAAATAAACATTTTATCGCCTAGAACGCAATAACTTAGCATTTCTTTCTTGAACGCTTGATCATCTGTAGCAAAGGATGCATCTGAGGCTAAAATATAATTCCAAAGTCAACATATAAAAAGCTGATCTCTTTCTGCTTGACTCAACTTCAATGCAGCACAGAGCTGATCTGTTGATTATTATTTGGATTAACCGATTAATAATTGGATAGCAAAAGATGCCCAATAGGCATTATTTATTTATTTATTTTTTTTACAGAATTTGAACCAGGTGAGCCTTTAACTGAGCCTCTAGAGGAGTTCTGGCTTAAACATATTTAGAGAAGAATAAGTTTTTTGTTGTTGTTTTTTATCTTAATTGGAAAAAATTTACAGTTTTGGCATAAAAGCTTGATAATTTGCTACTTAGCTGTAGTAAGGTAACAGCGAAGATCATTTCAGTGAGCACATTTGTAATTTATCTTAAAACTTAGTAGCAATTTGAAGTTAAATTTTAAATAACCTCTAAATATTTGTAAAGAGACTCTCAGAAACTGTCAAAACTACTCAAAACAAGGCTAATTATTGACTGGAAGGTTATTACTCTACATATTGTGATCGCAGGATTTTTTGTTGCCCCCTGGCGGCCTGTTGAGATAAACCTCGGTCTCAGTTTACCTTTGCCTCTGATTCCTACCACATCATAAGTTTAAATGCCCTAAAAATTGCCTTCTTTATTCCATTTAATCTAACCCATTGATTTGATGTAAAAAAAACGATTATTAATTTTTTTAAAACATGGTGACACTAATTACATATTTCATGGTACAAAATACTGATTATAAAATTTCTTGAAATAATTGATCTGAATCATAACCATTCATGCTGACAACTTATCAGAGAGAAGAACTGACCCAGATATTGTACATACCAATGATCCCACTACAGCAGCTAAGTGGCACCAAACAGTGTTGACCTGAACATCGCCAACACCAGTATGCCCTAAATTTAAGCTTCAATCATAAAAGACCGCCAGACCAAATTCTTCACATCATATCAACACGTGCTCGCATTCATCAGTGACATCACTGTGAACAGCGCCTTTGGTGCAGACACACATCATGTTCCAGTATCACCTCCTTGTTTTTTGGTGTGTGACAGAAAAATCAATTGAGTCCATGGAGAAACGTCTGCTGCCTACAATCGCCAAAACAGACTGAGAAGGACTGTGAAACCCTCTGGATGATGGCATACTGTTGTCTAAAGGAGTCAGTGGTGGATGTATTAATATGCAAACATTCGTGTGAAATGCCACAGTAGCAGAGTGTCTCCCAGGACCTGTTCTGTAACATCTCCAACGTGTTGCCTTTGGGTTGTGGTTGTCAGTTATGCAAATAAGGGTGTCAATGCTTCACCTCACAATTTTGCTTCAGGCACCACATCAGAACATCTGAGGAGTCGTGAATTCTGACATTCTTTTCTCAAATCTGATTTTTGGATACTGACAAAAATCAATCTGATGACTGGATGGATGGATTTCTGTGGCGTACAGTGGCTAAAGGGCCGTCAGCCACTCAGAAAATAAATAACAAGATGACAAAGCTGTAGCAGCTCCGCTCAGAGTGGATCGAAAGATGGATAACTAAGCAAACGCTTGGAGTTTAACACAGGGTGCTGCTATTGATTTACCATTTCCATCTGACAGTCAAGGCTGTTGTCTGTAAGCTACATCCACGACTGTTGTTAAACTATGACTCCATGCTAATGGGTTTGAAACCTACGGACTCATCCCAAAGAGGTGATGAGGAAGAAGCATTCTCTCTTTGACATCCCTATAGGATTCTAAACACCACTACCAACAAAGACGGCATCATAAGAGTAAAGCTAGCATAGAGTTTGCATAACACTAGTTTGAAGTGAAACACATTCAAAATGTGTTCTGTTAGGGTTCAGGCAACAAAAGCAGACTTCAGAATTGAGAAAAAAATGGTTGAAATATGAATAAATATTCTCGGGGACATTATTCACTCGGTCCATTTTCCCTTTTTAGTCTTGTTTGCTTTCTTCTCATCAGGACTCATTGTAGAATGTCACTTCTTGCGGTTTTGGGTCTTTTGGGAAATTTGTGTTTAGGGAAAAACAAGACCATATAAATTTATTTATTTATTTATTTTACAATCTGACTTATTTATTTTATTTCTTTTGTTCTTGGGTTAAACCTAAACAACCCCTCCTGTTCCCAAGAAACTTTTTGTTGAAAATAAATAAATCTGACAAAATTGCCTAAATAATGCCAGGATGTGGTTGGAAAGTGACAGATGTCTAAATTAGCTGATCTACTAAGGTAGCCCAAATTGGAAAACTAAGTCTGACTTTTAGCAACTTTGGTCATAGTAAATTTAGACAGGATGTGTGGGTTAAAAAAAGGAAAATTGCGATGTATATTTTTGGGCTGAATGAATGCTATGACAATAGACAATAGAACTAAAACAAACACAAGAGTCTAAAGCTAGAGGGAAAAATGTCTTGTGGTCTTTTACTGACGACAAAAGAGAAATTCTACCACCACTCAAATCTTATGCCACTCTACTTTTGTTTACCTTTTGTGAACAAGGGAGTTGCATTTAGTGTGTTTCTCGTGTCATTTGCCTCAATAGCTCTTGATGCAGAGCCACCACAGGTGAGGTGGCTGAACAGATTTTTAAATTAGTTTGGATGATTAGTGTGAAAGCGAACGGCAGCAGCTGAAAACGTTGAACTGGACTATCAGTCGTCGCCAGCTCCTAGCCAATCAGAGGCTATCGTCTTCTAAAGCTGCATTTTCAGGCGGCGGAGCAGGTTCTAAAAAAGGGGCTGATACCAACTAGCTGTTTCTAGAGAAAAGCCTTCAGAACTGAGTAGCTGCTAGTAGAAACATCTCCTGAAAACATCTTTTGGATCCCCAGACAGAGCGGCGTAGTCCTCACACCTCACTGATGTAGAGTCCAGTAGCAGTAAAGAGGAGGGAATGTCTGTTCAGGTCAACACTTCTTACTCTGCTTGGTATGTGACGACAGATGGAGGTGTCCAGCCACGGAGAAACTTTTCGTTCCATTTCTCTCTACATGCTGTTCTACATAGACCTCCAGCATGATGTTTGGAGGTCTATGGTGACTTTCCCCATTCTGGGATTTTACCTGGCCTCTCACTTAATTGCTGAAACTGTTGTCAGTCCACAAATATGCATTATTTACTCTGAATTGCACCTACAAGTGGGTGTTTGAGGATGGTCGTCTGTCCTCTATGTCTTTGCGTTGCCCATTGATGAAGTGGTGAAGAGTTCAGGAAGCATTGTCCTTTCCCACCCAATGATTACTGAAGACGAGCCCCAGTTCCACCTCTGTTGGAAGGATAAGCAAGCATATCCAACAGATAGACAGGTGGAAGTTAAATGTCCCCCTGTAATGGCCATTTATTCCCATTTCCAAGAACACCAGTCATAAAACCACAACAAAGGATGTGCAAACTACAGTCAAGGAATCTCACAGCAACCTACTCATATTGTAAGCCAGGAATGAGTTACTGCCAAACAAAATAAAAATAAAACTGCAAGCATTACTGAAGATTCAGTCCATTGCCTCACACGCCAATCTATTTTTGTTTTCAAACCTGCAGGGTTTTTGTGTAACTTCATTACAAGAATGAGTAACAGGTTCTTCCTCCTTCAGGCGAGCAGTGATAACAAGCTAGCTGTGAGTCAATAGCGCTTTCCAATAACACACCTTCCTGTCAGAATGGATTCAGTCGATTTAAAGGTCAGTGTCGCCTCATTTTGGGACGTTCCCGTGAAATAAATCCCCTTTTTCCTTTGTTATTGTACTGATACACTCCATGCAGTGAATCCAATTTAAGAAGATTTAGCAGCAGAGCACAGACGAAAACCCTCCTCCAGGGGGAAGAGTGCCTCTTGACAGACAACACCTATCCAGGCAGGGGATTTACCCTCTTTATCTTGGAGTGTGTGAGGGAAGAAACACATGGTTCGCGCTCCTGCGGTGGCCTTGAAAACGTTCCACCTGTTTTTCGCAGGGTCGACTTCCAGCCCGGTGACATATTTACCAGCCAGACACACTGAAAAGGAAATCCTCCCTTCGGCCCCTGAGAGCTGGAATCCTACACTTGGCTTGGTGAGGCCCCATCGGCTTCAACGCTCAGTCTGAAAAGGTGACTGAAGCTTCGTGGAATAACAAGAGGCAGTAGCTGGTACTGGCAGCTATTACCAAGGTTTTATTTCTAGATTTGAGTGCAAATATCTTTTAAATAAGACAAAACTAACTTACAAATAATTTTTCAGCAAGATGTAGGAGTTTGTTTTAACTTGATAATCCATTAATATTGATGAAAAGGTTCTAGTCTCATTGGCTAACCCTAACCCTAACCCTATCCAAAATGCAATTCACATCTTAGTCCTAAATCTCACCCCTGATACAAAAACAGTATTTCCCTTTGTTAGGTCCCCACAAGGAGCAGTAGGTCCCCACAACTTAGTATGTGTCAGCAAATGGTCCCCACGAGCTATTACAAACAAACACACACATACACACACTGCATACAGCCCTGTGGCTATGATACTGAAAGCATTCTCCATGCAGAGCATTCTGCCCAATCATCGATCCCTCATGATGCTCTTACACTAAACTTATGCCTTCAATGTAACAAAGAAAATAATAAATAATAATAATAATAGTTACTCTGGACGTTCCATATAAAAATATACTTTTACACACAAATCCCACATTCTCATGCTCACCTGGAACAACGTACCATTGCTCATTTCCCAGCTCCAACACGTCGCATTTACCAACATTTCCAAATCCGGGACAATTTTCATTTGAGTCACAGATTCCTAATCAAACTGAAATTTTATTAGGAATCAAATTCAGTTTAATTAGGAATCAAATTGAATTACTAATTAAGTATAAATTACCTAGTAATTTATGCTAAGTTGTGCCAATGGTATAGCTAACTGAACAAGTTCAGTATAATTTTTTTTTTCAACTTATCTTGAAAAAAAAGAAGGAAGATCTTTGTTTTACTCTCTAAACAAGATAAAAGTTTTTTAATTGTGCAATAAATTACGACACCATACATTTTTAATCATACTCTATCTGGTTGAAATAATTTTGACAATTCAGGACAAATGTAAAAAAAATGTAGAAAATTAAATCAAGATTGGATAATAGTGGTTTATTTGTCTGCAAAACTTTAATTTTTTTTAGCATAATTAACACATTTTCTAAAATGGCTCATAATTATGTTGGCGTAGCTCAAGGTTCAGAATTTGGACTCTCTGTTTTTAGTTTGTATTTCAATGAGGCTTATGAGGTCCCCCCTCTTTCATGTGTTGTGAGTATATTGAACAAACAAACTATAACCTGGAAGTAGAAAGGTGTTTATTAATGAGAATATCTAAATTTATAACAGGCGGATAAGAGTAAAAGGATACAAAATAAGATCAGAGTGACAGAAAGAAAAACAGTAAAACAGAGAAAAAGAGGCAGATTTTGAGAGTCCAGAGCAGGAGAATTTAGAGAGACTAATGAAGACAGAAAACACAAAAGTGGATCTTAATTAAGCAGAAAGGAGAAGAAGCCTAACAAAAAACCCTTAAAGGCACAGTCACAACGCAAGAAAAATACAAAACTAAACAAAGGAATGAACTGATATTATATGACCTAATCACAATCAATAATAGAGGAATCTACTGATGAGAGACAAAAAAACTCAAGTGGCAAAAATTAAGATCCATGAAACAATCAGAAAACACAAATGAAAACCAAAATACAAACACCAATGGAAACTTACACCATGCTGGAGACAGAAAATTTAACTGGTTTAGGCAATGGAAGAAAGTGTCTTATCTTAAAAATAATGATTAGAAAAAAAAATTATTTGTTTTCCTATCAAATTGAGGTTTTAGAATAACGTGGTGAGGGAACGACGTTAGAGTTTAGGCTATGAAGTATTTGAGTGGTGCTGCACATCAAAGTAATAAATGAGTGGTAAAGAAGCAAATAGGATCTTATGATAATTGTAAACGCCTGCAGCTATCTGCAGCAGATCCACGAGCAGCCACGCCGTAACCTGGCAACTGATTAAGAGGAAATAGACGATGAGGATTGATGAAAGAATTTATCCAGCAGTTTGTGGCTAAACTAATCCCACTAATGGCACATTACTCCTGAGACTTTCTCACAGATATCTATTAAACCGTGTCACGTTCGGCAGCATAACTGCTAAGTTTAATATGCTTTAATTTATTTTAGATCATTGACTAAAACAAAGAACTGGAAAGTAGTTGTAGTTCTAAAGTAGAAAGAAAGTAATTTGTTACGTTATTTATTATTACTATGATTTAATTGGTACTATTACTCTGATTTCTCTTAGTTATGGTTAGTGTGACCAGTTACCTATAGAACTCGCTCCATTACTGAACACCTCTTGTTTCAGTCACATGGAAAAAAAATGGCAGGACTCTACCTTGGTTGTTCATTAAAATATTGTGAGGTTACTTTATTAGGTAAAACAATGTTGCCATATTAATAAAACACATAATCATTAAAAGTTTGTGGATCCTAGATTACTTTCATCTTGACAATATTGTCTCCAAACCAAAATGTCTGGACATTTCCTGTATTTGGAGTTTCCGAACGTTGATTGCAGCTATTCCAGACTGTGACGCTAGATGGCGCCGCAGCACAGTTTTTGAACATGAGAGCGATCCTCACAACAAGCCCGGACTTTGACGTTGTCAGCAACCAAATGGGCTTTTATTAGTGAGCATATGGAGGTTCTACGACCGGGTATTAGGACCAGGTCAATAAAAATAAATAAATGGAATGAAATTACGAGAACAAAGTCAGAAAATTACGAGAGTGATATTTATAGGCTACTCCATCGTAAGGTGTGAATTCAGCTTTTTTTAATTTTCGGAATGATGCATTTCAGACTTTTTTTTAAGTTAAAATTGACTCTGTTTTCTTTGTTCTGGGTTTTCTGTTTCATAATATCCATGCAACAACAAACATAATCATCAAATTTCTCAATAAAAAGATTCAATGTCAGCGCAGGAAATCGGTTTGGTGAACAGATGCTCGGAAGTTATCGCCTAATTGCAAAACTGATATTATTGCCGTGTCCTCATTCCTGAGAAGTAAATAAGTGTTTCAGTTTGAGACACGTACACAGAGTAGACACAGAGGTCAACATCAGGCAACGAGTTCCTGTTCAACCTGTTTTTAAAAGTAGGACAGATTACTAGAGTTGATAATAGGTTACTGAACAGTTCATTTGTTTGTCCAAAAGGTTTATACTTCGTATCTCTCCTGTAGAGATCAACACAGAATGAGATAGAGGAAGATTTCCGGATTTTCTTTGAGATGACCACAGCTAACACTTCTCAAACATCTCAAAGTGGAAACAGCTGAAAAACCTCTATAAGCATGTTGGCAAACGATTGAGCTTTAGCCAAAGACAGCAGATAAAGAAATGTTGGGTAAATACAAATAAATATATATATAGTTATTACACATTAGTTGAAACTGTCACTGTGTCCTGACAGTATGGTATGATACAGGTAATCTGTATCATACCTTTGCCCTGTCCCAGTGCAAACTAGAAACAACCAATCAGAGCCGGGAGGCGGGTCTTAGTGATGCCAATCATGCCAGTGCGTAAAACGCTCCTCTGTTCCCCTTTGCCATCTCATAATACAGCTTCTCGTTGTCCGATAAAAGGCTTTACTGTAATGACGAGTTGTTTTGTCGCCATTGCAATATTTAGCAGTGTGTCCACAAGAGTGATTGACAGCACTAAGACCCTCCTCCTTTCTCTGATCGACCGGGAGAGGTGCAGGAGGAGATGGAACTTTTCACAATCTGTCTCATATTAAACCGTCACAACATGATGACAATTTTAACAAATAATATATATCTTTAATAAAACGTACATATTTCAGCTTTAAGGGTCTGAGCTCTTTTGAAACGACTTTACTGCAGTGTTTTATGCAGGTTTTCAGATTTTATTTCTGCTCATAAAAGTTATGAATAGCTGGAGGGTCAGGTTTCATGCTGTATTAGCAAATGTTACCCATAAATTCTCATTTCCAGAGCAGCTGAGCTCGTTTTGAACTATGTCTACGTTTTTTGGTTTTTTTGTGTTTTTTTTTTTTTTTTTTTTTTTACATTTGAGCCCGACTTTGTGGATTGGAGCTTCAAATATTCCGCAGCCAGACAGATGGTCTTAATGTGCTGGGCAGGAGTTGCGCAATGCATATTTAAAGTGTTACAAAATATCAGCGCCCGAGTTAGAAAATCCGCTTATTTCAGGGGACAGATGTTCAGACGGCTCAGGAAGTACTTTAGGCCCAGATGAAGAAGTAGCTGGTAGAGCTGATGGTTTGTAGCAAAAAGGCCAAAAAAACAAAAGAAGAAAAAAATAAAAGACTGCTAGGTTGATCGGCTACTCCAAACTGCCTTTAGGGGGCAGCAGAGGGCAGAGTGTTCTCATGGAAACGGATGGTGGACAGTGAGCGGCTTCTGGGGAAAAGGTGCAGCTGATGATGTAACCGCTCATCTCCTTTCCCTCCGAGGTGCGTTTATGTAAAGTGACCGTAAGATTAAGGCCGGAAGGGGCCAATCCGCCTCTTGTTTAGTTCAGGGGATTAGTGGCGCAGCTCCAGGGTAACATGAGTGATGCTGTTAGCGATGCTCCAGCGGCAGAGGACATATTCTGACTTTTTTTTCCCCATTAGGACCGACTGTCTTGATCTGCAGCACATATTTCTTCTTATAGAGATGTGGGATGTGTGTTTTTGTTTCCAGAGAAGATTAGCTCCCCCAGAACTGCTTTCCCTCCTTCAGGACACACACACACACCACACACACACACCCACACACACAGAGTTATAAAAAGGTTGGTTGCTGTTTCCAAGACACTCACAAATCAGCTGAGGGCTGAGATTGTTCTGGCTCAGGCGCTGGAAATAGATCCCTTCTTCTTCTGACCGGGAGCTTGTTGCCACATTTGGAGAGGATCCAGCAGCAAGCGAGCTAAATTGATTCTCAATTGGCTGGAACAGAGCTACGAATAAAGAAAATGTTCTAATCTCCTCGTGATTTGGCTATTCCGCTCGGGTCTGGCTTCACTGGCTGACTTTCTGCTTTATGTCCTGTGTGTTTCTCACCGATCTTCACTGGATTTCATTGGAAGGTTTGGCAGCAGGTCAACACAAGCAAGAAAAACAAAACTAAATAATCACAAAAATCTGGAGTGTGTCATACTTTCGTTTTCAGATTCAAATATGCTGTAAACTGCCATACGTTGCAATTACCAATGCAAGCGTTCAAGGTTCTTTTACCAGCTCATGCATGTTGAAATTAATTTGTTTCATTGGCAAAAAACAAAATCCCCACAGTACAATTCTACCATCACCATATCTCACGGTATGTTGAGGGTGTTTTCTGATTGAGTTTTTTTCCCCTAGTTGATTTTATTCAGGGAGCTAAATAAATAAAAAAAAATTATTATGCAGAAACTTTCTACTTGACAACCGTTTACTGCTTTTAAAATGGTCCATCAGATAAAAATCACACAAAATTATATTTTTTCACATTCAAATAACTCAAAGCTGCATCTTTACCGACATCCAAGTAAAAACCACACACACAACCTTTGTTAACAACCTTTATTGAAACACCCTCTGCACAAAAGACAAGAATCTGAGAAGTGTGGATAGTCACTTAACGGCTGCTAACTGTTTAAGAACAAAAATAGAAAGGTAAATCCCTGCACAATCACAAAAAGAAAAAAGATAAACAGCAGAGAAAATGTTCATACTGATAAAAAATAAACCTCTGATAGACTTCATGTATTAACCTGTAACAGCTTATAGTCAGGGTTCAAATCAGTAGCGGTTAAGAGCCGAGCCGGTGGAAGGGAAGGTGAAGCGCAGGCGGTGCAGTTTGGGGGGAATGTAGGCTAATGTTGCTCAACATACAACACGAGGTTAGCATTAGCTTGTATTTGGTTAGCATCAACAACAGACAATTCTTTGGTGTTTAGTTGAGACAGAAAAATTATGAAAAACTACAAATTCTCGGTGGGTTTGCTACAGTGCTATTTTTTCCATTCCCCCTGTATTTGCATATATGATCATAAGAACAGCTTACTTAAAACATAGGTCTGAATATGCATGGGCTGAATATTTTACATTCTTTTTAATAAGACTCATTAGTTTAGAATAATAACAATAATAAATTGCACTCTCCTCTTTAGGCACCTGCCGTATTGGTAAAGCTTTAAGGTTCGTCCTGTGATGGGGTCCTGAGGTTGGTTCAGTCTCAGATGGGATCGTTTGTGAAATTTTGAAAGTAGCAAGAAAAATTAAAACAAAATAAATGCTTTCAAAAAGCCAGAGCCAGGGACCTGCTGGAATGATGCCTCGACATATCGCAGAAAGTCAAAAGAAACAGTCAGTGTGTGCTTACATGTTCAATGTAACAGATTATTAAGCGAAGAAAAAAAAATTATATATATATCTTTATATATATTTATAAATCAACCATACACATTTAAACCCCCAACATCGTAGCTCACATCGTGTACAGCACTCAAAGACACACCAAAGATCCTAGAAAAAACGGTTGAAGCCGTCAGACGAGTGGATATGCTGAAACTTCGGAGCAAGTTGTTTATTTCCTCCTTTCGTCCGTGGAGAGAAAATGACTGAAGAAGTGAGGAGGAGGAAGTGGGGGGGGGGGTAAAAAAAAGGCCAAATTAAACTTGACGACTTAGTTCAAGCTGCAGCCCTCCCAGCTAATCCAATCTGTGGATGTCTTCAGGGAGAAAAGCAGCGGCATCACAGAGACCCCTCCACCCGGCGCGACCGCCGTCAGAGGGAAGGCTGAAGACTGGGAGGAGTGGGGGGGGGGGGTGGAGAGGGAGTGGAGGGTGTGGGGTGGGCGAGGGAGGTGATGGTCACTCTTCATCCGAGCTGCTGTTGTCCAGAGAGTAAGCCATGAAGGCCAGATCGGGTCGGGCTGGTACCATGGGGTTCCCCGGCTTCACCATCTCGAAGCCCATGTAGTGGAACGTCTTGATGATGACCACTGGAGGGGGAAATGGGGAATTGGGTTTAGTGTCGCCATGGAAGCCACCCATACAGGGAAAAACTCGCTAAATCTAATGGATATTTGTAGAAATGTGTTCCTTTCCCTTATAATCGGCTGAAAATCGATTATTTATGACGATTAATCGAATAAATTAAAAAAAAAACTGGGCACATTATGCAGAATATTTGTGTAACCACTAAAAACCACAAAATTTGTTTTATACAATATTAGAAATACTTAGAAAAAGTTTTTAAAAATCCTTTTTTAAATAATGCTTGTATTATATGATGTACTAAAAAAAAACTAGCATTTATTACATCCTAATAAGTAATAATTTTACAATTAACTGACTAAATATCAGTTAATTTTTTTCCCTTTACAAAATTTGTTCCAGGTGAAGGCAACACTTGAGGAGTTCTGAATAGAAGATACTTACAGAAAAGGAAAGGTGTTCATCTTAAATGCAAAATGTACAAATGTTTTTTGTAGTTTTAGCTTAATTGCTGCTCTGACTGTTGTTCCTTCAGCATAAAGACGTTTCTTTTTAAAGAGTCTGAACACTTGAGCAAATGATTAATCAATGAATAAATTACTTGGCGACCATTTCAAAAGTCGACTAAGTGTTTCTTTGCTGTGCCTCTTAAATAAATGATAACTGTTCTGAAATGATGGGAGCTTCTTACTTCGATCCTCTCTGTTTTTGTGGAACCACAGGAAGACGTAGTTAACCTTCAGCTTCTCCTCGGCGAACTCCAGCAGGGCGGTCAGCCTGGAGTCAGAAGCAGATGAAGTTGGAGAGCGAGGAAAAGATGGGCAGTGATGACGTATAAAGTCCCCCCCCCCCACTTCTTTTTACATAAGCGATGTAATTTTACATAATCCAGGGCAGCAGGATTGGGTTACAGCTACACACACAGCCAGGAAACGCAACGCTACCTGCCAGAAGTCATTTCTGAAACTACTCCCATCAAAGCATTTTGCAAGTAGAACCCCAATTCACAGCATTCCCCAGGACGCTCTCAGACCTACCCCTCTTTGCTCCCTTCGGCCAGCGAACCTGCTGGGATCTCCAGGAAGAGGCTGGCCCCTGAGAGCGCCGTGTCCCAGAAGGCCGAGCGGCACTCAGTCAGCTGGTGGTGGAAGCGGAGAAGAGAGGGTCTCCCGCCGACCGGGGAGGCCTGAGTCACCGTCAACCTGTCATCCTGCCAGGGGGGGAAACGACAGACGGGCTCAGAGTCCAAACCTTCTGATGCAGATTAAGAACGAAACAGAGGAGAATGACAAAGAAACTAACATGGAGGGCTTCAACCGTCACTAATGGAGCGTTTCTGTTGATTATATTTTTTTGAGCAGTCGATAAAATCAATTATCAGTTTAATCAATTTCAGTTCAGAGTGACGTCGGCACAGCAAGGGCGGCCATCTTGTTTGCGCTTTGAATTCAGGTCAACTCTGCCACACAATCGTAGGGCCAGAAACCTTTATTTTTTAATTAGGAGAATGAAGTCATGTTACCAGACTGAAGTCAGAATACTAGAGGGATGAAGTATTAATTTTATAGGAACTCAAACAGGGAAAAAAATTTAATGAGAAAAGTTGAGAATCTTGTGACGTTACACTTTGATATCAGTTTTCCAGATAATAATCTTTTGACACATCAGCATCTAGTCATCAGTGGTTTGAGCTTGAAATGATTGTGCAAACGACTATTTCGAAAGAATTAGCTACGTCAGATCCTAATAGCCGAATTTTTTCTAAAACAACATTTTTCTCTTTAAATGAAGATGTTTTTCAGGTATAATTGTGTCTTTTTCTGTGAGTGACAATTTTCTCATAATTAAACAAAATGTATTATTGCCTGGCCCTAATGCTGCATCGCATGACTCTCAGACTGAAATAACAGCCACTTTTGGAAAGTATTTTCAAGTCTAGTATGAAAAACAAACAGGAGATTTTATTGCTCAGTCCTAGATTCTATATTTTAAGCCCAGACAACTCTGGGAGCTTTAAGATTCAAGATCAAGTTATGGACCAATAGAAACAAGTCATTTCAATGTCAAAGAGTAGTCGTGATATTTTTAAATGAAGCACAAGAGTGCCTTATCAGCAGTTTTGAAAATGATCTATAACGACAATTATGCGGTATTGGAGACCACTTCTGCTTTCTTTATGTAAAGAAACAGACATAAAACTAAAAAAAAAAAAAAAAAAAAACCCTGTCGGAGTGTGACATCTGCCTTGGATAACAGATTCAGATCTTTGTGTCCCGAGCCGGTCGGGGCAGAAAGGGCAGCACGCTCACCGGCGGATGAGGATGGTAATGACAGTTATGACTGAAGAGTCTGATCCTAAACCTCTAATCCTCCACAGGCTAGTCGGTCACATGTCGGGATGCAGCTTCAGACCAACACGCCGTTCGCTCGCTGAGCAATCAGTCGTTTGTTTTAATCACAGTGAAATAAAAATGCTTCCTTTTATAAAATCCAACTGTGTTCAAATGAAACCAGGTGAGTGAGGCATTAAATCCTGGGATGATGCAGATTCTTGATTAAGCTAAAAAAAAATAAATAAAAATGAGAGTAAAGCTCATTGCTGTGTTGAGTGCAGCGAGTCATGAAAGCCTCTGACGGATAATGCACTCAGCACAATTATAACGATCGTCACCTGAAGAGCTAAAGTGGATCAGAAAAAACGTGCAAAATTGTGTAGCTGGTAGAGAAACATTACAGTTCATACAGACATCTGTCTTTTGATTGGCCAACTTTTAGATGTCTGTAGGGAACAATAGTAATAATGAGCTTCTCTTTGTTGGATGTTTAATCAGGTCAGATGTGCCAAGAAGCTGAAGTTAGCATTAAGGGGCGGTATTACATGTTTTCCAGGTACATAGTGACTTTTTGTAGCATAAACAAATAATGTTGCCTTCAGTTATAAAAATTGTGTGTAATATATATATATATATATATATATATATATATACAAATTACTTCCTGATTTAAATGCATTGAAACTGGGCTCCTGTCTCTTTAAAAACCTTTTTCTGAAACTCCACCTCCAGGAAGTTGTCACAACATGGCTCCTCTATTAACCCTTTAACATTGTACCAGCGTTTCATTGAGAAGTAGTTCATATAATGAGCTCACACAGTTCCACTACATGTATGCTAATTGCTGCTGGCTAGTCTAGAAGAGCAGAATCTGGAGCTCAGAGGAGGAGCTGCGCCTCGAAGGCGGGGATAGGTCCAACTAGGCGTTTTGCATAGCTGAATGGTTGCCATGGGAGATTAAAGGATTTCTCAAATATGCATGAAAGAATTAAGGCAACTCTCCACGTATGTTTCTGATGAGGTAATATGATGTAAAGCTACAAAAAAAAAAAAAAAAAAGTTGATTTTACATGATAGTGGCTCTTTAAAGATGAAGTCGTTCATTCCAGTTGCCTCACCTTGTGTATTAGCACGGCGTGAGAGTGATCCCTGACCGTCCCTCGCCCACCCGGGATCTTCAGCTGTGGGTGAGGGGCATCAGGAGCACCACAGAGGCCCCGGAGCCTGAGGGATAGAGCTGGGCTTCAAGGCCCCCGATAACCAGGAACTGCAAAAGAAAAACAAAACAAGATGCAGATGAACCACTTCCTGTCTCAGATGTCTCACAAAGCTATGGACGATGACTTGGCTCCAAGCAAAGTCTTTACATCAAGAAGATTGGTTGCCTTTACCAACCTTACCAGGCATTGGTATTTTGTTCGCTGTTAGCGAGGTGCACAGTTCTGACCAGGTGGAAAGATGTTGCTCCTCCGACTCACAAGCAGTGGTTATGTGACCTTATGTCTTGTTTGAAACTGAAAAGAATTAGATGCTCTCTTCAACACTCAACCAGTAAATTTGAAAAAAACATGGGGGCCCTTTCTTGACTCATTTCAAAACATATAATAAGGCTCCAGATTAATTAAGTTAATTCACTTTAATACGTTCCACTTCTGTCAGGGATAGGAATGTAGTGCGTGGATCTACTGGGTACTGACCTGGGTGGGCTAAATGGGATTAACTTTGTATCTGTTGGACAAATACCTCTCTGTATTCAAAAACTGTGTGCATAAAAGGAAAGAACTCAATAAAAAGACAGTGATTAAAGAAGATTGTAACATCGCAACAGAAGAAAAAAACAGCCACATGCTCAAGCTCCGAGCTATTACGACAACAGCAGTAAAAAGAAAAACTGAGGATTAATCATAGTAAATCAAAATACCTCTATTGTGAATAAGAAACTACAAAATGGATGTTAAATTTAGCAGTGTGAGCAGTTTCTTTCCCCAAAAAATGTTGCCACATGATGGACTTCAAGTGTTGGAGTCTGACACAGCAGCTCAGTTTAGTTGAGTTTTCCAACAGTGAAACCACTACTTCTCCCTTTTCTGAAGGCATTTTTTTTATTTGTGGGAAAATATGAAAATAGCAAATATTGCAATGACGATATTTGTTTGTCTTGGTTTTCTTCAACATGCTTCCTGAACTTCAGTGGTTTAATCACCCACATCTCCATCAGGCGATAAAAGACAGCGGGCGTCTTTAAAGATTGTGTAGAAAAGTGTGGATTTGAGAAAATGCTATAGTTGTATTTGCATGTGTAAATGGGACAACCGAGAATCAGGCATTACAGCCTGCGACAAATAATACGGCAATAGTTCTTTATGATTCCTAATGAACAGTCCTGTGTTTTATCAACTTAATATTCTAACACGCCATTTAAAAGTAGATCAAATGAACCCTGCAGCACCATGTTTTATCCCCAACAGGAAGTCGTAGTTGTTTTAGAAGCATTCCGATTGGCTGACATAGATTTTAGATTTTAGCCCCCTATGGGCTTGGCATGTTTAAAACGTTATGGGGCAGATTTGTGTGGGTTCAGGTGGACAAAAACTTTTCTGAAAGTGATCTTGTGTGAATGCGTGTGTGTGCGCGCGTGTGTGCGTGTAAACAATTTGAGGGGAATATTTGTTTTTATAAAGACGTCTATTTGTGAATATGACTTTAGTTGATATGAGATAACTACCAAGTATAAGACCAAACAGGAAGAACCTGTTTCCCTATAGGAATATTATCTTCTGATTTGCAAAGTCTTATTCTGTCAATTAAATTTTTAAGAAAAGTTTTATTACTTACCATGTTTTGAAAGTTCAAAAGCAACATTTTACCCAAGTCCAAGATTTCTCTATTAAAAGCAGTTTACATGTCTAAAGTTCAGGGTTGTGTCTTGTACATAGTTTCAAGTAGTTCTTATCCAACCAATTACAGAACTTTTTTTTTGGGTACATTTTTTTGTCGCGAGTTTCAGTTCACTGACTCCTGCTCTCTCAGATTGTTTGTAAGGAGCCCGGCAGACATGAAAGACTAGGATTTATTATGACTGCATTTCAAAGAGGTCCGTGCCTGTGCTGGGAGGCACGTATCACAAACGAGCGCCTGATCTGTAAACAACTCTGTAAATAACTTCATGGGCCTTTTGGGAACACCTCGGCGTTTTGAGTTTCAGACGGTGGCTGGAAGCAGCCGGGCCGTGGCATCTTCACTGCATCATCACAGATGCTCTGCATGTTGTGGATTCAACTAATCGGTCAACCCAAACTCTGTCAGCAACAACCCGCCTGACTATTTTGCGTCTCGCTTTCCAAGTCACGTTCCAGAGGGGAACATCTCTACTTTCTGTGAGACAGGGGAAAGGAGGCGTGGCCTCAGTCTCCCCCACTGACCAGTTGGTAACCTGGACGACCTGAACAGCACAAACCAGCAGAGTGTGCAATGGAAAAACGAGGCTTTCAAATTAAGGCTGCCTTTGATCCCTTTTTAATTTCTAAGAATAGACGGCATATATTTTCAGCTTTTAATAGAGTCCAAAATAGAAAACATCCTCATATGTTATCATGCTACAAACTCCAATTTCTGTGTATTTCATTGGAATTTGATCAAATTATTTTTTTTTATTTTCGTGTCCAGGAACGTTCGGTGTGGTGGAAATTATGACTCATGTCTCCAAAACCAGAACTTCATAAAACCACATCTGGATGTCTGGAGAGGTCTTTACCAGCTCATCTTTTAAAATTCTGCCACATATTGTCAATTGTATTCATGTCTGAACTTTGACTCGGGCCGTCAGAATGCATGAATGCACCATGACATCAATTCGTTCCACTGTTGCTCTGGTTGTTTGTTTAGGGGTGTTAGAATAAAGAGAGTTGAATATAA
Organism: Poecilia picta; assembly: GCA_033032245.1. Taxonomy (NCBI): domain Eukaryota; kingdom Metazoa; phylum Chordata; class Actinopteri; order Cyprinodontiformes; family Poeciliidae; genus Poecilia; species Poecilia picta. The sequence continues at coordinate 6,586,354 of CM065358.1, forward strand.
TAGCAAGCCATACTTCCACTTTGCAGAATACATGCTACCAACTAAAACAATAAAAGGTCAAGGGGTATTAGAGTGTGCCATGATGCATTCTTCTGTCTAAAATAACCTGGAATAGAAACTTTGGACAACAATCTCAACAGCCAAACTGATATCGGGGACACCAGTGACAAGAGATGCAACTCGGATGGATGAAGCCACCTGAGAACTCGCCAAAATGTCCAGACCTACTTCTCCGGTTCCGTCTTCCCTTTCAGAGATGGAGACCGTCCTTGATGGAAATGCCAGGTTGTTTTGAAAGCCGAAACTCTCGTCGTCCTCTGACATTTCTGTCACACTCTTAGGAACTCATCCCCACCCTCCCATAGCGGCTGCAGACATCAGCCACCGCCCCGCCGCACTCAGCGCAAGACTCTAAAAACGGAATGTGGGTTACATATTCAAGTCTGACTTATGGAGTTACAGGCTGTACCGTTGTGAAGGCCAAGCACATTCACAAGCTGCATTAATATGCCAGTGAGGATTTAATCAGCTGTGTGTTGGAGTTGAGACTGAGAGATGCCAAGTGCGTCACCGTCTCGTTGTGCGAGGGGGGAGGGGGGAGAGGGAGGGACGCTTCCACTGCTGGGCTGCTCTTCCTGAAGCTGAGATTTTTTATGAGCTCTGATTCAAGTCGGATCGCTTCGGAGTGTGAATGGAGAGACGGTCAGCGTAGAGTCGGGCATGGGGTTCAAACACAAAGACAAAACACTAATGACATGTTTACTGCAGGAAGGGAAGGACCTAGGTGCACGAGACCGAACGTCAACCGGTTTGCAAACAGAAACGATTTGACGTTTCCGGACAGTGCTTTGGATTTAGCACAAACAACAAAAAGTGGCTCATACAGGAAAGAAAACATTAGAGACTGAACCATTCCACGGATAGAGAACCATGCAGCGTGATGGAAAAGACACGGAGACAGAAACAGGAAAGGTACACGTGCTGTGAAACCTGAGCACGGATAGACGTATTCCTGTCAAAACACATGACTGACCGCTGGGCCCACCTTGGCTGCACTCGACTGGTCAGACACAAGTCGACTAAAATGCCCCATCATCTGGAACTCAACTACACAATCATACTACTACCCCTTCAACATTTTGTACAATTGACTCGAATTGTCTTCATCAGCTTTTCATGCGTTTGTCCATTTTTCTTTGTGTAACAGCTCCAGCAAAGTTAAACTGGATGGAGCAAGACAGAAGCGTTGGCTGTATGGTTTCAGTCGTCAACCAGAGAGTTTCAATAAGAATATTGTGGTGAGAAACGTCACCAACTCCATGTGACAGCAGGACTAAAATGGGCGTGGTTGTCCAACCAAAGCTGCAACATAAAACTGAAAAAAATTAAATTTAATGACTTCTTATGCCGTTTATTAATTGCACTGTTTTTGACAAAATGTAAAGCTAACCTAATAAACTTTGTTTGTCTTTGGCAAGTCAAATATTGTCCTGGGAAAAAGTAGCCAGTTGGTCAATTCTGGTACATTTACAGATATGTTAATTTATGTGCTCCGTCTCCATCAAATGAATAAAGACATTTTGAATTTCAACACAGGGTCCCAAAGGGATAGGGTAGGAATTTATTGTAAAAAAAATTCTTATAAGAATTTTGATTCATCGTTGCCATGATAAATTAAAGAATAAAACCCCCAAAAATGACAATATGATTGAAAATGTCATTTTCCCCCATTCTCTCCATTGTTTGTTCACAAGAGCATCTTTAAATATCAGTCAATTCAAAATGATTATGATTAAATCCAGTTACTCTGCGCAGTTTAGTCAAACAATTTGCATCTTTTTTAAGCAAATTGAATCTTGAAGATGTTTTTCCAAGAACAATATTTGTGTTTGTGGTGCTGTTATTGCTGTGCCATGCAGTCACAGTCACCTAAAAATGTAATAAATAGTTTTTTCCCCCATCTTTATTAGCACCACGATATATTGAAACCAAACTTCATATTTCCCACTCTTAGTTCTGACTATAAAGCCAAGTGATTAGAGGAATCTCCGGAGGAAGACGGTTTTCTGCATCCAGAACACTGATCTCCAACCACGCAGATTAACATCTCAAGACTGGCGATTCCAGAGTCAGACGTCAGCAGAAACTGCTCGGCACAGTTGACGTCCAAGTGCCCTGATGGAAAATTCAATCCTGAATCTCCCGGCAACCGCCGAGACGCTCCATCTGCCAGTGAATTAGAGGGACACCAACTAGCACTCAGGTAGCCCGGGACAGATCATTTATCCTGCCCAGCATGTGACGAGCACCAGCACTCATCCCTTCAACACACACATTCCAGTGATGGTTTGAAAGGTGACCCGTCAGAAAGAGCGGGGTTATATAACCAGCTGATGTAGGCCAGTAGCTGCCTTCAGCAGACAGGGTCACAGCAGCGAAGCAAATATAGTTGCAACATCAATTTATCTTCTCCACGCTCCTCGCTGCAGGTCAGAACATTGACCCATAGAGGACAAAAATAAGACCTCTGTCTTGGAATGCAGAAAAAAAACAGGCTACAATTCAATTTGTTTATTCATCTTAAAATTGACAAGGATTTGTTTCCATGACTGAAAGGAGTCATAAGCCAACGTATTAAAAAGGCAAACGCTGTGCAACACTAGCTGGTTTCCATTACAAATGTGCGATGAACATGGTCGATATTCCATGAATGTTGAAAAGATGCAATTTTCTCCATTAAATAAGAAACGCAATTAAAAATCGCACATGAATAAGTTTATTCATGCCAATTCATGCCACGATTCTCCAACTACTTGCAGTCGGTTGGTTTGAGCCAGTGGCAACATCTGGTTGTTGATCACATGACTTGTGCGATGTGAAAAAAAATTTTCCATGGTAGTTTTGCAAAAATAAACCAATTCTGAGATGGTCTAAAAACCCACCTCATCCAAGCACCAAAACCATTTATCGAGAGTTTTTTTCTCTTAATTTCAGTGTTTTCATTGAGCGAATTTATTTCAAAATGTCAAATTGCATGGTGAACGAAAACACAGGCAGTGACGCATTAAAGCGCAACACCTCAGAGTTTAAGAGATACGAGTCATGTTGCTACAAATGACTCAGCCACAGTGCAAGTCTGGTACAAGTCTGAACCTATACCAAGATTACGGCGAGGACATCATCTCTCAACTGCCAGAGTACCTTTGTGCACAGTCCGGTGACGAGAATGCCAGAACCAGTGATTTTAGACATCCATGTCTGAAACTCACATACGTCACAAATATGTTCTTTCAAATCAAAAGCCCAATCCAGTGAACTACAAAAGCTCTGCTTCCCATCATTCTGAACAGCCAATACCAGGAAAAGGTTTTGGTCACCTTCACCTTTTTCCAGCACCAGTAATGTTTTAAAAGAAAGTCAATGAAAGTAGAGACAATGACATGCCTGCGGTTTGTTCAGGCCGACAGCTTAAGAGCCCAAGACTTCAGCAGATAAAGGGGAAGTAAAGATCTGTCTCGTCCTTTTGAGCTTTGAGCTTCCATCTCTCATGGAACAGCCAGAATTTGGGGATGCTGGTCGAATTTTGTCATTTCTCAAGTGATCGTTTTTTGGGAAAGAATTACAGATGGATACTATCTATATAAAATATCAAATCTAATCTGGTCTTTTTGTTTCTAATTTTGCACACCGTGTCTTTATCCCATTTGAAAGTAACTTCTGACCACATCTAGCAGAAAGATTACAAAGAAATCATCAATGCTGTTCCTTTTCTTCTTATGTCTCAGCAGCTAAAAGTTTAGGGAAAAATTTTAAAAAAACATCTGACATCGGCCACAAAGTTCTGGTCGGTACTCTGCTGCGTCACTCGATTTTTGGGGTGCAGTTTCAGTATTTTATTTTATTTTCCCCCCATTTATATACATGCATATTGTGTTAAGAAATTAGATTATGAATTAGACAAGGTTAGCCACCGTAGAGTTGGGCATCAGGGTAAAACGGCAGAGAAACCAGAGGAAAGCTGCTGCTGTAGTTTATAAATCATCGAAAACTACTTCAATTTGAGACAAAACTAGAAACCGTTGCAATCTGGTTCAGAGCTTTTTCTTTCGACCAAACACCAAACTGAAAACTAAAAAACTAAATCTTTCTATTCATTCCTGTTGATGAAAGTGTAAAAAAAAAAAAAAATGGAGTTCCTTCCTCCTCGGACTTTAACTAGCTTCTTTGTGAACAGCGCCTCCAACTATTTGTCGATTTTTAGCCTGTTTACTCCGAGAGCAACAAACAAGTTCAACAATTTAATAGTTTCCTTAGAAGTAAATACGACGAAAAAAAACTGCATTGACACGGTCAAAAACAGTCACCAACAGCGGTTAACCTATAGGCACATATTTCAGTGAAGAAGAAAAAAACAGCGAACAACTTCCTACCTTTCCTCTGTGTTCAGCATGATAGCTTCGAGGAAACTCGACTCTTTAGGTCCTTTTTGACAACCAGAACGGCTACTGCTCAACAGGAAGTCCACAGATAAGTTAACCATCCGCAAGTTGAAGCAAACCCCGTCGGTAGTTCAGTGTTGGTGTCGCTTGTTTTCATGAAGGGTCAACACACCTCACATCACTCAGCTGTTCGTCCAGTCTGAGGCGAGCAGCGCAGGAGCACTGGCTTTTAAAGCTGCAGCAAGGCATCATGGGTAATCCACCTCCGGCTGTTGTTTTTTTTTGGCTTCCAGGAAATAAAAACTTACAGTAAATTTCGTTTCAACTTGCCTCAAAACAGTTGGTGTCAAACAGTCACATCTTTTTTTTTTAATCATTTGTACAACAAAAACAAGGAATAAATAAATGATAACGGGATAGTTCGGAGGGAGGGGGAAGGGTTGCTGAGAGTTTCATTGCAAAGTTTACAAGCAGCTAATTTGCTGCTTTTTAGCTTTTTAGAGCAGTGGTCCGCTAATTTTTCAGCCTTTAACCCACAAAATAAAAATGGAAGAGGCTAGTGACCCTGACTATTGCTTGAGCGTGCAAGTATTTTTACTGAGTCAGATAAAAAAGTGGCACAACAACCACACAATCAGCATCAACAGCAAATATTTATATTTGTATTTATGTTATATTTATATTTATTATTATGTTGCACTTAAAAGAAAAAATTACATAGGCTTTCTTATTACTATTTTTTAGGTATGTAGCTTATTTTCTGGACCCCAGAGCACAGTAAAAAGAAGGATAAAGTGAGACTTTTAAGATTTGTAGCATTGATGAGCATGGTGGTGGCAGCATTATGTTATTAGGCTGCTTCACTCTCAGGATGTGTTTGCAAAATGGATGCTACACTGAAGCTAAAGCACTGTGCTTCATAATAACTAAATATTATAGGTGGTGTGTGTGATTATTATGCCTTGGATGTATAATTCTTACTAATGCTAATTAGAGATAATAATGTCAAACATCAGATGTGAGCCTGTTCTTTCAGAAAAATTTACAATAAAGATGTATTAAACTTAAGCCAAGAGTAGTGGATGTTTTCCGCATATAAATTTTCCTGACGGTTATCTTGAGATCACAATGTGATTTGTGTGTGCTAAATGAGATTTAGGACAACAAAAAGTTAGAAGACTTATTTCAAAACTTTATATTTTTATCTGCACTGACCCCATAAGGCCTCTCATTAAACCTGCTATCAGTCTCATTAACATCCCACTTGAACTCCTGCTGATTAATTCATTTCGCAAAGAGCGATAAAAGGTCCGGTGTCGTTCACATGTTCACCGCCTCGTCCTCCCTGACAGGCTGAGGCCGCCGGCCGGGTCACCTGCCTGCGCCGCTTTCAGCCCCGTCAGGGCAACGCGTTGAAACGCGAGAGACGGTTTGGTTTTCAGATGGCTTCTCCTTCAGCTGTTGCTGTGCAGGCTGGTTGTAGGACAGTTTGTCCTGAAAACAAAGATGATCAGCTTTCACCTGAGATTGGGCTCAGGTTCTGATTACCCACAGAGGAAAGAAGCAAATCTGTGCCGCTTGCATTCTTCCCTGGACAGAGGTCTGTCTACTCATTGTATTTACTTTGAAACACTTCACAGTTAACTCACAACAGTGTGCAGTTTCAACATGGGTGCCTTTGTCTCAGTGAACAGTAGCTGTGTTTCCATTAATCGTAGAAATGAGCAAATTGAAATTATGAAAATAAATCCGCTTAATGGAAATGTGGCAATTCCTAAAACGTTTTTGCCGTATTGAAATAGATGCAATTTTGCAAAACTACAATGGAAACACTTTTTTTGCATCACACAAGTCACGTGACCAACAGCCGGACTTACTACTGTAGGAGAAAACAAAGAAGAAAACAACAGGAAGTAGTTGGAGGAAGATGGTTTATTTTGCCTGTGATGTAAAAAAAAAACAAAAAAACAAAGCACTTAGTTGCCACAATATGCAGAGAGAGTGCAATACTTTAAAATGTGTGAAGAAGGTCCATCATTTTTTTAACTACTCACATTTATTGAGTGAATTAAACAACAATAAAATGAGAATTAAAATACAGGTCCTTCTCAAAAAAATTGCATATTGTGATGAAGTTCATTATTTTCCATAATGTAATGATAAAAATTAAACTGTCATATTTTAGATTCATTGCACACCAACTGAAATATTTCAGGTCTTTTATTGTTTTCATACTAATGATTTTGGCATACAACTCATGAAAACACAAAATTCCTATCTCAAAAACTTAGCATATCATGAAAAGGTTTTCTGAACAAACAGTTAACCTCATCATCTGAATCGACAAAGTAACTCTAAACACCTGCAAAAGATTCCTGAGGCTTTTAAAAACTTCCAGCCTGGTTCATTACTCAAAACTTGAATCATGGGTCAGACTGCCGACCTGACTGCTGTCCAGAAGGCCATCATTGACACCCTCAAGCAAGAGGGTGAGACACAGAAAGAAATTTCTGAACGGATAGGCTGTTCGCAGAGTGTTGTATCAAGGCACCTCAGTGGGTAGGAAAAAGTGTGGCAGAAAATGCTTCACAACGAGAAAAGGTGACCGGACCTTGAGGAAGATTGTGGAGAAGGGTTGATTCTAGACCTTGGGGGAAGCAGTGGACTGAGTCTGGAGTAGAAACATCCAGAGCTACCGTGCACAGGCATGTACAGGAAATGGGGTACAGATGCTGCATTCCCCAAGTCAAGACACTTTTGAACCAGAAACAGGGGCAGAAGCACCTGACCTGGGCTACAGGGAAGCAGCACTGGACTGTTGCTCAGTGGTCCAAAGCACTTTTTTCGGATGAAAGCAAATTTTGCATGTCATTCGGAAATCAAGGTGCCACAGTCTGGAGGAAGACTGGGGAGAAGGAAATGCCAAAATGCCAGAAATCCAGTGTCAAGTACCCACAGTCAGTGATGGTCTGGGGAGCCATGTCAGCTGCTGGTATTGGTCCACTGTGTTTTATCAAGGGCACGGTCAATGCAGCAGCTATCAGGAGATTTTGGAGCACTTCATGGTTCCATCTGCTGAAAAGCTTTATGGAGATGAAGATTTCATTTTTCAGCACAACCTGGCACCTACTCACAGTGCCAAAACCACTGATATTACTGACCATGGTATTACTGTGCTCAATTGACCTGTCAACTCTCCTGACCTGAACCCCATAGAGAATCTGTGGGGTTCCCTATGGTGCTGATGTGCCACAATCAGCCTGTGGCACGTCAGCAGTGCCACAGGCTGATTGCCTCCATGCCATGCCGCACTGAAGGCTGCAAAAGGATTCCTGACCAAGTATTGAGTGCATAACTGAACATAATTATTTGAAGGTTGACTTTTTTGATATTAAAACATTTTCTTTTATTGGTCGGATAAAATATGCTCATTTTTTGAGACAGGGATTTTGGGTTTTAATGAGCTGTATGCCAAAATCATCAGTATTAAAACAAAAAAAGACCTGAAATATTTCAGTTGGTGTGCAATGAATCTAAAATATATGACAGTTTAATTTTTATTATTACATTACGGAAAATAATTAACTTTATCACAATATGCATATTTTTTGAGAAGGACCTATATACTTCACACTTAAAATTGCATTCTGTTGAAAATCAATTTTTCAACAGAATGGATCAAATATTCAATCTAAATCTCCTTTGATAAGAGTGCAAAGATGGCAACAACTAAATATGAAAATAACTAAAAATGAAGGGCCTCTGTCTCTTTAAGAAGCTCCTGCTCTTTCTGAAGCTCCGCCTTCAGGAAGTCATGGCAGCATGGCTCCTCTATTAACCCTTTATTAATAGAGCGTTAATAAACATGCCAGTGTTGAGGAGTGATTTCAGCTGACACGCAGTTCTGCCAGGTGTTTGCTAATTGCTGCTGGCTAGTCTGAAGGAGCTGGGTGGGGGAGTGATTTGCAGAGAAGATGGTACTCAGTTCACCTGGCGTTTTTCACTACTGCCATGAGAGACTCAAGGATTTCTCAAACATAAATGAAAAAATCAAAGCAACACACCACATATGTTTTTGATGGTGTGTGAATAACATTATAACATGGTGTAAAGCTCACGAAAGTCAATATTTCACAATATTGCCTCTTTAAGAGACACTAATGTTGGGGGGTTAATTGCTTAATTGCATGCCACACTTTTTGGATTTGTATCTTTAAAGATACTTCCTTTGATTATTCACTCCTTTGTGTAGGTTTATAACTTGAAATCTCAATTCATTGAAATTTGTGGTTGTAATGTAACAAAATGTGCAAAAGTGAAAAACTTTTCCGAAGCACTGGGTGTTGTTTTTTTTCTAGAGTAGGCCTTACTGCTGGTTTTTCCATCATAATTTTTTAGAAGTCAATGTTGTTATGAGGCTTTGGTTTCTTTAATTAACCTCAGAGGTTAATTCAAGTCTGGCCTGAGGGAGCTTCTGGAACGGTTTCAACTCTGACAAAATAAAATAAAATAAAACTTGCTGTGATATATTTGGAAACATTCAGGAAGTGCGTGTGTTGTCCAATGGGGCTTGTCGTGGAGAATTAATATTAACAGCCAACCTGTTTTAGATTTTCGTCGGCCACATCTGCTTAATGATCATTAATACTTCCTCCAAAATCCAATCAGTGCTTTCACTTCAGGCTCCTTCTGATCCTTCAGCCCGATCGTTTAATGCGGCGCATCCTCTCATTACAGGAGCAAATCCTGTAATCAGGCTTCGCCATTTTGAAACGTTGCTGCAGATCATTCGCAAAAAGGACAGAAATCTTCTTGTTTTGAATGCGGATGCGTCTCTGTAGCTCGTTTCTCATCAAGTCTGATGTGATGTTTGGGTTTGAGGTGGTGAGTTTGTGACAACTCTGTAAAATCCACGGTCAGTGCTGTGATTTAGACAGGCTCAGTAAGTGCAGTCCTGTGTTACATCACAAAGGTAGCTGTTCCACGAAGGCCTGCGGGCGGTAATGACCCCCTCGCGCCCCCGCGTCCTTTTGCTCAGCCAGGCAAGCTGGACCTCCAGCAGACACACACACACACACACAACGCACACACACACACGCACACGGACACACGCACACACACGCACACACACGCACGCACACACGCACGCACACACACGCACACACACACACGCACACGCACACAGACACACACACACACACACACACACACACACACACACACACACACACACGGCGATGTGTGTGACGGGATCAAGTAGCCAGGCTGCTATCTTGTTACAAATCCAATAATCTGCCTGGTGTTGGCGCTCTTTTCCATTCTTCCTTATGTAACTGGGTCTATGTTCGGATCCCGGCTGATAGTCGGAGCCAAGCCGGGCGCAGTCAAGGACAGACAGACAGACAGACAGACAGACAGACAGACAGACAGATATCGCAGGAGGCAGAACAACACTTTTCTTTGAAAATCTCTTCTTTACTCAATCATATTTGTTGTGTTTGGGGATCATATGTGGGCAGTGGTTTGTATTTTCCGGGCACATTGTGCAATTTTATAGCATAATCGAGGAACTAGACTTAAAATTTCGTTTAACATTGCGCATTGAAATTGGGTCTCTGTCTCTTTAAGAAAGTCTTGCTCTTTTTGAAACGCCGCCTTCAGGAAGTCATCACAACATGGCTCCTCTATTAATCCTTAAATGTTTTTACCAGAGTTTCACTGAGAATCAGCTTCTTATGCGCAGTTCCACCAGGTGGTTGCTAATTGCTGCTGGCTAGTCTGAAGGAGTTAGGGAGGGCTGCTCTGTGAGGCGGAAGTTTGGAAACCGCAGCTTTTGACCTTGAAGGTCCTTGAAGGTGGAGCTAGGTCCACCCAGATGCTTTGCACGGCTTAATGGTTGCCATGGAGATTAAAGGATTTTTTTTCAAACATGAGTGAAAAAATCAAGGCAACACTCCAGGTGTGTTTTTGATGAAGGAATAACTTTATAACATCATGAAAAGTACCAATAAAGTATATTTGATATAGTACTGCTTCTTTAAGGAGGATAAGAAAAATTTTCAAAATGCAAAACCGTCCAAAATATATTAAAAAATGTTGTTGAAGTTGTTAGTGAATTTGACCTTTCAGGGATATCATCCACTGCGTAATCTGTGCACTGACAATCTGAGGGTCCACAAAGAGAAGAAATTCAGACATTTTGTTGCATTACAACCACAAACTTTGACATATTTGAATCTGTGAGAAGTTTCTTTCGCGATAGAAAACGTCCTCTCGTCACCTGCAGCATGATTCACCGCTCTCCCCGCACTCACACTAGGTAGCTTTGTAAGCTGATTGTCTCTCCATAACACCCTCCCTCAGAAGTGTCTCACTGTTTCCTGGTAGAGTAAGCAGCTGATCTCGTCACCAGACACATGCTGTTGTCAGTCCTCACACAGAAGGACGATGCACAACCAATCAATCACACAACGTCAGCTGTGAACAGGTGCACACAGGAGAAGGTAGGGAAGTGCAGATGCTCATATATTATTATGCACAATTGTGTTTACATATATACAACAAAGTTAGGGTGTGTTCACATCAGTCCTGTTTAGTCTGCTTTGACAAACTCCCGTCCGTTTGCCTAAAAAATTCAGTTCATTTGGAGAAATGCGAACGCGAAATTGAACTCTGATGTGGACTAAAACAATTAACACCAGTCTGCCTACAAAACTCAGTCTCAGTTAAAATAAAGTGAACTCTAGTGTGGATTGAATGCATCGTATGTGAACACCAAGCAGACCAATGACTGCTCCATAAGCAGGAAGCTAGCTGGACCGCACAGCATTCTGGGTAAATATAACCAAAACAACTGTCCATCTCTAGCAGGAGAAATGGCTTGTGGTATTTTAAAAACCACAAAAGTGAATTCCTACAACTGCTAAAATTGGACACTACCCTATTTTTGTTAACATTTTGTGAAGATGGAAGCTGTGCTCATGTCTTCTTCAAAGGTTTTGGTGTTGTGATTCTTGGTCCAGCGCCACCACAGGCGAGGAGGGGAACAGGTTTTTCAAAGGGTTTAGATTATTGGGTGCAGTGTGGTGTGAAAGCAAACCACACCAGCTGAAAATGTAACAGATGTTACAATTTTGGTCCCCAACCAAACAGAGTCTACCGGACTCAGTGGTTAAAGTTTCGGTGAAATGTTTCGGCATATATCAACGTTTTTGGGAGGCATTTTCAAATGGTTCCAGTGGGAGCAGGTTGGGTTGCGGAGTACCTGTCTTTTCTGAGGGAGGCAGCTGTTGCAAATCGAGGGAAGTATGTAAATGGGTAATCTCCCCTTCTGGCTTCTGGTGCCTTCAGTTACAAACAGAGCTGTCGTTTCTAAAAGAAGCCTCTCTTGCCCCCGTAGCTTTTTGTTTCATTACATAAGTCCTGCTATCCCATTTCCATCCACCGGTCCTGTTGGCACACTGGAAGGTCTGAAAAGACTTTCAGCGGCAACAGAACGAGCTGGTGACTCTGATGGCCTATAAATATTGGATGAACAGATGAATTTGAATTCCTTCCTTCATGCATATCAAACTAGATAACATGGGGACGTGGCACCACATCCGTTACCTCCGTGAGAACACGTAGATAAATATTTCATCCAGCTTACACAACCTCCAGAAATAGCGAGTCAAAATAACTCGGTGGAGCTGCCATTACTCAACCACTCCAGACGTGCAAGAGTGCAGCATCACTTTTATTGTCTCATGCAGAGCAATTAACAACGGCGTTATCATCACGTCCCCTGAAGTATGCATCCGGGGCCAAAGGGGTAAGTGGCTTTAATTAACATCGTTTTTTCTGAGCTGCAACGACACGTTGTCTATTTCAGGAAACGTGGAAGTCGTTATCTCCTGTGATTTCAGTTCCTACCTATACGCCTAATTTTAATCGTCAAGCTGAGACGGAGATGTTGAAAAGAAGAGGAGGTGAAGCAGCATTAACAGGCAAAAAGACAATAGAAGAAATTACTTGTCCTCTCTCATATGGCTGCAAGAGCAAATTGGTGTCATGTTGTACTTGGAAGATCTTGCAGCTCGTTCTTGAGAAAGTTTTTTGTTTTCCCACATGTTGCCCGAGAAATACTTCCTGGAATCCTGCATTTTGGCTGCTATGCAGTATGTTGTTACATCGCCAGCAAGAACTTAATTTCTCTGTTCTTGCAGCACATGTAAAGGCCTTACATGACCAAACCAGACCAAAATAAAACTTCTAGGTCTACATGCTAAGCACTGTGTGTTGTGGTAAGCTAACACTGCACACATCCCCACACATTTGGGCAAACTCAAACCAAACTTCCATCAGTCACCTTTGTGCTAAGCTACATTTTTATGACTACATAAACATATTCTGTGACAGGAAACATTGTTCATATCAAACTGGTTGGATGCAATCGTGAGCTGATGAGGTTCAGAATCAGTACACACAGTAACAATAGTTAAATTTTCATTGAAAATGTGTACAAATCTTTGTTGGTATTCTGCTAAAACACACAATTTTGCCATTGCAGTGTTTCCATTAAATAAGAAATTAAAATAAAATCACACGTGAATAAGTTCATGTGATAAGTCATTGAAAATCATGGCAACGATGGATGTAAACAGCAAAGAGATATATTCATAATTCAGCCATGGCGTTAACACTAATCATCTATCAGCCAATCAGAGGAGACTCCAGCTTCTTATAGAGGGGCGGGAGCAACAAGCCCCTAATTCTTACAAGCGTTGTTTTGGGGAAACTGAAGCCACCAATTTTACAGCAGGGCTATGGATTATGCACACTGGAAAGACACGCAACTTTTTATGAACTGTGCGATGCTGTGAGAGCTCTCCCGGCCAGCATGCCTAGGTGGGGGAAAGGAAGGCAGACATATGGGTCCCATATGGGTTTGTCCGCGGGCTCCACGGTGGCATCACACGGGTTTGTCCATGTGGGCCCACATGGACAAACCCATATGGGCCACTACCTTGTAGGGCCCATGTGGTCTGTGGCACTAAATGGACAAACCTATGTGAGGCCACCGTGGAACCCGCGGACAAACCCATATGGGACTCATCTGGTCTGCCCTTCTTTTCCCCATATGGGGCCACCTAGGAACCAGCTGCACATTGTCCAGAAAAACACACACAACAACAAAACATCGTCCTCTTACCACTTCCTATTGTCTTCTTTGTTGTTTTTTCCCTGTAGTAACATCTGACTGTTAATCATGTGAGTCATCTAATGCAGTTTTGCAAAATATATCTATTTTGATACAGGTGAAAGACAACGTCATCCTACTACAAAACTTTTTTATTGAAAATGTGGGGGGTTTTTTCAAAATCGGCACATTTCCACTGAGTAAATTTATTTTTGTAATTTCAGTTTGAGCAGTTCTATGGTTCCTGGAAACACCACTAGTGATACACAGCAGCTACACTGAGACTCTATGTGCCTCGACACGGAACGACGAATGGCAGCAAAAAGTGAAAGTTTTATACAATTCTTGGTAAACCCAAAACATGGAACATGATTGTGATTGAAAGTTGGAAAATTTTTTGACTTTTTTCTCACACTTCACTTGCCTACATGTACACGTCTCAAAATTTCACATCCACAGATTTCGACAGTCACTTGGCTAGAGGAAGGCAAGCGGCGTAGCTCTTCAAAGTCCAAACCTAAATACAATTTGGAATCTGTGGCAGGGCTTGATTTGACGTTCTCAGATGTGTCCAATCTGTTTTTCAAAGAGAAATCAAAACCGATGGAGATACATCCTAATAAAGTTTAATCACAACTTTGTCGACTTGGGATTCAAGTCGGAATAAAACATGCTGAAATTTGTGCCTGTTACAAAAGAGGGAAAAAAAGTGAAAACTTCAACACAGACAAATGCTGTTTAATACACTGTCGATTTTGGCTGCATGTGAGGTCTGAATAAAAGTCAAGTTCAAGTTCAAAATAACAACAGCCCAAAGTCACGTCCACAAAGATAAGGAAATACAAACATGTACGAGTCAGAGAGGAAACCGATCAACAAGACAAGTCTAAATATACAATACAAGCCGCAGCGTGGGAAATGTCACGGTGGGAATACAGGATTTTTTTTTCTCAATGAGTTTTTGAAAGTAGTACAACCAACGTTGGGTTCCCACCCAGTTTACAGCAGAGAAGCCGTGTCACGTCCATTCCTGCATTGTTCACCGGTTTCCTCTCTGCTTTCTTTCTCCCCCCTCCTCTGTTTCTGTTTCGGCTCGTAGAGGTTTGTTGTTCTCCGAACCGGAGGAACTTTCTTCAGGACGTGGCCCGATGCGGGTTCCCACGATCTCCTGCCCTTCCTCCAGAGTCACTGCTTGCTCACAACTGCGGACAGGAAGACCACTGAGAGCGCGTGCTAATTCAGGCCAGGCTCCATTGTCTTACACAAGAAATACGTGAAAGGCCACAAGTTTGAATCTTTTCGTCACGGTGCAAGCACCAAAAAAATATGGTAAAAGCTTTAAACGACCAAATATTTCTGCAGGCTTTGCTTCCGAGGAGCCAAACTGTCCTTTGGTCAACTCAAATCTTGATTGGAAGATTTCTGAAGTTTTTTCAAAGTTTTTTGATTGATTGCTGATTTTTTTTTGTCATTCATTGTCTTCCGAGTCCTTCTTACTGTTTGCAGCACAACACTCAAGGAAAACTGTGTGTTTTACGTCATGTTTGGACAGTTACAATGAAACTGAAATATTTGTCAGAAAATGTTGACAGTACCAAGAGCTTTTGCAATATGACTGCATAATATTAAATATGTTTGAAATATTTAATTTATAGTTGTTTTGAAGCATTTTTCAGGCTAAAGTCACGATAGCTTCGTTTCGCTACGGTACGGTTGGTGAGGTTCAATGCGTTGTTTATGATCCGGTGTTTTCAGGACAGTGTTTACATCTCCACTGAAGATGGTGATCACCAGAACTGGGTAGTAGCTGGTTATATTTACTCAACTACATTTACCCTAGTAACTTTTTTTTGGAAAAAATTGTGCATCTAAGAGTAATTTTATTACGCTGAACTTTGTACTTTTACTTGAGTCGTTTTATTATGAAGTATCGCTGGTCTCACTTGGGTAAAATGTTTGGATTCTCTACCCACTGAACGAAGAACAAACATTATTTAACCAAAAACTCACCAGACAAACACCTTCACTTGTTCATAAGCTTTAAACTAAAAAAAAACCTGATTGGGGATTTTATTTCTTTAAAATGCTTCATAACTTTATATTTTAGTCTGTCCTATGATGTAACTTTTAAACATTAAGTGATTGATGTTTTGATCAGTTGCTCAGTATTTGAGTAGCTTTTTTTGTTTTTTCCCAAATACATTTTTACTCTTGATGATTTTCTTGAACGGCTACATTTTACCTTAACTCCAGTAAAAAATATGTCAAAGCAGTTCTACTCTTACTTGAGTACAATATTTGGTCTCTCCACCCACCTCTGGGTCTCATATATATTCCATGGGGAAAAAATACTTTTCTACCTGAGAAAGGGAATTTTTTTCCAAGGAGTCAAAGAACCTGGACTTTAAGTCTATGTTCTGTTTTTGTCCTGAGCTTTGCAGGTCAATGTGTCCAATGTAATCAAATGATCAGAGTCAAACCTAATCAGATGTTACTTCCTTTTGTCGTTGTCCCAATTCAATAAGACTAACTGGTCTGTTTGTTTGGCTTCGTGGTCCAGAGTTACTGCTGTTGGGTTTCATTTGCTGTCCCAAACAGACTTTCTTCATGAGCTGATAGCAGTAGAAAGCATATTTGAGTCAATAAATCGGATTGTTTGCTTGTATGTAGTCACATTAAATGGCCTGGTTTTGCTGAGAATCTCATGCTATGTATTGATCATGATTGTGTGTGTGTTTGTGTGTGGCGACAAAGTAAAGTATTGCTCAATGACAAAAAGAACAGGATGTGAATGCTTGTGAACAATTCCTGTGTGCCAGAATGAGTCCGCATTTCTTGTTGTGATTCCCTCCTGTGTTCCTTTAATCTCTCTGACAAAGCCGGTCCTAGTAACTATGCCAGATATGTCCGGCTGGCCACGGCTTGGCCAGCAAGGCTAGTAAAGTTGAAGAATAACATGGTTTCACCGGACAAATCCCCAGTCACCACAAACAAGGGCAAACCGAACAACAGAGGGTTTAGCCGAGAGCACGGTTGTGCCAACTCCAGGGAATTCTTTCCATATTTCTGCTCCTGGTGAGTCACTGGACGCCTCAGTGGATCTGGGCAAAACAGGGACGGCCGTCTGCAGCTGGACCGAAAGGGGGTTTTGTTTGGCCGAACCGCTGGCTGCCATTTATTCAAGGAAACAAACGTCAAAACAAAACTTTTTTCATGTTTTGTGACGTTGAAGGTAAGAGGAAGACGAGAAGCCACAATTTTCAGAATTACAGGAAATGAAGACCTTGAATGTTTTATGCAGTGTAATAACGAATATCAGAGTAATCGATTAACAGATTGTTCTAATGATTAATCAAACACAAAAATGGCACACTACAGATTTCTCATGTAAAAACTTAAGTATTTTTATACAATATTATAAATATATTAAAAGGTGCAACTTTAATTAAGAAAATAAACATTTTATTGCCCAAAATCTGAACCAAGTGAAATTAAAACTCCACCACGTTTGAAGCTTTGGCTGAAACACAGGTGTTTTTATTCTAAACGCAATATATATATATATATATATATATAATATATATATATATATATATATATATATATATATATATATATATGAGGACCCGAGTTCAGAGGATGAAAAGAGACCACCCGCAGAGGGTGAGAAGGGAATTTTTATGTATATATATATATATATATATATATATATATATATATATATATATATATATATATATATATATATACTGTATATATATATATATATAAAAAATTCCCTTCTCACCCTCTGTGGGTGGTCTCTCTCTTTCATCCTCTGAACTCGGGTCCTCTACCAGAGGCCTGGGAGCTTGAGGGTTCTGCGCAGTATCTTGGTTGTGCCTAGTACTGCACATTTCTGGACTGAGATGTCTGATGTTGTTCCTGGGATCTGTTTTAGCCACTGCTCCAGTTTGGGGGTGACTGCCCCGAGGGCCCCGATGACCACAGGCACCACTGTGGTCTTCACCTTCCAGTTCTTTTCCAGTTCCTCCCTGAGGCCCTGGTATTTCTCCAGTTTCTCATGCTCCTTTTTCCTGATGTTGTAGTCACTTGGTATAGCTACATCCACCACAACGGCTTTCCTCTGTTCTTTATCCACCACCACAATGTCTGGTTGGTTCTCCATCACCATCTTGTCTGTCTGGATCTGGAAGTCCCACAGGATCTTAGCTCGGTCATTCTCCACCACCTTTGGGGGTGTTTCCCACTTTGATCTCGGGGCTTCCAGTCCATATTCTGCACAGATGTTCCTGTACACTATGCCCGCCACCTGGTAATGTCGTTCCATGTACGCTTTCCCTGCCAGCATCTTGCACCCTGCTGTTATGTGCTGGACTGTCTCAGGGGCCTCCTTGCACAACCTACACCTTGGGTCTTGTCTGGTGTGGTAGATCTGAGCCTCTATTGCTCTGGTGTTTAGGGCCTGTTCCTGTGCAGCCAGGATGAGAGCCTCTGTGCTGTCCTTGAGTCCAGCTTTGTCCAGCCATTGGTAGGATTTCCTGATATCAGCCACTTCAGTTATTTGTCGGTGGTACATCCCATGTAGGGGCTTGTTCTCCCATGATGGAACCTCTAGCCCCTCATCCTGTGTTCCGCATTGCCTGAGACATTCCCTGAGCATATCGTCCGTTGAGGCTTTGTCCTTGATGTATTTATGAATCTTGGATGTTTCATCCTGGACAGTGGCTCTCACACTCGCTAGTCCTCTGCCTCCTTCCTTACGGTTTGTGTACAGTCTCAGGGTGCTGGATTTGGAGTGGAACCCTCCATGCATGGTTAGTAACTTCCGAGTCTTAACATCCGTGGCCTTTATCTCTTCCATTGGCCAGCTAATTATTCCGGCAGGGTATCTGATTACTGGTATCTGATTACTGGTAAGGCATAGCTGTTTATTGCACGGATCTTGTTCCGTGTATATATATATATATATATATATATATATATATATATATATATATATATATATATATATATATATATATATATATATATATATATATATATATATATATAAAGACCTTTATTTGAATCTGTATACATCAGTTTATAATTAATAGATTACTAAATTAGTTGGCAATTATTTCAATAAACAATTAATCACAATTCATCCAATTAATCGTTTCAGTCATACATGAGTAATAAAGAAACACAAAAGCCATCCATCCATCCATCCATCCATCCATCCATCCATCCATCCATCCATCCATCCATCCATCCATCCATCCATCCATCCATCCATCTATCCATTTCTGCCGCTTATCCAGGTCGGTGCCGGCAGCACTCCAGAGGGAGGCCCAGGCTTCCCTCTCCCCAACCACTTCTTCCAGCTCCTCCAGGGGAATCCCAAGGCGTTCCCAGGCCACTGAGAGACATAGTCCCTCCAGCGTGTCCAGGGTCCAAAAACCATAAAAGGAATAAAGGATATTTATAGCATTTATGTCAACGCCAACATCCCATAAAAGAAAATGTACCCATGTATTTTATTTTTTTAACATTCCTTTTTAAAACCATGTTGGCCCCCGTCATTAGAACCGCCCCTGGTCAGTCACATAAAATTCCTTAAAACCCAGTTGTGTCGCTGCTCTGTTGATGTTTGGTTAAGGCAGATAAACCAGTGATTCAAATCTAAATTCCTTGCGTTCTCTAATTAAATCAAAACATGATGGGGTGATGTCAGGATAATCTCTCTAAATCATACACCAATCATAGTTTGTTCCTCTATAATTAGACAACCTCTTTCTAAGCCACCTCTGAAATTAAAGATGGCCCTTTTCCAGCTTTGGGAAATCTGAGTCCGGGTGTTTATCTGTGAAGCAGCGAGAGCACAACGCGGCTGTTCACATCTACTCATCTAGTCTCAGTCAGTGAAGACGATGTTGTCGGTGTAATATAATGGAAATCTGCTCATCAGCTGGTTTGTTCCTGAACTTTAATGCTAAATGCTTTAGAAAAACATTCACAAAAACTTTAACTATTTCTATAGGTCACATCTAAATGGGACAAGATAGATTTTATTCAGCCTTAAATGATGCCCTTCTTTTTCATGAGCTTTAAATATGTAGCTCTCTGCTACATCTCGAA
Source organism: Poecilia picta (assembly GCA_033032245.1). Lineage (NCBI taxonomy): Eukaryota > Metazoa > Chordata > Actinopteri > Cyprinodontiformes > Poeciliidae > Poecilia > Poecilia picta. The sequence continues at coordinate 6,606,094 of CM065358.1, forward strand.
CTGCATGGTGAAGATCTGGTTTATTTGTTGTTTCTAAATTCTCCACAGGTTCTGCTTGGGGAGGAGTCAGGACTCTTCAGTACCAGTGTCCTGTGAAGTGTGCAGAGAGCTTTTTCTGACCTGCCACTAAAATATGGATGAGTGGCTCTCCAAAAGATGCCATCTTAAAAGCTGCACTGGCTGCTATTAAACCTGTGTGCTTTTCTGCAACACTTGAACCAGGACAGGTATTTATAATTTGATATTTGTGCCTTGTATTTTCTCTGTGATGGCGTCAAACTAACTGAGACAGCGTTTCTCCGGGCTCTACGATGTTGCATCACTGAGCCATGTTAAATTATATAAAGGTTCATAAATCTCTGAGACTTAAAATTTATAAACCAGTCTGAAGGATTCATTTTTTTGTCATTATTCTTTTTATGTGATGCCACATTAAAAAGAAGCAAAAGGCTATGTCTGTATATTTCCCAAGATAGATGTTTAATTTGGATCATTTAATTAATGAAACTAAAATTTGCCTAATATTATTGATGATTATTTGCGAGACATAAAACATAAAAATAAAAAGTACGAGGACTCCACATTCTGCAAATATAAGGGAAGCTGATGATGGAATGAACGTTCAAAAATATTTTAATTTAAACTGGTTAAAGATCTAACGTTGAACAAGATCATTACTTTAAAAAGGAGGGTTTAATGACTTAATTCTAATTCATAATATTTTACTCTGAACTGGAGAAATTTGCAGCTTTCAGCTCCAGAACTTTAATAAAAGCAAGCGTCTGTGGAAGGAGGCATCATAAGGGGCTAATCAGCCAATCAGAGATGGACTTCCCATTATACAACCAATAAGAAAACGGATTGTGTTTCTTTCTACTAAAAACCAACCCTGCCAACAATATACTGCTTAAATGTTTTTAGAAACACTTATGTGCAAAACAACCCCAGTCACGAGACAGTATTATGTTTCCAGTAACATTTAAGCTTACAACTAATCTGAATTTCAAAGGACTTCAACATATAACAGCAAGTATACAAATACTTATGTTCTGACCAAACAATTAATTGATATCATAGACATTTTTAAATTTCACACATCTCCAGATGTCATCTGTGTGAAATAACACTGAACTTTACTAAACTAACTTAGACATTTTTGAAGGGACTGGGGGGGGGGGAGGGTAAACTCTCTTGTTGGTTTGCACCAAAAAACACAAAACCCATAAAATAAGTGCAATAAGTGAACAATGAGTTAATTATTTTCAACAGATTGCGATTAACTGTCTCACGAATACAGTAAAATACAGAGAAGATTCTGGAAGGGAATGATGCGTGTATCAGTTTGGAAAGTGCTGCCTCTGCTGTGCCTGTTTCAGGAACTCAATGTTATTTTTGGACCATTTCTACTCCATGTCTTCATCTCGTGAGTCTCGTGTCCGATTTTGAAATTTGATATCTTGGTTGTGTAGCGAGATTGGGCACATTGAGTTGTGTTTCTGTATCAAAGGGGTGAATTGCTGACAGTAATTGCTATTTTTATGGCCCGACGTGACAATGAGCCAATAGAGTTTACTGTAGCAGGCTTAAAAAAGGATCAGGAAGATTCAGACAATCACAGGAAAGAGCATCTAATGTTAACTTTCTTCTGAATGAATAAACACGCTCTAGCGGTAGTCTAAGGAGCAAAGTGTTGGCATCAAAAAGAATTTAAACAAACCGGATGTTCACCCAGACTTACTCAATGCGAGGCAAAAGTGACACAGAACCAGTTTTTTTTAACTGCGGGAAACCGCAAACATGTAACTGCGCTGTGTGAAGGGAGCGTATTTCTGGTGAAGGGGCGCCCTCTGCCGATCAGTCCGAGAACTGCGGAACGTTCTTTACATTAAATAACGCAAATGACACCAGACAGATTAATTACCCCGTCAAGATGAGATGCCTCAGTATTTTTGTCCGAATTAAATGTTTCTGTAACATTTAATCAATATACACCCAGACTAAAGTACAAGTGAAACGTTTAAGGTTTTCACTTGTTAATAGATGTGAGATTTGTTAAGAGATGTCAAAATCTGTTTTATTTACGGTTTTTATTTGTTTTGATTGTAGTGTTTTTAAAATCTCTTCCAGTTGCAGTGTAGTGTTCCTTACTAAAGGAAAGTTCATCAGTCTCTGAGAGGGCAGACTTAAGTTTTATTATCAATATATTGTTTGAAAACAGTCTCAAAAAAACATTTCCAAACTTTGGGATACTAACATCAGCTCCACACCTGTTGTCTCCTTGGAATCTGTGGTTTTGTAAAACTGTGAATTTCAACATGAAATTAAGACAATAATTCTTAAGAGATAATTTGAGGTTTTTGAAGTGAGGTTTAGTTAAGTTATAAGTGGCAGCCACAGAGGATAACTCATAAGTGTCTTTATTCAATAAACCCGCTAGTTTTGGAGGCTAACTAAAGAGTAGGCTTGGCACCATATTATATATTGTATTGGATAGTGATTTGCACAGACGCTGCACACAGTTAGCACCACTTCCAGTCATCTTTTCAGACCGACTGTCCAGTCTCGGTCCTTCAGGGAAAAACGTCCTTTAGATTTTAGATGGGTTTCTACTCCAGTGCACCTAATTCAAATACCTTTTCCTCGTGTTGGAGTTGCATAGAACTCCAGATGCCACACTAATTTGATTTCTAGGTGTGCTAAATGAGATTTTTTTTTAAATACAAGACTGGTTGGGACACCACAGTTCCATCCCAATAGTTCATATTTACAAAGACATAAAGGGGAAAAAACAGTTTGAATCTTGAGTAATTAGTCATTTGATGAACTGAAGTACAGGTACTGGTTTTGCAGTGTTCATTAGTATTTACTTTAGAAATGTGACTGGTCAAAATTGGGTTTGCTGTAAAAAGGCAAAACAATCTATTTCATAGCTGAAATATAGCCACATTTTCTTTAATTGGTTATATTATTTACAGTATGTTATGAATGTATAATTGTTCAAATATAAGTCAATATGAACTTAAACAGCATATTAATCATTTCTCTTACGTTTCCTTCCTGCTTATTCAGCATTTAGTCAGCCACAGTAAACCAATAAATAGATAAATGGTAAATTACCCAAATTTATATAGCGCTTTTTCCAATCGTTTTGACCACTCAAAGCACTTTATCATCACATTCACCCATTTGCACTCAAGCACACATTCATGCAAATTAGGGTTCAAGTGCCTTGCCTTGACAGGAGGAAGTTGGAATTGAACCTACAACCTTCCTATCCAAGATGACCACTCTATCCACACAGCCACGGTCAATCCACAGAAGATGTATACTAGCATTGTGGCAGCTGAAAGTAACTACAGTGTTCAGGGTGACTTCATAAATTAATAGAAGGTATTTGTATTCAAACATAAAGCTTACAGTGATTTACCAAAACATGTAATCTTTATTTCCCGTCATTTTCATTTCATTTTTTGTTTTTTTTAACAAAATAGCCCAACATTGATCAGTTAAGTGCACCTTGGAATGCTTGTTGGTAAAGTGGACCCAGACTCATGACTTCATTAACGTTGTTCTGGTGCATTAAGATGGCAGCCAACCAATGCAGAGTGTGCTCTCTTCTTCCCCTCCAGACTGCAGCGTTTTTACCGACAAAAAGAGAAAAAAAAAAAAAAAAAAAAAAAGTGGCCCGCACAATTCCTCCAACATCACGACCCATGTCCGTTTCCCCCCTCCCCACCCGCCCGTTTTAACGAGTTGCGCTCTACTCCTTGGCGACTGCAAATGGCTTCTCCACCTCGATCTTTCCGCAGTCGTGGATGGTGACGTCCTTGAGAGGTTTGTCGCGGCCGTCTGTCTTTGTGTTCTCGATTTTTGTGACAACATCCTAGAAGAGGAAAAGAAGGTTTCAAAGAAATGGATTCATTTGTAAAAAATGAAAACCCAAGATTAGGCAGAGTGAAGATTTCCTTCCGATACCCACCAGGCCTTCCAGAACTTTTCCGAAGACTACGTGTTTGCCGTCCAACCACGGCGTCTGCACTGTGGTGATGAAGAACTGGGAGCCGTTTGTGTCTTTGCCGGCGTTGGCCATGCTGAGCCAGCCGGGGCCGTAGTGCTTCAGCTTGAAGTTCTCGTCAGGGAAACGGTCTCCATAGATGCTCTTGCCTTCATTCAGAAAAGAAAATTACCTTTTGTACCATTCGTAGGCTTGTACTGCAGTTTTAAATAGTACTTTCTCGGGTTCTGACACCTGAACCATCTAATCATTTTGACATGTAAACGGCATCGCTTGGCGTTTACCTCCAGTGCCGTCTCCTCTGGTGAAGTCTCCACCCTGGATCATGAACTGTTTGATGACTCTGTGGAACTTACTGCCCTTGTAACCGAATCCTTTCTGTTCAACCGAAGCAAACAGCAACGTAAGCAACGGCCCAAACATCTGAAACTGTATGAGCTGCAAGTACCTTGCAAAAGCTGGACCAAGTCAACAAATCTGATGGTTTTTCAGTCTTTAGAATGCCAATCCTGAAAACTTCACAAAAGTAGACGGCAAACAGTGAAGAGTCTCAATATTGCTCACCTCTCCTGTTGCCAGAGCGACGAAGTTGTCGACGGTTTTGGGAACAGTTTTGCCAAAGACACCGATGACGACCCTTCCCACATCTTCATCTCCGATTCTGATGTCAAAGTAAACCTAGAGAGAGAGAGACCCAACCTTACGTTTAGACGACTACATCATGAGACGCCAACTCTAAGGCCGTATTGTTGGGCCGGGATATAACAGAGCAAAGGTTCTCTAAAAGTTTTGGAAGTGGTCAAATACATTCTTTTCAGTCCACTAGTGATGTCAAAGTTTTCCGTACTGGGTCACTTAACACAATATTAAGATGATGTGGCAGACCAGAAGTCAAGTGGAAGAGTCTGTTTACGTGACAACTGCAAGTTGTGAACTTAAACAGACATTCACGTGAAGAGAGGCGATACAAAAAGAGCATTGCTAGAAAGCCCACTTGTAGCTTGGCACAAGGCACACGCGCCTCGTTTCAATTGACCGGTACGACATGGTCAACGTCCCATTTTATGGTCCGGCGTATTCAGGAGAGCGTTTCCACCCAAACGCCAAACGTTGTGTCACACTAGTACGACGATAAACGTGACACATTACCGTTTTCCGTGCTTGTCGTAAACTGTGACATTTTTCCGTCCCCCAATCAATGGACTGTGTTGTATGACGCCATACCATTGTCCTATATTCGTATAACTGAAGGGAGTCCAGGAACGGTGGGGTACGGATTGGATGCATCAGCCGTTTTTTACAATGGAAAACACAAAGGAGTTACGCTCAGTGGAAACCAGGTGTTGGGTGGAGAGGAATTTGCTCTAGTTGGATGAAACTAAAATTGGTACTTTTTGGCCAATAGTCAAGAGCCAGGCGTTGAAACGCTCTGGGCAATCTCAAACTTTAGTGCCAAAATAAAAACTCACTAGTTGTGAGGACATTGGTTCTAAAAAGGTATCAGCTGAGTTTGTGGCTGACTTTGTCACAAAGCCAAATAATTAGTCCCCCCCCATCTACCTCGCTGCTTCCAAAGAAAATGTTAATCTTGGCAGATCCCCCCCCCCCCCCACATCAAGGCATCAACAGGCTCTTTATTTCAGGCATCAGAACTTAGCACGATTTTAAAAAAAGAAAAAAACAGATGCATTTTAAGTTAACATAACACAAGAATAATAATGAAAAAGTCTATTAGAAAGGTTACAGGTCACATACAACATCAGATTCAATCCTTGCCTTCTAAACTTTGCTTCACAGCACAGCCCCACTAAAGACGACCACTCTGCCGCCTTGAATTTGCAGACGTGGACAATCTGCTGCAGACACAAGGCCAGGGGGTCAACAGCTGAGCCATGGCGGAGCCAAATTCGTGTCCAGTTCATTTCCTGCGACTCGGATCTAGCCGACAGGATGCGCGTAGGCTTCATTTCCCTTAGCCTCAGCTACAAAGTTAGCTTCTTTTCCCACAAGTACCAGTCGTGAGCGAACCCCGTGTTAGCTGGTGAGCGGCTAGCGACTCCGTGACGTGGCTTTCCATGCTACTGGTTAGCAACGAGGAACAGCCCTGATTTTTTTTTTTCTTTCACCCCCCCCCCCCACTCTCCCCCCCTTTATGACGCTAGCCTGCAGCTAACCCATACCTTTGCAGTTACTTTGGGGCCTTTCTTCTTCTCGTCAGCCGAAGAGCCATTAGGGAAACCGAGGAACAGCAGAGATCCCACAATGACCGTGACAGCTACGAAGAACTTCATCCTTCTTTCACAGAACCTCACCATCAACAAGAGAAAGGGGGAAAAAGACTTGGCCAGGAGACGGTTGGTCGCGCTAGCTTTATATAACCTCCGTGGGAGGGACGGAGCGCAAGCTTCAGGGTGGGGAGGGTCTGCGACCTGCGGGAACCAGGAGGAGCAGCGCCATGGACGCAGGGGCGGGGTTTCACCGTGGTGGGAAGCTGTGATTGGTTCACGTCTTTTGAACGTTTCAGCCAATTGGATGCAGACGCGTAACAACGTTTTGTGAGCAGAAGGAACGTGGACTAAGCAACCCATATATAAACAAAAGCCCCTTAACGCTTCTGTTGTTTCTATTAAAATTATATATGAATGAGCTGCAGTGTCATATTTTCATTTACACACCCAAATAATAACGGATTATGTAGCGTTGACAACTTTATTAATTAGCTGACCTCTGAAATCACTTCAGTGAATTCAGATTTATTTAGGGATATCAGAGTAAACGGCTGAATATAAATGTGCCAAACTATGTAAAAAATTATTCATCTTACAACTACTCCGTTTTAAAATATGGAGGTAAGAGGTTGCAGTATTAACTGATTTATTTAAAACATAAAACATACACTACAACAGATTTTGATCATTTTAAAATTTTGTTTAAATAAAAACAAAAAAACAGATCAAGCTCTTAAACAAAAAAGAACCCAAACCACCCATTTCCCTCCATCCACATTTTAATGACGTCCTACAAGGGAATGGACATGACACTGACAACAAAATAAGTAGGAACAGATTGTGCTTGCAAAAATACAACCAATAAAAAAACAGGAGGTTAAGGTTCCATTCCCCTCTGTGGGATCACCTGCCACCTACCTTTACTAGTGCAAAGAATCCCCTTTTCCAAACTAAAGCGCTGCGTGAAGCTTTTCATGACAGGTTTGCATTAAGACTATGATTATTGCATGCCTTCAGAGGCAGACTGAGGTAAACAAATGGAGTGTTGGGTATGCCTAACATGATGAGTCTTCTTGAGTAAGAATAGCATTTTTTTTTTCATAAATCACGTTACATAACTGTGTCGTCAAAAAAGGGAACACACTGAACGAAAAGGACAACACCACAAACTTTTTGATCACAGTCATCTTGATTTGTTAATGCTTAATAGTCAATATCCATATGAGAACCTTCACATTAATTAGCTGGCACTGGCATATTGACTGATATTTAGGCCAATAAAGAACCACCCACTTCAGAAAAACATTTGAAACAGCTGTTTTCTACCAGTACTAGTGTACTATTTAGCTTAATAAAAAAAAGAAGAAAAAATAGAGACTGCTATCGAGCTATAAAGATCAGATCTTTTGCTATAGAGGGAGTGTTTTGGTCAAACAATGAAAACGCAGAAAAAAAAACGGGATTCCTACCAGTTTTCCAGTATGAAATTCCACATGATTCTTAAGATTTTAATCTGCATGTTAAATAAAAGCGTGACAACACAACACCGGTGATAAAGTAAAGGGTTACTTCACCACTTTGAAATATTTCAAAATCAATAAGATCTAGACTGTAAAATCCTAAACTTAACACAAATTTTAAAAAATATTTTTGATGCCCATCTTTTCGATTTTTTAATATTTTTTCTTTATCTAGTTAAAGCTGCAGTAAGTAACTTTAATGAAAAAAAATATATATATATTACACATTTGTTTAAACTGTCAAGCTCCTTTGCCTCCTTCCAGTGCTAAACAGAAACAACCAATCAGAGTCAGGAGGCGGGTCTTAGTGATGTCAATCATCCTCCAGCTAGCCTGTTATGAATGCTTGTGCTGCTTAGCATTGGTTAGCAGCCTGCTATGACAGCAGATAAGTGGTTTCTACACCATTTAGTGAATATTCAGCAAATACATAGGCTTGATTAATAGCGCTAAGACCCTCCTCCTGGCTCTGATTGGTTGTTTTTGAACGGGAGTCCTGCCTTTCTACATAACACAATAAAAGCTCAGGCAGGAGATCAATTTTTTCCAAAGATTATCCATCTTATATTGCAGCGTCACCACATGGACCACAGGAGGATCAGCTCCTGTGGTCCATGTGTCCATGCAGTCTTAACAAATGCATAAATTTTTATTTTTTTATTTTTATAAAGTTGCATACTTTAGCTGTAAGAAAACAAGGAATAACGCATGATAGCAAAAATGTTCCCTGGAAAATAAGCAAATTTCATACATTTTCAAAATTTTCCAGACCGTAAAGGAACCCTGTTATAATTTTACCATTAGAAAAACGATCTGGTTGGTCAGACTGGTTGAAGCAAAGCACTCAGAAATGGTTGATGACCAGAATAAGACGAACGTTCAAGTAAACGTTAGATGTGAACGCACCCAAAAGGATTTCTCAATTGGATTTAAATCACAAAGTTTCAAGTTTATGCAGTATACCTCCGTCAAAGGATGACGCTAATCTAAAGTTTCATACCGTTTTCCTATAAAATATGAATAAAGGATTCAATAATATTGAAGGCACAGCATACTGAAAGATATGCAGGTTAAAGAAAACATAGCTGTGACGGTTAAACTCTTTGGAGTTTGGCAGATGGCTTGGAGCGACGCACAGTGCGTCGAGTTCGGTTCTGCCTGCTTCTTTAAGGAGGTCGGGGGGGGGGGGGGGGGACATCATCTTCATCTTCATCATCATCAGGCAGGATTTCACACTGATCAATTAAACAGAACAGATCTTTGGGGCAAAAAGAACCTGAATCAGGACACTAATCTGGCTCAGAGGTGAAAGAGTTTCCTGGTTGTGTTCAGCTCTTCCCGTAAGCATTAGCGTGGTCAAGCCTTTAAAACGGATACTGCCTCGTTAATTCGGAATAAACTAGTCCTTCCGCAGAGATGGCGTCCCCTAGCCCCACTGTCCGGAGGGGTCTCTTGCAGACCAGCACAGGCGTCAGGTGGAAGGTGACGTTCCCTCGCCGCCACACAGCGACAGGCTCCTCCGGCTTCAGCGACAGTCGCTCCCGCGGCTCGAAGTGAGAGGTGAGGAACTCCAGCGGCGCCTTGAGCTCCACCTTGCTGACGTCCACGGTCCGCAGGCCGCAGGCCTGGCTGCTGGCCACCCGGGCTCCTGCCATCACCGCCGCCGCCTGGTTCCCCCAGTAGCCGTCCACTGTGGCTAAAATGTGATAGGCCAGAGTGTGGAAGTGGATGCGGGTGAGGTCGGACTCCGACGACGGATCGGTGCGGCCGTGCCGCTCCAGGACCCAGGAGAGGATGTCGCCGACCCGCCCCACGTCGGGGACACCCTTCCACGCGGGCAGAGCGGCGTGCGGGCCGTCCCCGGCCTGCGACAGGAAGAGCAGCTCCTGCTCGTTCAGGCCGATGGAGCTGACGATGGGCAAGACCTGCTAACAGGAAGAGACGCTGTAATTAAACGCACGGCGTTCCTCAGGGAGCCATCGAGCACGTCGATCTGTTCTCACAGACGGAATCCTTCGCTCAAATGTACCTCCTGCATGATCCGGGTCATGAAGTCTTTGTCGGTCATGCTGGCCAGCTCCAGGTGGATGGGAATGCCCTTTGGGATGTCAGCTATGGCTGCTACGGCCTGGGAAAAAAAACCACAAAGGAGAAATCCAGAAATAGATCCAGAAAGTTTTCATTAGAAATCACCAGGATTTCCCCTGATGTATTACAAGCCTGGCGGGCTTCCGGGCTTATAGTACTGTTTTTTAATACTGATTTTTTTCATAGTTGACAGATTGAAAAGGGAGTGAGGGGTGTACTCCAATTGCTGCGTTTTTGTAACTTAACATTTTTTTTTAAACACAAAACTCAACGTGCCACTGTTGGACTGCTCTAGCGCCCCTCCCACCGGGTATAGCAGGTTTTCTGGGGCAAACCCTGGAAATCACGCTGAGCTCTTTTGAGCAGCTGACCTCTTTAAGTCGCTCCCCCCACAGCTCCCTGCCCTGGCCCTCCATCATGTGGAACCCTGACAGGACGACCAGCTCCGGCTGGAACTCCTCCAGGCTCGCCACGAAGATCTCCAGGGAGCTCATCTCCCCGTTGGACACGTCGTGAGAGAAAATGAAGCGGTTCGCTTGTGGCGCCCGAGTGGAGCCCCACTGTTCACCTGGAGGTAGAAAGAAAGGTAATCAGTCTGCTAGTCACAGCCCACATGCTACTGACAACATTTTAGCTAAATTTAGTTAATATACTGTTGATTGTACATTAGACAGACTATGTTACTAAAGGTCACCATGCTACTGATGGCCATTATGCATATAGCATTTAAGCTAAAATTAGTATTTTATATAATTCTGATACAAATGCTAACTTAACATACTGAATGAAGTAAGTCAACATGCTAGTGATAGCACACACATTATTGACGTCAGTTTTGCTAGCTTTAGCGTTTTAGCTAAATTTATGTTATACACTTGTTTGCTTATTAACTGGAGTAAGTCAATGACAGTCAACATGCTACAGATGGTCCATATGCTACTGACAGCATTTTAGTTAATTCTAGACATTTTATGCCCTGCAACAAAGAGAGACATAATTATCTGTTCTTTTAAGCTACTTAGGCTTTGAAACTCAAACTTGAAGCCTGCGGAACCTAGATCTGTATCAGAACCCGATTCGGGTCTTCATACTAATACACAGGCTTTGACATTTCTGAAATTTTCAGTTTTTTCCTCCACTTTACACTTAAGCTGTTAGTATGTTCGTCTACTACATAAAATTCCAATAAAATACATTGCAGCTTGTAAAATTGAAAGCACTTTTTGCGCATTCAAAAGTGTCGGGAATGTCTGCGTAGCTGCAGCTGCTTTTCCCTCTGTACCTGCTTTGTACTCCAGGATGAGGTGAAACTCATCCGTCTCCTGAAGAGACTCTGGAGGAACGACGATCTGCTCGTCCAGCATCTCATGGAGTTTAGGTCCGACTGGCCCACACAACAAAACCTGAAGTATATAATAAACAATTACAGATTTCCAATGTTCAGAACTCTGAATTACAAGGATAACTTGATAAGAATGTAGCCAAAACGTTATTTTTTTGCTATAGTTTTGCTCCATCAGTGACTAATGAATGGAATAAAAAAGTAAAATGCTTCAGAGAGGCCATCTAGATTTGTTTATGCTTGCGTACCATCATATCTGAGTAGGTGGCGAATTTCTGACCAATGAGGGCAGCATTTCCTCCAACGTACAGCTGAAAAACAGACCAAAGTTACATTTCTGAAAAGGTAAAAAGAGTAAACCAAAGGAGGGGAATGAGAGGAATGGCCTTGCCTTGGCGCCGGGGTACTCTGCTGCTGCGCGAGCGATTCTCTGAAACACTTCCTTGTCGCTAAAGAATCGCTCTGCCGCTGCTCCGCGCTCCATGTAGTGTATGAAGGTTTCCCTCAGGTCGTTCTTCGAGTGCAGGACTTCGTGATCCCGGCCGACGCCGGGATCCACAGCCAGTGCCTGCAGCAGCCCCACGCCGCTGACGACCACGTCGACGCAGGCGTTCACCCTGAACGAGAGAGCCGAAATGGAAACAGGTCACTTCAATCTGACGATGGGACTCAGTGCTCAAGGATAACAGGAAGAAAATGGATTTTGCTTAAGTTGGGTACTGGAAGGAAATATAAAAGTGCTAAACACATCCAATTAACACAGTTAATAAGGCAAGCAGTCCATGTTTTTAATCTTGCAACAATAAATAAAAGAGGGGGGAAAAACCCCCAGCATGTCTTGGGGGTCATGTGATGTTTGTCGTCAAATATTTTATTCTGGGACAGAACCAGGCAGTTTCTTTAATAAACCTTTAATATACCTTTATTACAGGTGAACACACACTGACTGCTCAATGCTATTATACACCACCTTTACCAACACACACTTTAGATAAAAGGTCGTCAAAGCTCCAGGTGCAGCATGTCCCACCCTCTGGAGGACTGGGCTTCAGCCTAAGCCAATCACGTTCTGCCACCGGAAACGCAGATTCAGGTGGCATTTTTTATTTCTTAAGCAACACTGAACATTTTAAAGTTAGAGTCATCAGTTTCCCGTATGAAATCGGACAAAATGCCTCTTATTTCCACGGAAACGGCCAGAATAAATTAAAACGTTTGTATCTACTGCTTCCAAAATAACTGAGACTTAAATCTCCACGGAGTTTAATAAGTAGATTTTATTGATGTGCTGAATTGGAACAATAAAACTAACAAGCAACAAGGCAAAGAAAATACAAAAAAATGTTTGTTTTTGGTTTACTGACATCGACAATGGGAAAAACATTTTTTTTTTCCAAAACTTTCATCTTCAAAACCCAAACATTCGGCAAACCGATAAAACTGATCTATCGCCCAGCGCTACGGGCAACAATTTGACCTTTACTCGACACTACACGCGGTGTCACCCATCACTTGTGCGCCCGCTGTTTCCACCGAGACGTCCGAGCAGAAGCTGACTCATGATGATGCGTTCTGCCGCAGCCTCTCCACACACGCGCCACTGAACGGCTTGAGAAATGTCAGCTTGTGGGGAAATCATTCAGACTCTGACCGGCTCCACAGATCAGCGTCACTCACCCTACTGCCACCTTGGTCCACTGCCTGCTCGGCAAAGCGATCAGAGCCTCCCAGGCGGCAGAGATGTCCCGCTCCAGGCCCTGGTTGCTCTGCGACGGCGTCTGGAGGCTGAGCAGGCCGATGTACTGGAGGATCTGCTCCGGCAGCTCCGGCCTGCCGCCGTAGAAGTAGCCGACGGCCAAAGCCAGCAGGAGCGCTGCCGAAGCCTTCCTCCACATGGTGCTTCCCACACACTCCTGTGGCAACGGGAAGACTGTTAATTTCATGTCGCATTGTGGCGTTTTAAAAGTATAAATCACACCGATTTCCTGCTTTGTTTAAATCAGATTGAGTTTAATATGAGTGGCTGGTTTCTTCCTGACTCCACGTCTGGATAAATATGTGGAATGAATGACTAATAGATGTTGACAGAGTCTCCCGGCGGAGCTCTACATCTCTCCAGAGTTGGCTGCTTTTCTGATTAATGCCATTTGCTCATTAATGTTCACTATACTTTGGAATGTCGCAGTAAATCAATTCATCGCATAATAAGTTATCGCTTTTCTTTTATTCTCTCTTTCTACCAAAAACTGGATGACTAAAGTCTTCGGTCTGGTGTTTTGGCCTCAACCAACAAGGTTTTGGAGGACAATTCTGTTTACAGAGACTTCATAATTCATTTTATGTGTTGTTTCTATTGCTTGTTTATTCTGGATATGTAAATTGTCTTCCAGTTGTAGTGTTAAATATCGATTAGAATTTAAAGTTTATTGATATTTGAGAATGTGTGTTTGCATTATTATGCGTTACCCCTTTTATTACTTGAAAATGGTCTCAAAGCAACAATATTATCGTTTATCTCAATAAACGATAATATTGTTAATTTTTTATCGATAATATTGATAATTTATCGTCCAGCAAAACTTATAATATTTCTATAATAAACCACAGAGGACTACAGAGCTAATGATAATTTCTGAGGACATCTGGTCAAACTAGTTTTTATTAAAGAGTATTGTGTAAAGGAGGTTGATGTAAGAACATTTTTTTAATTGGAGAAAATAGTTGAAGACAACGTCATTTTATCTTTACTTTATGCACTACATCCATCGATTTCAGTGGATGCAACAACAAAATCTGAAAAAGTTCAAGCACCATGAATAATTCAAAAAGGTACTGAAATCAGCATTTAAAAATATGTATTAATGTATTAATAGCTTGTTATTTTATCAACATCTCAAAGTCACAACTCTTTCTGAAAACCATAACTGTGAGGTTACTGTGAGCATCATTAAGGTTGATACTTTTGTTGGCATGAAATGAAAATTAAAAATAATTCCAGGGATACAATCTGACACATCGCCACACAATGGAGTAATTAAATTCAACACAGAAAAAAACCAGCTAAATAAGAAGCTGGTTTGAACACACCCACTAACATCAACCTGACTTTTTTCTCCAAGGGATTATTAGCGCAACACTCCGATTAGAGGAAGTTCAAATTGTAGTCCGTTTCCAGCGAGTAATCATGTTTTTTATGAGTTGAAAACTGACACCGGTAATGTTCTGAACATCAAGAACCAGCATACTGAGCACGCGAGAAGCGGTCAAGTTACTGCTAACGTGGACACGCTAGCTGGATCTTTGAACTCAGTTAGCAAATCCGACACCAGCAAGCCGCTTCGACCCGGTGTTAAACCAATTAAGAAACAACCACGGCAACTAAACACTTTGGCAAACTATCTAACTTATAGCGTTTGTAATTGCAGGAGAGTAACGCTGTTGGTTAGTTATGGTAGCGGGACATACCAGGCAGTAATGTGCAGGTTTGTTAGCCAGGAAGAAGGTCCAGTTTCCTGGTTGAATCACAGGAAGAACATTCAGTCAGTTTAATTCCGTAGTGAGCTAAGAAGGAGAAGCTAGAGTCGGCACAATTCATTCAAGAAGCTTTAGCTGGGAGTGACAGGAGCGGCTCAGACACAGCCAGCACTCCAACCAGCAGCCGCTCGGAATCCGCGACACGCGCATGCGCCAAGAGCCTTTCCAGGGTAAATGCTGCGTTCGCGTAGTGTCAGAAATAGCAGGAACCATAAAGCGAAGTATGGAAAAAAAAAAAATAAATACCTGCTCGACTTTCATGCTTGAAGTCATGCAGGAAGTATGTTCTCGGAATGACCATACGTCAGATTTCTCTCTCTCTAATATGTATATATATCAAAACACAAAGTTTTGTCTTTGTGTTACGACTCCATACATTTTAAACAATTTGTAACCGAATGCCAAAGATTGGGTTTGAACACAACAGAGCTCCAGCTAGAAATACAGTTAATGCCAAGTTAAGGTTTGCCACAAACCACGGAGAAAACACGGTAAATATTTCTAACAAGGGGCTTTTAATGGACATTTCTGGCCAGTTACACTATGTGGGACAGAAAAAACACATTTGTATTTGTGTCTCAGCTTCAACTCAGCTGACTAAAATAGTCCAAACCTTCCCATCATAATGTAAAAAAAATAAAACAAAACAAAAACAATGCCACATAAAACCCTATTGACTTTTTTTTTTAGAAAATGTAAAAAAGATGTCTGCTCCAAAGTAAATTATTTTATCCCCTCAACTCAGGTCAAATTACTATTCACAAAATGCAGAAGAGTCCGCTAGTCCTTCAGCTGAGCAAGCGCCTCCCGCCTAACCTACATGTTGGTGCTCGTCTTCCACCAAAAGGAAGCAACGAAAATGAAACGTTTAAAAGTGGGAGGAAAAAAGCACAAGTTGGGACCTTTTTGAATGATTTATTAAAACTTCAATGTAAAATATAAATCATGCAAATAATAAAAAACTAAAAAAGACAAACATTTGATTTTAAAAGCAGTTGCCACATTGCATTGAGACCGTTAAAAACAGCATGACATTTGCTTTTGGCTTTGTTGTCCCACACACCAGCTTTGTTGGGTCAAGTGCTTGATTGGGACAACTGTACACCAAACAAATTTAAAATAACGGGACCGTAAAGTTCAAGTAAAAACACACGGCTCATAACCCGGCTTCGCTTTATTAATGGAAAAGCATATTAATGGAAAGTTCAGTTGAAGGAAAAAAAGGTGAAATGGAATACTGACTGTGCCTAGCTCTGTGACGCAGTCTGTGTGAAAAGAGACGTTACATTTTACCATACATCAGTCAATCCAACTAAACTAACAACTAACAATCTTCTAGAAAAAGCCTCTCGTTTTCAAAATCAAGCTCACTGTCTGGAAGAAGACCCGAGTCGATTTAAGCTTTTGTGTGCATATTATTCAGGTTTTCAGAGAAACTGAATTTGATTCTAGTCACAATGACCAAAATAAGCTTGAAATGTCATGAATTTCTTCTCCCAAGTCAAATGAACCGTTCGACAATACTGTAATTCATTAAAATGTAGCCATATTTCTGCGTATCTTTTCTTTGGGCCACGCTGCCTGTCAGGCGTCGTGGTCAGGCAGAATGGAGGCGCTGAAGCTGACCCGGATATCCCGGGGGTAGAAACCCTGCAGAACTCCGTCCACCACAATGTCCGGGAGGCCTGCGAGACAGAGGGCAGGGTTTGTTTCACCTGAACACAGACCGTCACTCTGACATGTCGACTCAAAGCTACCTGATGAGTTGCCGGGCAGATAAGGATCCTGGAAGAAGCCCAGGACCCGTTGCTGTGGTAACTGGTAACTGTGGAAACAAAAGGTGGAAATGCAAGTAATCGATTCATTGAAACTAACCTTCACCTGCCATATTGAAACTGCAGGCAATAGTAGGGCTATGAGAGAAATCAGCTTTATTTATTCATTGAATTCTATTGTCTTTTAAGATTTATTTTTTGAAAGAACATTTTTTAAAAATAATATAACCCCCCTCCCCCTCAACAATGCACTCTTTGGGTTTCCATAGTTCAAAGTGAAGTCAGCGAACCGAGAGCGGCCATCTTGTTTCACAAGAGTGTTTGATAGCTTCTATTTACTGAAACTGTCCAAAAAAAGGGTCAAAATACAATGTTAGTTTTTTTATTATGAGAATAAAGTCATAATAGTACAAAAATAAACTCATAATATTAACAGAACAGAGTTGTAATTTTATGAGAACTACTACAAAATATTTAAATGTGGAAAGTTAAGCATTAGACTGGTATAAATTTTACAGGTAGTACTAAACTAACACTATACTTAATCTTTTAACACATTATTAAATCATAAGTATCAGGATTTTGAAACAATTGTGCTGTTTCAAAGAAGGAGCAACACAAACTAAGGCGCTCATGTCAAATCCTGATAAGTGAGATTTTTTCTCCTTTAAAAAACTTTTTTCTCATCATTTTAAGACAATGTTTTCTCGTAAAATTGCATCCTTTTTCTGCTACATTTCTCGTAATTAAAAAAAAAAAATCTCGTAGCTACATTGCACAACTCAGGATAAGGATGATTGAAATAAAAATATTCTAAAAAAAAAAAAACTAAACCAAAAAAACTAAAAAAAACCCTAAAAGATAAAAATGGAAAATCAGATTTTACCGTTAAGCCATGTTGCCCATGCTTAACGAGTAGAGGCGTGTCCGACTTCATCTTTAAACAGTCATGACATACCAGTGTTGATGCTTATGCAAATATAAAAATCTAGCTACGCTTCCAGATGCACACTGAGGTTTGGTGCAGCAGCGTTCTGCTTTATGAGACGCAGTTTGGTGCAGAAAGCATCAGATCAGCAGAGCGATTCCCAAGTGTGTCACGGTGACTGGTTTGTACTGAGCTGCGTCATCAAATGACCGGGAAACGAGGTAGCCACGACGACGGCCCCAGAGCCGCATTCCATCTGCGCTCTGAACTAAAAACCTTTCAGGACATTCCTGGTCTGCCGTCACCACGGACATCAGGTGAACATCTTCTGTCTCCATTTGCGTTCAAAGCAAACAGGACGCATGTTGGCGGCCGCCTCAGTGCCTAAAACACTCTACAAACAGAGTTTTATTACATTTTGGAAAAAGTTTGTTTTAATGATTCCCATCCAGGCGCGGAGCTATTGGGGGGATTGGGGGACTGGGGCTGGAGGTGGCAGGGAGGGAGGAATGGTTTCAAGTCGCTTAAATGTCTGATTATAGACGGAGAAAGTGCGCCCTCGCCTGTTGAGAAAGGTGTATTTAATGTTAATGTTACCTTCCCCAATGGAATATATACTAGTCAGTCCCAATGGCTGTTTCACTCACGGTTTAGCCGAAATGCTTCCTGGGTAAAAGTCAAAAGACAAACAAGGCACAACCCCACTACCCCCACTCAACAGATTCAGTTTGAGCCCCCCCCCCCGCCCTCAAAAGTTTCCAGGAGCGCAGTCGATGCACATAAGGGGCACGGTGATTTGTTAGGGGCCTGGTAATTGGCCCCGCCCCCCGGCCCAACACTGACTTGTTCCTCTAGTGTTCCCATCACGTTTGGAGTCGCTTTTCAAAAAGAGGTTGCTTCAATACAACAGTTTTATTACATCTTTTACCTCTCACCAGCAAACAATAATTGTAAATAAATGACTGATACTCCCCTGGAACCACCATGTTATTAAAAATTATCGATAACAGCATTACTGCTGAATAGCACAGATTCTATTTTAGCCAGGGGTCGGCGCTGCCTCTTTCTCTCCCCTTTCACTCCCCGTGGCAAATCTAGTCAGAATTACGCCTGACAAAATAAATCGATTAACTGCTTGATAAGTTAAAATGGTATCAGTAATTTCCATTTGCAGAATTTATTGCTTTTTCCTTTTCTCTTTTTTTTATTTTATTTTTTACCAAAAACCAGATCACTAAAGTCTTCAGTCTTGTGTTTTGGTCTCAACTTGCTTTTTTGTTTTTTTAAAAGGACAATTTTGTTTACAGACGCTTCATAATTAATTTTCTTTGTTGTTTTGTTTATTTATTTTGGATATTTAAAATGTCTTCTAGTTCCAGTGTTAAATGTTTGCTATGATTTTAAGTTAATTGATCTTTGAGAATATGTTATTTACCATTATCAGGGTTTCCCCCAGTGTATTATAAGCATGGTGGGCCGCCATGCTTTGCTAGCCCCGCCGCCAGGCTTAGCATTGCACCGTTTCAGCTGTTTGGGATTCCCCTCGGTAATTTCCCCCTCCCCCCTCCGTCAACAGAATTGTAGGGCTCGCGCGCAACATCCCCCACCTTGAAATTTCATAAAGTCTGAGTTTTTTTACACATCATAGACTCAAACTGAAATTAATGCTTTATAGGTCTCGTTTTTGCATTTTGGAGCTTTTTTCTCTCTATTCAGGTCAAGAAGCAGAAACATTTCAACTGAGTGACCAATTTTAAATGTTGCGTGTTAACTGATGAACTATATAAAGTGATTGTCATTTACCTTTTTCTCCCTTTTTGTCTGATTGTTCTTAAAGTAAAAACTTACTTGTATTCCTGACTGTCCAGTTCATCCAGTGACCTAAAAACAGAATATTAAAATATTAGATATAAAATTCATATGGAACGGTTTCATTTTGCTTTTAAACAGACGCCGTTTTCCACAAACGGCAACGACTCGATCTGAGCCGTCGCTGCTGCTCTGGAGGGGACGCTGTGAGGAATGTTTCTCAAGTTTTATCATGTTGCCGCATTGCCCCCAATCTGAAAATAGAGGCAACAAATATAGCAACGCATGCAGCATCGCTGGCCGGCCAGCTCCCAGAGGAGAGCAGGCTGCCGGACTCACTCGACACTGCTGATCTTGTTCCCCGTGTGGAAGTGCTTCACATGGAGGAAGTCCAGCAGCTCCTGAGGCACGTCTTCATTTTGGTAGATAATGTCCTGATGTGGAGAGAAAAATATACGACGGCACATCAGGCCCAAGAGAGAGGAGCAAATTCCAGCCAGAAAAATGCTGAAATTTTGAGGTTAACCTCAGAAATGTTCTAGAAGAAACTTCGATACTTCCAAGTTTGAAGAATTTACAATTTTCAACTTTTCAAATTCAGAAATTTCTATGTAATTGTAGAAATTTTCTGAGATTGAGCTGAAAAATTCAGATCTTTTTCTAGCAAATTTTCAACTTTTGAAACTCAGAAATTTCCATGTTTTTTCCTGTTAGAGATTTTTTGGTATTATCATTTTTATTATTACTTTAGTTCATATTCAGTCTAATATTAATTGATAGTTAATCAACATTCAGTCTTATGTTAATCAGTAAACGATGTGCTGTGCGAATACTTTTTGATTGCTGTGGAGAATATGTGTTCCTGAAAACTGATTGTTCCCTCCAGAGAAAGCGCCAAGATGACCTGTGTGTTAGATAGAGCCTGCCGCCTGTTTTATTGTTTATCTTTTCTGACTTTTGTTATTCCAAATAAAAGTCCTGCTCGAGCAGAGAGAGGGCAGAACGCTCTGTGACCTACTCGGAAGAGTAGCCCTGACATGCCATCATATAAGAGTCAGATAAACAGGGCTTTATTATTATTATTATTACATAAAACCTCTGCTTCTTACCTGGATGTAATCTTCCAGCTCCTGCCGCCTCTGCTCCAGAGGTTTGGTCCTCAGATGGGGGTTCCTTTTGCTCGGAAAATCCGGAGTCTGGATGATCTTCTTAAGCTGCCGGCATCACAATAGCACGTACATACACGCAAAAATCATTTTTATTTTATGGTTTCAGAAGACCTAATGCGTTTCAAATCATTTTACGGATTTTAGACATTGAAAGATATGTCATATAAACGTAAAACAAAATGAAACCCTCCAAAAGATTTCAAAAAGCAGGACAAAGGAAGTCTGATATTAACACATACCTTCCTGTGGAGCGTCTGGAATTCACTGTTTCTTCTGAGGACATAATGTTTCCTCTCGTTAAACAAGACTTCAACTCTGAAAAGCTGCAAAAAAAAAAAAGATAAAAAGAAAAATATAAAAAAATAGAACAATAATAAAAAAAAATCCAACTTCTTCACAAAATTGTAACTCTTCCAAGATAGGTTAGTCATAAGAAAAAAAAAAGTAAATTAGGAAATAAATGATTTGCTCATGCTAAGTTCCACCAGGGAGAGAACTAGAATATGTCTGAATTTGCTAGAATTTGCTGGCCCTCCAGGACCCACTTTGGGCTCCACTGAATGACCGATTTTTTAGCAGATTGTCAGTGCAAAAACAATCATCTCGCCTCTCCAGCAGGAGGCAGTAAAAAGCTTCAGACTTTTTTCCCCAGAATAGTTGCTGCATATGCTTTTCTTTCTGCTGCAATAAGTGACAATATTTTAAATAAATCAGAATGGAGTTTGCAAATATTTGATCCGACCTGTTAGACTTTACCAGACATCAGAACTTAACAGATATGCATAAAAAAACAAAACATTTAGTGAGCCCTTCCAAGAGGAAAAAATAAATAAATCAAAAAATGTTGAACTTTGCTTTTGTTTCAATAAATATAAGAAGATAAAAGCAGGGCGAGTCGCTCATGTTCTGCACCACAGGCCGTCTGATTCACAGTGAGCCAAATTCCTCACTCTGGTGCCTCTGCTAGCTTTTCTGCCATGCAGCTCCGAATACGGCACGGTGATTATAGAAGCCTTCAGTGTCCTAGAAAGCACGTGTTCCTTTTAGCCATTCTTTTTTATCTACTCAGGTTCTGCTTCAGTTTCAGCACAAAATAAGACTTTTGTAGAGCAGCCTTGAAGCTGCAGCGGTTTCTAACTGTGCTGCACGATGGCTCTGTTTTCACAAGCCTGCTGGCTCATCAATTGCAGCGGAGCAAAGAATTTTGTTCCCGTCCACAGCAGGAACCCGGGAGCGAGAAACAAACATTTCCTTCACATATAAGGTTTTAGTTGGAATGATTTTGTTGCGTAATTATTTTTCTGTAATACTATTCTGTAGTGTGAAACCGAATGTGTCACATTTTTAAAAATAAACAATTACCGTATGCTGATTTTCTCTGTAAGTTTTGAAATCCTGAGTTTTAAAAGGTGTCAGAAATGAATCAGCAGGATCTGTTAAGATTTGGTACCAGCTACAATGTTGAGGTAACATTTTATAAATTTACCCTTTGCATAACCCTAGTGTCTATTGCCATTTATCATATTGATTATCACAATAAACAATACTTTTCACTGTTGTCACAGTACATTCTGATGAATAACATTTAAAACCACCAGAACAGTCCGTTTTGTTGGGATTATTTTTTCACTGTTATCAATGTTATCAGTGTCCTAAAAAAGCAAATGAGTTTGCTTGTCAAGAGTGATATTTGAGCTTATGTATGTTTGCAGTCACAGCCTAAAAAAGAATAATAAATATTTCTTATTGTCACTTCTGATCGATATTGCAATAATACTACAAAATATCACCGATAAAAATAAATCCATATCGCCCACTGTCTTTTAGTCCTTTAGCTCCATGATGACACAGTGGGACAGTGATTCAAGTTCCTAACTGGTTTAACTGGTCCTGAATGTCAATGCAGGGATACAAAAATATTCATATCAAATAGGCTGCATCATATTTCAGGGCAGCATGAACAAAGATTTTTGTAAGTGGATTATCTGCCAGTTCCCCAAAGCTTTGCAAACCTGTTCATTGATCAACAATTGAGCATTACCAAAGAGAGTAAATACAAGTATTGTTGTGTGTTAGGATTTACAGTATGAATTCGTCTGTTACGAATGTTAGTTTCTCCCACCCTTGTTGGTTTGGAAGTTTCTCCCACCCTTTGTTGGTTTGGAAACCACATTCAGGCTTGTAAATATAATCAGGAAAATATACAGAAATATGCTCAGAAACATAAAACCGCACATTTTTTTTAAAGACGATGCAAACGAAGGCTTTTTATTTTCATTTAATCAAAATGATCAACTACAAATAAAAATGGTTTCAATATACATTGTTAGCAGCAACACAAAGCATAGGTCACAAAGTGTTTTAGATTTTCTATAGTAAATAGGACAACTTCTAGACACTGATTTTTGCTCAAAAGCATCTTTTCTGCACCTAAATTGCTTCCATTAATTTAATAAAACTAAGCTAAAAACAGCAAACATTTTTAAAGACACACTGTCTCAAATCATCTTCTATTATTTGGGACCAATCCTTTAAATATTAGTGAAATTAAAATGATCCACCCCCCAAATGAGACCAAAGGAATATACATGATTTTTTTTTTGACACACAGCTCTTTTTAAGTTCCAGATTTTCAATTATTTACATACAACTGTTTCCACAAAAAAAAAAATCTATTTTATTAGTTTTAAATATTTGCTTAGCTTGTTGTTGAGCCGCTTTAAAATAAATAAAACAAATCACAGCAAAATTTTTCTGAAAATACATAAATTTAGCGCGCGAGTCCTTTGAGCTTGACGGTTTTGACTCGCGCGAGTAAAGTTTGTACCGGCTGTGAATTGAATCGCCTCTTCTCACAGGTAAGACTCACCTGGCCCCCCGTGCGGCTTCAGTCTTCGGCACAGAATAACAATTAGTGCGAAATCTCACGCCGAGGAAGCGCGTGTTCGTCTGTGAGCGTTTTCAAACTTTTCCCAACGAATTTGAAAAAGCTTAAAGCGGAATTTAGGGAATTTGGACCGTGCTCACCTTCTTCGTCTTTCCAGACTCGTCCACCTCCCTCTCCAGCGACGGTATCGACACCTCAATCATGTGGGAAAGTTCCTCCAGCACCATCCGCTTCGACTTTCCGTCTCCGTTTGACTTTTTCCGTGGCTGGAAAAACTTAAGGCGAAGAACCAGCAGCTTTGACCTGCGTGTGTCAGCTCAGGTTAGGTGGAGGAAAGCGTCTGTTTTCTTTTCCGGTAGGTTTGCTCCTGCCTGCTCCACCTACTCACTAATTGGACGTACCTCGACAGGACATTAAAGGTGCAGTCTGGGTTTTTGAAGGCACAAAACCAAAGCTAGCTTTCTCTCAGCTTTGGTTGTGTGAGAGAGAGAGAGAGGCAGCAGTGAAATGGGAAGCTGCTGTAGTGCCCATGTAAGCTTGTATGCCGAGTGTTTTTTTTTTTTTTTTTAAGTTTCATTCCCAGTAAGTTCTATGGAAGTCCAAAGTGCGGCCCGAGGGCCATTTGCTGCCCTCTGAATGATTGTATGCGGCCCTTGACAACAATTCAGCCATGAGATAAATTTGTTTTTCCAAGACAGGTACAGTACTTGGGCTAGGCTAACACACACAAAAAAATTAATTGCTTACTACAATAAAGTCAAAGTATTATGAAAATATAGTTGTACAACTGTAAGTCAAAAATAATATGACTTTAATATGTGAAGACTGATTAAAAAATGCAAGAAAAGAGACATAATATTACCGCAATAAGGTTGTCGTACTAACAGAGTAAAGTAGTAATTTTATGATGACTCTAACATGAAAAATAATAATTTAGGAAGGTCTTCGTCTTGTGGAGTTATACTTTGACATCAGTTTTACAAACAGGACATGATCTTTTTAAGACATCAGCATCAAATAATCGTCAGTTGCAGGACTTTCAGAGCTTTGTTCTCATTCAAACACCTTCTAGTCATTTTACAACTTTCTTCTGGTAATATTGTGTGTTTATTCTACTACTAATTCTTGTTATTTCAAAAAACAAACAAACAAAAGACTCTTACTCTGGCCTGAACATGAAGTTGTAGAAATCAGACTACTTTGCATGTTTCATTAAACTATTACGCTTTGTTTATTGTTGGACATGTAAAAATTAGAAAATGATAATAATTATTATTATTACATAATTTTCTTTGCTATTTTAAACAAGATGGTGAAAATTTTGTGGCCCATTGAGAACTTTCAATTTGACAAAAAATTTGGACTCCACTGATAAAGTGGAGGGAACGATTTTAACTGTTTTTGCCATCCATCCATACAGAAACTGGTCTAGGGGATCCAAAATGTTTCGTTTTTCTTTTAAACGGTTCAGTAATGAAGATTTTTCTTTCGCATACGCGTGCGGATAAGGAAGTCGCACATTTTGTGAGAACTCTGACCTATTAGTCCTGACCGATACCCCAACATCTATCAGCTCCAAATGTGTCTGACACAAAGGCAGATTTAATGTTCATGGCGGCGCCTTGTTAATATTCTGCCATTCTTCTGTTCTTGTTGTGTTCACCGCTAGCCTCGTGTGGAAGCTTTATGCGCATGTCCCACGGTCTGTGTTTAGAGTCACTTACAGGTTTGGATGAGTAAAAAAAATTGTGTTTTGGGGCGTTCTCGGATGAAAACCTTTTCCAGACAAAAGTGTTTTTGAAACTGATACCTGTTTTAGAAAAACTAACTGTTTCTGAGTGGGTTGGTTTAGATTTTCTTTGAACTGTGTTTCTGAGCAGAAAGGTTTCACATCACTGTGAATCTGTTGGAATATTTTTTTAAAAAACCGACTGCTTCATTAGCTGAGTTGGTGTTTACAGCTTTATTTTCCACTTATAACAACAAAGATGGTTATTTCATAAACCAATAGGCATCAAACTAAATAGCCTTTTTTTTGTTTTGGAAAACAAATATTGCTCTATTATGTTGTGTCTTGTTTCAGTCTCTCGCTGTATTCTCTGCTTAAGCTTCTTCTAAAAAGTCAAGGCCAACGGGTTTCAGACAACTTCCAGAAAGTGCCTTGCAACTTTCAAATCCAGCTTCACTTCCTGCTGCGACTCAAACACAAAATAAAACCGAAAACAACGGGCAGTAAAAAAAGGGATCTAAGCCCTGGCCGCATAACCACACAGCTCTCCTCACATCCCTTAAGAATCGCAGCTCACCAGATACTGCAGCCGAGAGGAAGAAAAATAAATAAAGTTCACGTTGGATTCCTAAAATATTGTTTTCCTCCCAAACTGCCCAATGTGAACAATGCTCTGCCGCTCGTGGCTCATTTTTCAGGAATTTATCTCCACAGGAATCACGTGCTCCACCTGTGATCCTCATCACGGGATTTAGATCTTCCCATCCCGGCTGTTGCTCATGCAGTTTAGCAAATCAAGCAGGCAGAGGAGATGACTTACATTATGGGAGGATGTGTGACCTTACAGGGTGAAAATATCACCGCTGGATGAACGCATAAGAGTTATTTTTTTCCCATTTGCCTGCTGCATCAGCACATATTTCAATACCACTTTAACAAATGTCTTCCTCTTTGTGCCTAAGCTAAAGGTACAATCCACATGCTGATGGGTCAGTACACTTATTATTTAAGTATGATACATCATCAAACGTCTGACCTTTGTGCTTTTTGTGGTTTTTCCTTTGAATTATTTCAGTAAAACCTTTGACAGAATTTAGGTAAAGTTGACTGGCTTGATACCTTCAATAAGTCGTAACGGAGTCTATTAAGCTGCAGCAGCTATAAAACGTCTAAATAAATATTGGCCATTTTATTTAGTTCCTTAAATTTCAAACCGTCTTTTGCGTCCTCCTTTTTGGCTGCTGATGTTAATGTTATTTAAGTTACTCATCAACATATTCAAACATGCTTAGTGACATTTCAATTTGTTCTTGAATTTGAAAGTAGGTCAGCAAAACTTCCCAAACTGGACAGACACAGACACACCTACCGGTCTTGCAGCCGTGACGCAATTTGTCCAAACTAGAGTGTGAATGAAAGGGAGCGCTGTCTCCTAGATTATCCGAGGCATTCCTGGGGTGTATCCACGTACACAGCAGAGCATTTTTATCAAAAAATGGCTCCTCACAACAACATAGAAGGAAAGACACATAGTACATGAGTATATTTAATTTAAGGTTGGGAGATGTCTTGCTTGCTGCTGAATATTTTATGTTGAGGAAAACGTTTTAAGACTTGAACTGAAGTACATGGCTGGACCTTCACATTTGAGGATGATTCAAATTTGATCAAATGAAAAAAGAGTTAAGATTTCCCTCTGCTGAGCAAAAAGTTTAAAGCCGCTACTATTTTCACATGACCCCACTACTAATATTTTCTTGTAACTAATGTGATTTCATCTATGTCTTTCAACTAAAATAGTGAATTTAAAATAACCCACACCTTGGAAAGTATGGAAGCATATTTAAATTTGAATTAGAAAATATATCTGGAGTCTCCTTTGAAATACTTTTCCTCCAGGAAAAGGAAATACATCTGAGCGATATTAGATGACTGTTTAAAAATAAAGACATTGTGTGTTTATTTAAGTCCCACATATCCTTTGAAAACAACTTTATTAAAAAATGAACTTGTCTCATTCGCAATTTAGCCACATTGAAAGCTACTTGAAATAACTGATAAATTCTTTTTCAATACAATTTTCACACAAAGAAGGAAATTAGGGATGTGCCGATCAGGTTTTTTTCTCCCGATACCGATACCGATCACCCCTGAGGGCCGATCGCCGATTCCGATCCCTGATACGATCACATAATTATTATTTATTTATTTTTATCATAAACACTACTGTTACATCATGTAGAAAAAGGAACCATGAATTCACCTTAATTTAGACAAAAACTTGATTTTAATAACTTTTCCAAGAAGAAAACTAAACAAAACAGGCATTGTGCAAATTGAACTGCTATTAATAATACTATCTTTAACAGACTGATAACATATGAAGGCTCTGAAGAAGCTAAATAATGCAAAGAGCCAAAGTAAAACCTCTCAACATTGCAGTATAAAACTTATCATTCAAAGGCAAAAACAGGATCCATTACAATAAACAATCCTGAGTTACTGAATGGAAACTTCCTGTTAGCATGGTGGCTAGCTGGTTACTGCTAGTTCTGATTGGCTGTTTCTGACTGAGCGGAGTAATTATGCAGAGCAGGGAGGAGATCGATTATTTTTTTAGAGATTATCTGTCTCATGTTAGGACAGAGAAAGTTTTAATACGTATGTAAAATGTATTTTTTAGGTTAGATGCTGCAGCTTTAAACAGGTTCTGTGTGAGTCTCTACCAGGTGGAGCAGAAGCGGCTCCGTGTCAAATATTACTAAATATTAAATATTACTACCTGTAGCGGAGCAGCGGTTCAACAGCAGAACCAGCGTCTTACATTGCAGCTCTAAGACTTAAATCATTTAGCGGGTTATTTTTTTATCTTTCTGACCGTCATGCTAATCCGGGTGAGTGTTTGTAGCTGTGCTGCTTTACCTGCTGTCTGATCCTCCATGTCTTTTTACTGCACTGAGCCTCGATGTAGCCAAACTCTGTCATTGTTTTTATGTCTTATTAGCTTCGTGGTGTTGATGCATTTTGACCTGCTTCTATTTTCCGCCGCAACACGCAAACGTCCTCATTCACTCAGTGTGTTATAGTTACACATCGCTTAGCATTTGTTGCTGCGCGTTTGCGCAGTGAAGGAAAGACAAGACCAGCTGCAGACAGGCTGAGAAATGAGATGCAGGTGATCGGTATCGGTTCAAGAGCCAATGATCTGCCGATCCTGATCATCACCGATTTCACGGAAATCGGCCGATTATGATCGGTGACCGATCGATCGGCACACCTCTAAAGGAAAGGAATTAAAATATACAGAAACTGAAGTTTTTGGTCAGATTACCTCTAAGCTAATGCAAAGATATCCATAACTTTCCATTAAAATATATTGTAAAGTCAGAGATGAGTGAAAATCCTATTAAATCGAGTGCGTAACAAATTCTGTGATTCGCAGACTGAGACCATCTGGGAATACAAGATGCAGTAAGCTTTTTGTCCATAAGATGGTGCTATTGTTTCTTTTTATTATTATAACAGGTGTAGACACGCAGGAAACGTCAAAATGAAAGGCAAACATACGAATGGTGCGAACTCAAAAATGCACAAACGCAAAACAGAAGTGTAACTGAAAAATGCTGTAAACAAAATAACACTGCAGTCACAGAACCTAGAAGCAAAAACCAACAATCAACAAAGCAAATGCAAACAAAATTGCTGCAACAATAGGAAATGGGAGCAAGGGGGAAATGCGGCAAACAATAGAAACAGTAAAAGTGTAAAATGTTGCAAACAAAAAGGAAGTGCACAGCCCCACTATGGCGAGAGGACCAACAAATCTTATAGGACCAGTCTCTCAGAAAAGAGACAGTCAGTCTACTATCAAGATGGGATGTCATGATATAATGGGATGTCCAGAAGAAAGAGGAAAAAATGTGCTATACTTCATGTCATTTTCAAACAAGCAGTCTTTTTACAATATTTGTGAAAAGCAGCATATTTATATAGGCACTATTACCTACTTCAGACTCCTCCTAGTGGTTTGGAAGACTTTTGTTTTGTAGAAAAAGTTTGCAGCATTAAGTGTCAGCTGTTTTTTTTTTAGTCTTTAAGATATTGTTAGTTTATAAATCACTGAATTGCTTAGCACATGACTGTATTTTTGTATTTTTATTGTGTAATATGCATTGACATGCCCTGTTGTTGCTGAAATGTGTTATACAAATAAACTTGATTGATTGATCTGAGCACATGATCTGAGGAACCCACCACCTCCCAGACTTTTTCACTCCCTGTTTTCTGTTTTCCAGTGACTGAAAGTGAGATGTTAAGTGTTTGAAATATTAGATGCATGTAGACATTTTAAAATCATGTCACCACAGATTTTCCAGGTAACATGCTGGAAATTTTTGCCATGTCTTTCTAGAAATTTCAGAGTAAGAATTTCACAACACTACCTCTTAATGATCACACAGAGCACTTTCACTTTGCCTTGTATATAAAAATACATATTTAACTAAGATTGCAGCTTCTTGTAAGCCTAATTTATCGTAGTCTGAAGTCTGTAATTTTCCATGTTTTTAATAGATTTATGCAAACAACTCTTCAGAATAAGAAAGCACAGTTCCAGTGTCCCTAAAGTTCACATTTAATCTCTCCACCTTCATGTATTGCCACTGTCTGTCCCACTTGCTATCTTTTGAATTTGGATTTTCTACTTAATGCTTTAATGTATCTGCAGATTTAGCAGAGGTTTTGTGAACAGCTCGTTAGCTTCTATGCTATTGACTGAGATGCTTATAGGGTGACTTTGTATAATAGCTCATTTTTTGTTTTTGCAGCAAAAAATGAGACATGACATTTGATTTTGAATGCTTGTTAATATTATTGTGATAAATGTTCTCTTGTGTGGATTAGGTATTTTTTCCCATGTGGACATGGGGAAGATGCCACAGTCCTGCAGAATAACTGAATCTTTTCTCACATTGACCACAAAGGTAAGGCTTTCCACCTGTGTGGATACGCTGATGAACCTTCAATCTTTTAGCACATATGAATCTCTTCTCACAATGGGTACAAAGGTAAGGCTTTTCACCTGTGTGGATACGCTGATGAACCTTCAATCTTGAACAATCTCTGAATCTCATCTCACAATGGACACAAAAATAAGGCTTTTCTCCTGTGTGGATACGTCGATGAACCTTCAATCTTTTAGCACATCTGTATCTCTTCTCACAATGGGAACAAAGATGAGGCTTTT
The DNA here is from genome assembly GCA_033032245.1 of Poecilia picta. Classification (NCBI taxonomy): domain Eukaryota; kingdom Metazoa; phylum Chordata; class Actinopteri; order Cyprinodontiformes; family Poeciliidae; genus Poecilia; species Poecilia picta. The sequence goes on from CM065358.1 coordinate 6,636,363, forward strand.
CTCCTGTGTAAATGCGCCGATGAACAATCAATCCTGTAGAATATCTGAATCTCTTCTCACACTGGGAGCAAATATAAGGCTTTTCTCCAGTGTGAATGCTTTGATGTGCTCTCAATGTTGAGATCTTCCTGAAATATTTCAGACACGTGTCACAGCTGTGTTGTTTCTGTTGCCTTAGTGTGAGTTGATCCTGTTGTCCCTCACTAGTTCCATCTGTGGCTTTATCATCATGTCCGCCTCCTGGGTTCATATTAGTTTGGTTCTAAGGAAGTAAATTAGAAGAATGGAGAAATAGACAGTAACTATAAAGTACAAAGACTGGGCTGAACAAACAGACAAGAATGAAAACTAACTTTGTTGGATAGCAACCATCAGTCAAAAGGACTGTCAGCTCTTGTAATTGCAGTTTTACAGCAAAACACTTTTCACAAAGTAAGAAGCCAAACATTAAGATACTTTATAAGTATGATTAGAAATATGCAATCTAATTTTTATCCATGGTGAAGGTACGAGTCAAAGCACTGAGAAAATGCTCCACCATCAGGGAGCCTAATGTATACGGAAAAAAACTAGTTGTCATCTCGTCTTTTGACCAGCAATTTGATCAGCACATCAGGAGTGAGGAGGTATGGGTCGGTTTCTAAGCTAGCCATTTCAAACTTTTGCAAATACCACAATCTATGAACCCTGACCAAATAACTAACCTCTTCCAGTGACGCCACTGCGTTGCCTTCACCAAACTGTTCCTGTGTAACACAAGCACACACCATTTATAATGTGAAGTAGATGTGATTTGAAGTTATTTGCATAGCAGTGACAACAGTTTCGGATGCAGTTGAAACCAGATATTTACTATCACTGTATAAGAGACAAGCTTATTTCTCTCTGTCTGACCTTTCTTTTTTTTTTTTTTTTTTTTTTTTTTAAAAACCCTGAACTTACTCCTTTAAGCCATTTGGGAGCAGTGATAGCATAGTTACTTTGAAAAAGTATCTTTAATCGGATTACCGATTACCCCTTGAAAAAGTAACTTTTTAGATTACTGACTACTTGATTTGGAAAATTAATAAGTTACATTAAAAGTAACGTTTTTAGTGACTTTCAGCAGCTGCTGACGACAATGCGCTGCGTTGTAATTAGTGAAAATTACATTGATCTTTGCCAATACTTAACTGCTGGCTATTAATGGTAACATCAACAATGTGTCTCCACTTATAAGGTTGAACTGAAGAGGGAATTTTTTATTTAATGGTTACAACAACAGTACAAGAGAAAACTTTAGTAATTTGTTCGTGTTTTTCTGTGTTCCGGTATTGTCTGGAAAACTGTAAATAGGATTTTACCCCAACCTCTCTGCCCCCAGCCTCCAGGTTCTGCGTTACGGCCGTTGTGTTTGCGGTCACATCGCTCCTCCTGCGGCTCCACAACTCGGATGTCCCGCTGCACCGATTTATGACGCTTATCTTCCGTCCATCCATCCATTTTCTTGACCCCCTTGTCCCTTAATGGGGTCGGGGGGTGCTGGTGCCTATCTCCAGCTGACGTTCCGGGCGAGAGGCGGGGTTCACCCTGGACAGGTCGCCAGTCTGTCGCAGGGCAACACAGAGACACACAGGACAAACAACCATGCACTCACACACCTAGGGACAATTTGGAGAGACCAATTAACCTGACAGTCATGTTTTTGGACTGTGGGAGGAAACCGGAGTACCCGGAGAAAACCCGCACATGCACAGGGAGAACATGCAAACTCCATGCAGAAAGGCCGGGGCCGGGAATCGAACCCAGAACCTTCTTGCTGCAAGGCAACAGCTCTGACGCTTATCTTAACATTAATAATTATAATGGCGTTTAGCTGCACAACTTTATGAACACGTTCGTTCGTGGCATTTTTCACGTTTTTTGCGCTGCTCATATTAGTCTCGATGTTTTCAATTTTCTGGAGCGCAACGCGGAGCTCGACGTCATTCACAGCAAATATATTAACATTAACAAAGACACAGCGGGACGGATAATCTGGGAAATGATGGACAGGGAGAGTCTGATTAAAACTACCTTAATGACGGAAAAATTATGGGATTTATTAAAAGTCTCTGCTTATTTCCAAGCACAAATGAGCAACTTCACGTTCAAAAACAAGCCCATAAAGGCTCAACCCGCGACTCATTAAATTCGCAAGCGACTCCAAATAAAAATAATATTTTTTTAAAAAAGTCCAAAGCCGCTTTAATAATCAACTTGGCGACAAAAACTCACAGTAGTTCCTGTTTTGCCACTAACAAAATGCGCATCTCGCTCCTCCCTCCATTGTTTACATTACTGTCGCATAGAAACGGCGGTCGCTTCCTAAGATGCGTAGAGTAAATGCAATTAAACTCCAAATGAAAATAGTAAAGCACAGTGACGCAAAGTGATTTCGATAAGTAACTGTAGTCTGACTACTGGATTTTTAATAGAAACTCTTTAGATTACTCGTTACTGAAAAAAGTGATCCGACGTGACATCAGGAGTACAAATATCATCTATATTCCCTGAAGGCTAAAGTTTGAGCAATATTTCTTAGAGATTTTTCCATAACTTTCATAAAATTACAAGTAGGCCTATACATAAACTAAAATAACACGTTGAAGCAGATGCGTTGTGGATCTTTACAATTTTTAACAGTAATCAAGATCAAAAGAATCATGAAAGAGGCATTTTTCTGCTCTTCTTGTGGACAAGAGCAAATTAAAACTTTAAATAATTGTATATACCTACAGACCATTATATTAGGAAGCTGACAATATTGAAAAGTGAGTTGTTATACATTAATATGAATTATTACAAGTGTGATAAATAAACTTACCAGTTTGTTGAGAAACCTCTGCAGACATGAAGCTTATCCTTTTCAAAATATTTAAAACTGACAGATGCTGATATGATTTCCATGGTAACCATGTTCAAATGTTTAACAGTTTCATAAGCACTCAGCTCCCAATTAGGTTATTTAAAAACACAATTCAGCCATGATTAGACCAAGAGCTGCTTGGTCTTTATTCTACTGTTCAACACAGACACTCAAAAGTTTAACCTCAAAAGATTTTTAACAGTCCTGTAAACCCGCTGGGTGCCTTCAGAACTAATCTTGTTTGCAAATCTATAGACAGAACCGACTGTTCTGACAGAACAGAACCATAACAGAAACAAAACCAGACTCAAGACTTTCAATTTATTTTAAAATGTGGTTGTTAATTTAGTATTGTGATGAAATTGAATAATTTTTAAAATGATGCAGAGGTATTTTTCTTTGGAGAGTAAATCAACGCATACATAATGATTAACATAAATAAATAAATTCGTTTTTTTTTTTGCCTGCACAGAATAATCAAAGACAGGAGGCAAAGATGGAGATCTTGTGAAATGCAACTTTTAAATTTGTTAAAGCACAATTATATCATATAGTCTAGAATTTGGGGACTCGATGGTTGGAAAAGAATTACTTTTTGTGCCACTACATGGTCTGTAAAGTTATGCCGTGTTTAAATGTCAGAGTTTATTATCTCACTGTGGCACACTCACCATTTTGTCATTTGATGCAGTTGTCTTTTTTTTTGTCCAAAGTTTATTGAAGAGGGTAAAATTTTAAAATTAAAGGTTAAAGAGAGATTGTAGAAGCTTTGGAAGAAAGGTACAGTACATGCTGAATACTGCAGTGAGAATTTTTAGATGCAATGTACATTATAGACAAAGTCATTTCTTTTTTTAATAAGACCTGCAATTCATTTTCTGGAAAACGTCTCAATACACACAGCAAACCTTCTAATTGATTTGTGAAATTTGTAAAATGTTAATAATAGATTCCAGAACGCATTAAATATGAATGATTAATTTAGCATTATTTGTTATTTTAACTTTCCGTTTCCTTTCTTTTTTTCTTATCTGTATTATAGTTGGAGTTGGACAGGAGTTCTGTTTGATGGCTTCCTGGAGGGAGAGATCGGCTGAGCTAATGTTGCCAACAACTTTTTTAAACTTCTTAAACTTTTTTGCTTTCCTTTATATAGAAAGTATTTCTATCAGTTGCCCTTTTTCCGTTTTGTATACAGTATTTTTTTATTTTTACCTTAATGCTTACCTGTCATTGAGTTGGAAATGTACATCTTCTTGATTACTGACAAATGTCAGAACCACATGGACTGAGCTGGTTATGTCAGATCAATCTGAGTCTTTATTTTTCATTAAAACGACTTCTTGTAATTTTAAGACATTGTTATAAAATTGCATCTTTATTCTGCTGTAACGATGACTGCATTCTTGCAATTAAAATTTCTTGTATCCTGACCGTAATGCTCCCTTATACAACTCACAGAACAGACGATTGAAATAAAGGCACTTTTGAAAATATTTTGTGATATTATTGAAATTGAGGATGGGAGGAATCGATTAAAATCAAATCTGGTATGAAAAAAAATCTTGTAAGTCATATCATCCAGCCTTATTCAGTATATTAAATTATATGACTTTCTACATATTACTTAATATTCACATTTCTTTGCTGGTACTACCTAAATGTGTTGCATTTTAACGTCTCACCTGAATTCCTGATCTACATGCAAATACTTGATATAACGTAAACACAGAGAAATGGGGAAAACAAGGTGTGTGAAATGTAGAATATTACAAATGATATTCAATTTTATTGTAGGTACGAACAGGATAGCAAAATGAGCAGTGAATATACAGTATAATATACTGTACTTCCTAGTTCAGACATCAGACTTGTTTGTGTAACTCCCTCCAGGCAGAAAACGGACACAAGGCGTTCTTCGATAGTTACTGGCATTTAATAACTGTGCCGTGAGAACTGTACAAAGGATATAAAACACATTTTTACATAAAGAATAGACACTTACTACAGTAAAACATTTACAATAAATGGCTTGACTTACAAAATAAGTCTCAGTACGTCATAAAACACGTGACTAACCAACTCGACAAATTCTTAAAATAAACATATTTTCAAACAAACTAAAATACAAAAAGATGCGTACCTCATTGGCCGCTTCAACCTGAAAGGGTTAGTAATAAACTCCGTGTAGCTTCTTCTTGTAACTTAGCTCCACGAGCGTACCTCAAACATGCTGCCCTCTACAGCGTGTGTCGTGTAACAAAAAATACGTGCCTAAGTGAAACAACAAATTAAACATTGGTTCCACTCTGGTAACCTTTACACAACTTACAATAAACATAAAATATTTTACATCAACTTAAATCATAAAATTAAACCAAACTGTATAACTGCCACCGATGGCAGCCACACTCCCACTAAATCACAGGTGATTTCCTACTAAACCTGAATACAAAAAAAATGCATGTGGTCTAACATGAGTTGTAGACAGTCATGTGTCATAGCTCTGAGCTACTCAGCTTCTACAAGGATAACTGTCTTGTGGATGGGTCTCTCAAGATATACTGGCTTGCTAACTCTGTGTCCTCGGTCATCAAGTGTTGCGTCACTCATTAATAGTTCGAGTTTCCTAATGACTCCATCTCCACTAGGGTACACTTTAGTGACCTTGGCCAGTTTCCACTCATTTCTAGGTAGACTATTGTCCATCAGAATCACAATGTCATTAATCTTGGCATTTCTCTGTGTCTTGTACCATTTGTGTCTGTGCTGTAGATTCAGCAGGTATTCCCTCTTCCATCTGGTCCAAAATTCATTGGCCAAATATTGTACCTTGCGCCATCTTTTGCGAAGATAAAGATCTTCTTTCACAAACTCACCAGGTGGTGGTAAAATCACTGAAGATTTCATGGTTAGGATGTGATTCGGTGTAAGAGGTTGCGGAGAAGTAGGATCACTGAGCAGGTGAGTTAAGGGCCTACTATTTATGATCGCCATAACTTCATAAAGGTATGTACGTAAAGATGAAATGTCAAGCCTTTTGGATGAATGATCCAAAATGGACGTCAACACACTTCTTATTGTCCTGATCTGTCTTTCCCAGACTCCACCCATATGGCTAGCAGATGCTGGGTTCATGACAAATTCACAACCTAGTTGTTTTAGGTTTTCTTGGTCCATTTTCTTTACAGAGTCCAAGAATTCTCGTCTTGCTCCAACAAAGTTGGATCCTTGATCTGACCGAAGTTGCCGAACATTTCCACGTATGGCAATCAATGTTCGAAGAGCATTAATAAAAGAGTCAGATGTCATGTCGTCAAGTAGCTCTATATGCACAGCACGCGAGCACAGGCAAGTGAATAGCAGACCATAGCTTTTAAGCTCCTTTCTTCCCTCCTTAACATAAAATGGGCCGAAACAGTCCATTCCGCAATAGGTAAAGGGAGGTGATGTTTCCACCCTTTCACGCGGTAAATCTGCCATTCTTTGAACTTCAGCATTTCTTCTGTACTTCCTGCATTTCACACACTTAAAAATGTAAGAAGACACTGAGTGACTGCATCCCAATATCCAGATGCCATTTGATCGGAGCTCGTTCACGGTCATCCCACGTCCCTGGTGATGAATCTTTTGATGGTAATGATCAATGAGCAGCTGTGATACATGGGTTTTGCTTGGCAAGATTGCTGGATGTTTAATGTATGCATGTAAAGAAAACGTTCCAGCCGACCTCCTACTCTGAGCACACCCTTTTCGTCTAGGAAAGGATTCAGTTTATGCAGTCTGTTTGTGCTGTTCTCTGTTATCTCCTTCTTGGATTGTAGATCTTTGATTTCTTCATAAAACACTTCTCTTTGGGCTGTCCTTATGATGAAAAGCTCAGCCTCTTTTCTCTCTTCAAGACTGGTGACCTTGTTAGTTCTAGAGAGCAAACCCTTGACCTCTTTGACACATCGCATGAGTCGTGCAATGGCTTTAACCAGTCTTGTCCAGTTTGAGAATCTAGAGAAACGATTGAGCAGAGACTCTTCTGTCATCAGTGTCTTATGCACGAAAGTTTTTCGTAGTTCTGGGTCTTCAGCTTCCAACTCTCCCACCTTAACACCATTAGCAGGAAGTTTGTCATGCCAGAGAAAATCTGGACCAGTGAACCAGTTGGAAGTGATCAGTCCTTTAGCCATCAGACCTCGCGATGCGTGATCTGCGGGGTTGTCTTCAGAGGCCACATATCTCCATTGATCTGGATCAGAACCTTCTTGTATGCGCTGAATGCGATTCGCCACAAATATGTGAAATCGTCTAGCATCATTGTTAATGTATCCAAGAACAACCTTTGAATCAGTCCAAAAGAATTCTTGGGCTTGAACCTCGAGCTCTCTTTTAAGCAGGTCACTTGTTCGAACAGCAATAACAGCTGCTGACAGCTCAAGTCTGGGTACTGTGGTGACCTTTGTAGGAGTCACCCTAGCCTTGCCAATAACTAGAGAACAGTAGACTTGGTTTGATATACTGATTGCTCTCAAGTAAGAACATTCGCCGTACCCCTTAACACTTGCGTCTGAGAAATGATGCAATTCATATCTTTTGACTTTCTCAAAACCCTTTGGAAGATAACATCTTTGTATTTTGATGTCAGACAGGTTCTTTAAGTCTAACAGCCAAGACTCCCATCGTGGTTTGAGATCTTCAGACAATGGCTCGTCCCATCCAATCTTGTCTCTACACATCTCTTGGAGTATTTGCTTCCCGACCAGAATAAATGGTGCTACAAACCCAAGAGGGTCATAGATGGATGCTACGGTTGATAAAACACCTCTTCTAGAAAGTGGCCGTTCATCCACAATCACTCTGAAATGGAACTGGTCCGAAACAACACACCATTTAATTCCTAAAGCTCTCTCAATGTGTGACTCTCCAAGAGTCATGTCACGATTTCTTACTGAATCTGCACAGTCATCTTCTGGAATGGATGCAAGCACATCTTGATCGTTGGAAACAAACTTGTGAAGTCGCAGCTTGCCAGCACTACAAAGTTGTCTTGCTTCCTTCACCAACTTTATAGCTTCATCTTTGGTTGCAACACTTGCCAGTCCATCATCCACGTAAAAATTTCGTTCAATGAACTGAATGGTTGTTTCACTGTAATGGCCTTGACCTTGGGCAGCAACATGCTTCAGCCCAAAGTTTGCACATCCTGGCGATGATGCCGCTCCAAATAGATGAACTCTCATGCGATAGATGGCTGGCTGAGCCTGAAAGTTTCCATCATCCCACCAGAGAAATCTCAAGTAGTCCTGATCCTCTGCTTTAACATGAAATTGATGGAACATGCGCTCAATATCACACATTACGGCAACTTGTCCCTTACGAAAACGGCAGAGAACACCTATCAGGCTGTTCGTTAATTCTGGTCCAGTTAGTAAGTAGTCATTTAATGACACACCTTCAAACTTTGCAGAACAGTCAAATACGACTCGTATTTTTCCTGGCTTATGTGGGTGATAAACTCCGTGATGAGGAATATACCACACAGGACTTTTGTTAATTTCTTCTTCTGGGACCTTTTCTGCATCTCCATTTGTTATGATTTCACTCATAAAAATTGTGTAGTTCCTTTGGTATTGTTTATCTCTTTCAAATCTCCTTTTCAAGCATCGGAGTCTGTGAACTGCACACACCGTATTATCTGGGAGATTTGGTCGATCTTTCTTGAAAGGAAGTGGCATTTCACAATGACCATCTGCCTTAATTTTGACTCCTTCCATTATAGATAGGAACCGCAAATCCTCCTGAGATAAAGTTGCATCTTCGACTCTTCTCTCACTGAAGTCAGACTCAAGCATCCTCAACACATCTAGTGGAGAAATGAACTCTTTAACTTGAGTTCTGCAAATGTATTTCACTTCATTTGTGAGGTTCTTAGATGTCTGAGGTTTTACAGACTTCATGATGATCTTATGGCTGCTTCCAATTGCATCACCATAGTCGACACATGGGCTAACACAACCAACTATGCTCCATCCAAGATCTGTTTTTTGAGCAAATGGTTCGTCATCTTTACCCGATACCACTTCTCGGGGTAACAAAGCCTGTGGACAGTTGTAACCTATGAGTAGTCCTACATCACACTCTATCAGTGGAGCAATTTCCTCTGCAAGATGCTCTAGATGTGGCCATACTCTCGCAGTCTTTGGAGTCGGAATGTGACTTAGATTAGCAGGAATAAACTCTCTTGAATAGGTTACAGGTAGAGAAATCTTCTTTGATGAATAAAAACCTCTCACTTGCAGTCCAACTAATCTCTGACTTAGGATGATTGTATTTCTGGATGCAAGCGTAGAGAGTTTCAACTGCACAGGTTCTCCTTTTATTTCCAGAACGTCTGCTTTATCTTGCATGATGAATGTTGTATCGCTTTGGTTATCAAGTAGAGCATAAACGAGAATTTCATTCTCTGGGTTACTTGACGTAGATAACCACACTGGAACAACTGTAGAGGAGTACATGTTGTCCATGCCTTGCACTACTTTGTTTGATGTAGCTTCATTTGAGGGTTCAATATTGTGGTTGTGATCCGTTTTTTCCTTTGATTCTTTATTTTTAGAGGGTTTTACACTCTCCCCATACTCATCACTGCTTTCCTCCTTTTTATCTGCTCTTTCACGATCTTCGTGTAAACATGTTGGATGTTTTCCCTTACATGTTTCACAAAGGCTTCTTCTTTTGCAGTTTTTAGAGTGGTGTCCTGGTTGCAAACATCCAAAACACAATCTTTTCGTTTGGACAAACCTAAGACGTTCCTGAACTGGTTTTTTGTTGAATTTCCAGCATTTCTGAATGCCATGGGTTTGTTTCTCACAAAAGATGCACCCCTTCTGTTCTGGATTCTCTTCAGAGCTGCTCACAAGCACCTTTGCGCCAATGTTTTTTGTCTTTGTTGTCTTTATTTTTTCACCATCAACAGATTTCAAAGCGTGAAGAGAAGTTACTGGATTGCAAGCTATCTTTGCTTCTTTTGTGATGAACTCCACAAACTGACTGAATGTAGGAAAATCATTACAAGTTTCTTCGATCTCAATCACCTTTCTGTTCCAACTAGCTACCAACCAATCAGGAAGTTTTGTGAGAAGTTTCTGGTTTTCATCGCAGGTGTTCAATACATCTAGACTTTTAATCTGGGACATTGCAGCCTGGCAGCCCCTGAGAAAGTCTGAAAAATCCCTCAGTTCAACACTGTCTTTGGGTCCTATTTTAGGCCATGATGCAAGCTTATCCTTGAAAGCTTTAGCTATCACAAATGAGCTTCCAAATCTTTCTTCCAGGATAACCCATGCTGAATCATAAGCTGCATCTGTTCCTAACAGGAAATAACTTTCAATGGCCTTTCTTGCTGATCCACCAACATATTTACGAAGGTAGTAAACTCTTTCATTTACTGGGATGTTTTTCCTGCCTATTAGCGTTTGAAATGACATCTTCCAGTCCTTGTATCTTAGTGGGTCTCCAGTAAAAACAGATGGTTCAGTACTGGGAGACGGCTCACATTAATAGACTCTGCTATTGCTTCAGCAAGAACTGTGGCACTGTCTGCTTGGGGTAAATGCTCATAGGAACTTCTTTTAGCTCCTGAAGATTGACGTCGTTCAACTGGTCGGTTATGCAGTAACTCTGCAATTTCTTCATCTGAACTTGCTTCTTGTTCATAAACTTGCAGCCGTGCCTTTGCCGCACTTAACTTCTTAACAGTCTGTAGACGTTCTATTTGTCTGCGTTTCTCTTCTAATGCTTTCTTTCTTGCTACATTTTCTTCCTCTTGTAATACCATCCTCTTTCTATCTTCTTCTTCAAGGTTTTCAAGTTCTTGTTGTTCACTTTCTATCTCTTGCAGAACCTTTAAAGCAGCCTGTGTAGCAGCTAGCTCTGCTGCAGCCTCCTGTCTCCTAATAGAGGAAAGACTTGACTGTCGGGACTTAATGCTTGAACTGCTACCAGAGATCGAACCTTGAGAACCTTTACTTTTGGCCTTAGAGGCTGAAGATAGAAGCACAGAACCAAACTCAGGCCAGACTACATCCTCTGTCTGATCATCTTCGTGTGCCTTGTTGTGAAGGTAAGTGGAAGCATTTTTCAAGATTATTACAGATACAGCATCACAGGTGTCTACTCTGCGACGAATCTCACTACATGGGGAAACACATTTGCGCAGTTCTTCATAACTGTGCTTCACATCTGCGGATGCACAACTTATCTTACTCATCAATTCCTGCACAACCTCAATAGAAGGAGTTCCGTTTATCACCCTTTTTGTTTGCTTTGCAGTAACTTTCCATTTATCGTAAGTATTGGTAAAACGATCCTGCAATTTTTTTGATTTGCCATCATGCAGTTCTTGAGCCTTTTCAGTAAGCCTTTTAGTCCTCTGGCTTCTTCTTGGCTCTTCTTCTGTTCCAGATGACTGCTGTAGAGCTGCACCATTACTGTCATTAAGTAAGTCGCCCTTCTTAGCTTCATTGTCAGTCATTTGCTCCATTACGTAACCTTCACTTATTACTTGGCTCAAGACAACCTTTAGCTATAGGTTACAGAACTAATGACTTAACAATAACAACTTAAGTAGCTGAAATAATAGCTACAAACAAATGAATAATAAGAATATTTTTCACACCACTTCAAACCTTAAGACAATGCCTGACTAAATATCAGCTTAAATTACATAAACATGAACTGTTCAGGAACCAACAACGTACAAACTGAGCAATTATTCAACACCTTTAGCATCTAAATAACAGGAATATGTAAAATGACTTCACCTACAAAAATCTTAGATAAAACCTTGAACTTAGGCAAAAATTGTGTAGAGCACCAGATTACTTAATTTCAACACTTGCAGCGTTTTCTTAAAGTACTTAACAAAGTTGATCCACTTTCTAACATTTAACTTGTTTTAAATGTATCACTTGTTGGAACGTCAATGTAAACTTGAAAGCGCTTGCTGCTTCGGTTTCTGGTGTATCACAATCTTATCTGTGTGATGCTAGAGTGCGATGAATCTTCTTTGCTGCTCAGTGGCTGAAAGGCACAGTTCCTCATCTCCTCACCTCATGTCGAGCAGGTGAGTTCTCACTGTAACTCCCTCCAGGCAGAAAACGGACACAAGGCGTTCTTCGATAGTTACTGGCATTTAATAACTGTGCCGTGAGAACTGTACAAAGGATATAAAACACATTTTTACATAAAGAATAGACACTTACTACAGTAAAACATTTACAATAAATGGCTTGACTTACAAAATAAGTCTCAGTACGTCATAAAACACGTGACTAACCAACTCGACAAATTCTTAAAATAAACATATTTTCAAACAAACTAAAATACAAAAAGATGCGTACCTCATTGGCCGCTTCAACCTGAAAGGGTTAGTAATAAACTCCGTGTAGCTTCTTCTTGTAACTTAGCTCCACGAGCGTACCTCAAACATGCTGCCCTCTACAGCGTGTGTCGTGTAACAAAAAATACGTGCCTAAGTGAAACAACAAATTAAACATTGTTCCACTCTGGTAACCTTTACACAACTTACAATAAACATAAAATATTTTACATCAACTTAAATCATAAAATTAAACCAAACTGTATAACTGCCACCGATGGCAGCCACAGTTTGTCTTTACCGGTGATGACAACTCATCAGGAGAGGAAGACCGGCTCAGCCCAGTCCAGGATGACTGCAGTGTCAGGGTAGCCAACAAAGTCTGCAGATAGATTTTTGCATATCTGGTGCTCCGGTTTCAAGATCATAGTTTAAGCAAGTTCTGTAAAAAAAGAAGTTAGTCCATGTTGTGATGATCCGGCAGACCGTGGACTGATGGACGCCGTCAGCAGGTCCAGGTGCTTGGATCCAATGGAAAGGTAATCAGCATAGCGATCATGGCTCAGAAACACATCACGAGGTGTTACGATGCAAACCTGAAAAATTAAAAACAAAAAAAACCATAATAAGCGCCCATATTTAGCTACACAACGTAATTAAAACTAATAAATCCTCAGCTCCTTTTGAGAGTTTTGCTTGAAAATAAATTGACAATATCTCAGAAAATTAAATGTTTAAGTGAAATAGTTCTGGTATCACAAAGAAACTGCAAAAAATGTTTCAGAGGTGTAACATCACTGAAGTTACTGAGTGAGACTGAACTAAAATACTACTCAAAATGCATGCTAAAATCTGAATACTCTTTTGAAAGTTTGCAGCTGAAATTAATTTAAACTACTACAAAGCACAGTGTCCGCCCAATATCTGCGCCAACAGTAATGCAAAAAATGATGCATAAAGGCATTAGTTAATAAAAGTCGAGGCAAGCTTAAATTTACCATTTTAAAAACCAAAAAGCAGCAGGCGAATGTAACTTCATAACCTCATTTTCTAAGCAGAATCTCAGAAGGAAAAAAGAAATTATGTCGTGTAACGCAAGAAAAGATTATAGCAGCCAAATGGAAAAATTGACTCTTAACATGGATTATAATTATGAAACAGCAAAGGTAGACGTCATATTTTCGGGATTTGGGAAATATGTGATTTGTACCATTTGTTCTGTGGGATTTTTTTATGTGGATTGGTGCCACTTAAACGGCTGTAAAGGGAAGGTTTTGGACCTTAATCTGACTGACTACTAGTGTGGTTTGGATCGGGCTGAAGGGTTGCTGCTCTCGGCTGTTACCGTGCTTGGCATCGCTTTGACTCCATGTTAAATGTATTTAATAATTTTGACATGGAAAAAAGCTAAGGAGTTGCCTAAAAATAATTTCATACTCCGTATAACACAAATGAATCCACACACGTATTGACTTACCTTGTGCCGAATCGCTCCCTCTATTCTCAGCCTGTTGCCGTAGCAATGGATTTCCTCTGGCATTATTTTCCTCCAACAAATTATTACAGTGAACAAAGCACGTACAGCTCCATTTTAACCTGCGTCTTCCCATTACTGACGCTGGATCTTCCATATCCTCAAGCTTTGAAATAGCAGGCAGCTACAAACCGAGTGTTAGCTGTAGTGGCTAAGTTTTGGCTACACTCCACTGTCTCCTTGATATCAGCAAGAAAATGAAAAAACTAAGCACTGGATGGTACTGGCTAATTACTGGACACAACGGCACACCACAAAACTCGATTGTTGTACCAGTAGCTCACAGATATTTTAAGTTTTGCGTCTTTTTCATGGTACAGATCTTGCAGCTTTGGGTAAAAACAATAGGAGCAAGCAGGACCAGGAACCATTCGATGTGGCATAAATTCAAACGGAAATACGTCACCACCTCTCGTGGCATATACCCCATTGTGCAGCATCTTTTGTTGCCCAGATGTATTCATCTTCAAATGTAACTTTTTCTGATGTCATGAAAAATGTGAACTGTGCAAAAGAGCTAATTACTAGAACTGTAGACTGCAGCTGTGAGGATTTGGGTTTTCACTGTGTTTATTTTGGCTTCTGTTCCTTGTGAATCTCTGTGGTGTCCTGTCAGCCCCTGATTGTTCCCAGGTGTGTCTCGTTCCCTTGATTACCCTCGTGTGTATTTATGTCTGCCTGCTGTCAGGTCCTTGTTGGGTCAGTCTGTTAGTGTGTCAGTCGTCACAGTAGAGCTAGTTAAGGTTTGTGGTGCATCAGCTCCAAGTATTCAGTCTTAATTCTACAGTTGCTACTGGTGTTAAGCACCAGCTTTGTTCTCTGCCGTGCTAAATGTTTACTGGACTGTTAATCAGTTCATTAAAACTCTTCATCTTCATTCGGGGTTCTATCTGCGCTTCTCCCTCACTGCTAAACCATACAAATCATGACGGCAGCAATCAACTACTACTTTGAGTAGTTTGCAAGGACCTGGTGTCAGTGACGCTTTGAAAGAGTTTGAAGATGTCAAGCACATATTTGATCATCTTGACACAGAATATAAAATAAATGTTTTGCAGAGAGGTTTTCACTTGTCAAACCAAAAGAAATATTTTTAGGCCACAGATCTGATACAGCAAGAAAAAAATGGTAAAATAAACCAAGTTTTAGTTGCAGACACATTCCAGTACATATCAATAATTGAAACCTTAACGTTTTTATTTGAACATGAAGAAAAGCAGGGCCTCTTTCTTTTGGAGGACAAGAGCACAGACAATAAACTACATGACTATAGTGATGGTTCACATACATTGTTTCAAAAGTCCCTCAATGCTTTGCAAATACAACTATACTATGATGATCTGAAGACAGCAAACCCTTTGGGATCAAAAGCCAAAATACATAAGCTTGGAGCTATGTATTTTTACCATAAGGAATTTGCCAACCAGCTGCAATTCAACACTTGACAATATTAATTTATGTCTTCCCTTCAACTCAACTGACAGAGAGGTATATGGATTTGACAAGATTTTGCAGCCACGTTTGAAGGACTTGAAACTTCTTGAAGATGTTGGTATGACATTAAAGTTAAATGGACAAAACCTTCACCTGTATGGTAATGTCTGCTTGTTAGCAGATAACCTTGCACTGCATACTCTTGGTGGTTATTTGTAAAGTTTTTCTTCAAATAAATTTTGTCACTTTTGTATGATCGACAAAAGATGTACAGGTGATCTTTGATGAAGATAAAGTGGAGCTGTGAACAAAACAATCAGGACCACGTTGAACTACATGAACCTAGCAAAACAGGTGTGAAAGAAGACTGAATAAGCTGCAGTATTTTTATGTAACGGAAAACTCAAGTGTGTTGTCATGCATGATGTTCTTGAAGGTGAAGCTCCCCTAGAGGTTAAACCAATGCTGCAACATTTCATTCATGTGGAAAAGTTAATTACATTGGAAGAACTGAATGACAGAATTTCAGATTTTCACTATGGAAGTGGAGATGCTAAAAATAAGCCAAGTGTCGTATTGAACCTGAGAGCTAGTGAGAATCCTGTAAAACAGACGGCTTCTCAAATGTGGTGTCTTTTGCTCGCCTTGCCTTTTTTACTTGGAGATCTTGTGAACAGAAAAAGTGAACACTAAAAATTACCCGTTTTATTAAATGAGATTTGCAGCATTATTTTTGCATCAGTTGTTACCAAAGGGTTGCTGCGTTTCTAAAACAATTGATAATTGAGCGTCATACTCTTTTCAAGCAGCTGTATGAGAGAAATCTCCAAAACATCATTTCATGATACATTATCCAAGAAAAATGGTTCATTTTGGACCTCTGTCTAAATTTTGGTGCATGGGATTTAAAGCAAAGCATAATCCATTCAAAAGACTTGCACATATTATGTGTAATGTTAAAGACGTCTCAAAGACATTAGCTTTCAAACAACAGGTACAACAAATGTATCATTATAAACAAGAAAGTTGGTGTGACCAATGCCTATCTGGTCATTCTGAGGCCATGGACCTAGCTCCACCCAGAAACGCCCCTCAAAAGTCCCACATGACTACATGTCTCACAAAGCCTCGCGGTGCTTAGTTTCTATGTGTAATTTAATTTCGTCTGACTCTCTGCAGAGTATTTCTGAGTCGATTAGTGTAGCACTTCTGCCAGATTTTCAAAAAATATCAGCCACGACAATGGACAGGGGAACCAACAAGTTCATGTAATCTTTTTTGGATGACATCAAGGTGTTTTAGCCACGCGATGCCTTCAAGATTGTGTGCGTCGCAGCTAAATGCTACCGGTCGATGAGGAACACAGCAGACCCTCACACCCGCTCCATACATATAGCTGTGGACAAGATCACTGACGCCTATTGTTCTTGCAAGCCTGGGTAAGTCGGGCATTCATGGTTTTGAGGGTGATTTCTGTTGGCAAATGTTCGAATGTGCCTAGGCCTGATACATGATACTCTGTGGCTAACACGATTAGAGAAAGAGTCTCTGGAGAGGTTAGAGGTTGTGTTCCAACGCCTTCGCCTGCACAATCTCAAGTTGAGTCCCAAAAAATGTCACTTTATGAGATCATCAGTGAAATTTCTTTGACACATCATAGATGGCCATGGAGTGTCTGTCGACCCTGGAAAAGTTGAAATCATTACAAGGATGACCTGATGGAGGATGATGGATGCACTCCTTCAGTCAAGAGGATAAAGTCCTTTCTTCGTATGGCGTTTTATTACCAACATTTCATCCTAAGTTGTTCATCTGTGGCCAAGCCCCTGTTTGCTCTAACTGCTGGACAGAAGAGGAAGGGCAAAACCAAAACAACTGCTGGTTCTTACAGAAAACTGAGACCATCTTACTGGACAGAGAAGTGTGAAACAGATTTTTTAAGTCTCAAAGACAAGCTGTTGAATTGTGTTGTTGTTGCACATCCAGATTTCTCAGTCTCTGATTTTGTCTATTGATGCTTCACTGGACTCACTTGGAGCTGTCTTGTCTCAAGTTCCAGCTAGAACAGAGAAAGCTCGCCCCATTGCATCTGCCAGCAAGATGCTGAGTAACTATCAAAAGAAATACCCTGCTCACAGGCTTGAATTTTTGGCTTAGAAATACGGTATACAATGTGAGTTCAGCCATTGGTTAAGAGGGCAAACATTCACGGTGTGGACTGATAATCCGCTCACCTACATCATGACAAAGCCAAAACTTGATGCTTGTGAGCAGCGTTGGGTTGCGAAGCTGGCACCCTTTTCTTTTGATCTGAAACACATACCAGAGTCCAGGAACACAGTGGCTGATGCACTCAGTAGGGATCCATTTGCAATAACTGTCAGCCATAAGATCATCACTGAGGGCTACTCTCGTCTTCTTACCGAAGCTGATAGCATTAGCCAAGATGGGGTCTAAGACGCTTTTCACCTAAAAGGTCCAGAGCCAAAACGTGAAGAAACCATCTTGTGGCGATCCAGAACTCCATTGTAGTTTGCAACCTTACCCGTGTGACACAGTGGCAGTCAAGGCTCTTCTGGAGATGCATGATCAGTGGGATTTGATCACTGAGACTTGAGCTGTGTCACTAATTCAGTCTGTTCAAGATTTGGGTGTACCAGGGCAAGATTCACTCCTTGTGTTCACTTTGGATGAATTACAACATGCCCAAAAGCTTGACCCTGATGTTTCCAAAATCTTGCCATTCATTATCCGAGAGAGACGTCCATCTAGACGTGAAAGAGCAGGACTCAGTGTTGGAGATTTGGTGATCATTAAGCAGTGGGAAAGGCTCAAGATTAAAAATGGGATCCTCTATAGAGTCACTCGAGATCCCCTCAGCAAACAGAAAATACATCAATTTGTTCTTCCTGATAGCCTCAAGGAAAGAGCCTTGCAAGGCATTCATGACATGGCTGGACATCACTGGACAGTATACACAGTGGTTGACTGGAATCTCCAAACTCACACATACAAGTTAGAAGACAAGCAAGGTAACAAAAAAATTGTGCACAGGAACTTGATATTGGACATCAGCTTTCTACCTGTGGAAACCACCCAGTCCATTGTTGTCAGAGCAGAGGAGGCACAAGGCCTGTTGGTCTCCTTTGATACTTCGGATGAGAGAAGTTTTCATGATGGAGATATGGAAACGATTTTGGTGAAATATAGGAGGGGTGGATGTAGCAAGTCTGTAAAACAAAAAGTATATATTTCACCTTAAATCCATTTTCACTATATATGTATATTTGTTTTTCTTAGTTTCTGAATTGTATTTTATTTTATTTTATTTTGGTGGTGACTCTTATTTTCGTGCTTCCTGTTTGGCGTTATATCCTGTGTGTTCCCGCTGCTCTCCTCAGTTTGTGCCGAGCTGGGCTGGGGAGGTGTAAGCGTGTAGAGTTGTCTGTTTATGTGTAAAAATATTCAAAATGTTCTTAAAAGTATGTTCACTAAGCTCACAACTTATTATATTTTGCTGTTTTATGTGTAGCACAGCACACTATTGGGTATTTAATTCCCACATTAAAGACAATTATCGAGTTTACCATGCTATCGCTTTTATTTTTGTTCTTTTGGTTGGTTAAGGTCTGTGTGGGGAGGCCGGAGCCCGGGAACTGCTGTGCTGAATGTATTTTTGTTTTAAACAGAATAAACCTGCCTTCCTCCTACAAAACACCGTGGGTCCTCGACTGCTGGTTTCTTTCTTTACCCACACACACACAACGCAGAGTACATGGAACAGAGGAGTCACATGAGGGTGGCTACAAGATCAGGCACAAGTCGAGTCGTGATTGTTTCAGTTTTCCTAAAATGGCCTGTTATCTGGTGAATTGTTTTTTACCTGGGTGAAAAAGCCTTAATTTCTATTAAACTATTTTGTGTAATGTCAAAGAGTGTGTTCCTATTATAATCCTGAGAAAATGTACAATTGTTTGAAATGTCAGATTTTGTCAGTTATATTGAAGTCTCCTAATATGCCATTATTGACTGACCATTTTCTCAAACCTAGAAAAAACTTTTCCTGTGTGTATCTGTTTGGTGCATGAATGTTAATTAACTTGCATGATATGTTGTAAAAAATCTATTATAATGAATTTGCCCTGCTGATCCTTGTGAACTAAATGACAATTATTAAACAGACCCTCCCTTATAAAAATAGCAACCCCACCCGCTTGAGTGCTGGATACAGCTGAAAACATTTTCCCCTTCCATTTACATGACATCTCTTTTTCTTTTGAGGTGACCCACTTTGTTTCTTGCAGACATAAAACATTGAAATGTTTGAAAAATGACAGCATTTACTTATTCTTCCCTGTGGAGCCCACGGCATTAAGCGAGAGAAGCAGCAAGATTGTTGTTAAAAGGAGATGTGTTGTCCTGATCATTTCTTAGTTTTTCGTTTGGGTTTTGTTGCCAAGGTTGCTCATCTTTTCCTTGCGTTCATCATTTTGGATAGATCAAAATCAGCGACTTCTCTCCCGCTCCTCCTCGGCCACGATTTTACTGGCGTCAGATGCTTCACCTGCGCCAAGCTCGCCAGACCCGTCTGGTGCATCACTCCGCGTCCAATTTGTTAGCGCACCGGTACCGGTCACCTCTGTGCTCGGCACACCGACGACAGGCTCCTCAGCGCCTAAAATACATCCGCTTTGCTCTGCCTCACCTTCCTCCTTCTGCTCGTTCTCTTCCTGTTCTCCCTCCATTTCACTCTCTGCACTTTGCGCATCGGCTTCTTCCCGAGTCATTGTCAGACCCCGATCTTGATCATCCGAATCGCTTAGATTACAAATACAGTTGCTTAATTGATTATGACAGATCTGGCATTTGTTCCCCCTGTTTTTATCTGGAACACTCTCTCGCGTAATGTCCCTGAACTCCGCAGGAGTGACTGAAAAACTCTGGACAGTCCCTAACAATATGGCCTGGTTGTAAACACAATCTACATACTTTGATTTGTCTACCATGAATAACCCTGAAGTATTCTGGTCCGAGAGCTGTATTGAATTTGACTGAATATGGCAGAGACTGTACAGTTTCAGTGAATTTAACTTTTACAAACCGTGTTCCGTCAGCGATCTTGGATCCCCGCCACACCCGACGCTTGGTTTCTGATCCGGCTTTGACTCCTCAAGTATGTAGCTTGCTTAATATTTCCTCATCCGTGATGTAAGCAGGCAGTGTCAAGAAGGAAACCACCACTTCATCATTTCTAGGTTCTTTGGCGTGTATTGTGGATGATCCCATCTTGAAACCGTCTAAGAGTCTCTTTTTTTTTGCTTTTTCATTGCTGAGTGTGATTTCAAATTTCCTGTCCGTTAACAATCGACAGGCTAGTAAACCTCCACACAGAAAACGTTATGTTTTTCATCAAGTCTAGCACCGAAATCTTCTCTTCTCCGACAACTTCAATCTGGACCGTAGTTTGTTTTTCAAATATTCCTGTCATTTTCACTTGTTCCATTGTTTTCCCCCCCTCCAACAAATTAATCTAGTGGCTCACTGTGCAGTCAGCCAAGTGAAAGATTCTGTTCAGTTTGATTTGTAAACGTGTCCCTTCCTCCTGGTGGTTTTCTTCCAAAGGACCAAACCGTGTCTCCAGGTTCCACGGTGTCCTCAGGTGAAACTCATCAGCCTAACGCGGTCGTAGACCTCTTCAAAGAGGTGCATTTGCTTCTGTGGGAAATGTGAGCACCCGAAACAGGACAGCTACACCACATACAGGTGCTGGTCATAAAATTAGAATATAATGAAAAAGTAGATTTATTTCAGTAATTCCATTTAAAAAGTGAAACTTGTATATTATATTCATACATTACATACAAACTCATATATTTCAAATGTTTATTTCGTTTAATTTTGATGATTACAAGTGAAAATCTCAAATTCAGCATATCAGAAAATTAGAATATTACTGAAGACCAATAAAAACAAAGGATTTATAGAAATGTTGGCCAACTGAAAAGTATGAACATGAAAAGTATGAGCATGTACAGCACTCAGTATTTAGTTGGGGCTCCTTTGGCCTGTATTACTGCAGCAATGCCGTGTGGCATGGAGTGGATCAGTCTGTGGCACTGCTCAGGTGTTATGATAGCCCACGTTGCTCTAATAGTGGCTTTTAGCTCTTCTGAATTTTTGGGTCTGGTGTATTGCATCTTCTTCTTCACAATACCCCATAGATTTTCTATGGGGTTAAGGTCAGGAGAGTTTGCTGGCCAATTAAGAACAGGGATACCATGGTCCTTCAACCAGGTACTGGTAGCTTTGGCACTGTGTGCAGGTGCCAAGTCCTGTTGGAAAATGAAATCTGCATCTCCAAAAAGTTGGTCAGCAGCAGGAAGCATGAAGTGCTCTAAAACTTCCTGGTATGTGGCTGCGTTGACCCTGGACCTCAGAAAACACAATGGACCAACACCAGCAGATGACATGGCACCCCAAACCATCACTGACTGTGGAAACTTTACACTGGACTTCAAGCAACGTGGATGAAGTGCCTCTCTTCTTTTCCTCCAGACTCTGGGACCTTGATTTCCAAAGGAAATGCAAAATTTACTTTCATCAGAGAACATGACTTTGGACCACTCACCAGCAGTCCAGTCCTGTTTCTCTTTAGCCCAGGCAAGACGCTTCTGACGCTGTCTGTGGTTCAAGAGTGGCTTGACACAAGAAATGCGACAGCAGAAACCCATGTCTTTCATACGTCTGTGTGTAGTGGTTCTTGAAGCACTCACTCCAGCTGCAGTCCACTCTTTGTGAATCTCCCCCACATTTTTGAATGGGTTTTGTTTCACAATCCTCTCCAGGGTGCGGTTATCTCTCTTGCTTGTACACTTTTTTTCGACCACATCTTTTCCTTCCCTTCGCCTCTCTATTAATGTGCTTGGACACAGAGCTCTGTGAACAGCCAGCCTCTTTAGCGATGACCTTTTGTGTCTTGCTCTCCTTGTGCAAGGTGTCGATGGTTGTCTTTTGGACAACTGTCAAGTCAGCAGTCTTCCCCATGATTGTGTAGCCTATAGAACTAGACTGAAAGACCATTTAAAGGCCTTTGCAGGTGGTTTGAGTTCATTAGCTGATTAGCATGTGGTACCAGGTGCCATCAATTTTGAACCTTTTCACAAGATTCTAATTTTCTGATATGCTGAATTTGAGATTTTCATTTGTTGTCATTTGTAATCATCAAAATTAAACAAAATAAACATTTGAAATATACAGTATGAGTTTGTATGTAATGTATGAATATAATATACAAGTTTCACTTTTTAAATGGAATTACTGAAATAAATCTACTTTTTCATTATATTCTAATTTTATGACCAGCACCTATATTATGTTTGAGTCAAACCCAGTCCAAAACGTGCGGGAACTCGCCATCAAAAGAGATGGGATGAAAACTGAAAACAGCAGATCTCTCGGCTTGCCCAGTAGAGGGCGCTAAGAGTAGAATTTAGCCACCGTTAACATGAATACAGGGCTATTAGAAATACAAATGAATGTTACAGCACGTTATTGTTATTTGTGGTTGGTTTATTTCGTAGTTGTTGTTTTTTTCTTTACCATTGTAGCGAGAATTCTGCAGTTGCTATGGAGTCTGAAGATTAGACAAGATTTGATTGAGTCAGTTCAAAGTGATTCAAACGTCCCGAAAAAAAGCTTGAAGATGAGGAGGACGCACGGGTCAGATGTTGCTGGCAGTAATAAGCCAACGATGAAGGAAGGAGAGAGAAGGGCGTTTCTACAGCTCAGCTCGTAAGTTTGAAAAACATTTACGATACTGCTATTGTTGCATAACTGTAAGTATTGTTCTCGCTGAAGATACCCAAAACTAACGGTTGCTAATTAGGTTAGCTAATGAAAGAGCCATGAGCTAATTAGATTGGCCAACCAAGTCCTGTCTTAAAGTAAATTGCGTTCCTTTGGCTTTCTTGTAGCTCATCTGGAATGAATATGTCCAAAGAGCAGCTAAGGCGACGAAGGAGGTCTTCAAGTTTTCTATTCCAAAACAAAGATTCCGGTCCTCGAACTACCAGCAAAGGAATTCGGGTACACAAACCTAACTTTTCTCTTTACATTTTTACTATTCATTCAAGTAAATGTCACTGTTTCCTGTCAAAATAGTTATGCCAATACCAATGTTTGTCTCTCGTGGCTGTTCAGTCATATGCTCCGTCAGAGACTGATTCAAAAAAAGAGACTATCCAAAGAGTTTCGTGCAAAATGTTTTGTCGGCGTCAGAGGCTGAAGGAATAGTAACTGGTTTGAGATGATGAAGAGATGATAAATACCATCTCTAAATTGGTTGGCATGTTGGATGTTACAATAAACAGATGGGCTCCAGTTACAGGAGAACAGCATACTACTTTTCCCAAAACGCCACCAAAATCTGAAGATAATAACAGCTAGAAAAACTTATTCCAATGAGTGGCGATTTCAACTTAGAAAATTGTGCAGTTATATGGTAAAGGAATTGCATCTTTTGTGAAATTATCACTTCAATCTGGTCCAGATTTTCCTAAGGGTTGATTTTGCACCTTGATGAAAAAAAGAAGTAGTTGTAAAGGTCATTAGAGACCAAAAAAAAAAAACAAATTATTTGAATAAATGTTTTCATGACCTTTTAAAAAAAATCTCAAATTATTACAAAAAAGCCCCCCTGAAGTTACAACAAAAACCTTGCTCCAAAACTCAACTACATATTTACAAATGTGTGTGGCTTTGCGTCCTGTCGCTCCAGGTGTTTGATTCTCAAGGGAGAGATGTCACTCCTCTGCCCCTGGTTGCCGTCGCTGACGGCCTGGACTCCAAAACACGTGAAAAATCATCTCTGGAGGAAGTCCTCTTCAAAACCGGATCATTGGTTTTCAAGTCCACAGCCACTGATGCGGTTTCGTCCAGGTACGACAACATTCAAACACACAAGCTGTATGTGTCGTGTCCCTCCATGTTTATTGGGACACCTGATAAAAATGTTTTAAAAGCCTTCAAAAAAAATGTTTAATTGTATCGATATCACTGTCTTTTATTGGAATATACAAATATTCAATAGGGAAATAGCCCACCATAGTGAAATGAAATAATTTGACACTTTTCGCAACCATCTTTTGCCAGTCAGCCTACTAGAGCATTCCACACGGCCAAAGCGTGTATGGAGAGAAATGTATGGACATGCATTTTTTTGGACAGTTTTTCTGCATTTCTCCAAAAAATGAAGGTCTTGTGTCCTTCCTTGCTCTCTTCTGTTCATCCCACCCCACAGGTTTTCTTTCGAATCAAGCTGTGGTTGCTGAGATGTTTTTGAAAGGGATTGATTTTTGATTTTTTGACAGATCAACTTTAACTTCGCAAATTTGTTCCCAGGTTTTGAATCTGTCATAATGTCTCTATGTGAAATGATGTATGGCACATGGAGTTCAGTAGGCCATGCTTTCAAATAGTGTTTCTATGAGTCTTATTTTTTAACACAGTAAATATTCCAATACTTAAACTCTTTCTGTTTGTGAATTGCAGGTTGATTGACAGCTCATTTACCAGCATGCCCGTCGAATCTGGTGCTCTCTCAAGAAGCAGCATAATAGACGACAGTTTTCCCAGCACTGATGCTGCTTATGATGGTTGCTATAGTTTTTTAGATTTTTATTTATTTTTTTGCTCTACATATTGAACAAATGCCCAGTGTAAATTCTTTGACTTGAGTTGTTGCCCTCAAGACTAGTAGATAAGGTTAGATTTGGTGTTTCTGTTTTAAATTTGGATATCAGTTTTGCTGATGAATAAATAGGAAATCAGTGTTTATTTATAATTTTTTTTTTAAAAAATAAATTCCAAGCAATTAAAAGTATAAACAATGTCTCAAATTGACGGTAGACTACATTTCCTAAACATGTGCCAACTTTGGTGGAAATCAGAGCAGGGTTTCTCCAGAGTCTGCAAAAGTCAAAGTCAGGTTTATTCATATAGCACATCTCAGCAAAAAGGCAGTTCAAAGTGCTTTAAAACATACACAAAAAATATATAAATAGAAAATATATAATGTCTATAATTGATCTTTTTCCTACAATTTTCATTCCACATTGTAGTTTTATTTTTATGAAGCACTCACGAAGAAATGTGACAAAACCTTCTTCACTGTTGAAGAAGGTTTTGCCACCTTCTTCAGTTCAACAAGTTGTTGCTAGGTAACCAAAGAGGAGCGAGTGAGTTGACGCCACCAACCTCGCTCAGCCGACTCGGAGAGATTGAGTGACTAAAACTCTTTTCTCTGCCTACATCTCCCAGAATGCTGTGCGGTTCCAGCTCAAAGTTCAGTGGAATTATTGAAAATTCTATCAGACGTGTCATCTATTGATATTGATCTATGGCGATGCATCAGTAACAATGTATTACTGTCGCTCGTCCAAACAAGCAACAGGCCTGCCATTTTGTCAAACTCCAACATCAACATAATCTACTAATTAAAGGCAGCTCTAAACAGGTGGGGGGGGGGGGGGGTTTAGCCTCGATTTGACGGAACTCGGTGTTTCTGCAGTTGTTCGGTTTTCTGGAAATAATCCGTTTCGTGCTCCCGTTGCTTTCAGAATTCCCACTAAAGCCTAAGGCTAAGGGGTTCGACATCATCCTCACCGAGACAGACACCATCTCGCTGCTGGACCTGCCCCCGACCCTCATCTCAGAAGATGCTGAGGACGCAGACGCGGTGAAGTGAGCGCATCTGAAGCGAGATCTTGAACTTGAAGTGGAACTTATGAGGCTAAAATCCCCCTTTTTTTTTCTTTTTGCTCTTCTGTTGCAGACAGAGGAACTGCGACTACGCCGAGTTTTGCAGTAGTAAAATGGATAGTGATAATGTTTTGGAGCGATCATCTCAGACACTTGTCGGGGAGCAAAAATGCAAATTCACCCAGACCCACAGGAACAACAGTGTCAACAAGGGTGAGAGTTGACACAAAACACTTTTTGTGGTGTTTTGTGTCACTTTTGCGGTGTTTATGTCTGATTTCGGATTTGTTTGACTTGGAAGGTAACCTTGGAAGGTCAACAAAAAATATGTTGTGTTTATGCTTACAGGCACAATGGCTACTACCTGGGAAATATATGATTTGTTCTGTATGTCGACTGAAAATGGGGAACCCGGGAATCTGATGGGATGGATTATCTCATGAGCACCATGAAAGAGCAAGACGTTTCAGAAGTAACCATAAACGGGGAAACAGGTAACAGTTTCAGTGAAAATCAGGCTTACTTCTTGCTGTGCTCCCAATCCTAGGTATTTGCTTTTCTAAAATATGCAAAATGTAATGAAGAAATTCACTTGTTTCAATTCAAAAGGTCAAACACGGGAATACACTCAGCACCCAAACGGGATGTAACTCGAGCTAATATTTCTCTTCATTTTGACAATTATCTATTTCAACAAAAGGAACAAAATCATATCTTCTCTATAAAAAAACAAGATTACTGATAATACTGATAATAATACCCTGTACAAGATTATAACATGAAAATACTGTGCAGTTATCAGAAATAGAAAGATTGTATTGAGTTGGATGTTAGGTTTTTTATTATTATTTTTACATTTTAAATTTATTCTGTTAGGATTGAAAGCAGATTCAACATTATAATAAAGATGTATAATTAAACATTCATAATTAAAAATATATTTAAAATTTTTTTGCATGTTTTTCCTCATCTTTCTTCTAACTTTCTGAAATCCTCCTAGCACTCCCTGTGGCCACTTCACAGTTTATAGGTCTCATATGAAGCAGATTTTTGTGATTATAGAGAGAAAGAAAAAAATGCGTTGATTTCTGACAAAAAAAAACTCAGAAATTTTCAGATTAATCTTCAAATTTTTCTAGAAAAAACAGGGAAATTATTGAGCTCCAAAAGTCGAAAATTTGTAAAAGAAAAACGCAGAAGTTTTGGGATTAATCTCAGAAATTTTCATGAAAAAACAAGGATATTTCAGAGTTTCAAAAGTCAAAAATTGTTCTCTTATTTTTCTGTGTCTACGCTAACATAAACCATATCTTTCAGACTTATTCTTTTGATATCAAAAACATGAATATTTCCTTCTTTTCCACCTTCACAAGAAATTAACTGTGCTTGTCTACCACATAAAATACTAATAAATTAGATGAAAGTCTGTTCTATTATAGCAATATTAATAAAGAACATTCATGCCACTTGTTCATTTGACATTTCTTTGGGTTCCGGTTTGAGTCACATGTTTTGCCATATGTATGAAAAATTTTCTTTTTATGTGTCATTTCCATAGGCAGTGGCGTCAGACGCTCAACGGCAGAGATGGCTGCTGATCTGTTCAAGTTAAAACCTGAGTCAAACTTGGAACAGATTCTGTCGTCAGAAGCTTTCATGAGCAGCGCGTTGATAATGGAGAGAGTGATAGTGATGAACATTTTTCAGCCTAAGCTGGCTGCCTTCAGAGGGCTGCGTGTCCTGAAAGGTAAGCTCAGTCAGGCTGTATGTACATGTGCTTCAATTGATGTTAAAACTGCGCAAATTGGAATTTCCAAGATAAATTTATTTAATGGAAACACGGCAATTTTGGGGAAAAAAACCCTCCCCTTTTTCGACGCAAGGTTTTAGGATGAAGTGGCTTTTCGGCCGTTTCGAAAGTTGTGTGTTTCATTAGAAACACTTTGTTTGCACCACACAAGCCGTGTGTTGCTGAAAAGGATGAAGAAGACGCCAGGAAGTGTTAGGTGGATGATGGCGGCGCATGTTTTTGAATAAATTATCACGTGAGCAAACTTATTCACGTGATTTTAACTGTTCTTCTTACTTAGTGGAGACACTGCAATTGGGAAATTTTGTTGTTTCGACGATAGCGGAACGAAGTTTTGCACACATTTGTAATGGAAACTCAATTGGTGCTTAGAGCATGTTGTGTGACCTGTTAGCGACTTCCCTGTTAGGAACACGGTTAAAAATGAAAACTTTGCTTGTTTGTCAAATGTTCAACAATTCGTTTGTCTTGACTCACGTTGCACAGAACATCTAAGCATGTAATTAGTGTGGTGTTGTGTTGCATGAAGCCGTATGCAGAGTAATTATGTTGGCTGTTTAAGACCCGGACAGCAGGGTCAGGGCTGGCTCGGAGGAACTGACTACAGAGGAGAAAGACAGTTATAAAACGCCAACCTTGGAGCCTCTCTGGACCTTCGTTAGCCCCCTGACCAAAAGACGCAACATCACCTGCATGACATGGAACAAGAAGAACTCGGTAACACAGCCACACTTTGAAAACAGAAAATCTGATCACCAACAGTTATTGTCTTAATTTCATGATGTAGATTCTTGTCTTTATTCAACCAATTCCCAAATAAGTGAAGAAGATAATGGCTTAATGAGATAAAACCACACATTGTTGACAACTCTTATGTGCCCTGACTTCTCTGTAAGGACATCCTGGCAGTAGGCTACGGAGTCGGGTCCTCAGGCAACAAAAAACCAGGTCTCATTTGCTGCTGGTCTCTAAAAAACCTTATGGTATGTTTCACTGTTTGTGTAACAATAAATTCAATATTTTTTTCCTCTAATAGGAAAAAAGAAAAACCATCATTACTTAAATTTGTGTTTCACGCGCAGTGGTCGGAACGAATGTTTTCCTGCCATAGCCGTGTGACGTGCCTGGAGTTCTCTTCCAGCAACCCCAGCCATCTGGCCGTAGGAATGTACGACGGCTCTGTCGCCATCTACAACGTTCAGGTCGGAGACGACATGGCGTGCATCGCCAACAGCCGGTGAGAGTTGTTAAAACGTGAGAACATTAAAGCTGCGGCATGCAGCTTTTACAAAAACATGCTTTTTTTCCATATTTGTTCAAACTGTCACCATGTCGTGACAGTATGACATGAGACAGTCTCAGAAAAGATTAGTCTCACAGTGCTACGTCTGGGGTCTGCAAAAATGCATAGATATCCATCAAAAACAATCAATCAGAGCCGGGGGGAGTGTCTTATTGCTGTCAATCATGCTTATGTATGCAGTGGAAAATGTGTTAATGTCAGAGAAGAGAAACAACAATACAGGAAACTATTGATCCGCCGTCATCGGTGGAAACGCTAACTAGCCTTAACGTTCCTAGCAGGCTGTGCTGTGGTGAAGCAGCTATAGCATAGCAGAGAGCCCTGTCTGTGAGTGGCGCAAATACAAGAGTTTGTTTGCCTAGGATGTTCGGTTCGTTTAGTGAGGTGTTAATAACTCTCATGCTGACCAAAAAATTGAACTCTGGTCCACCTAAAAACCTCGATCTCAGTTTGATTGATGTGAACTTTGTTGCCAAACGGAATAAAGACCCTCCAGAGGAAGTAGCGCTGGGCATTCTGGGTAAATGCAATTAAAACAAACGCAAGAGTCTATTGCTAGTGGGAGAAATAGATCTTGGTCTTTTACCAAAGACGAAAGAGAAATCCTACGATTTGACGCCACTCCATTTTACATTTGGTGAAGAAGGAAATTGTGTTCAGTGTCTTCTTTGTGTCATTTCCTTTAGTGGTTCTTGGTGCTGCGCCACCACAGGCAAACAGGTGAACATGTTTTTCAATTAGCTTGGATCATTTGACACCAAATCTAACAGACTATCAGTTGTGAAAAGCTAATAACTGCTTATTTATTCATACATTTTTTTTGACTGTTTTCTTTCGTAGTGACTGTGCTAAGAGACACACGCAACCGGTGTGGCAGGTCACCTGGACCAAACAACAGCTGCAGCTATCAGGGGAAGAACGAGAAGAAGTTCTAGTGTCCGTAGCAGGAGATGGCAGGATTACCAAGTGGCTCATCCTGCACAATGGTTTCAACTGTGTAGGTAATAAACTCCACACAGACTACAGGCTCAAAACAAGGGAGTGTAATCTTTACTATCTATGCTTTGTTTTGCCTGTACAATCTTTTTGTTATTTAATGTAGCCACATAATACAGCATTGACAATGTTCTATTATGCAAATTTACACTTTATTTTCTATGACAAATCAGTGCATTGAATGGAAATCAAGTCTATCAAGTCTTGTTTCTGCTGTGTGAGAATATATCACCACTGCCCCTCTTCTTCTTTTCTCGGAGAAAAGAAGAAGAGGGGGACAATAGGAAGTGGTAGGAGGATGATAGCGCGGCATGTTTGTTAATGACATGAGCAAACGTACTCACTTGAGACTTTAACTGTTTTTCATTTAACTGAAATGCAGCAATTTTGAAATTGTGATTCTTTGGACGTTAGCGGAATGTAGAAAACATTTTGCGAACATTTCCGATGGAAACGCAGTTACCGGTTATGAACGAGCTCAGAAGCGCCTCATCTTTGCAGATTTTTGATGGGTATGTTTTTTGAAAGAGGCTAAATACAGCAAAATGTAAACTGTAAGACACAATCATCTACTTTTACACAGATACCTGGGGGGGGGGAATATACACAGTCCAGTCACATTAATGTGACCATCTGTCAAAAGCCAGAATAACCACCTTTCGCAGAGCGAACTGCTACGAGACGTGCAGGAAGAGAGTCACTTAGGTCCCTGAAGGTCTTCTCTGGGATGTTGAGCCATGCCGACTCTAATGCCGTGGCCAGCTGCGCTAGATTACGCGGTTGAGGATCCATGGCGCGAACAACTCGATCGAGATGGTCCCACAGATGCTCGATTGGGTTTAAGTCAGGTGAGTTTGCTGGCCAGGGGAGGACGGTAAACTCATCCTGGTGCTCTTCGAACCACGCACGTACACTGGCAGCTGTATGGCACCTCGCATTGTCCTGCTGGAAGATGCCATCATCCTGAGGAAAAACAATGCGCATGTAGGGGTGGACATGGTCCGCAAGGACAGATGCGTACTTGTATTGATCCATCGTGCCTTCCACAATAATCAGTGAACCCAGAGAATGCCAGGAAAACATTCCCCAGACCATAATGCTCCCGCCTCCAGCTTGGACCGTTCCTGCAATGGTTGCAGGGTGGTTCCTTTCAGAGGTTTCACGCCTTATACGCCAACGTCCATCTGTCCGATGGAGCATAAAACGCGATTCATCTGAAAACGCTACCTGTCGCCACTCAGTGGACGTCCAGCTGCTGTACTGGCGTGCAAATTCTAGCCTTCGTCGTCGATGAACACCAGTCAGCATAGGTGCACGAACCAGGCGTCCGCTTCGGAGGCCCAGACGCAGGAATGTTCACTGAATAGTGGTTTGGGAGACACTTGTGGTAGCCCCTTGGTTCATTTTAGTGGTCAGTTGCTCAACGGTAGCCTGTCTATCTGCCCGAACGCATCTCCGCAACCGTCGTTCGCCTCTGTCATCTATGGCCCGTGGTGCACCACATTTGCCACGTCGTTGATTTTGGACAGTCCCATTTTGCCATGCACGGTACACTTTTACCACGGCGGCACGCGAACAGTTCACAAACTCAGCCGTTTCGGAAATGCTTCCACCCTTGGCCCGAAAGCCAATGATCATGCCCTTTTGGACGTCGGATAAATCGCTTCGTTTCTGCATTACGCCAACGATTGAAATGTTTTCCGAAGCCCACACACACCCTTTATATACGCTCAACTGCACTGTGCTGCCACCTGCCTTCTGTGATTGGTTATTTAACTCTGAAGTGGAAAGTACGTGGTGGTCACATTAATGTGACTGGACTGTGTATATATATATATATTTTTTTTTTTTTCTTTTTTTCTTTTAATTCATGGAATGCAGATTTACTGATAAAGCCCAGCTCTGTTTTAATGATCATAACATTGATATCTTTGTTTTCTTTAAAAAATAAAAAAATGCATGTTTTCCCAGACCTGATGATCTTGAAAAGATCATCAGGTCCTAAACAGAACATCGGAGGAGGCCAGGCGAAGGTTGAAAATGTGCTTCTTCCACTGACCGCTATTCTTTGCATTGACTTCCAGCCAGACGTAAGTTGACTCAAGAAAATGAGCAAAAATCATTTATTTAGTGTGCTGCTGTAGTATTATCCAGG
Organism: Poecilia picta; assembly: GCA_033032245.1. Classification (NCBI taxonomy): domain Eukaryota; kingdom Metazoa; phylum Chordata; class Actinopteri; order Cyprinodontiformes; family Poeciliidae; genus Poecilia; species Poecilia picta. The sequence goes on from CM065358.1 coordinate 6,668,607, forward strand.
GGCCAAAGTGCTACAATCTGATGAATAAGCAAGAGAAAGTTTTATTTAATTCAGAAACTAAGCTAATCCATTTGTCTGAACTTATCATCAGTACATGTTACTTACTTAATTAAAACAGGACCACTGCTGCACTAAACAACAGAATTTGCTTAAATAAATGAATCTTTTGATTGAATGCATGTTGATTACATGCCTAACACATTATACTAAGTAGTGTATATTTATTTAAAGCTTTTATCACACATTTTACAAATAATGAATTTGTTCATTTATTGAACTGTCACTTAATTCATCCATACCTGTTTTTTTGTGCAAACAATACAGATTTTCCTTTCTTTATAAAACTCAATCTCTCTTTAATCATTAGAACTATTAGTATATCTTAAACTCAGTGTTCTTTTATCTGTCTCCTACTTTTATGTTAATAAAAATCTTAATCTTTTTTCCACATGGCGCTGCAGGACTCTGGGATCTATGTGATCGGAACATGGGATGGCAACATGCACAAGTGCTCTCTGTCCAACTCCGATCATTTTCTGGACACATACTCTAAACTCTCTGTAAGTTTTTACTGACCTCTATTTCAGAGGTAAATGTCATAATATCTTCATGTTCTGTTCTGTGACTTTTGTACACACAGTTAGTCCAGCATTTCCTCTTGTGGGTTTATGGGTTGGTTGTTTTTTTATTCCATTTATTTCAGAGCAGAAAACTAGCTACAGTGGCTGCTTCAGTTAGTAGAGTTTTGCTGTATAGCAATGGGTTTATGAGTCAGAATTCTCAGATTAAACTCAAAAATTCTGACTTTAATCTTAGAATTTTCACTTTAATCTAAAAGTTTGAGTTTAATCTAAAATATTCTGACTTTAATCTGAAAAATTCAGATTTTACCTCAAAATTTTGGCTTTAGTTTCAAGATTTCTGACTTCAGTCTCAAAATTCTGTTTTTAATCTCAAATTCTGACTTAAATTTCAAAAGTTTTGACTTTCGTCTCAATTCAGCCTTTAAACTCAGAATTTTTAGTTCAGAGTAAGATTTTTTTCTTTTTTTTCAGCTCCCCGAATCCTTTTCCGTAAATATGTGACTTTTTCTCTTTTAAAAATATTTAGCTCTAGTTTGAGTCTATGTAACTAAACAACATAACAAAATAAATTCCAGACTTGTGCATGTGTAAACATATATATATATATATAAAAACAGAAAAACAATGTTGCTCACTTGTTCCTCTCCTGCAGTCCCCAGTGACTCATATCGAGTGGTCGCCTATTTATTCAGACCTGTTCCTGAGCAGCTCTTCAGACGGGACAATTCATTTGTGGAAGGTGGACACGCTGAACCCCAAAATGAGCTTCATGTCAGTGCAGAGCATAGTGGACAGCATCAAGTGGTCCCCAAACTGCGACACGGTGTTTGCAGCCATCTACAGGCAGCGTGTGGAGGTCTGGGACCTCTGCGAAAGCATGTGAGTCACTCTGACGTTCCCCTGGGCTGTGTGTTCGGTTCTGTTTCAAGCCGATTTGCAGCCACGCAGTGACAAAGCAAACCCTTCTCGTCTAGCATGCGGCCCACTGTGATACACCACGCCCAGCCCGGCGTGACACTGTCGTCCTTGCTGTTTGCCAAAGGCTCAAACAGCATTTTGGTTGGGGACAGTCGGGGTGCAGTGACTGTGTACAAGCTGAAAAACTTCAGAGTCGGGAAACAAAAACAGGTAAAGTGCTTTCATTACCAAACGTTCTCTTTGTTTAGACTGCCCCCCCAAAAAACATTCTAGATAAGACAGGCAACAGATGATGTCTCTGTTTCAGGTGTACAATCTGTATGAGGTCATGGCGTCTGTCGGCGGGTACGTTGACTGAAGAACCGCCATGTAGAAACGGAATCTAGTTATTACTTCAAATATGTGGCGTTCGTTGTCGTTGAAAGACGGACTTTTCTTAGTAAAAATTACAAATGTTTGTGTTGTCAAATGTTAAAGACAGGCTTTTCTTCTGTTAATGTTAAATTGAAGATAAAAAGGCACAAAATAAACAGATGATTTAAAAGTTTCACAAAGTGTTTTATGTCTTCATTTGCAAACCAGCAAACTAGTGGGAAAACTTGCAACTCGAGAGAATTTAATAATTTGTTTGGATCAGTTTTAGCCTAAAATCACTTATTTGTTAACATCAGGCAAACCTTTAAGTTAGTTTAATTCAGTGGATTTATGTCACATCTAGTCACAACAAACATAATCTCAAGGCACAAAATCATCCAGCTCAAATTTGCTAGAAAAACTTTGAAATTAAAAAAAAAATTCAAAAATTGTTTTTTCCTCCAGCTCCTCAGCTTAATCTCAAAATGTCTGAATTTTTTCAAGCCAATTGTTGACTGTTCAAGTGCCGAAATGCCCTTTTTTAAAATGGGAAACTTCTGAGATTAATCTCAACATTTCTGAGTTGTTGTGCTGTTTTTTATTTCTAGAACATTAGGATAATGTATCTAAAAATGTATCTAAAATTGTTTCAAGGTTTTCCCAGAAAACCTTCCTCTTTTCAAACTCAGAAATGTCCTTGTTTTTTTCTTGAACATTTCTGAGATCTCAAAATTGCTCAGTTTTTTTCTAAAACATTTCGAACCCTCCAAACTCAGAAATGACCTCTCTTTTTTCTGAAAATTAATCTCAAAATTTCTGAGGTTGTTGGCAGACATTTACTCTTCCTTTTTTACTTCAATGGCCCCGACACGCTGTCTTGAACAAATTTCTAACATTATTTCTTGAACCGTATCGAGGACCGCGCATCATCATGGCGCCTATTTGCTCCACCGAGTGGCCCTGACGGCAGAGGGCACGCGATGTTTACATCCAGAGGAACAATCTGTGGAAACCACGTGACCATTGCCTCATCACCCCTCCCCTCGGCTTTCCCTCCTCCGCCTCCCATCATCCTCCTCTACAGCACGGAGACAGCAGCGGTGTCTGTGCGCCTTTAAGAGCCGCATATCCTGCTTCCCCTCTGCGCTCTGATTCTCTCCATCGCCGCTCCGCGAGGCCGACCGGGACGTTATCAGCAGAAAAGCCACGGAGATGTCCTCCAGCTCGGCGTTCAACGAAGAGAAGGGGGGCTCCTCCAGCGTCGGGGAGCCCGAATATGGCCACGATCCGGCGAGCGGTGGGATCTTCTCCTCGGACTACAAGCGGTACGTAGCCTCCTCGGCTTGAGGCGGGTTGCCGGAGCGGCTGTCGGGCTTTCAGCTTAAGCCGCGGGGGGTCCACAGACAGAATGTACAGGTGTAGTTTGAGAACATGTGCTTTAAAGTAAAAAAAAAAAAAAAAGGGGGTAGGGGGGAGAGAAGAAACAGCAGAAGTTTTGTAACCCAGAGGCCCGTAGGAGCGAGCGGCTTCTGCGGCTCGTGCCGCTGAATGTGACCGTGATTTGAGCCGCTCGGCCGGTTTCGGTTGCTAGTTTCCTTTGAATCTTCGTCGCCTCGCTTGTCTGGCTTCTAAAACAAAGAACTCGGCGTTGGTGTGATTTAGTGTTCAGTTTTACCGAGGCGGGATGCTGGAGGCCCGTCAGAGGGGATGTGAGATCAGGCCTCGGCTTTTCAGCACCACCCCTGCTGGACAGCGGCAGCAGCTCAACATTCGACCCCTGGCAAAGCGGCACGAAGTCTGCACAGATACCAGGCTTCGTTACCGACCGGAAACTAGTTTGAAGCGACACAACAACCACTTCGCCCTGCATCCCGTGTCTTCAATGACATCTACAATACCTTCCAAGCGTTTTCTACGAATCTTGAAAATCCTCCAAGCTCAATACATTTTTGCTTCGATCTGATCTCTGATCAAAACAACAGTAGCGCGAAATTCTGAAGTGGAAGTTAGTATGTATATATGGTTTTGAAAGTAAAAGCATGCAAAGTGTTGCGTTCACTTATTACATATACTTTCAAAACAACAGAATGTATTTCAGTACAACCAATTAGGGCTGCAACTAGCAATTGTTTTTGTAATCAATTACTGATTTAGCCTGATGATTAATTGATAAATCAGATTTAACAACAAAAATGACCACACTGCAGATTTTTCATTTAACCATGTAATATTTTTAAATACAATGTTAGAACTACATTAAAATACAAACAAACAAATAATTCAGTTCCTTTTTCAGAACATTTGGAGCTAAACTGGTGACTAATTTTAGTTTAACCAATTGATAATTGAACAGCAAAAAGTGCTTCATAGGAGATTTTTTCTTTTTCAAAGAATTTAATTCAGGTGAATCCAAAACGGACACTTTATAAGTTATGGGTAGAACATATGTAAATGCAAAATATACATGTAATTTTTATGCAGTTTTGGCTTGATTACTTGTCTGAATATGTTGTTAATATGATTAATTGATTACTAAATTGTTGGTGATTATTTCATTAACCAAAATCGTGATTAATCCGATTAATCATTTCAGCAAGATCAGAATCAGATTATTAGTACAATATCCGACGCTTTGAGCATCTCCTGGAGTTCTGGTCAAAAATCATAACCTCAAACTGAGACTCGGCCGTCCATACACAAGGACAGACAAGGTAAAGAGAGTATCAAGTCTTGACAGGACAGCTGTGCATGAAGCAGTTCTGGACTTTATGATAGCATATTAAGTGTAAAGCTTCATTGAAGCTGAAATGAAATTGTCCTGCCTGCAGTTTGCTACAAGTTGTTCAAGAGGTACAGCGAACTTAAAGAAGGTGCTGTGGTCAACAAGACTAAAACTAATCTTAGTCAACTAAAGCGGCAAGAAAAAATATTTCCAGAAAACGAGAAGCATTCATCTTTTTTTTCTTACAAACAAATAACGCACTATCGTTTCTTTTAAAGGGATGCATTTTTAAGTTTTTGTTGTTGTCGTGACTCATACAAAAGACTTTTAGGACAAGGATTTGAAAATCCAATTCATCCATGTAATTTACTGGATTAAATGTTGAATTAGATGCAAAGTCTAATTACACGTTGGACTATAACAAGCAAATGAAATGCTTCCCTCTATTTCCAGTTGCTTGGTTTTGCTTTTGACTTGTTGGGGTAGTTTTTTTGTTGTTTTTTGTTCCACTACATCTTCTATTTCTATCTTTTCTCCTGCATTTTCTGAAAACGCTCACATCGCTCAGCTCAAATCCCTCCTTATGACTTTTTAGTCGTTTTCTGACCTAAAACTTAATTCAAACTTCAGATATTTTCGACATGGCTTCAAGTGTGCATTCTGTGCTATTTGTGTAATTCGCCAGCAGAGGGAGCACTTTGAGTGGACACTGAAGTTTCTGGCTGTGATTCTTTATGTTTAGTTTTTACTGACGGTGTCGATCAACGCTTGTTAAACTGTGAGTCAATAGAAAAGTTTTTAAGCTTGGGTTCCAATCTAATTAATTCTTTCCAGTTTAGGTTTTCATTTTTTTGAATTATATTCTTGTAATTGTAATTTTGTGTTGATAAAAGTGGTTGAAGCTTTTATTTTAAAACCTAGTGGTGAGAGCAGGTGGCTTGACCTTCAAATACTGAAAGTAGTAGATGACTTGGAAAATGGAGGAGTGCTCTTCCACTTGACTTTTTTTATCTTTATATTTAATAAGCCAGTTTGGTCCGTCTCTAGCTCTGGTCATAGTGTTAAAGGGCTAAACTGAGAGCTCTGTTGAGTTGCTGTAAGATAGGTGAAAATCTCTAAAACCTCCAGAAAATGCATGTTGTATGGAAGCCCATTTTCGCCATGAAAAAAAAGCCCAACGGGAAGTTGTATTTATGAGTTTTGAAGTTTAAACTGTGAAATAAAGTCATAATTGTATAGAAATTCAGAGTTGTTAGATTCAGCACCATGATTATAAAATGCTGGAGCTAGCCTCCTTACTTTATATCTCTAATTATCCTTTTTTTAAGTTCATAGTCATGACTTTGAAAGTAGAAATTAGGACTTTTATTTCAATAAACGTTATTTTAAAACTCATATTTATGACTTTCTGTTGGGCTTTTATTTTGTTCTATCATGGCAGAAATTGACTTCCATCCAAACAAGAGTAGCCTAGAATGAAAATGCTTATAGTAACAGAAAAAAAATTGAGTTACTATTCAGTATATGCCCACTGAATGTGAAAAATCTAATTTTAATAGGAAATATTTACCATACTTTGTATAAAATGTGCTTTTAGCATGTTAAAAATACTAGTTATTGTTTTGTTGAAAAACAATAATTACCTTTATCTAGTGCTTCCTATTTATCACCTATCACTTTTTAATACTCTTCTACAAACAATCTGATCTGAGAAATGTTTCTGTCAGAGAAGAGGTGGATTTATCAGACCTGACATTTCCTGCCGCTAGAGCAGAGGTTCCCAAACTGTGGGGCACGCCCCCTGTGGGGAGCAACGTGCCATTGCAGGGGGGGGGGGGGGGGGGGGCACAGGAAGCTGTCTGGATGAAAAAAAAAAACAAGAATGCTGCATGCGTTGGGCTTTTACCTTAGAATGGCCAACTCACTGTTAATCCTATGTCAATTTGATACAGTAGGGGCTTCCACACTTCCCATATCTGTGTCCTCTGTCACTTTTATAGACAGTTAAAACTGTTTAATCCGTTGTTAACATGTGGTAAGCTGTTTTTCCGAGCCACCTTTAAAGGCAACATGAGCGCTGGGTTTACAAATGTGGGGCAGTGAAGGAGACCTGCTGCTGCTGTGCAGAGCTACACAGGTGTGTTAGAATCTTGGCAGCAAACCAGCAAAAAGTAAAGAACTTTTCACAGTTTTTTTCCCCAAACTAACAGACTGAGTTGAGTAAAGCTGTTGGATGGAGATAAAGTTAACTAAAAGATGACTAGCTAATATCAATATATCACCTTAAGCTTAACAAGTAGCCTGTAGGCTACTGATGTTGTTGTCTATGTCTACATGCATTTATTTTGCCCCCAAAAGTCGATCCCCGTCCTCCCCCAGGGGCAGGGAGTCTCTAAGAATCCTCTCTCCCTCCTCCCACCACCTTCCACACGTTGTTCAACCAGACAGCCATTTGTAATCCATGGGGGAGGGGGTTAAAAAAATATTTGGAAACCACTGGGGGGAGCAGGAGAAAAAGTTTGGGAACCACTGCGCTAGAGTAACATTGAGAGTATAAATATGCAAACTGCCATTGTTTAATTTCCAATTCCTAAGAGCCAAGAACCACAGAGACAGACAATGGCTGTTCTCATGTTATAAAACTGGACAGTATTGGAAAAACATGAGTTTATGACCATATTGGCTACTAAATAAACCCATATTCTCCTCAGTTTCCTTTCTCTTGTGTTGTTTGGATCCTCTCTCTGGCTTTTGAATATCCCTCACTATTATCTGTGTCAGAGGAGGACATTTAGGGAATTTAATGCCTCTAACCCTACATAATGTTGACATGCAGGGCTGCAAGGAAAAAAAATCAAAAGAGCACTTTTTTTTGTCCAGATGAAAAACTACATTAGAGAAAAGACGATGAGGCAAACCAAACAATGTACCTAAATTTATAGGAACAGATGGGGGAAAAAATTAATTATTTCTATATTCTTTCAAAACAGGATCTCTTAAATTAAAACTGTATTTGTGCTTAATTTACTGTTAGAAATATACAAATTTTTTGTCAACCAAATGTGCTTAAAAGGGGGAGTACAATGTATTTTCCAACCACATTGTGCATTTTATAGCACAATTAACCAAAGTTACCTTCAGTTGTTGTAAAAATGCTACGTTTATGTATATGTCAACTATGACTTTGGAAAAACTAAACTTGGTAGTTTTAGGCCTTGAAATTGGGCTTCTGTCTCTTTAAGAAACTCCCGCTCGTTCTGAAACTCCGCCTTCAAGAAGTCATCACAACATGGCTCCTCCATTAAAATCCCAAATGAATATAAAGATCTGACCCAAACTGTGCAAACCTTAATTTCAAGGCTTGATGGAAAAAGAAAAGTGGCATTAATCACTGATTTTAATTTTTTTATGTTACAAAGTAAACTTATAAAAAATATAAATAAATAGAGATGAAAGAGTTACCATCACAATCTTCAGACTGGGACGTGTTTGTTACTTAACAGTGCAAGTGTTTGGTTTCTGCTTGTTTTCACTTAAACAGAATTGGGTTTCCGTTATTGTTCTCAAGCAAATAGCTGCCAGCACAATAGTGCAGCGTGGTCATCAGAGGGATATTAATCCTCTCCTTGAACTCCTAAAGGTACAGTGTGGCTAACAGGCGTGTCTCCATGAGAACCCAGCAGGAGATGGATATTAATTATCCAGCTTCTGGACATACTGCACTTTAATAATTCACGGAGTATGTGTCTTTGGAGGGAGCTTACCCCTCTTTCATGTAGATTTGATACCACTGCACTGCACCCAAAATAAAATAAAATAAAATTTGAATAAACTTGATTAAAATGGGATCTCAGTCAGAGCTGGCAGGAGAAACTACAGATTTGTCCGGTGAAACTTTGCAATGCTCACTTCTCACTGTTCTGCTAGGATTAAATTTAAACTGAGAAAGAAGATTCTCAGTTTAAATTTAATCAAAATAAGGGTGAATTGAAGGGGGAAGAAAGTTCTGGTTTGTGTGTACATGGGTCAACAAGCACAGGTTGATCAGAATGCATTAAAACACAAAAATAATGCCATTTTACCTAACTTCAATGCATTTAAAGGGATAATTTGATTAAAGCCATGCAAATAAAAGAAGAAAATTCATCACCTTGTCATTTTATGCCAAAAATTATTTTGGTAACAAAAAAGAAATCACTTGGCCCAAAAAAATATAGACTTAGGCTGCTATTTTAGGAAGGTGACGAAATACAACTCCAAAGAACTCTGATTGGTTGGTCAATGCCTTGTATGATGTCATCAGCGATACAGGGAAGCTTTATTTTGGTGTTTCCAATTTCACTTTGATTAAATACCAATTTACAACAAATTAGCCGATTGAATTGGAAACCCGCGACATGTGATTGTCAAAGCAGTAGCTGCAATTGTGTTTGAGTGATTTTTAGTGAGAAGTCGGACTCGTGGCTTTAAAGCTGTGTGAGCCGGAGCTGTCAGTGTAATTTATTGTAAATGCAGCAGCAGCCGCTGGGTCTATCTATTGTTCGGATCACAAGTTAAAAGGGAGGTGTGTGTGTGTGTGTGTGGGAAAAAAATTAAAAAAATGTCAACACATCCCAGCTGATCACAGATGACAGAGCGAGCATATGCGAACTGAGCTTCAAGGCAGCTTTTTCCTTTCTTGAGGAGAGAGAGAGAGAGAGGTTTTCATCACGACACCGCCAAGAAAGCTGAGTCATGTAAGCTGAGGTAAAAAAATAAAATAAAATAAAAATCAGGGCCATTCAGGATATTTTTTTAAATGAATGAGATAGCAGAGGTTTATTTTAAAAAATGGGGTAAATACATTAGAAATATCTATATATATATTTTTAAAAAACCCAGAACTGCTGCAAAGAGAGAAATACTGTGAAGAGGAGGGACATGGCAGTCACCGGAGGAGGGTGACAGCGTGGCTAAGTGAACAAGAGAGATGATGGCATTACGGGAGACCTTGGTGCGTTGGTGCTGCAACAGGAACCACATGAGCAGGGAGGAGCCGCGCAAGGAGAGATAAAGCTCCACGCCCCTCCCTGGCCGAGCCGAGCATCCATTTACAGAGCAGCTGATGTCTGCTGCTGCTGCTGCTGCTGCTGCTCCGAACAGAAGGGAATAATAAAAAAAGAAAGAGGCACTGAGTTGTTGTTGAGCTCGAGTTGGACCAGTGAGCAGAGAAGAATCGGACACATTCAGGACGTTTTGGGAAGATCTTTCTTTTTTTTGTGCCAACTGGATGTGGCTGACCCCAGACGAACTGCCCAAGGAGGATTTTTGAGCAATTCCCAGTAAAAAGTGCTGCAGCCTTTCTCGTCAATTCTACAAGTTGAAATTCACCTTTTATTAATTTTTTTTTCTAAAGATGACCACCATGCAAAGGTTGCTCCAGCTGCCGGTGAATGCTGTGAACATTGTGAAGACGGTGCAGAGTCAGGTCCAGGGCCAGGAGGAGGACAAGAGCCCCGTGTTGAGCCCCGACAGCGGGCAGCAGACTTGGTACAGTGCCTGCAGCCGGATGAGCTGCGCCACCTCCGATCTGGGGGCATTGGGGGTGGCGGAGGAGGTGGAGGAGACCAGGAGGAACGAGGCTCACAGGAGGATGGAGGTGGAGGTGGCAGCTTCCAAAGTCAGCCCCTGCGGTACGATAGCTCACACCTGCTGCTGCTCACCTCTTCAGGTCTATCAGTGCTTCATAGCCAAAGCAGACGACACTGAAAGTAACTCTATGACCACTTGGTTCATATTCAATAAGGGTGTTTTTCTTCATTCAGTGATCTGTCAGAATCTTTGTTTTCACTTTTTTTTGTATGACTGGTATCTGGTTAATCTTCTCACCCAGTTCTTCCAAAGCAGAGGTTCTGAAACTTTTTGTGACAAGTACCAAATCAGTAAATAGTAAAAGTTTCTAGCCAGGTATCAGGGTTTACCAAAGCTAACGAGCTGGTGATGGTTACAATGTCACCAGCTCTAAAGTACTCTGTCAGTCACTTATTTCAATTATTTCCTATAATTTAAAATTATGTGTTTTCCAGGCACATAGTGCCGTTTAATAGGAGAGTCAAGTAACTATGCTATCAAACTGTTACCTTCCGTTATTTTAAAATACTCACTACACACACACACACACACACACACACACACACCATATGTATATATCAAATATGACTTAAAAGAAATTTCACTTTGTAATTTCATGCTTTGAAATTAGGCCTATGACTCTTTTTAACAGTGTTTTACTGAGTAGTAGCTCCTTAATAAGCTCAGCAGATGCTCGGTTCCACCAGGTGTTTGCTAATTGTTCCTGGCTAGTCTGAAGGAGTTGAGTGGGGGAGTCATGAGGGAGGGCTGCTTTGTAATGAGGAGTCTAATGTCTGTAACACTAACATCTGTATCGGCCGATATTGGTCATTTTATTAACATATCCGTATCGGTCCGATAAATAATACTGGGTTTAAATATTAGTCGATATTTAGTTCCATCTTGCTGTCGTTTTTCTGGAGGAGAAGTGGAGGAAGGTAGTCTTGTGGTATTTGTTTGGTCATAGTCTGTGGAGTAGTTAACTGTAAGCTAACTGCAGGAGCCTGACTAATACATTAGTTAATATTAGCTTGAATGCAGAGTAAAATACAATTGGTGAAATAGAAATTTCTGAACTTATTGGTGGAAGGATAATTTTCCATTTTGGACAGTCAAGTGTTTCTCATAATCCTCAACAAAAATCCTGAAGCTGCCTTATGTTTAAAACAAAGTGAAAACTAAACATGCTTTCTTTGTTTAAATTCATAAAATCATAAAGAATGTAGCTAACGTGCTAACAGTAGTTAGCTTGTTGCTGAGAAATTATGATAATAATTAATAGGTTAATTTAACCTGTTTGAACTGGTTCAAATTGAATTTGATGCCTTCCAGGGATCCACTTTCTGAGATAAGCCAGTAGCCGTTCTAGTAGTTCACTGCTGCCCAGTTCAGTTTCTGCTGGGAGTTCTTCAGATGTTCTCCTCTATGCCTTTAGTAGCTTCTTTTCCAAGCAAATATCAGTTTGCTCAAATACATCCCTTTGACTTTTATCAGAAAGATTAGCTTTGAATTTGCATGAGAATGGTTGTTCCAACTACCATTGAAGGCACCACACTTGTGGCACTTGTACCACTGTCTGAGAACCATAAGAAATTCTTGCTTCAGCTCAAGTTGTTCTTAAGCTAAAATTCTTACAATTAAAGATGGCTTCTTTTAAAAAAAAAGTCACAAAAACACTGGACGCTGACACAAAGCAGAGTTAACTACTCATCCATAGAAACCCAAAGAAAACAAAATCAAGGGAAAGAATCTATATTCAATTTGGAGGGGATAAAAAGCCTTTTCAACTGGCTGTTGTTGAAACTCCAAGGCTGCTGCTCTTAATAAATCCAGCCTCAGACATCTACACTGAAAAGCAGGGAATTTGTCCTCAGAATCACTGACGCCTCATCGTCAGTTTCGATTCCATAGCTACAACCTTCAGTCACTTGTTTCAAAATTTAATGAAATCAGAGCATCACTTTCGGAGCTGGCCTCTATCTGTCACTCTCGTTCCTGCCCCTTCCGAAACGTACAAGAGCCGAAGCCCTCGGTCGTTCACTTAAAGCCGATTCTAACGAATTCCCTTTCACATTGTCTCCTTTTCATGTCGCCGCTGTCGCTTCCCGGGAAGCAAGCCGACACCACGCCTGACGTCGCATCCTCGAGTGCTGCCTTACCATCATGGATACCGTCCAGCTGATCTCTTGGCTTCTTGTCCCGAGTAACCGGAGCGGCTGCGCGCTCCGTTGGGCCGCAGCAGGTTAAATAATTCACAGGTGTTGTAAATTCAGCTATCGCTGGGCAGGGAGCAGCAAAAAAAATTAATAAATAAGTAAATAAATCTAGTGAAATTGGAGAAGTTGTGTCGGTGTTGAGTTTCTGAAGAGATGGAAAACGGTTTGTAAAAAAAAATAAAAAGACCAAAGTTATATATTCCAGCATTCTCGACTGATAGCAAACATGTCTGCTGTGTCAGTCGTCCCTGTCAGGTTGGACTTTGCACGTTTGGCTTCCACTGTCACAACTTGTCGATCTAAGCCAACATAATTAAACATTTCTGAGCTTAATTTTAATTAGGCTTTTGTGGGCTTGTTTGCTACATGAATCCCTGTCACATTAATTAGAGAGGCTGATTAGGATGCTTTATCATCGCAAGCTGTAAAAGCAAATTAGGCCTTCCAGCCTTCTCTCCTGTTACATCCTGCGATGCAAGAACATGGAAAGGATTTCCCGAATTTTCGAATTAACTCCTCGGTTTGGTATCTAACCCGTAATCAGGTTGCATTATGAGGTTGTTCTGTTCCTGGTTGTGATATTGATGTTTATGGTCCTAATCGGCTGTCTGTGATGACTTTAATCATTTCCTGTTTATTTCTCTTCTAATAGCTTTTGTTGGGAGGTTTTAATCAGGATCTTTTTTTCCTCCACCAGATATCGATTTGAGTAGTTTAAGAATAGAAATATATAAATATTTTTAAATAAGTTGGATTTTACTTTGAAATCAATGCACTCAATTTGCTTGAGTTTCTGACTTACACAATACTCAAATCAAACTTTTATATACAGTTTTTAGTAAGCTCTTGTTTTGCTGCTGCTATTTTAATGCTGAGAACTTACATTTTATGCTACAAGCTAGCATCTTTACTTTCTGTTTGATTATGACTTATTGATGTCTCATTTCATGACATATTTCAATGCCAATTTCCAGATGATTGCTGACAAAACATTGTAGCAACACATTTTGTAGCACATGGCTATGAAAGTAATAACATGTATTAGCTAGTGTTTCAGCGGTTCTCTGTCACATATTAACAGTTTAAAGTTTAAATATCTGTATAATTCCCTCATAACTTTTGCTGTTTTTCAGTGGATAATATTAATGATTCATTTCGTCTGCACATAAAAGGTCTTGAGTTTGTGTATCTAAAATTAAGGCCCTGAAATGTTTTAAATTCATTTTAAAAAGTGTATTTTTAAGACCTGTGGTTAAATAGGTTGTAGCTTTTATTGTGGCATTACTATTTCATTGCGTATATGTTTTTTCCCCCCTCGCTGTTGAGGCTACCGCTACAACCAGCTAACAAAGCCTTGCTAGCTAGCTAACTTTTTTGTGTCTATCTTAGGATATGTAAAATGTCTTCCAGTTCCACCGTTAAATGTTCATAAGGTTTTTGAGAATGTGTTATTATACCATTACCGTACTTAAAAATGGTCTCAAAACAATCATTTTATCATTTGTCGCAATAACTTAGCCCAGTAGATTTTGTTATGGCAACAAAAAGGCCTATTCAGGAACAAAGACCCTAATTTTTAATGTCATGTTTTATTTCAGCTGAAAAACCAGGTGACCATGACGACTCTCTGATTCTCTGTTTGTCTTTTTGTTTTTCACTCTTCACTTTGCTTTAATTAATCGAGGCTCAACAGTCAAACCATTCAGTCTTAAACTGATGCAGACGGATATTTCTGTTCCACCAAAAAACCAGCAATGACGTTGTTTTGGTACAACGTCATCGCTTCTAGAAATACTTGTTCTCCAGCTGCAGGTGGCGAACCGTTCCAGAACCGGCTCAACAGAACAAATATCATTAGAATAGTTCTGAATACCGAAGCCGTGGGGAGAGGATCTGTGTTCCGCTAACCAGGATTAGATTCACCCATTTTCATGTCCTTTGAATGCTTTGGGGGAGCTAAATTTGTCATGTTATATTGAAAATGTTCTCGCTTTTTTTGTGTGTGTTTTGGCATTTAACCACAGCCTCAGTTCAAGCCTCTCGTCTAAAAATACTCCTCACTGTTTATTATTATATTTTACTTTTTTTTTTTAGGAGTTTTGATGGGTTTAGTATTTGAAGTGCCTGACAGAAGGAACTACTGTATTTAATTACAGTATAACACTGTGATGCTGGGGACACGTTGAAGCAGCAGAGACTTAGCACCGGTTTGCACCTCTGTCTCAGTGAAAAGTGGTGACGATCTACAACGGCCACGTCCTCACAGGTTCCTCACTGGCTGATGTCATGGGACTGAAACAGATGGGCTGTATTGAATAACCCATCGCTCCCCCTCCCAGCTCAGAAGTCAGACGAAATTCAAAGATCCTGGCTTCGGATTGATCATTTTGCCTGAATAGTTATTTCTATAATCACTCTAAAAAGAAGAGGAAGAAAGAAGAAGAGTTGTTAGAATGTGATGTCTTTTATCATTTCATGTCTATATTCGAGATTGACAACCTTCTTTATATAAGAAGGCTAAAGCACATTATTTTTCTTTCTGTATGTGCATTATTTTATATTTGACAAAGGTTACGTCCTCCACCTGGATTAAAAGAGCATAAAAATGTGTTTTTTTGTGTGTGTGGTGCTTGATGGGGTTTTGATTGAACACAAATATTTACATTTGTGTGAGGGAAAGCATGTGTTTGGATCCTCCATCTGGCACCTGCAGTATAACAGCATGAGCAGCATGAATCAAAGCTTTCTCTACAGGGAGGCAGGAAATCAATTAACCACATTTTATTGCATCCTTCGTTACCTTGGAAACCAATTGGGGTGGGGCGGACTCAACTAAAGCCATTCAACAGATCGAGGTTTTTTTCCTGCTCAGTAAAACCGTCTGCAAGTTTTCTGCTTGTAAGAGTTGAAACGTGTGAGCGCTTATTGGTTTGCGCTGTTTTATGAATGAAACGGTAAAGAAGATAAAACACTGTGACACTGTCATCGATTTGTGTTTTCCTTGTTCATGCTGTCAGCAAGCAGCGGCCTTTGTGTGACCTCTGTTTGTCTGTTTTCCGCCCAGCAGGTTTGGCAGAAGCCACAGGAGTTGTTTGTTGTAGCTCTTATGGCAGCAGGGTGGAGCAGTCGCTCAGGGAAGAATCTGGCCTGTTTTTGCGGGAGGGGGGGCTGTTCCTGTCGTGCCTGACAGAAATAACAGATATGACTATGTGAGGGGTGTTCAAATTAGGGATGCAAAATATTAACAGACTTGTGGTCGTTTATGTCTAGTAAAATTAGTTTCAACTGATTAAATAAAGACCTTCTTTTAGTGCTGTAGTTTGGCCCCCATCCAGTAGAGGGCGCCGCTGGTCACCCATACACGGAGCCAGATGATACAGGAACAAAGATGGCGGGGGCTTAGGAGAATGGGAAAGAAAAACGGTCCACGCAGAGTCCGACTAGGGAGGTAAAATGTACTTTAAGCGGCTTTGTTTAGAAATATAAACAGTCGACAAGCTCCAACCAAATGGTGGAGCAGTGTCAACTTGTCAACCAAAAATTACTGATGTGCTACAGGAAACGGGGCTGAAAAGTAGCAACATGATGGGAAAAAAACTAAAACATGGCGCGAACAAGTATGGTTGTTTTAAGGACTGTTGCACTTCATGGACTAAAGTTTTAATGACCAACCACAGAGGGTACTAATACTTTTTTAATATTGATAACAAAAAGTTAAAAGTGGCAAGTGTTTTTTTACTCATAAAATAACAGATGAAATAATAATGTATCATGCATAGTAAGGAATTACTTATTTAAAAGGAGCTTCAATTTCTTGCTGAGAGGTTGTAAGTCAGGTTTGCCTTATTTCAAGTGTATAGTTGCAGAAGAATCTAGGTAAAAATTCCTCTGTAAGAATTAAATCAAATGCTCATCTTTATTACAGATATACGCTTATGTAAATTTCCCACTAACACTGTATGTGAAGTTTAAGCTTTCAGACGAAATTCTGAAAGCTTTAAATTAAACTTGATTTAATTTAGTTGTCTTGTAAATATAGCTATTTTTCCATTTTAGTATGGAGGGGAAGTAGGAATTAACTGTGGACATGGAACAGTTCATATCTGCTTTTGTTGCCAATAACCGCATAGTGGACAACTGGGCATAATCACCCTGACTATTTGTTAATCTGGATTAACACTTTATTAAAGCAAAGCATTTTCTTCTACAAAACAATCAGGAGTCAACAAAAAGTCAACATTTTCTCAGGGATTATGCAGCTCTGCTATCGCCTGCTGCAGTATCACAGGTTTATGTAGTTTGCAAACCAAATTTCTCACTTCAAAGGGAAACCTTTCTAGGTCACACTGAGACACTGCGAAATGTCCTGAGCTGTGAATACAGAGTTAAAAACGAGCCTTAAAGTTGTGCATTTGCCACAAAGCTGTGCTGTGAGCTAATCCTGCATGTTTTCTCCTGTCAGGCACGACGACTTGAAGGAGATGCTGGACAGCAACAAAGACTCCCTGAAGCTGGAGGCAATGAAGCGGATTGTGGCTGTGAGTGGGATTAATGTTTACTGTGGGATTTTGCTGATCAGCAATTTTGGGTGTGTGCTGCAAAAGAAAAAAATTTCATTATCATTACTAGAGGTGGACGCAATGATCAAAAATATCACTGATGTATCGATACCACGTCGGTATCGGATCAATACTCGATACTTTAGCTTCAGATTCCCTCTTGAAATTTTTTATTTTCGTATTGCAGTTTCTCAGTTCTACTTTAAAAAGGATTCTTATTGTTTTGCACATTATTTATTTAAAAAAATGCACACAAATCATGCCAATATGTTCTCAACGTATTTTGTGGATACCTATAAACGTTATTAAAATCCTGCCCTAGGTTTGGATGAAATAATTCAAAGGAAAAACCAGAAAAATACTTTATGGTCAGAAATGTGATGATCAAACTTAAAAAGAAAAAAGTATCATGTCAGTGTTGGTACTGGTGGTTCCTGTATTTACTTGATATTGTATCTATCAAATATGCTGAATCACTTACCACTAACCCTTTCCATTGCTTTGACTGGCAATATTCTCAGTCTGTTGGAGCAGTAAGACAGCGGTAGTGCGTCATGATGTAACTAAGGTGTTCACAGATCCAAACTGTGCTGTCAGCTGTTTATAATTCATGATCTGTGTCAGTTTCCTTAATCTGAAACGCCACACCCATCTGTTCTCTCATCACCACTGCAGGAGGATGAAAGTACGTCAGCAAGCATCACCAGAGACATCAGGGAAACTGCTGTGTTAAAAACAAACCTTTTTTTTTTTCATTTTTTAAAACCCATTTCTATGTCAAATGTGACACACAAAAATGGCTGGATTGATTTCAAAGAAAAGAAATGGATTCTATTTTTGTCATTATTTTTAACATACTGGTATGGGTCCCTCAAGTAAATGTGGACCAATAATTTATACTTTCATCTTGTCAGTGTTTGTGGATGTATTTCGGAATGGGGAGGTTTTGGCCATGAAGTATTTTTCTGATCGTGTGACAGTAATAGTGAGAGTAGCAGAGAAGCGACATCAGAGGTGTATTAACTTTATTATGATTTCAAAATTCATGTAACCAGTAAAACATCTGTAAATGTCAACTATAACTTCAAAATTAATATTGACTGTTAAGGCTGGGTTATTTATTGTATCACTTATCATTCATCGTGAAAAATGTCTTGTCATTATAAGAATTTTCATTTATTGTTATGTCGATAGATGTTAAAAAAAGACTAAAATCATCAGTCTTCCACAATTTTTTTCATGAGAGTGTCAATAAATTCAAAAATATGATTAAATGAATTAAGCAAGCAGCATCCTGAAGACTCGTACTTTAAATAGGAGTGGTTTTCAAGAGCAGTATTTGTTTCTGGGGCTATGAATGCTGAACACAGCCATACTTACCTAAAAAAAACTATAACTAGTTTTCGACTAGCTGAGTTTTTCTGCAGTAAGAAGGTAGCTCCACTGCTGTCAATCAATGAATGCAGATCCAGAACGTTGAATGTGATCTGAAGAGCTCCCAATGTGCTAATGGCATAAATCTAGTGCTTGTATTAAAAACCTAATAGTTTTTATGTACTAGACTTTATCCTGTTTCTTAAAAAGAGTTTAATCCTTTCAACTTGTTGTTTTCTCTCCAGATGATCGCCCGCGGTAAAAATGCATCAGACCTCTTCCCGGCTGTGGTGAAAAACGTGGCGTGTAAAAACATTGAGGTAGGTTGTGTTTTTGAGTCGTTTGGCCTCCGTTTCCTTTGGTTTGTGTTGATGCTGTACATGGAAAAAGAGGCTCCTTGTGTCTTGTTTTTTCATCTTTAATTTTCCAGGCTTGCGAGTTTCTGCTTCTTCCGTCATCGTGTTTTAGAAAGTCTCCAGGTGTTTTGATTTTATCTCAGTGGAATCAGTTTGTGACTTTCCTTTTTGGTTTGCTTCCATCTTCCTTCCTGCTGACTCCAGGTGAAGAAGCTGGTCTATGTTTACTTGGTGCGTTACGCCGAGGAGCAGCAAGACCTCGCCCTGCTCTCAATTTCTACCTTCCAGCGCGGCTTAAAGGTACGTTCGACCTTTCTGTCATGTTGACAGGATGCCGTGAGTGTGAACTAGCCACATACATCATTTAGCAATGTTTTTGCTGTAAAGGTAGTAAAAAAACTTTAGTCAAATTTACAGGCGTTATCAAAGATCCCTTCATAGTTTATTGTGTAAAAACACCAGCCAGACCAACAATCCCATAATAAACCTTCAAGAGATTCCACACAGATTGCCTCAAATGCGTTGTCCTTTCTTCCCTACGTGTTTCCAGTTTGTAGCCTTCGAGTAATTGCACCGACCAAACTAGTTGTTTTGTTGTTTATGGTGTTTCCCATCCACAACATTTTTTGTAGCTGAAATGTATAAACAAAGGCATTAAAAGTGGGATAAGTACTTATAGCCAATGTAATGCTTTTTAAAACCTAATTTAGCACAACAAGAACGGTGTGGGTGTTAATGTGGAGCCTTGATGTTCCCCCTGACTAAGTGGGGAAACAGTTGAGAAGTAGTTCCTTTGTCATGATTTTTCCCTGTTCCTGTCCTTGTTCTGGATCCAAATTGAACAATACACATCATTTTTGAAGGGTACCTATAATTCAGAATTAAAGTTTTTCACTTTTTTGTGCCCATTTACATCTCAACTGCTTCTAAAAACAGTCAAAATACAAGTGCTTAAAAAAAAAAAAACAAAATAAAAAACACCGAGCCAATTTATGGCAATAAGTTTATGATTTTTGGTGTCGAGAAAATGAGCCACTTGCAAAACTTTCTGGTTACCTAGCAACCCAAGCGGAGCTCCAGTATGTTTAGTCAGCTGGTTTTACCGCTGTATGTGCTGTACTATGGCTGCTGGAGAAGACAAGTGTTTTGCTATTGACTTACTATCCAGAAACCACTTGCTGCATGCTATTTTGTTGTGCAGAGGCTCTTCTTCTGCTTTTCAAACGTGTGCGGTTCTATAATTGTGCATCTGTTTACAGCCATATAAACGTTGAGTGGCCAGAAGTGGCTTATTTGGGTCTAAAGTGGCAGGAGGCTCTAAAACAGCTCATTATGAAAGAAACTCAAAGTGGGCAGAACTTTGAGGATTAAAGTTGCACAAAGTAATATAAAGAATGACTTTGTGCAAAACATGTAATGAACAGGCTCTGCATATTCTATCCTAATCTGCTGAAGAAGCATAATAGGTGTTATTTAAATAATCAGAAAAACTAAATTAACTTTGAAAGGTGGTTAGGACCTTTAACACTTGAGCAATGTTCAATAAATTCCAGAGCTCATGAATATTACTATTTTAATTGACTTGATGTTGCTGTTTTTAAATGACAGGATCCCAATCAGCTCATCAGAGCCAGCGCCCTGCGAGTCCTGTCCAGCATACGAGTTACAATCATCGTCCCCATCATGATGCTGGCCATCAAAGAAGCTGCTTCAGACATGTCTCCATACGTCAGGAAGACCGCTGCCCACGCCATCCCCAAACTCTACAGGTATGTCTGCAGCTGCAACCCGGAGAAATAATCATCAATCAAACCTCGCCAGCGTGAAAACACAGAAATCCATTTGTGGTTTTTACACTTCAGCCAGATTCGGTTCATAGGGGAAGTTTCTCACTAACCATTATTTTTTTTCTCTCGTATTAGTTTGGATCCTGAACAAAAAGACCAGCTGATAGAAGTCATAGAGAAACTCCTGGCAGACAAAACTACGGTAAGTTTTTGATTTTTTTACCTTGTTTATCTAGTTTAGCATTTTCGCTCAGGTCCTACAAATAGATGGAAACAAAGAAGAAGAAAAAGAAAAACACCTGACGATAGATTCTAGCTGTACTACTTTCTAGTCAGTCGGTGTTTAGGAATGTAATCGTAACCCGGTCAGCTGGTGCCTGACTTGAAATGTGCTCCAGCTTGTGGCAGGAAGTGTCGTCATGGCGTTCGAAGAGGTGTGTCCGGAGCGCATCGACCTGATCCACAAGAACTACAGGAAGCTGTGCAACCTGCTTATCGATGTGGAGGAGTGGGGCCAGGTGGTCATCATCAACATGTTGACCCGCTACGCCAGGACCCAGTTTCTCAACCCAAACATCAACGTGAGTAATAAAACACACTTGTAAGGAATTTTTTAACATATTCACTTCTTGTTGATTCTTCTTTAGTTTGTGACTTAAAGAAAACCCACATTTTACCAATTTTTAGTTACTTCTATTAATCAGTTCTCTCAGCTTATCATGTTACTTGGTGTTAATATGGTGAATGAAAAGCAGAAAAATTACAAAAATGTTATTTTAGTTTGCTGGACTGAGAGAAATGTTCTATTGGTCATTCTGACAATTAATTGCATTATTACAAATTGGCACTTTTTGCATCTACAATCCCTTGAACTTAGTTCATCATTTGCTTCCTTTCATATGCAATCTGCTTTAGTATCATAAAAATATTAAACATTAAAGAAAATAGAATGTAGTTTTAAAAGATAAAATAAGATAAAAATGTTGTCCTAACAAATCTGGCTGCAAATAAAATAATAATAATTACCCCTTTGTTACATAATGCTATCTGATTAGCATTATGTAACAATGTAACACATT
The DNA here is from genome assembly GCA_033032245.1 of Poecilia picta. NCBI lineage: Eukaryota > Metazoa > Chordata > Actinopteri > Cyprinodontiformes > Poeciliidae > Poecilia > Poecilia picta. The sequence goes on from CM065358.1 coordinate 6,690,166, forward strand.
ATAGCTTTTATAAAAAAATATATATTTATATTGAACCTGTCTGACAACAGGAAATGGGCTAGTGAAAGGAAAACAACATTACTGATGTCTATCAGTCCTATGAAGTTACAAATTCATATCTCAGGCTTAAAAATTAATTACCAGACATTGAAATGCTTGATTGTTGGCACCAAAACAGTGCACCGACCATTTCATAGGTTTTGGATCTTTTTTCCCCCTTAATAAATAATTTTGAAAATGTAATTTTGTGTGTTTTTTTTGTGTGTAACAAAAGAACAAAAAAGCAAAAGAAATCAGTCAGGAAAGGAGTTGTTTCCTGTTATCTTACAAAACTCCTGCTATCTTAAAACTTAGTTCATCAGTTTTGACGGTTGACCACAAGCGCACTCCCCACTGACTGCAGGAGTCTCTGCTGGAGGAGGGAGGAGGAGATAAAACCTTCTACGGCTCGGATGAAGACGAGGATGAGGACGAGGAGGAGAAGGAGAAGAAAGCAGAGGCGGCCGCCATGGCCAAGAGGAAACCCTATGTGATGGACCCCGACCACCGGCTGCTGCTGAGGAACACCAAGCCGCTGCTGCAGAGCCGGAACGCAGCCGTGAGAACGCCACACACACTGCACACAACACACACACACTGCAAACACGCTACATGTTAGCATAAAGCAGGCCAGGCTTTCAGCATTGCTCTGGAGTTACGGTACAAACCACAAAGGTCCACTAGCTGCAGTATGTAGCTTTTATGAACAGTACGGTTTTTACATATTTGTTAAAACTGTCTTTTGACATTGCAGTATAATATGAGATAATCTGTGAAAAAAATTTAGCTTCTTTGCCTCCTGTGTGTCAATTAACCTTGGGTATATGCTGCTCACTCCTATGCTAGGCTACAGCTAGTTTAGCAGAGCCTGCGGTGAATGATAAGGCTGGTTAGCATGGCCACTGATGAAGGCAATTGTTCAGATTTCCTGTATTGGTGAGCTGTTTCTTTCCCGTTATCACATTGAGCCGGGGATGATTGACAGCGTTAAAGCCCTCCTCCGTGCTCTGATTGGTTGTTTCTGTCTGGGAACTCTGCGTTTCTTCAAATGACGGTAGGAGCTTGATTTTATTCACAGATAAGCCGTATTGTGTTTTACTGTTACGACATGGTGACAGTTTTAACAAATATTTTTTATAAAAGTTACATATTGCAGATTTAAAGTCATGTTGTCAATAATTCACCACAGAAGCATTTTAAGGTCTTTGAGGAGGTCACTCAATCTGAGATGATTACTCGAAGATGGACAGATCATGATGAACATGTTTGAATCTTTTTTTCTCTCCAGCTCTTTGTAATTGTTATTCCTTCAGTTCCCACATCTTTGCTGTGCTGCACTGCTTCCAGCTACAGGAGGCACTATGTGTTGTAAATGCCTCCCAGCTACTAATGACTAATGATGTCAGGAATTAGCTCATTGACATCCAACTCGCAGAGATTTAATTCACAAGCAGACTTCCAAAATTACACACTTTACAAAGTCTTGACACACACTGTTGCTGCATATGCAGCTTACTACCACAGTAATGGAGCTTTAAATTGTTTCCAACACACTGATTGACTGTATTGTGTTGATGCACCACATGAAAACAAAGGCGGCTTTTTTAATAAATGCACTGCCAGATTATTTGTTCCCCTCTTTAGCCTGAGCGCAGTAAATGGAGAACAGAACAGTATTTGTCTCTTTCATGCTTGTGTAACACATCGGCTTTGTGAACACAAACGCATTCCACATCTGCACTGCAACACAAAGCTGTAAATAAAAAAAAAGATGTGATGGATTGTAATTGTAATGCACAGAAGGAAATTAACCGGCTGACAATTGACAGAGGCAGATTATTGTAAAAGGTTTGTTTTCCACTAAAGCTTTACATTTTTATTTTATTTTATTTTTTACTAAGACAAATATGCAAATTCCAGGTGGTGATGGCTGTGGCCCAGTTGTATTTCCACCTGGCCCCCAAAGCAGAAATTGGTGTGATTGCCAAAGCGTTGGTCCGCCTGCTGAGGAGCCACAGGTGAGCTTCCTGTGTTTCTCCTTTCAAAACGTTCTAGAAGTAGTCGAGCTGGTCGATGAAAATCGCTTCTTTGACAAAATAAACATCATCATTCAAAACTATTCCCACCCTCCAACTTTTTCACATTGAAACCCAGAGTCGTTAATGTATTTTGCTGGAAACAATGCAAAGCAGTCCTAATTATTAAGTGAAAGGAAATAAAGTAAATGTTCAGCAAGTTTGTTTTATAAAACCACATTGTTTGCAAATTGCAGCTGCAACTTTTCTGGGGCGTGTCTCCAACAGAAAAGATTAAAAGTTTTGCCCTTTTGTTGTAAAGTCGTATTCGATGAAGAGCGCTGGCGAACTTTGAATGGATCATTTTACCAGAAGAACATCTGATCTAAGCTAGAGGTGTTCCAGCATTTCTGCCACACGGGAAAAATAACAAAACCCAAAGCCCTGGAGCGTAATAAAAATAGGATTCTTTTCTTTTAATAGAAATAGAAAAATCATTTTGTAGGGTTTTCTTTTAATTTGCTTTTTTTTTAATCCGCTTACCAGGAACTGAATATGCAGGATGTGCACAGATAGATGCTAAGATTTGCTAAAGCTCCTCCCCTTTTCATCTTTTTATCATCTTTATTTATTTATTTATTTATTTATTTTTTACTTTTTATTGTATTTCTGGATTTAAAAGCCCCACATCATGGCCATATTCTGCTATACTTGATTCTGCTTTTGCTAATTTGTTAAAAAAAAAAAAAACAACCTGTTGAATATTAAACATCTGCATCAGAAATATTTATTTGAAATATTTATTATAGACACCATGTTTAATCTGTGCCAGTAAGAAATGTCGCACTACTAAAGGCAGCTGGTGTATTTAATGGTGAGCTGGACTTTCTTTATGTATATCTGAGTAAAAGGGGCTGAATGCAACAGGTCCCTTGTTCTTTTTCAATATGCTGATGGAGAGTATTGTATACTGTTTATTTTATTTTGCCAAATTTAAAAAGATTTAAGGTGTACCAATGCTTTTGCAAGTCACTGTATAAAAAAAAAACGACTCGTGGAGAACACAACGAAAGTCTCAATGAGGGAAAATAAAGCTTTAATAGCGCCCCAAAACTCTGTGACGCTGTAAACAACAGCAAAAGGACAAAGAGAGGGAGGAAGAATAAATCTGTTAGGCCCTGAAGCAGAAAGCGGATATTAAACAAGGGGGCTCAGTGAAGCTGAAGTAAACATGAAAGCATAAACCATACAGAGAGATGACAGCGCAGCACCTCTGGGCTGCACGTCCTGCAGCCTGTCGAGCCTCTTATTAAACAAGTGGCTCTGCTCTGGGTTTAATGGAATCATCATTCAGCAGGATTCAACCTGCAGCATCTCTCCGTGTGTCAGAAAATCACTGAACTGGGCAATGTGTTTTATTAAGCTCCGTCCAGAGGAGCGTGGTGTGCCTCAGGTTTCATTGCAACTTGTAGATGTTCCTTAAGGGATTAAATAAAGGTCCATAACAGAAAAGCTGCAAAAGTACATATTTAAAGTTCAGTGACAGACTGGATATTCTAAATGTTTCATTTTTCTTTATGGTGCTATGGTCTTTTTTTATTTTTGTCCTTGATAAAGACAGATTTTATACAGCAGGAGCGTCAAACTCATTTTCATTTTGGACCAAATAAAAAATGTGAATGTAGGGCCGATTGTTCTAGAATCTATTGATAAAACCCATTAAATTGTTAAAACATCACTACATCTGTTTTTCAGCATTCGGTAAGTGTTTCTTAAAATTAAATAATATTGAACATCTTTTTACACCAATTCTGTGTCCAGGATTTTGTATCACAGATTTTGAGGCACTAATTTAGAAATATTTGCAAGGATTTTTTATACAATTCTTCTGCTAATGTATGAAGTTAAATGTGAAGTTTTATTAATCTCTGCATCGATCACAGACTACAGCTTGACATTAAGTTAGGCTGAGGCAGCAGTCACTTAAACTCAATGTTTATGGCCAATTCTGAGAAACAAATTTCAGTAAAATCAGAAAAAAATGTAGGGATCTATTGTTTTTGTGTGAATTTTGCAGATTTGTGAAAAATTTTAAGGACTTATTGATGCAATTTAGATCCGTAGGGCCACATAAACAGCTTTTGTGGGCCAGATTTGGCCCCCAGGCCTTGAGTTTGACATGCGTGCAATACAGAGTCCCCAGTCCAATATTTCAACAAATGCAGATGCTTAAAATCTCTGAGGGTTTAAAGTACATCGGATACCTGGAGTTCCTATTGGTGCAGCCTTGTTGCTATAGATATGTCTGACATGATGCTTACAGCTACAGTCTTCGCAAAAGCTCAAATTTTGACAATTGTGAGCTTTTGCTATAATGCTATGCTAACATTAGCTTGTTTTCTCTTTGTTTTGATGAGACTTATTGATATTCAGAGTAGAAACATATTTTAAGTGCATTTCCAGTGAAGTGCATGTGGACTAAATTTGCAAGAAAAAAAGTTTGTATCGTGCTTTCCTAGAAAGTCCGGTTTGTTTGGGTCGGTGTTAACGCACAAATTTCAGACAGACTTGTTCTGAAACTCCTAAAATTCAACGGCGAGTGTTTCACAGCTCTGTCCGGGGAAATCAGGCAAACTGAAAGTGTGACTCGTTGTAAAAGGTGAAAAATGTGAAACCCAGATTTGATCAATGAATGAAGTGTGTGTGGGCGGGGCGCAGGGTTACACCAGCTGTATCCAGTAAAGGCTAAATGCCATTTTACTGATGCAATAAAAATTGACTTTCAGAGCCTCCATACGCAGACTGATGTATTTAATATTTCCTCTGCGCGTGTGTTTAGGAGAGATGTTTGATTTACCTGACAATGTGCAGCACATGCTGCTTCAAGCAAGACTACCTCATGGGTTCAGCATGGCACATGATGTAGCTACAGTGTTTACGGTAGCACTACTTGATTAAACTAACAAATAATGTTAGGTTAATCAAATAACCTTGTTGGTGAGAAACAAAGCTGCCTTAAAGATACACTCTGATATTCTGATCTGCCAACTACTTTCTAGTTAATATAGACATGGGAAAAGAAAACTATACACTTTATTGTTTTTATTAAAAGTTTTGTTATCATATCCTATTAACACTAAGACTGTGAAATAATAAGCAAGCAGATTAGTTTGTAAAATAGATTGAAAACATAAAAGAGAAACAATAAAAAGCTTGAGTGTTTAATCATTTAAATAGAGAGTTCCCCAGTATTTTTTACAGTGGTAGATGATTTTTAATTTTTTTATGTAAAAGGAGCACATGATGGAAATGAACTGACAGATGAACTGAACAGAGTCTCTCATTCAGTTTACACTTATCAAGTTAACATGAATTAATAGTTAAAATAAGAACAGGCTAAATATACGGGGTTCTTTGATTTTTAAATGTATTTTAAATGTGTTTCTTGCCTCTCCAATAACTGGTGTCCTGTGGAACATCAGAGGCCAAACAAATTGCTAAAGAGCTATAGACTAACACAGAAATGTTTAATCCTAATTTGATCATGGTTTTCTATATTGTGAACTGTGTTGCATTTCCTGCATAGACACCTCACAAAAAAGTGTTCAGATATTGACATTTTATGATTTTATGTTAGCTAATAACTGCTAAGTGCTAAGTTAGGTTTCTCTCTGCTAACTAATTAGCTAAGTAATCCATCACTAATCCAAACATTAGCAATGCTAATAGACTAAGTAGCATTGCTAATGTTTATTAGCTGTGGATGTCCAGTGTGGTAACTTCAGTTTTTTAGTCCAAAAAGACACTTTAAAGTAATTCGACTTTGTCATTTGAAAGACCTCCAGCCTTTCAGTTCCTCTTTCTTCTGTTCCATTAGTGAGGTCCAGTATGTCGTTCTTCAGAATGTGGCCACCATGACCATTAAAAGGCGGGTAAGTTACACTTGTTGGACTACACTTAGCCTGTGTTTGTTTTGCATTTTAAATTCAAAGATTTATGTTCTTTTGTGTGTTGTGTGTGTGTGTGTGTGTGTGTGTGTGTGTGTTGTGTGTGTGTGTGTGTGTGTGGGGTGTGTGTGTGTGTTGTGTGTGGTGTGTGTGTGTGTGTGTGTGTGTGTGTGTGTGTGTGTGTGTTGTGTGTGTGTGTGTGTGTTTTGCAGGGCATGTTCGAACCGTACCTGAAGAGTTTCTACATCCGCTCCACGGACCCAACCCAGATTAAAATCCTTAAGGTTTCTCTCTGTTCTGTCCTGTCCAACCCCCTAAACCCAGAAGGCTTGTTAGAACTTCACCGACATGTTGTTGTTTTTCACAGCTGGAGGTTCTCACCAATCTGGCCAATGAGACAAACATTTCCACTATTCTCAGGGAGTTTCAGGTAACGTCAAAATAAATGTACTTTATAATAATTCCTCAATTTTGTCGGCCTACACTGTGATACAAAGATACAACAATAATGAATGTGTTTGTATGTTTCCGACAGACATACATTAAAAGCATGGATAAAGATTTCGTGGCTGCAACAATTCAGGCTATCGGCCGCTGCGCTACGAACATCGGTGAAGTGAGAGACACATGTTTGAACGGCCTGGTGCAGCTGCTGTCCAACCGAGATGGTAAGAGTAGAGAGAGTCTTAAAATTGGTAAATATTCTGTGGTAAACGAGGTAGTTGCATGAAATAATATTTTATTTTAATCAGCTCTATTTATTTGTAAGTTTATTACTACAAAATATGTATATTTCAAAATGGTGCTCAAATTGCAATAAATGTACGTAAGTAACATGCATCAGGCTTTGCATGCCTGCAACATAGTGTATCTGGTGTAGGGTTGAAACGATTAATTGATTATTCAATTTAGTGATCGATTAGTCGCTAACTGGACTCAAAGAACAGACGATTTGTTGAAGAAACAACACATTCAGAGCTGTAATTAATCTAAAACTGTACAATATATATTTACATTTTGAATTCAAGATAAAAACATCTACTGGAAATGCTTTTTGGCATAGCTTTAGCTTAATCTGGTTCAGATTTACTGAAGTAATCCTATATGTTATTGCATTTTAGTAAAAAAAAGGATTTTCTGAATTAAAAATAATTAAAGGGATTTGCGTATTTTAATCTTTTAATGTATTTAAAATATTGTAAAAAAAAAGGCTAAAGTGTTCAAATGAAAAGCATGAAGAACATACCAATTTTTTTTTTTATCAGATTATTTAATTTTCTAATTAAATAATTGTTGTTTGCTTCCCTAATCTGTTGACAGTGGTTGCTTGAAGCAACCTAAAAAAATTCACAGGTAAAGACAGTAAGGTTGTCAAGTCATTTGTTGCTTTTGTTATTGATTTGATTTTTTTCAACTCAGAATTAAAAAATAGTCACACATTTGACATATTTGACTATTTATAGCGAGCTATTGGCCTCTTTTTCCCCCCTCATTTTGCACATCCCTGACATGAATGCAAAGTTTCTATAGACGTGGGTCTGAACCGTGACCCTCTGTACTTTCACTGACTGATTAAAACGTTTGACTCGTCTACAGAGCTGGTGGTGGCCGAGTCGGTGGTCGTCATCAAGAAGCTGCTCCAGATGCAGCCGGAGAAGCACAGTGACATCATCAAGCACATGGCAAAACTAACAGACAATATCCAGGTTACGATTTGGCCTCCCCTCCGTTAGCATGGCCAGGGGTTCTACAGACACCACAAACAGAGGTAGGTCTCACCGTTTGGCGTGATCCCACAGGTCCCGATGGCACGAGCCAGTATCCTGTGGCTGATTGGAGAATACTGCGAGCATGTGCCAAAGATCGCGCCGGATGTCTTGAGGAAGATGGCCAAGTCATTCACCAATGAGGAAGACATCGTCAAGCTGCAGATCCTAAATCTGGCCGCGAAGCTTTACCTCACCAATTCCAAGCAGGTACCCAGCTTAAGGTTTTCAACAACATACGGACTAAATCCTCTTCATATGAGAGACTAAAATTACTCTGAATTTATCCAGGTTTCATTAATAGTATTGAAAGCTACAGAAAAGCTTTGGTATGCAAAGAGAAAACAGAATTTGGAAAAATGTTGGCCTTTCCGGGTCAGGGGATTCCAGGGTCAGCTGTCCTCGTCCTCTGCGTCCTCTTTCCTACAGACTAAATTGCTGACGCAGTACGTTCTCAACTTGGCCAAGTACGACCAGAACTACGACATCCGCGATCGGGCCCGCTTTATTCGGCAGCTCATCGTTCCCACGGAGAAGAGCGGCGCCCTCAGCAAGTACGCCAAGAAGCTCTTTCTGGCTCTGAAACCTGCACCCGTCCTGGAGTCTCCGTTTAAAGGTACGGCAGGAAGAACATCCTGCATTCAGACAGTTGTCGCTTTGATGTTTCTCTGAGCTGAATTATTTTTCCAAATACAGGATTTATTTTGTGTTTGTTATATCTAAAACTCTTTAAGAATGTTGAATGTCGTTAATGCAGTTGGTTAATCTCTTAACAAAACCCAATGATTCCCCAAATGGAAGAAAAGAAAACTGAAAAATTAAGACAGTTAAAAGCAGATTTAGCTGATATGCTAACATTATCAGGTCTTAATTACAGCAAAACTAATGGAAGAATAATCATTAGCATCATAGTTAGATCTACGCACTGTTAGGGTTTCATTTAGAGACGATTGGTTGGATTAACTCGATTAATTGTGATCTCATTCAAGGAGTTTAATTATTTGTTTACATCTTTTAATATATTTCTAAGATTGTTAGAAAGGCTTAAACAATTAAATGAACATTTTTATTCAATTAATCATCAGAATAACCAATAGAATAATTGATTACCAATATAATATTTAGTTGCAGTCCTAATTTTGCTACAAAATAAGATCCATAAATCTCTTTTAAAGTTCTTTTTGACTCAGGACTTGAGTAGCATAAGGTCCAAACCGCTGCGTTGAACTGGTTTTTAAATTACTGACTCCATGTTGTAAACCTAAAACACCAAAACAAGATTTTAAGCTCGATCATCTCAGGTTTCTTAGATTGCAGATTTCTTTTCCCTGTACTTGCTGCTTTGTGTTTGTGCAGACAGAGACCACTTCCAGCTGGGTTCGCTTTCCCACCTGCTGAATGCCAAGGCTGGGGGCTACCAGGAGCTGCCCGACTGGCCCGAAAGCGCGCCCGACCCCTCCGTGCGCAACGTGGAGGTGAAGGAGTCTGTGCGTGCAGTGGGAACAGTAACATACAGAGACACGGGGGCCCCGCGGGGGCCCCGGCAGACGGAGGGGAGCGAGGGCTGCTCCTTCGCCAGAGCAGTGCCTCAGAGGGGCTGGACTCCAGAGCTTCCCATCCAAAATAATCTCACCTCCAATATATCATGGATTCCTCATTCATCCATTTACAGCCCGTTACCATTAACACACATCCTTCTGGTCGCCGCCGACTACCCTGATGGATGTTGCTTAACGGCTTTTCCTCCATTGAGGAGAACGAGTCACACAAAGAAAAGAGGATTCTTTTCTTGTTGATGAGAGAAAGTTGTTCCAATGAAATTTAATATTCAGACGCATCTGGGAAACAGTCCGTGGTAGCAAGCTCCTCTCATCCTCTCTGCTGCACTCGCTTCTGCCGGGCAGCAGCTCCTCGGCCCGTCCACACGTCGTTTCTCACAGCCGTTTGAACCACATTGTGACACAGAAGGGGAGCAGGCTTTGGTTCTGAACTGAGGCCAACGGCGCTGTTCTGATTCACATGTTAATGTTTTTTAATGGTGCGGGCTTTTCTGCACCTATGCTCTCCATATTAGCAGTTTCTCTGGTTCTTTCTCTCACCTCTCATACAAACTGCCAGAACAGCATGACGGAAAATTGTATTCGTTTTGAAACAACTCAAAACATTGAATTACAGCAGCACAGGCTGCCAGCCCACGCCTAGTTACAAACCACTTGGGAACATTGCATTTAATTTGAAATTAGATTAAGCTATTTCCTAAATTAATCATTAACATTTTCACAAAAATAATGATTTAATCTGTTTAAGAGAACGTTTTACCAGTTCTGACCAAAGTCTCTTCTCTTCTCCTCCATCCCATCCCCTCCATGTGCCGTTGGCACTGCAGTGTGTTTGAAATGGACGTAGAATCAAGTGATGCTAAGGCTTGATTCTACCGCCACATATAGTGTTTTTTTAATAGTGAAACCAGGAACCTGCCATTAATGAGGTCATGAGTGCAAATAATTTACATTTGTTTTTTGCAACAGGAAAGATAAGATTTTTTTAATATATTCCAGTCTGCTGAATTGGCACAAGATTCTTGTAAATGTTGGTTATTTGGCTTTCGAATGGATTTGTTGCTTTTTTCCATAGATATTCTCATTGAAGGAAGCATTATGTGTAAGCAGAAACCCTGACTCCATGTTTCTGCTTCTCTTCACATAGATCATACAGCTTTGCTAGCTCAAAACACTCCATGATCTACTGCAGACGTAGGCTAGCTCTGTTTCTGAGGTAGCCTACCTGAGCTAGCTCAAAGGCTGAGCTAGCTCTGCTTCTGAGCAAGTCTGTCAGTGTTGAAAATTATTTGAACCTCAACCGAAGGTCGGAGACAGCCATATATATTTATATCTTGTATGAACAGTCTAAAACTATCAAATAAAAAAAAATAATCAAAGCATCTATCCATAACAATCAAAACCCTCTGGTCAGATTCAGATGGAAATATAGTGACTTCAGAAATCCAAGCATTCCTTTTCGATTGTGACGTTAATACTGCAGTGACAAAAGTCATGCTACATGTTGTGCGGCTCTGCAATTGCTATTATCAATATGCAGATTTTCTTTCTTCTCTGCCAAAAACTCATGGAAATCATTAAGATAATGTTGATGTTCTTATTTTGATCTACTCTGTCTCAGTTGACTTTATAGTGTATAAAAAACAGAGAAAATTATCTAAAATTGATGTTTTATCCTCACATTTCAGCTAAAGGGCTAAAACAAACTAAAACATCGGTAGGATTTTTGAATTAGCACCTCAGTTGCTTTAAGATTTGACATTTTTAAAACCCGGGTAGACAAGGAGGGGTGGGGTAGTGTGGGGGGTCCCCGGCCCCCTGAAGGCTCGGTTTTGACCGGCTCTGTCTCCCTCTGCACTCCGCATCCCGTCGTCAGACGGAAGAAGTCATAACCACCGGAGAGGGGCGGATCGGCCTGCTGGGAGACTGGCGAGAGGTGCCCCGCCTGCCGGGCCTCAGAGTGCAGTGGTTTGGGTTCTGATGGCTGCTGCTCCGTCTCATTTCCTTCAGATTTCACTCTTGCTCTATTTCTCTACCGAATGTTGGCAAAGCTGGAATTATGAACAAAAAGTTTGTCCATGATTCAGATTTTCTGAATCTTACAGAATTTTTGTCTATTTTATAAGTGAATGTTGAAATTATAATTTTTTTAAAAAATAAATACCAAGGAATTATTTACATTAAACAAGCTCCTATATCTTACTGAAAAGTTTCCTTTTGTAAAATGTACTAAGATATTTGCACTTTAACTAGCCCAAAATGCTTGGTAAGATTGTGTTCTTCGACTGATTCTGACTGATTTTACTGAATCTCCATACTGTATAATGGATTCTCTCACCTGTCATCCAATATGCAGGCAATAGAGAACAGTTTGAATTAAGTTCAAAGTTGTAGCTAAAGTTCATAAATAATGGTGTGATATTCTTATTCATTATACATTTGCTCTTCTGATTTGAAGCTTACATGTCAAACATGAAGTCAGGGAGACAACACACTGTTGGCAAAAAATTGAAAACACAGAATTTAGCTTTTCATGCATAGTTTCCCCAGCAGACCCACTCTGTTCCTGTTTCTTCTTCTGCACCTCACTGCTCCTTGTTGTTGTGATGGGGTTTTTTTTAACGTGTGGCTTTGCTTGATGTGATCTCACCATTCGCTGCGCATTTCATCATGGCCGTGATTTCATTGTTCATTCCCATGTCTTGTTTTGTTGTTGATGGTTTGATCGTAAGTATGTCTGTGCATGAGCACAGCACCGTTCACACGTATCAGAAACCCTGGTAAAGATGTGTAAAAAAAAACAACCTTGAAATTAGATCACCTTTTATTGCTGTCGCATAATCTTACACTAAAATGTTCAGAAAAAAAAGGCTTAGCTTTGAATTCAGCAAGTATTTGGTAGGAAGAAGCCATTTATGTTACACAATAGCTTTTGTTGTTAATTACTTGCTCCACCATCGCTTTTGTAAAACCCTCTTTGCTAATAGAACTTTTTGATTTTGTATCTGATGAACTTCTGAGTTGAGTTTTGATCATAAATTTTGGGTCATCATCCTGGTAACTGAATCAATGATGAATCAATGATGATGCCTTCATTTTGCTAATGGTGGATAAAGAACGTAACTTCTCAGGAAAATTATTAATCTGCTGTCATTAGTGGCTACGCTAGCTAGCCTTAGCATCTGTGAACCAGCTGCAGCAAAGCAGAGAGTAAGAGGAAAAGTGTATAAGCATTGCATATGTGGGAGTGATTGACAATCCTAAGATCCTCTTCTTGGCTGTGATTGGTTCTTTTTGACCAATCCGTGTATTTCTGCAGAAGCCAGCGAAGCTCCATTTTTTTTCTTTTAATTTTATCTCTTATATTGTGCTGTCACATGACAGCTTTAGCTAAATGTAAAAAAATAAAACATATTGTTTAATAAGAGTTACATACATTAAATGTTTTCTTATCTTTCCCATTTTGTGTATGCGTGAAAACAAAATGGCCTTTATGTTCAGTTTTATGTTTACACCTCAGAACAACAGGAATTGGTTTCAACACATCCTGGACACTTTGATCAGCTTAAAAATTAAAGCTAAAATTAGATTTTATGTGGATTATTGTGACTGATGTTAAACTGATATAAGGAGAAAATGAACTGGAACACTAACAAAATGTGATTTTATTTTAAGGCTATTGCACATCTTTAGCAGCCTGGGTCAAAATACGTATGGAGGGATCTGCGCATTAATATGAAGTTATATTGGAGTGTAAAGTCACCATTTAGTTGCTCCATGTTAGTCAGATACTGTGATGATAATTTCACATGCAGTGATGAAATTCGGGGTTTACTTCCTGTCTGAGTTTCCAACTTGTCTACACCTTTTTTATATATATATATCCCCTGCCTCTCTCTGTCTTGCTTTAAAACAAACAAAACATTTCCTTCCTTCTTCCTCATCTCCATCCCTACTCTTTTGTTTTGTTGTTCTTTTCTACATCTGCCAGGTTTTTGCGCTGCTCGAAAGAGTCACAACACTGACGAGTGTGAGTCCGTTTAGCGGCGACGAGCCACAAGTTCCTTCAGCCCGAAACCCACGTAGCCGCGAAAAACAAACCCCGAGTGCTTTTAAACACCCTGCCTTATTATGTAGTTGCTGTTCTGTGCTTAGCTGAGCCGAAGCCACCTGAAACACAGCTCCCCTCTCCCTCTTCACCATTACAGAAGTGATTCTTTCTCATCAGGCATGTCGAGACGCGTTAGCGGAGTGATTTTTTTAAGTGGGACCGGGAGATGTCCACGCTCATTACCGAACAGCTCCGGTCAATGAGCGCGGACACGGAAAGAGCAGATTGCTTTCTTTGGAAAGAAAATGAAAAAAGCGTAGGAGGATAAGTCCTCAAAGGCATCACTTCTGTTAATGAAAATGCTCCCTGTATTGAAAGAAAACCATTTATGCGACTGGTCATGAAGGCAACGCCTGGTGCTCGTCTCATTCGGCGTAAAGAAGCATCCGAATTGGATTCATTTTCTTTTCTTTCTTTCTTTTACTTCTCTCGTAAAATACATCAGAGTATTAAGGCCACACTAGGAAAATGAAAAATATAAAAGTACGAGAATAAAGCCGTAATACTACGCGAGTAATGTCATAGTATCGCGAGAATAGATCTGTTATGTCTTTATTCTCATATTTTTTTGGACTATTTTATAGTCATTTTATTATGACTTATCATAATTGTATTTTTAATTTTTCTTATTGTGTCCATAATACTCAGTCGTAGTAAAAGCAGTGGCGGCCTCACAAATTTTGACAGGGGCGGCCAAACCAAACTTTTAATTTGATAAATGTATCTGTTGTCTTATTGAGAAAAAAATGGCTCTATAACATGATTCTCTAGAGGAAGGGGGCCAGCATTTCTCTAAAGAGGGCCATGGCCCCCCCAACCCTTCCCTCGGGGGCCCCACTGTGTAAAAGCAGATCAGCAGTAGCAATGGACGGCTTCATTTGGCTGCATCACGCCCAGGCAGAGGCATTCATGGCCATGCTACTCTGCCCACGTCTGTGCTTTTTGCTGAGGGTTGTTTCTTTTTTCTTTGTTTTTGCTTCCCTCCACTGTGGCTGAAATAAAAACTCACGGGGCTCCGTTTCTGTCCATCAGGTGCCTGAATGGACCAAATGCAGCAGCCGGGAGAAGAGGAAGGAGAAGAAAGTGGAGAAGCCGTTCTACTCCGACTCGGAGGGCGAGTCCGGCCCGACCGAGTCTGCAGATAGCGGTAACGTTTAGCCTCGGTGTGCCGACAAGACGCATTTTATCAAAACGGATGTCTGCCACCATGGGAGTCATGGTGGATCTGCTGTGATTCAAGGACATTAGTGAACACAGACAGGTCAAAGGTTAGAAAACAATATCCCTAGCTGTTAACGTCTCGCTGTCCAAGACAAACAGATGAAACCAGACGTTTACATACACAGAATAAAAATACACTTAATTCTTTTTTTCCTCCCTGTTTGAAGTTAAATCAGACCAAACCTCTCTGGTTTTAGGTCAGTTAAACTGACCAAAAGTATTTCTGTTTGCTAAACAGAAATAAACAGAAATTTCTATTATTGTTATGCCAAAGAGACGAGAGGATTTGTCAAATACTTATTTATTAATGTCTTCAAAATCACAATAGAGTTCAGGAAACATAAACACTTCATTGAGGCGTGTTTTTTTGATGTCATAATTGAAATATTGGATTTTTACATAACTTAGTGTAAGAGAAGTTAACGCCTCTTTTTAAAGAAATTATGGATTTAATCTAATATTTTATTCATTTTGCTAGAGAAACCAATACGTTTGTATTGTTTCTCTGAAAACATAACCAAACTGATTATCAAAGTTTTGCATAAGCTATGAAGATAAATGGATAACAACATTACACATCTGATTAGTTTGAGCTAATCAGTTGATACCATGATACTGCTGCCACCACTGCTTTCTTTTGGACTGAAAAATTTTTAAGCAACTCAACTTCAACTTTTTCGATTCAGACTTAAAGTTTGTTTGTTTTCTTCATCTGGGCCTTAGACTAAATGTTAGAGACACAAAGTGACTCATTACAATTGATGCTCCAAGCTTGAAAAAAGTAACTAAAAAATGAGTATTCCACACCTGCAAAACAGTTTTGATGAAATACTTTCCCCTCTGACTAAACCTTATTTTCCTGTCCAGAGTCGGACTCTGCCAGCGGCTCGGAGAGCGGCAGCGAGGGGAGCGGCTCGGCCTCAGAGAGCGAAGAGAGCGGCGAGGTCTCCGTGTCCGAGGAGGAGGAAGAGGAGGAAAAGAAAACAAAGAAGAGGGAATTAAAGAAGGCGGTGCAAGAAAGCGAAAGGTGACCAACACAGTTTGAAGGGTTTATAATCTTGTTGTTTTCCAGAGGATTTTAGTGATCGGTGTTAAAGCCTCAGCTCGCCCGGTGTCGCCTCCCTTCAGGTAAAACCGGATCAGTGTCTGTCTTGTTCATTTAATCACCATCTCCTTTCTGTTGTCAGTGAGCAGAGCAGCGAAGAGGAAAACAGGAAACACGAAAGGAAGATGAAACAGCGGAAGAGCGACTCGGAGTCGGAGTCTGACGAGGAAGAGGAGAGCGAGTCTGAGAGCAGCCAGTCAGAGTCTGACGACTCCGAGTCTGAGGCAGAAGTCAGAAAGAAAAAGAAGGTACGCCGAGCAGACTGAGGCAGAGACACAGTGTTTTAGAAAAATATTCATAACCCTGGAGGGATTTTTCATATTTTGTACTCTTACAGAAATATAAGAAGAGAGTCTCTGTCTCTGCTTTTTGTCCTTCATGATAGAGATAAAGTAGCTTTGAATTTTAATCTCATAATCATTACTTTTTATAATCAGGATTCAGCTTTTTTTGGGGGGGGATTTTAATATCAGAATTCTGTCTTTTTCAACAGAATTTTATTCTCAGAATTAAGAATCAAATCTCCACATTAGGACATTAATTTGGAGATTCAACTGAATGAATTTGAAACTCAGAATTCAGAGAAAAACTTCTTTCAAAATTAAGTGTGAATTTTATTTATGTATGTTTATTATTTTCAGTGACTCTAATCCTCTTCCATGATTCATATAAATTGTCGGATGCTCATGACATTTGCACTTGATCTTCCTCCAGCCTGCTGAATCTAAACCTTCTAAACCTGTCAAGAAAGAAACCAAGATAGAGAAGAAGGAAATGTCTCTTTTGGACCTCGATGATTGTGAGTTGGGTTTTTTTCCATGTTTTTGCAGAGAAAGCAGATGTTTTATATAAACACAGGCTGGTCTTCTGCTTATCAAACAATAGACCAGATCATCTGATTTCTTTCTCGTAAATAAAAGTTCAGCGTCTCTGAATGTTGACTTCCATCTATTCCTCCCAGTTGAACCAGCTCCCTCACCTCAAGTCACACCGGTCAACAACTTGCTCTCTAACAGCCTGGTGACCGACCTGGAGGGCCTTTCCCTGTCCGAAGCCGTCCTGTCGCCAGCGGTAAGCAGAAACGCTTCCGCCTTCCTGCCTTTAAAGTTGCGGCGTGGAACAGAGACGGCGTGCGAGACATCAGATATGTTTCCGCAGACCATCGCCCCCTCCAGCGCGCTGAAGAGCTACGAGCTGCTGCACCGCATCACGGGCGAGGGTCTGTCGGTGGAGTACTGCTTCAGCCGGCAGCCGTTCAGCCCCGACGCCAACATGGTGGCGGTGCAGATGCAGTTCACCAACAGCTCCACGTCCGACACCAAGAGCCTCCACATGGAGGACGTGAAGCTCCAGTCGGGGATGAGGGTGAAGGAGTTCCCGGAGATAGGTACCCCGGCAGCAGCCGACGTCGCTCGTGTGTTTAGGTGTTTTCTTGACTTTTAATCAACGTCATTTACACCTTTGCGTGTCGATAGAGTCGCTGCCGGCCGGCGAGACGACCACGGCGGTTATGGGCATTGATTTCTGCGACTCGACACAGGCTGCAAACTTCCAGCTGTGGTGAGCTGATGTCTCTGTTCGCTCAGTTTTACGTCCTTACACTCAACTTTAAAACACAACTAGAGCATCTGTAGCAAAACGGTCAGTTTTTCTAATAGTTATTCTTGACATTTACAAGACGAGCATTTCTTAAAGCAATTCTTACAAAACGCTGTGCTGCAAGAAGCCAGTTTCTTTCTCACATTCCTTAGTTCATCTCTCTAAATTAAATATCAGTGTCTGTAGCACATCTGTGACATGAATCTAGTCATGTCATCATAACAGTGTATTCTGGTGGGACACACACCAGAGTACGTGTTGTAAACTATGACTGAAGTTTTGATGATCAGCATTTTGTACGATTGTAAGAGATCAACAGCAAGAGACAGGACAAGATTAACATTTATGCTTTTACTGTAATTTGGTAGACAGATCATTTCTGTGATTCAGACAGGAAAGGACGGCCCTTCAGAGCACAAAAACTAAAGTAGAATTGGGAACATAAGACAGTCTCCATGACCCTGTGCTGTCTCAAGAGTTAGACCCTGCGAGCTTTTAACCCGGTGTGCGAATTCATGTCTCTGCGCAACTTGAAGCTCCGTTGCCGCATTGAAAGAAAAAAAAATAATGTAGTACCACTTCTGTGCCTGAATCTATTTTCTTTGTGAAATAAAACCAATGCTGATCAAAGATCAATAAATCTGTCGCTGTCGTTTTGCAGCACGCACACCAGGAAATTCTTTGTGTCCATCCAGCCGCCCGTCGGAGAGCTGATGAGGCCGGTCTTCCTCACAGAGAACGAGTTCAAAAAGGAGCAAGGTGAGTGTTCCTTTAAAGTGCAGCAATATGTTACTCTGCCATTGATGCCGAGACGTATCACTAGGCTTTTTATCTCATTATTACTGCTAAACATCATACACCTCAACCTGTCAGTGAGACTAGCCTCTGAAGTTGCCTGCAGTCTCTCTCTCGTGTGTTTGAATCTAAATGTTAATGAGCAATTTCTCATTTTTTACAAATAAACTTGAAATAATAAACAAAAACGTTAATGGCGGTTGTAAAACAATAAAAGGAGCATTTCTGTCATTGACTGACATGCAGTGTGGACAAAACACTAATCTATGCTGGGTCTCCCTCAGGGCATTATATTGACCCACCAGGCTAAACTTTGTTTGTTCATTTATTTTTGTACATCAGCAACAGTGACAGCTACATTTATATACAATAAGACGTTCTATCTATTTAAAAGATATAATAGTATTTGATTATGCATACAAAACCTACACAAAGACTAGTTGTATTTAGTGCACTGCCATGTTTTCTGTCTATTTTATAAAAATATTTTAACACAAAAACACAACTGGTGAACCTCTCTACCCACAGGCTTAGCTAGTTTTCTAGGGGAAACCAAACTGTATGGGATGATATGAACAAACTGATTGGCAGCTCTGGTGGGGCGGCCAATCACATTTCAAGAGTGGCCGGTGCCTTGCCCCTGTGGCCACGCCCCCTGGCCGAGCCCACAAAGCATAATGTCACCTTCCTTAAAAAATGGCCTAAGTCATTTTTTGCCAAAAGTGATTTTGGCTAAAAAAAAATCACCTCCATTTTTTTACCTAAGGGAAAAAAACACTTTGGTGAAAAACATCTTAGGCTTTTATTTGAGGAAGGTGATGATCTAAAATGGTTTCAGTTAGAAACAGAAACTGCTTTAAAGGTGAAATGACTCTTGACGTGTGGCTGCAGCCTGAACCACTGCAGTAAACGTGCAGTAAACATGTAACAAACGTGTAGTAAACGTGTCCTCCTCTTCATACGACCCTCATAGAGAAGCCTTTTCAGACAGCGGGTAAGTTGTCTTTGATAGGTCTGTTGTTCCCAGCCATCTGTGTGCCCGCCTGCTGTACAGCAAACCTCAGAACCCCCACTTTCCCACCGTCATCCCCTCTTCCCTGAGACGTGACCCTTGACCCCTTCCTGCCTTGGTAGTCACACAGCAGCTGCATCTCCAGGTCTGGAGCTGCTGACCTGCTGATCACAGGAATGACTGGAAATGCTCATCCACTGATCATGATTCAGTTTTGTTTGAGCACAAAGCGAATGACAAAAACTACTTTGAAACCACGAGTAACCACTGATCTAAGCTGTCTTGTTGTTGTTGTTTTTGTTTGTCTGAACTGTTTCTTTCCAGAGAAACTGATTTGTTGAGCGTCGATTTAGTTTTTGCTCAGTAATGGCTTTTTACTTACGTGTTTGTAGTTTACATTTGAGAAGCAGTTTGTGAATATATTGGGAGCTGAGAGGCCTACCATCAATCCCCTTCTGTCTTCAGTGGGAAGCATCACTGAATTCCAGTTTGCACAGTATGTTTGTTATTCCTGGTTTACTGGATACTACTAAAATCCTAATATACGGCGGGATTTAAAGGTAGTCATGCAGAAACCACCACCTTGCTGGGCTGTGAATACAGTATGTGTGCTGTATGTAATACTGTATGTCCAAACATGGCAGACATCTAGAACTTTTTACATGTATATTTATAGATAATCTGGTCGTATATTATTTCAGTGCCTTTTTTTTTCAATGGTGAGATGTTAGAAATTACTAAGCCTGTCACAATAAGCAATAAATCGATTAATGAGCGCAATAATTTTAACAGACATTAAAGACAAGCTGACTTTTAATATTGTGGAAGAAACACTGTAAACATTTGATAAATGTAGAAAGTAGTTAGCTTGTGCTACCTGCCACTTTTACCTGTTTCCCTGCCTAAGCCGAATGCGTTTTTTTTAATGCAGTTTTGTTTATAAAATTTTAGTTGCTGTTGTTTCAGATGTTTATTTGGTTCCATTGTTTGTTTGTTTTTTATCTTTGAGGTGGTGCATGCTCATTATTATGCCAGTATTATTTTAGTGAAAAATGGTCTCAAGATGGCAGTGTTATTCTGGGCCAATTTATAGTCCAGCATCATTTCTTATGGTTACAGGCCTAGAAACGACTAAAGCACCAGCTGTTCTTTCTTTTGCCTCTGCTTTGCTGACACTCTTCCAGGTCAGCTGATGGGAATGAATGAGATCACAGAGAAGCTAACTCTAGATGCCAAGTGTCGGAACGAGCACGCCATCGTCCAGAGAGTGACCACCGCCGCCAACCTCAGCCGTGTCCCCTGTGGCTCAGACAAAGAGTGCAGGTAGGAGGATCAGCGCCTCGCTCTGCAGTAATCGTTCAAATGAAATGCCTAACCAGCTTTCAAATCCCAGAATATAGTCAACAGTGATAGCATCTTCATTCAGACCGCAGAATATTCAGTATATAATAACAGTAATGACAGTTGGAGTGTGGAGGCTCCTACACTCCAACTTAATAAGGCTTCAAACTTCAATAGTGTTCAGTACTGTAAAGCAGACATGACTTCAGATTAGGAGAGTTGAATTTCCAGTGACCAAATATTTTGAAAAGAAATCTGTGGCAAATGATATTCAGTTGGCTGCATTCTCCACTTCTGCCATTAGGAGTCACTACATCCTTTAATTCATTTTACATTCTCTAGTAAAACTGGAAAAATGTCTTCAAGCAAGCCATACTAGCCGATTTGAATACACTTTATGATTCTCCCTCTGTTTATTACCTCTACAGCTCAGTAAGCACAGATATCCATTTTAATCTAAAAAATATGCAGTTGTATTGAAAAGGTTTGATTCAGAAAAAAACCAGGTTCAATATCATTATGGTACTGTTTATTTTCATACTTGAAATCTATAAAGAAAGCAAAACATACAGACTATGACCATCAATACATGTTCTTAATGAACACTCTGGACCGATAAGGACAAGAAAGTTCAATTAAAGTGTGTTTTTAGAGAGCTAGTAGACCAGCACTCTATCCCACTTTTAAAAACCTCAGTGGCAGCTAATCTGTAATTAGCCACAGTAGCAGCTGTAATAAAAAAATGACAGAACATTATAGGAATTGTTACTGCAGTGGTAACTGGTGTGCATTTACACTCCATTTTATGCTAACAACTGTTGCTACAACGCTGTCTGCTTGCTAGCTAAGCTGTTTTTGTTGAGCTGATGGTAAATCTAGCCTTTTCACTTTTCAGAAACTTCTTCACCTTTAAAGCATACTGTCTTCTGTGAATGGATATCGTTCACTCCCTCCTTTCCCATTGTTTCCTCTAAGAAGGAACACATCTGTTTGTTAATGTTTCCATCATCACTCCTTTTTATTTTTTCATCAAATTGATTTCTGTGGAAATCGCTCTCTGGTTGTCCCCAAAGACATGTACTCGGTGTGAACTCAGAAAATCAATATGGTTGATAATGGAAATACTAATTGGTTTGGAAAACAAGTGAAATGACCTGATTGTGAATCATTTATGTCAGTGTTGTCTCGATTTGAAGGGGTTCAAAGCCTCACACAGGGCTATGGGTTGCATTCCCAGTTAGGATCCTACGCTTTCATTTTTACATTTGAGAAAGATCAGTGTGGTTTTTGCCTCCAGCTTGAGAATTCATCTCATTTTTGAATCTGAATCTACATCCTGGTAACCGACGTCCATTTCACTCTCGTTCTGTGTTTTCAACTTTACTTCTGCTCTTTTTCTTTTTGCTGCTTTGACTTCAGTCCTCCTGTTCCTCCTCCTGAACATCCTGTCCACAGGTTTGCAGGCAGAACGGTGACCAGCGGCAGCTTGGTGCTGGTCACCGTGGCGACCAAAGAAGAGGGTGCCGCCCAGCTGACGATCAACTGTGAGAAGATGGTGATCGGCACCATGCTGGTTAAGGACATCCTCCTGGCCCTGACGCAGTGACGATAAACAGACACCCGGCTCGACTTGTGCCCCCTCACTCCAGCCACCTCGTGAATTTTGTTTAGGACTGGTCACCGCTCCATCTCCTGTGTTCTCCAGCAAGCCACGTTGGAGAGAAAGCTTCCAGAATGTGAAAAGCTTCTTTTTAAAAAAATAAATCCTGTACGCTGCATCTGAAGAGTGATAAAGAAGACATCTACAGAAAAATGGAATCAAATTGTAGCATAATCGTCTTCTAGCTGCTCAGTTACCCTAAATACCACTTACTGGTTTCCAGGATGAGTATTGAAGCAAAATGGACGTTAATGTTTGGAGGATATCTGCTGTGCTTGTACTCATTGTCCACATTAAAAATTTTGTTTCAGGTGGAAATAAAAAAAAAGAAAGCTTCCAAAACCGAAGATTTTAAACTTTGTTTGTAGTGTAACCATGTGAAACTGGACATCCAGAGATAAGTGGAAATGATGATTTTAGATGCCCAGCTCGCATAGGTCCGGTTCTGATTTCAGTTCTGGAAACTACAACAGTGACGCAGTTTTTGTTGCTTTTTTCCCCCTCTTTTGTCCTGACTTTGTTTCCATTAAGCCTCAGTTTTAAGCTGTTGAAGTTAGTGACTCAGAGGAAACGCTAAACATGTTCAGTCTTTAACCTGGGACTGCTTTAGCCGTGCTCAGGACATTTTTTATAATTTTAATTTCGTTCATGTTGACATTATCTATTGTGGCTACATACCGTAGCTGTCACAGTGGTTTGCATTGGAATCCAAGTGATGGTGGAGAGTCATAAAGGTTTACAAAAAGAGAAGATAAATAATTAGCTGGAGTGGTTTAGCTAGGCTATGGAGATCCAAACAAAAATACATCGGAACTAAATAACTTTTATCTGTTTGGGAAAAAAAAAGAAAAACATGTCATATTAGTATAAAATCAGAACACTGTATACTTCTAAGACTAAGTTTTTATTGAGTATAACCATTTCAATTGGATTTTTGAAAAGTAACAAAAATCAGCTATATCAACATATTTTATGAGCATTGAGGACTCAACTTGAAAAAATAAACACAAATCTGGATCATTCTGTTTTGTCTCAAGAAATATTAATCATTTCCAACAAGCAGTAAAACAAAGCATGTAAACAGGATTCTTTAAATACATTAATTGAACAAGTTAACCTAGAGTGCTGAGCAGATGAGAAGCTTATGAGCAGGTACTTTTAAAAAGAAAGTGATTTGACTTGAAAGAGCTGTATTACTACTGCAGTGCAATGAGTGTGTTTGCTTTGAGGGTGTACTTTTGTGTTTAATATTGTCATTTAGGAAGGAGATTACTTTAAAATAAAATGTCACCAACTGGATTTCAAATCTGTTTGAAAAAAATACGTTGTTTTTTTTTTTTCCAAACATATTGCTTTTTTTTAGTTGCTTGGCTGAGCAAACAACCAAAAGATATTTACCAGTAAAGTAGCACTTGCATTGAATTTTTTTTTTCACTGAAAATTTGAATTGTACTTTCAGTGTCTTTCACAGCTCATTTCTTTCACAGTAATAACTTAGCAAAAGCTAATAAGCAGTTAGCTTAGTCTAGGTTCTATTTTCTAAAATTAGCACAGTAGAAACACACATTAAACTGGGTGAGCTTTAGTTATAATGAGAGTTTAATTATCTCCAAACAAACTCAAGGTAACACTTGTTTTTCTGGCATATTAGTAGCTGACAAGTTAGCTGGCTAATAAGTTTCAGCTGAGCGGTGCAAACCTTATCTTTCAGCAAAAATAACAACAAGAAATATTTTAAAGATATGTCAAATTTGTTACTTAATCAAAAATACTACAGTCAATCAATGTTCATGTCAAAGTAGCATTTTGTTCAAAACTCCGTGTGGGTTTATGGTTTAAGGGAAACATTTTGAAAAAACATTTTTTTTAAAGAAATGTTTGTCTAATTCATATTCAAGTCAAAGTTCATGCAGCTTATTTTTGTGAAACTTAAGAGGTCCAGTAAAATTTTTTATTTTTCTATTTTCCCCCCATCATTTGATGTATGGATTTATTTTTGCCCTTGGAAACAAAGTCTGGAGCAGAGGCAATATATGATTGCCTCTGAGAGAGAGTATATATTCACAAACATTTTGTTTTGGTTGCCATTAATCCTAAAACTTCCTGTTTATAGCGGCACAAACACAACGAGGAATACAGAGATAGTGAAATATTCCTTATCCCCAACGAAAAGGAGGCGGCGGGTTTCACAGGAAACAGCGAATTCACACCTGGTCATTCCTTTCATCTCCAGTGGCTTTTACATAGACGAACTATGGTTTATCATGCCCTGTGTGTGGTTGTGAATTGTAATCTTGAGGTATTGCAAGTTTATTTATTGTACAAATAAAAGATTAAAGCGTGCGCGTCTTGTCTCTTGTACGGTGTATGATACTGTACTCTGGAAATGTGTTTGCAAGTTTTGTGTGATAGAAGAAAAAAAAAAACACAATTCAGCAGCAGCGCGAGCTATAGGAAGAGGACGTCAGGCCGCTTAGCTAACAATTAGATTATTGGCTCAGCAAATCACAAAACCCACAGGAGACTCGGGACAGTCGGTACACTTAAGGACCCAGATATAAAAACACAGCAGTGACTCCTGACGGGTACAGCAGTCACTGCTGCGTCCCATTTACCTCGAAACTGGTAATGACCCTTTACATGTGACGTCACTATGGGTAACCAGGGAGACTGCCGCACCGTCATGTAGCCTAGCGTGTATGAAAATAGGCTGTTGGCATCTGGTCGTTTTTAATGCTGCTGACATAAATCATGTGTGAATTCAGGCAAAGTCGGTAATTTGATCGACACTTCAGGAGGGAGGAGGTACGAGCTGGTTTCTAGGCTCGATATTTCTAACTTTTGTAAATACTACCAAATCAGCCCCATACAGGTGTGTTACGTTCACAGGTATATTACACAGTCCAGTCACATTAATGTGACCACCACGTACTTTCCACTTCAGAGTTAAATAACCAATCACAGAAGGCAGGTGGCAGCACAGTGCAGTTGAGCGTATATAAAGGGTGTGTGTGGGCTTCGGAAAACATTTCAATCGTTGGCGTAATGCAGAAACGAAGCGATTTATCCGACGTCCAAAAGGGCATGATCATTGGCTTTCGGGCCAAGGGTGGAAGCATTTCCGAAACGGCTGAGTTTGTGAACTGTTCGCGTGCCGCCGTGGTAAAAGTGTACCGTGCATGGCAAAATGGGACTGTCCAAAATCAACGACGTGGCAAATGTGGTGCACCACGGGCCATAGATGACAGAGGCGAACGACGGTTGCGGAGATGCGTTCGGGCAGATAGACGGGCTACCGTTGAGCAACTGACCACTAAAATGAACCAAGGGGCTACCACAAGTGTCTCCCAAACCACTATTCAGCGAACATTGCTGCGTCTGGGCCTCCGAAGCAGACGCCTGGTTCGTGCACCTATGCTGACTGGTGTTCATCGACGACGAAGGCTAGAATTTGCACGCCAGTACAGCAGCTGGACGTCCACTGAGTGGCGACAGGTAGCGTTTTCAGATGAATCGCGTTTTATGCTCCATCGGACAGATGGACGTTGGCGTATAAGGCGTGAAACCTCTGAAAGGAACCACCCTGCAACCATTGCAGGAACGGTCCAAGCTGGAGGCGGGAGCATTATGGTCTGGGGAATGTTTTCCTGGCATTCTCTGGGTTCACTGATTATTGTGGAAGGCACGATGGATCAATACAAGTACGCATCTGTCCTTGCGGACCATGTCCACCCCTACATGCGCATTGTTTTTCCTCAGGATGATGGCATCTTCCAGCAGGACAATGCGAGGTGCCATACAGCTGCCAGTGTACGTGCGTGGTTCGAAGAGCACCAGGATGAGTTTACCGTCCTCCCTGGCCAGCAAACTCACCTGACTTAAACCCAATCGAGCATCTGTGGGACCATCTCGATCGAGTTGTTCGCGCCATGGATCCTCAACCGCGTAATCTAGCGCAGCTGGCCACGGCATTAGAGTCGGCATGGCTCAACATCCCAGAGAAGACCTTCAGGGACCTAAGTGACTCTCTTCCTGCACGTCTCGTAGCAGTTCGCTCTGCGAAAGGTGGTTATTCTGGCTTTTGACAGATGGTCACATTAATGTGACTGGACTGTGTATATTTCGAACAAGTAGAAGCCATGAATAAACTGGCAAAAACAACTTTAGAAAACCATTTCAGTCGCTCTGTTCAATTCATGGCGCCTAAAACGATTAAGTGATGTAGCTTTATAGAATCAATAGGTGCTGCCATTGATGTTTTACAAAAAAAAAAAAAAAAAAGAGTATCAGACTCAAACTTTCAGTCAATGTACCTTTATTTTTAGGAAGTAGCAAATGATTGTCATTGGAGAACATTGAAAGCTGGCAGAAACGCTGCGTCACAGTGGCAACTGTTGTTGGGACTGACTTCTTCCAGCACATCTAGTTTAATAAGTCAAACAAAATGTTTATTAATTAAATCAGTATTTCAATCATCTCTAATCAAATTATATATACATCTTTTTTTTAAAAAAAAAAAAAAAAAGAACAATTGTGAAGATGAATAATGGTTCTGATACTATCAAATCAAACTGACATTAACTCAATGATCATCCATTTATATTTAGTGTATTTCTGTTCATTCAATGGCACCATTTTGTTCAACAAAAGACACTTAGTGAATTCAACTGCATAGATATAAATATATACACAGATTTATAAAAGAGCACTTTAAAAATCTTCTACAAGCAACAGGATTGTTTTGGTTACTTCAGTGAACATTAATCTTGTAAATTAGCACGGCTCTGACATTTAATAACAACCAGCTTATGTGACATGTAACCTTGAGTTCATGTTATATTTAAAGAACGCTGTAGTAAAACATCAATGTGGAATATTCTCCTAAAAACACAAAAACGACACGTAAACCTATGATTCTTTACAATGTTTGAGTGACAAAAACAAACATATATGTAATCCCTGAATTGTTTTCAAAATCTGGTGTTTGTATATGAAATTATGCACAAATTTCAGCTTCATCGGGTCACCAACTGGAGACCAGCCAGTTGGCAACTCAAAAATCTGATTTTTATTTCTGATCAGCTAACAGTTACAGCAGCTCTCCCTGGTGTGAGAGTTATTCCCATGTGAAGAAGAATAAAAGCTATTTTCAGCACCGGCACAATAAATTCAAATAAAGTAGGAAGCTGTTTTTAAAAAAATTGGTTTCTTTGGCTCCTCTAGATTGAGAGAGGGAAGAGAGCGAAACTTTTAGGAGATAACAGGAAGGGTGAGAGGAGAATACCACCATTACCATCCTGTTGAGTTTTAATTAGTACAGAATGATTTTCAGGGTTGTAAAATATGAATATGTTGTTTGTCCCTGAGGTTTCTTGGTTCTAAGCAGACTTCTAGAGTTTTCTTGTATTCTCTCCATCCTTCTCTCTCTTTCTCCTTTATACTTATCTCTGTCTTTTCCTTTTCACTCTTTGCCCCCCCCCCATATCTCTGTGTCCTTTGCATTTGAAATAAACTCAAAGCAATTTAGAATAAACTTTTTCATATCTTCATCAGTTGTAAAGCCGTAAAGCTTCACATGCAAAAGGAAATCTGCTGAGCTTCACCTTGATATTAATAACATTAGCCTCGTTGTATATTGTGTTTCTCAATTTGTAGCGTTTTAAACTGTTTCAGCAATTGAAGCGTGACTATTCTTTTACAATGACCCTTTTTATGACCTAGTTTGAGTTCTGACAAAGCTCTGATCGGTGGATCTCTACTCTCAGGAGCCCACCACATATCACGTAGTTTGTCTTGCTTTTGAGTCTTAATTTAAAAGGCACAGAGAATTGTCTGAAGGCAACAGAAACACCAGATTTGTTTGGATCTGGAGAGCTTTAAGAGCTTTAAGAACTTTGTTTGGGTTTCTAAAAACCAAAGTCAGCGATCAGGTGAGCTCCGTCTGCCTGGTCTGTGGGAGCAGAAGAGCCACCAGGCCTCCTGCCAGCAGCAGGGCCGACACCAGCAGGATGGGAACGGTGCAGCTGGAGTCCACCAGCTTCCCAAAGACCATGTTCCCCATGATGGCCGCCACTCGGCCCACTCCGGTGAAAAAACCCAGGGCCGAGGATCTGGGGAGGGAGGAGGAGGAAGAGGAGAAGTGTTGGCTGAAACCACATGAAAAACATCGGCTGCAGTCGGTGCAGTCTGACGTTTCTGAGCCAGGTTACCGTAGCTGGGTCGGGTAGAGCTCGGTTCCCACCACATCCAGAGCGTTCCAGGCGATCACAGAGACTCCGCTGAAGATGCAGGACAGACCCAGACTCTGGGCTTTGGTCTGGACCACGTAGATGAGGAAGACACTCAGGCTGGACACAATCAGGCTGCAGGCTGAGCGGCGGACCAAACAGGGAGAGGTTAGGCTTCACCAACTCAAAATTAAGACTTTTTAAGATCACTATGGCCTGTATGACGACGGAAATGTGCTAAAGAAAGGAAAGCTATTGAGGAAGAAAAGGTTGTTGCTCTTGGATTAATGCTAGTAGCAGAAACAACCGTTTTCTGTGCTGAACTATCTTGCCCAGAATGCATTTGACTTTGTACGGGTTGTCAAGGCAACCGGAAACAAATTTACACTTAGCTATGATAGCTGCAAAAAAGCCAGCTAAATCATGTGATCATAAAATATACAAGATTAAATAACCCTGCCACAGCAACATTTAAAACCTTTGAGTAACGTATTTAAAGGACTTAATTTTAGACACATGAAATTAATACTTTTTAAGGATGTGCAGACATCCGGTTGCTAGGATGTCAGATGCTTCAGAGCGAGAGACTTAAGCAAAAAGCAAAGCAAACAGTTTAAGAGCAAACTGTTAAAGCGGGCCGACAGGATTTCCTTATAAAGACGCAAACAGTCTGATAAAAACCAAACTCACACAGCAGAGTCTTTCCGCCGGTGCTGTCCATGATGAGGATGGTGAAGATGTTGCCTGGCAGGTTTGATGCAGCGATGATGAAGCCCTCCATGTAGACTGTGAAGAAGAGGAGGCGCGCGTGAGAAGATCAGAAAGGAAAGAGGAGAATCCGACTTCCTGGGATTTTATCAGCAAAACAGCAGCTGCTACATCCGCTTTTTAAAACCACGTTTGTGCTAAATTCTATTTCTCAGCTCTCTCCAGCTGCCTTAGGCGACTTTACAGTTTTAAAGTTAAATTTTCCTGACTTAACAAAAATATGTCTAACGTATTTGTGTTGTTCATGCTATGCCTGTTGGATTTGGTCAATCCGAACAAACGCTCCAGACAGACCCTTTTTTCTTGTGTGTGATATTTTTTAGAATTGTTGCATGATTTGTTGGAAATCTGGAGTAGTTGAAATTAAGAACAAACAAAAGACAAAAAAAAACAACCCCAGCTCATTCTCAGTAATTAAAAACCTGAAAAAACCTAAATGGAGTTAATAGTTGTTCAGAATAAATATTGGAGACAAACTGCTCAACGGACTAAAATTAGGTTTTCTGCCTAATTAAGGAGTAATGTTTCTAAAATTTCTAAATCTGTTCTTTTCCCCACACATCAGCGAACAAGACTTCTTAGATAACCAGAGTAGTTTTGGAAAATATTCCCCTCTGTCTCCATTTCATCTAGAAGAGCAAAAAAAAGAGAGAGTGAAAAAAAGAGAAATGATTTGATCTAACCGAACATCTCTCTACAGACCCCACACATGCTGGACACAAAGCATTTAGACTTTTACCTTCAGGTCGCCATTTTTTATTCTACAAAAACCAGCGTGGTCTGCTACTCTGCTGTAAAGCAGAATAAGCAGATTTGAGTCTCCAGGTAAAGTCAAATTCCTGCTTTAACAGCCCACCTGCTGTCTTGACCGGGTAACAGCTTTGGTTGTTGAGTGCAGACGGCACAGAGACGTTGGCGCAGGGAGAGCCGCCGCTGCTCTCAACTCGAGCGAAAAGCTCTGGGAACCACATCCACAGCCCATAATACCTACACAAAACAAGACATGGTGGAAGTGAGGTAGGTCAAACAGCCTGGAGTCAGCCATTGTTAATAATCTCACTTTGGTGTGATCAACGTAGCATCTTTTAGCTTAGCATTAGTCATTATTTGGCTGCAGAAGATAAAAAAAAAAAACTTTCAGGCTTTATCTCTTGGTTTGGTTTGTAGTAATGCAGTGCCCAGCTGCAGATTCAGTGAATCAGCAGAGAATGTTGTTCCCATGTGTGTTTTATTCACACTGGAGATGCATAAAAACCCCATGAACAAAGCTCAGGACAGAGCGGGGCTTTCAAACCCTCAAACTCAAATTTAAGACTTTTAAAGACCATTGTATTGTATTGTATTGTATTGTGACAGAAATGTACAAAAGGAAATCACATATTAAATTTACACTCACCCATAAAAGACAGAAAAAAGCTGATTAGCAACAGCGTATTAGCAGATAATTAGAAGTAGCCTCAACCACCTTGAGTCACAAAACGAGCGACTCAAACTTCTCAAAGTTTCTACATAAAACATACAAGATTTAATTTTGCCACTGCAAAATTTAAGACTTTTAATAGATGTATTTAAGGCCAACTTACATGTTTAAACAAATTTAATACATTTTAAGGCCTTAATTTTACATACATGAATCTGAGACCTCTTCATTATGCGCAGACACCCTGGCAGAGAGAAGACCTGAACTCACCCAAACGAGATGCAGTAGAAGATGATGAGCAGGACAATGCTGCGGGCTTTGACAGAGCCACTGAACATCTGTTTAATGGGAAGCAAGCCCTGCGAGTTCGATGAATATAATAAAATTAGTAACAGACAAAGTGAACAAAATATTATAAATAATCCATGTGTCACAAATTAGGACTTCATTGTAAAGATGGTAAATGAAATTTTGAAAACAAATTAATCTTGTTTTGAGCCCCTTCTATTCTGATGCCCAGTAATTAAACATTACCTGTTTTAAAACACTCATGAGATGTTTTCTTTTTGTATCGCCAGATCCGACCTCTCCGATTTCCACTCCTGGCTTGGAGGTTGTACGCAAAGCAAATTCCTACAAAAAGAGAGAGAAAGTTGGCTTGCAGAGATAAGCTAAGCTACAAAGCTAGTGCTGCGTACCGGAAAGGCCTTTTCTGTTCCCTTCATGTTCATCTCAAACATCAGCCTGAAGACTCGGATCGCCTCTTCTGCCCGACCCGCCTGGAAAACAAACCCAGGAATGAGAGTCAAAGGCCTCTTCTGAAAGAAAAGCATCGGCGAACGTTTGTCTGCCCTCCTGGTTACCTCCATGAGGAACTTTGGACTCTCTGGCATGAGCAACTTGAAGAGGATGGCAGAGGAGGTGCTGGGAACCGAGCACAGCACCACAAACAGCCTCCAGCTCTGGAAGTCTAACGTTCCCAGAGAGAAACGGGCCCAGGTTCTGGGAATCACCAACCAGGCCAGACCTACAAAAAACAATACCTCACTCTTATTCCACTATATGTCCATTAAAGTACTTTTTTAGCCCTTTCTGATCGAAAGCAGCCATCTTTAATACTTTTATATCTTTTTTTTTCCTGTTGAATCAATTTTTTTAAAATTGTTTTTTCGCCCCTGTCCAGTTTGGTGTTCCCACCTGCAGCCAGGATGTTTCCTGCCATCCAAAAGGTGGCCAGAGCGCTGATCATGGTCCCTCTCTTCAGCCGGGGCATGAACTCTGAGAAGTAGGAAAAGATGACAGGGATGGATCCACCCACCCTACGGAGCAAAACATAAGATAATACAAAAATAAAAAAATATTTCAGTAATTCCATTTAAAAAGTGAAACTTGTATATTATATTCATACATTACATACAAACTCATATATTTCAAATGTTTATTTTGTTTAATTTTGATGATTACAAATGACAACAAATGAAAATCTCAAATTCAGCATATCAGAAAATTAGAATCTTGTGAAAAGGTTCAAAATTGATGGCACCTGGTACCACACGCTAATCAGCTAATGAACTCAAACCACCTGCAAAGGCCTTTAAATGGTCTTTCAGTCTAGTTCTATAGGCTACACAATCATGGGGAAGACTGCTGACTTGACAGTTGTCCAAAAGACGACCATCGACACCTTGCACAAGGAGGGCAAGAGACAAAAGGTCATCGCTAAAGAGGCTGGCTGTTCACAGAGCTCTGTGTCCAAGCACATTAATAGAGAGGCGAAGGGAAGGAAAAGATGTGGTCGAAAAAAGTGTACAAGCAAGAGAGATAACCGCACCCTGGAGAGGATTGTAAAACAAAACCCATTCAAAAATGTGGGGGAGATTCACAAAGAGTGGACTGCAGCTGGAGTGAGTGCTTCAAGAACCACCACACACAGACGTATGAAAGACATGGGTTTCTGCTGTCGCATTCCTTGTGTCAAGCCACTCTTGAACCACAGACAGCGTCAGAAGCGTCTTGCCTGGGCTAAAGAGAAACAGGACTGGACTGCTGGTGAGTGGTCCAAAGTCATGTTCTCTGTTGAAAGTAAATTTTGCATTTCCTTTGGAAATCAAGGTCCCAGAGTCTGGAGGAAAAGAAGAGAGGCACTTCATCCACGTTGCTTGAAGTCCAGTGTAAAGTTTCCACAGTCAGTGATGGTTTGGGATGCCATGTCATCTGCTGGTGTTGGTCCATTGCGTTTTCTGAGGTCCAGGGTCAACGCAGCCACATACCAGGAAGTTTTAGAGCACTTCATGCTTCCTGCTGCTGACCAACTTTTTGGAGATGCAGATTTCATTTTCCAACAGGACTTGGCACCTGCACACAGTGCCAAAGCTACCAGTACCTGGTTGAAGGACCATAGTATCCCTGTTCTTAATTGGCCAGCAAACTCTCCTGACCTTAACCCCATAGAAAATCTATGGGGTATTGTGAAGAAGAAGATGCAATACGCCAGACCCAACAATTCAGAAGAGCTAAAAGCCACTATTAGAGCAACCTGGGCTATCATAAAACCTGAGCAGTGCCACAGACTGATCGACTCCATGCCACACGGCATTGCTGCAGTAATACAGGCCAAAGGAGCCCCAACTAAATACTGAGTGCTGTACATGCTCATACTTTTCATGTTAATACTTTTCATTTGGCCAACATTTCTATAAATCCTTTGTTTTTATTGGTCTTCAGTGATATTCTAATTTTCTGATATGCTGAATTTGAGATTTTAATATGTTGTCATTTGTAATCATCAAAATTAAACGAAATAAACATTTAAAATATATGAGTTTGTATGTAATGTATGAATATAATATACAAGTTTCACTTTTTAAATGGAATTACTGAAAAAAATCTACTTTTTCATTATATTCTAATTTTATGACCAGCACCTTTATATCTGGCTGGGGAAAACAATTTGAAAATGGCAGAATTGCACTCCAGAACAGCAGGGGGCACTATTTCATCTTAGCTGTTATTTCACGTTTTTGTCTTTTGACATCTACATTATATTAGCTTGATGTGTGGGGAATGTTTAGTGGATCCATCTTATTTGATGCCTGTCTGATCTGAATTAGTAAGGATTTAAAAATTATTAAAAATGACAATCGTGAGACCAAGGCAAGCATAAGAAGTAGCGCCCCCTGATGTTCTGGAGTGCCATTGTGTTATTTCCAAATATTGGTATGACGCCTGGCTCGATCCCTTTCTGTTCCCTGCAACCAGGTCTGATCTGTCTCAAAATTTCTTCATAAAGTCCAAGAGATGCAACAAGACATAGCACAAATCCAACAGTTTTCCAATCAGTGAACATGTCACAGGTCACCACTCTTCGGTGTGGCAGATGTTACTGAGAGAAGACCCAAAGGGTGCTATTTTTCATATCAGCGAGGCGCTTAAAAGAAGGCCAAAGGAAGAAAAAATGAAGCTTCTTAAACATTTTTAATTATCGTCTTAAAAAAT
This sequence comes from Poecilia picta, assembly GCA_033032245.1. NCBI lineage: Eukaryota > Metazoa > Chordata > Actinopteri > Cyprinodontiformes > Poeciliidae > Poecilia > Poecilia picta. The sequence continues at coordinate 6,724,246 of CM065358.1, forward strand.
GGATCTGCTTAAAACGTTTTAGGCGTTTGAACTGTGACAAACAGACCAGGCTTTATTCACGTCTCAAGTGAATCTGTGCTCACCCGATGCCGCTGATGAACCGCAGCAGCAGGAAGAGCCAGAACCACGGAGCCGCACTGGCCAGCCCTCCGAACAGCCCATTTACAGTCAGTGACACCACCAACACCTTACGGCGCCCCTCTGGTCAGCCAGGTATCCCCACATGTAGCCACCAACCATCATTCCTACGAATATAAAAACATTACAGTGGCACAGTTAAAAATCAACTACTGTGTGTTGCTGCCAATTTCGAACTTCAGTTCCTTTTTTTTCAGCAAATTTGATTTATTTAAACATTTAAAAGAAACTAGTGAAAACTGGTTGCCCCTCTTCTTTTTTCATGATTGTTTTAAGACAAATCTAATAACATACGGTGGCAAACTTCCATGCTATTATGTTGATAGCAGAGCTAATTTTTCATTTAGCACTTTTGCTAACTTGGAAACATTTAGCACACTTAGCTTCCGCTAAATTATTTTTTCCGTATGAATTCTAAAACACTAATTTACTCAGTTGTTTTACAAATTTTCAGGTGAATAAAGTTTGACATCTCTGTTTAGGTTTTGGTTATTGACTGAAGTGGGTGAAGACAGCAGATAAAATTTGAATTGGAGTAAACATGTTAGCATTAGCTTCCGCTAAATACAGCATTGGTGTCGTGGTTTAGTGTTTGTGATTAGCGCTTTAAGGTTAGCGCAACTGACTCATAAGTTATCAGTGACCACCAGTGGATATGGTATATTTCCCTGAAATGAAACAAATACAAATAAATAAAATATGAGTTACAGTAAGTCGTGTTACTGTAACTCTCAGAAGCAATATTGCTAAAAACCACAGAAGTAACTCCAGAGATAATATAATTACGTAAAATATGATGATCCATGCTCAAACTTTCACTCCTGCCTAAAGAATGCCAAAGATTTCTTAAATTTAGATTTGAGACTTTCTGCTTTCTGTGAGCTACTTTGGAAGGTTTTGAAATCAAGCTGGTGGTTTTTCTCAGACATTGTAGCTGTGAGGACGTTTTACCGACTTAAAATGTTCTTTGAATCTTGTGCGAGGAACACGCTTTCTGCTCCATAATTGAATGTCCTACACAATCCATCTATGATAAATTTTCAGATCATCCTGCACAGCAGAAAGTTAATTATTGTCCTTTTCTCCTTTACTGTATTTTAACATTTAGAAAAGGGTTGAACTTTATGAAATTTAACAGTGAATATGATGTAACTGTTGATCTGTGTGTACGTTTATTAAAGATTCATTTGTTGTATTGGAAGAGGGGATTTTATTTGGGTACTTTTTTTTTTTACTGATTTTTCAATAAAAGTGGAAAATGTAGTTTTGTTTCCTCGGGAAAATGGGAATCTGGTACAAAACTTAAACAAATGTCCAAACGTTCCCACTGCGGGCAGCAGCTGGAAGTTAATGAAGAACAACGTTCAAACAAGAACAGAGTTTTGCACCATCTGTTGCACAATTCAAACAATAAATGAGTTAACAGTGAAAAAGCCCCTGCTGAGTTCAGAAACGATCTTCGGTCTGTTTGTTCAGTGAGCTCTTCATCCGGCGCTCATCAAAACAAAGCAATGCCCGAAGCAACCGTTCGGACTGTTAAGCAATCAGACGATTGTTGGATTTATTCGATGCTTCACCGAGGAAAATGCTGGCGGTGAGCAGGCCCATGTCGGAGGAGCTCAGCGAAAGATCGCAGCGCGCCGTCGGCAGCAGGAAAGACACGCAGAGGATCTCCACGGCATCGCTGGCGTTGGCCCAGCCACACACGGCCAGCAGGAGCCAATGGAACAAACCGAAACCTGAGAGCAAAACCAGAGCAAACAAGGAACAAACACAGAGAGACATTAACCAATAAAGCCTCATCCAGCAGCCATAAAAGTCTTTACTGGTTCAAGATGCACACAGTCAGCAAACATGTCTGTGTTGCACAAATAAGGGATCAGATCCGAGCACAAGCACTCACTCAAGTTTAACAAATGTCTCTCGCGTCCAATAATACGCTAGATGAATATAGAGTTACATTAATGCAGCGTTTATTTTGACTCTATATGACATTTCAAAAAAAATGTTTTGGTGTTTGCTTATTATGAACACAGATATATGTCGATTTTTTTGGAGGTGTAGAGGCACACTTTCATTTAAAATATATATATATATATATATATATATATATATATATATATATATATATATAGACACCACTGAAAATGATCCGTATCTTTATTTTTACTTTTTATAGGTATAGGTTTGAAAGAAATAAACATTGTTTTTTTAATTCTATGAACTGCTGACAACATGTCTCCGAACTTCCAAGCAAAACTTTAGTATTTTTTTTTTTTGGAGAAAATGGTCAAATTAACGACAAAGATGTAGTAATTTCAGACCGCAAATAATAATGAAAAGAAAACATCAATGGGGTTCGGTGCAGTGGGGTCTTCATTTTTTCCCCCCAGAGCTAGATATTTGAAAAATAAAGCCAGTGAAGCAATGTAGTGAAAGCTGTAACTCTCCACTTGTGAAAGTAAAACAGTTGTGATTCTTCTTGGCACTCAGACAAGACAACAGTTCAGAGTGTCGCAGAGACAGGATGAGTAGAGAGAGAAAGAAAAATGACCTGTTTCTTCGACCGCCTCCTCATAAGTGAGTCTTTTTGTTGCGCTGCCTCCAGATTCGTCTGAGATGACAGAGGACCTTCTGTCGAAAATCACCTCACCTATAAATCAACAAAGCATCAATTTTTCCTACTTTTTCATTGATGTGTGGAAAATAAAACCTACAAATGGTCAGACTGAAGGATCTAACTGACTGTTTAGATTTTTATTTTCAGGTAAGGATGTCAGCGTGTTAATTTCACACACATTTACAAGAAAGAAAAACGCTTTTTTTAATTCCCTTTTGTTATATGTTTATATTTAAAATGTCTTAATTAACAGCAAATAAAGATGATTCTGAAAATAAACACCTTGTGAAATACTTCAGTTTGTATTATTATTTGTATTAAAAATTATACATGCATTTTTTTATAATATCAAAAAACTCGACTAACAAAAAAAAATACTATACACCTTTCCAGTGTATTTATTATTAAGCATTTACAACAATAAAATAATCTTTACATGTGTGAAACATAAACCTGTGCCAAAACAGGCACAATATCAATCCTACAATCACTGGTAAGGGAATCACAATTAGATATTGTTGGCCACAAAAAGAAAAAAGAAATTAATATCAGACTATTGTGGTTTGCATTTAAAATGTCTGATATAAGCACTTTGCCCCAGCAGGGCCTGCATCCTGCACACAGACTCATTGGTTAGTAACAAATGGGTCAGTTGTTCCCTGTTTGGTTAATATCACATGATGAAGCTTTTGCTAACTATTCCAAATTATGTAATAAAAGCATATGATTCTTGCTGATACAGCATCGGGTCAATATCTGTACCCGGCCAAGCTACAATATTACCTCGGTATCAAGTTGTATCGAACATGTATTTTGATTATGAACAGCTCGTATATAAAAACATGAACTTACAAGTTAAAAACAAGTTCCTCCAATCCACTGGTCGCCTCTTACAGAACTTTCTAGAATCTCATTCAGTAGACATCGTCTAAGAATAGCAATGGAGACTAATACTTGTTTGTTTGTTTGTTTCTATAAAGCTGTGATTGTCCCTCTTCTCCTCCCCTTGTTAAAGTTTGATGAAGAGATGGAGCCTCTGGTTGGCTTTTACCTTCATCAGAGTCCAGCTCGGTTGGATCCAGATGATTTTTGTCGAGAAGCGGCATTCGCGCCTCCTTATCTCCACCATTATTGTTTCGGGACATTCTGCCCTCCGACAGCCTGTGGTCTCCGTGGCAACTAGGTGGATTAATTAACTTTAGCTGCAGCTGTGTGTGGGTCCCATGACATCTGAGCCTAGCGGCTTGGCTAACGCTGAAGCTAACCTGCCAGAGCAGAAGAAGAAGAAGAAGGAGGAGGAGGAGGAGGACCAGGAAGTAAAAGGCAGCGGCGGTTTACACGTCCTGAGCGCCGCGTCTCTGCTCCTCCCGCTCGGTGTGGCTAAGCGACAGACTGCGGGCTGAAGTAAGAAGCACAGCCGGGGAGTGTGACGGTGCTGTGGCCTCGGTGCTAAGCGGCTAACTCTCGGGCGACACGCAAACAAGTAAGCGCTTCGTTGGACGTAGAGGAGGTAGCGTTACCTCCACTTCGGGCTTAAAAAAAAAGCAAAAAGAAGAGAGACAGCGAGCGAAGATGGCGACCAGCTCAGAGCGCAGTCCTCCTCCGTTCCCGGATTCCGAGGACCAAGATGCTCTGGACTCCGAGGAAGTCAGAGGCCGAGACAGCGACGAGGACGACGGGGGAGAACTTTTCTTGAGCGCGGTATGTTTCCTTGGAGCTGACGCTCGTTGCGATAAGGTTAGCTGATATCAACAGGGAGGTAACCAGGGGGAGCTAACAGGGGGAGAAGCTTTCAGGAGAAGTTTTAGTCGATGCTGACCAACATTTATCTACTCAGTCCTTCTGGACACATTAAAGTTGACACGCATCAGTCTCTGCTGATATTAAACTCGTAGCTGTCGCGGTAATTTAAGTTTTAATGCTCGGTGCTGGAGCTCAGCCTTCAGACAGCTTGTAGTTGCATGAAGTTAAAAAGGGCGACTTCTTCCTAAGAGTTGCATGTTATCCGTGATTTGAACAGCGTGCTAACTCGCGCTAAACTTCCTGTGTGGTTATTGATATGTGGCTTTTGTTAAGTTGAAAGTATTCACAGCTACTTCCACTGTCCAAAGTGAACTTGGAGCAAACTTGACTCTCGGTTGTGCGGTTTTACCCGAGCGTGGCTAAAGTTGGCAGCCTGAACACGCTGCGCTTCTCTGTCTGATGTTTTTCACAGACTTTTATTTGCATATTTGTAGATGAAATTCAGTTTGCAGGGTAGAATTGTAAAACTGGCTCAGCTTCCTCCTGTCATGTGAGGGACCATCGCGGTCACATGGTCAGAACCCGGATGTTTTCAGTCAAAGTTCAGAGGAGAAACTGGAAAGTTGCTGCCAGTGATTTCCTCTCTCTCTCTCTCTCTCTCTCTCTCTCTCTCTCTCTCCTCCCAGAGTTTGACTCATCGTTGCAGGGAGGACATCAGTCAGCATTTTTGGATGTTTCAGTTAGCAGAAATCCTGTTTGTACACGGAGTCAATCTATCCTAGGCTAGGCAGGCATGAGATGGAAACATCTTGTGGTTGAACAATTTAATCAGCGTTGCTTAAGAGGAGAATTATTTGCAACTACACCCAGTTTTCCAGGAGCACTGACTGTGGTTTCTTTCTCTTTTTTTTTATTTATTTCCTGTCAGCAGCTTCCCAAACTGTTTAACATGTCGCTAAAAACCGAACATCGATTGCACGTGTTTATAGTTTAATAAAAGTATTGGGGGGGGGGACTCGATTAAAAGTTTTAATCGAGTTAATTGCAGAGTCTGTAAGTACTCCAAATTAATCGCATTTTAATCAAAAACCATGTATTGACAGAAATAAACTTGCAATTCAAAACCCCGTTTTGCTGCAGAATAAATAAACAGAATAAATAATTTACAGAATAAAAAACACGTGAACTCAACAAAAATATTTGTTTTACAAGGTTTCACATAACTTGCTAAGCCCCGTGGTTGGGGCATTCATCCAGCGGCCCATTGTGTTTTTGAGTAAAAAATGTTTTAAAGTTGACAGAAAATGTGGAAATATCACTTGATAATTATGTGTTATTGGAAGATTAATATCTGAATACCAATTATAAAGTCTTAAAAATGCAAACATTAAAAAACCTTAAATCAATAAGTATCTCTGATCATTCATGGAGTATCTTTAGAAATGTGGACTGTATTTGTTTGGACGTCTCTCCTTGTCCAACACTTTAGCATTGAGATGCTATTTTAGGCTAGAATACCTTCACTGATAGGCTAACTCCTTTAGCACAACTTGAACACTGCATTAGTATTTTCCAAAGTCGAATAAGAAAGTTTTTGAAGCTGAAATTAATCTCTAGCGGGACAAGAGAAGTAAACGGCTGGATTTTGCGAATGTCGCGTGAATGAATACAAAGGTTCTGCCCAAAACCTTTGTATATAAAATTTTTAAAAAAGTTAACATTCACAAAGTTGCTCTGGAGTTTTGTGATAGTTGTTTCTTAACCCAACCCCTTAATATTCATTAGGTTAAAAACTTAAAACAGAGTGGTTTAATGGTCTATTTTACTGTAGCCACAAACATTTGTATGTTTTATTGGGATGAGTCATCACATCGTAGAACCAACTTTCACTGCTCATTTTTCTTTGCAAAGCATCTCAGGCTGAGATTGGATAAATATCAGTTTACAAGCCTTGCTACAGCTTCCAATGTAGATTTATTGTCTGAACTTTGACTGAAAAAATGTGTTTTGCGATTGTGTTCAGACACTTTTATGCTGATGCTGCTAAGTAAATTCCAGTAAAACTAACGGCCTTCAAAAGTCACCAAATTCATCATCGGAGTCCAACACATCCTCAGTATGAACACGCCTGATCTGTAGAGACGCAACAGTTCAGACATTAAGTTGTGGAGTAATTTAAAGGATAGTTATGAAATATTATCTCAACTTCAAACCTGAAGTGAAGCCTTTTAAGCTAGGGTTTTCTCCTAGCTTTTTTTGTTTTGTTTTGTTTTCTGTGAAAAGATTGAAATTGGGTCATTCAGACTTGCAAGAAAAAATCGGGTTTAGGCAAACAAATTCTGATTGTCGCATTTGTCCACTCCAAGAACTTGGCTTTAGCGTAGCATTACTTCAACATAATTGTACGCAAGTAAAAAGTATCCGTCCAGGAAATCACTCATGTAGGACTAAATCGGTATTGGTTAAAAAATGAAGTCTACTGAAGATACTGTGAAAATAACACCTGATTTAACATTTAAATCTGATGTAACCAGACAGGCAAATATGTAAAGTTATGTAATCAATTTCTTAAAATGCAGTCATTTTTTGCCAAAAGTGAAATTTGACTTGGGCCAAATTTCACTTTCGATCTGCAAATGTAGGTATTTTAAAGCAAACAATAATAATAATAACTTCTTAAAACCTAAATCAGATTTTGTTTTTCAGCATAGAAGCATCCATTAGGTAGTGTATATATGTGAGAACAAGGTAAAGTAGACCCAGTAACAATATCTACTGTTTACTGTAGCTTCACTTGACCTCCAAATGCTTCAGCAAATGGAAAGTAATATTAGAGCAACACACCTTGTGTTTAAACAAGACGTACATATAAACTGTGTGCTCGTCATTTTTGCTAAAATAAAGCTCATTCTTATGTCAGTGAAGTTACTCAGTGTTGAGAAAAGCCAGAGCTTTAAGTCGAGGAGCTCCATGTTATGTAGATTTAGTGTCCCAGTAAAAGTAATGATGAAAATGTGCATATTGCACTTTAAAAGATAAAAGTTCAATGCATAATTTTTTCCTTTCCACAATTGCGCTCCACTTTGTGCTGTTCTATCACATTAAAAATACATACTTATGCAGAGAATAAATGATTAAAGCATGACGGGTGGAATGTGCTGGATATTGCTTTTTTTTATTTTAATTGATTTTTAGAGTAAATCATGAAGAAATAATAATAATGCCTAGGACTGGGTCATATGGCTTTTAAAAAATCTGATATTTTTCAGACTAGATTTGATTTCTGATTTAATTGTTTTTGCTTTTTTTTCTTCTTAAAATAAATAACAAATGGCAGCAAATATTTTCAAAAAGTGGCTTTTATTTCAATAATCTCTTCTGTGAGTTGTACAACACAGCATCAGGGCCAGATTACGAGAAATTTTGTTTTCTCTTTTATTTTAACAAAATAAAGACACAATTTTACAAGAAAAAGTCTTAAAATGACCAAAAAAGGTCATTTTTTAGTGAAAAAAAAGATTTGATAATCATGAGGATGTGATGTGACCAGGATGTCCATTTTTCTTTGTAATTGAAACAATCATGTGAACATTGTGTCTAAGTCCTGCTACTGATGGTAATTTGTTGCTGATGTGTGGAAAGATTGTGTTGTATTTTTCCACTCAGCTGATGTAGCCTTAGTGTTGCGGCTACATCAGTGTTAGCCGTAAAACTGATGTATAACATCACAGCATGCTCAGGACTTTTTTTTTTAAAACATGTCTTTTTTTTATTATCTTTTTGTGCAGGAGTTCAGGTAGTATTATTACTCTATTGTCATAACTAAATAATAAAAGATCAGCCATTGTGATGCTTCATAGTAGAGTTGATCTAGATTCAACATCCAAATAAATAAAAGGCGTAAAACACACACTTTAAACAAGATGGCGGCCCTCGTCGTGCCGGCGTCACTCTGACGTATGGAAACCCAATAACTGGAGGAAAAAAAATCCAGACTTTCCAAAACTGATGACTTTATAAACTTGATTAATGGATAACAATGCCTCTTCTTTGTTTCCAGACCAATACGCCCATGGCCAAAAAGGAGAGCCCATCAGCACCTGCCGGTCCACTCGTTGACCTCCTGAATGACCCTTTGATTGAGCCCCTCAGCAGCTCGACGAACAAACCCTCCTCTGAGCTTTTCCAGGACCTGACAAACGACTCAGCCGTCACAGCGGGGAAGCCTTCGGACGAGGCCCCGGATGAGTTTGTTGACATTCTGGGAAGTGAAGCTGCAGCACAAAGAGAGGAAGTGGATGTTACAGTGGAAGCAACGCATAAGGGTGAAACAAGCCGTGGCGCAACAGATTTACTCGCCGATGGAGAAACGAGAAGTGGCGCTGAACAGGAAGCGGCTTCTGCTGCTCCAGTCATGGACCTCGGCGGCTCGCGGCAGCCACCTGCCAGTGCAAAGGTCACCGACCCACTGGAGGACCTCCTGAGCGATCCGCCGGCCACGGCCGCCTCTGACGCCCTCAAACCCGGCAGCGCGGTGGTCGACCTCTTCGACGACGAGGGGAGCGACATTTTCACCGGAGCCCCATCTAGCAAACCCACCAAGCAGCCTCAGAAGAGCCTCTTCGGCGAAGCGGACGAGGACCTGTTCGGCGAGCCGCTGGGCGCCGTCTCAAAGAAAGCCGCTGGTAAGGAGCAGAAGGAGAAATCCGCCCCGGCTTCAGCTGGAGAACCCGCTCACATCTTCACTGATGAGGTGGTCGGCACAGTGCCAAACGCCAGACCGCTCAGCTCCAAAACCAACGGAATATCTCCCGAAGAGGACTCTGATATATTTGCAGGTGGGCAGAGTTTTTTTTTTTTTTTTAATTTTGCCTGGTAAATGTGTAGAGATCAAACTTCAGCCTCCTTTTTTTTTGTCTGCCTTCTCTCTTCGTGTGACAGAAGCAACTGTGGAGCTTTCCCTGGACAGTCCGAGGACGAGAGAAGGAAAGAGGCGACGACTAAACCGCCTGCTTCTGCCTCCACCTCCGTCTCAGCCGCCGCCAGCCTCGCCAAGCCACAGTCGGCCGCCGTAGAAGAGGTACACACAACCCTTATTTACTTAAACTCCTACAGATCTTCTGAATGGACGACAAATCCATTTGGACTCTCTTCTTGGCTCTACTTGCTGTTGGGGGAAGAAGCAGCTGGGACAAGGTTTCAGTGTTTTTGTCTATAATTTTTCAGCTGGAAGAAGAGGAGGAAGAGGAACTTGAAGATAAGTTTGACATCTATGTCTCTGTTAAAGACCCTGAGAAAATAGGTGAGAAGCATTTGTTTCTTTCAACAAAGCTCGACAAATCCTCTGATTTAGCAGACAGTTTGATTTTTCTCGTTTTCTTCTAGGGGACGGCATGAACGCCTACATGGCTTATAAAGTATCAACACAGGTATGAAATGAGCTGTGGTGGACACCACTAGCTAACAAGTTAGCCGCACTAACCCTAAAGCAATAATCATAAATATTAGTCCTGCTAATGCTAAAGCGCTACGACAATATGGTATTTAGTGAAAGCTAAACCATGTTGTCAATACGTCGCCCTCTTCTGGTTCAAATTTGTTATTGCACACCCATCTCAACAGTAAGAAAGTGATGCATACAGTTGTTGAGCTTTGCTAACTCTTGTTAATTTTGCCTTATTCACCACAGCAGGGTTTTGATCAGAAAGCACGCAGGACATCAGGAGATTTTAAACTGTTTAACTGTTGCATTCTGGGTAGAGATTAAACATTTTGTGAGAGGAAACGGCTTCTGCATAGACGGTGCTCACCCTTCAAAATAAGAGTGTGAATATGAACATAACTACTTGAACAATTCTTAAGAGTCGATAATTAATGTTGAACTTTATTCAGCTGAAACTTAAGTAAATTAGTGCTTTAGAAATTATGTGGAAAAATTCATTTTGGGTAAGATTAAGTGCTCCAAATGTTTTCAAAGTTAGCTAAAAGGCTAACTCAAAACATTAGCTCACCCGATTAACACAAGTGTGGTCGTCAGTGAAAACATGAACCAAAAGCCTGTGAATTTGATGTGAAATGTTCTTTTTAAATCTAAGGAGATTATGCAAGTACAAGAGAAACACGGATTTCTACATATTTTTTTTGTGTTTCTTTCTCCAGACCTCTCTGCCGATGTTCCGCAGCAAAACGTTTACTGTGAGGCGACGCTTCAGCGACTTCCTCGGGCTCTACCAGAAGCTCTCTGAAAAACACGGGCCGAATGGATTGATCGTTCCTCCACCGCCAGAAAAAAACCTCCTAGGTAGCGTTGACTCTATCGATATTGATCTACGGTTCAGAGATGATTTTATTGGCATTTGATGCGACTGACCAGCAGCGTAGTGCGTACTTGTGAAGTGAGCACAAATCGATACGATCACAATTTTACAAAAACACCAATTCCAATGAAAATGGGATCGGTTTTGCATTCAGTTGCAAATGTGTAGAATGGATTAAAAATGTTCAGATTTCTCTGGTTTTCGGCTGGGTTTGGTCACGTCGACATGCTGTGGCTGTAATTGTGGGATGGAGGTGTAAATACTTGTTTTCTGGCGCAGGAATGACAAAGATGAAGGTGGGAAAGGAAGATTCGTCATCAGCAGACTTTCTTGAGAGGAGAAGAGGAGCTTTGGAAAGGTATGACAGTTTGACTGCATGGACGGATGTTAATATTTTATCAGGACTTTTTGTTTTGTTTTTTCTTTTGAATTTGCAAAGCACAAAGTTGAGTTTTCTGGTTTCCACAGGTATCTCCAGAGAGTAGTGACTCACCCAATGCTGCTGCAGGATCCTGATGTCAGAGAGTTTCTGGAGAAAGAGGAAGTAAGCAGCATCTTTAGTTTTTTTTCCAATCTGGTTCCTCTCTTTTTTTTTTTTTTTGGTTAATATTGAAAGATCAGGACAGAGATTTGTTTTCCTCCCTTTTTAGCTCAGAATATTCTCTTTATCCGTCTCGGGCTTTGATGAAGTTGTGACTTGTTTTCTCAGCTGCCCAGAGCCGTCAGCACCCAGGCGCTGAGCGGCGCCGGCTTCCTTAAGATGCTCACCAAGGCAACAGACGCCGTCAGTAAAATGACCATCAAGATGAACGAGTCTGATGTGGTGAGTTTGAGTTGCAAACATTCACTTCTGATCCAGACCCGTTTTGTTTTCCTCTCCTCCTTTAATGCTTCTGTGAGCAAATCCCATCAGGTTCACTTTAAGGTACAAACTGAGGAGTCATGAACAAAATGAAGAGTCAACAGTTGTTAAATAGTTGGATATTCATGTTTTAACCTCAAATGTTTAAAACAAAAGCAGGTAAAGATAAAACTTTATTTTTTCTTCTCAATATTTGAACATGATGCTGTTTAAAGACGGGATTCATTTTCTTCGCTGATGCTAATCTTCAGCTTCGGCCAATAAGCTGTTTTTAAAGGAGTGAGTGTGTATCAAACACCACATGGTGACATTTATGTTTCGAACGGAAACAAGATGGAAATGAACATCAGACGTTGTTAATATTGGTACGGATTCACTTGCGGGACTGATACCGATATTTTTTAAAAATGTGATACCGACGTTTATGCTGACGTATTGAGTTATAAGATCTTATATAAAAGTTCATAATCAAGAATAATACGGACAACCGTGAACATCCTCTTAATAAAACTCTTTTGTCTGAGGCTTCTTCAGATTAGTTGTAATAAAGACTGCTACAGGAGATCCTTCCTGCCTACAACCATCCCTACCTACTAGGGATGTGCCGATCAGGGGTTTTTTTTTTGCCGATACTGATCACATAGTTATGATTTATTTATTTTTTATCATAAACACTACCGTTGCATTATGTGAAAAAAGGAACCATGAATTCACCTTAATTTAGACAAAAACTTGTTTTTAATAACTTTTTTTCAAGAAGAAAACTAAACAAAACAGGCATTGTGCAAATTGAACTGCTATCAATAATACTATCTTTAACAGACTGATAACATATGAGGCTCTGAAGAGGCTAAATAATGCAAAGAGCCAAAATAAAACCTCAACATTGACAAAAAATTCAAGTATAAAACTTAACATTCAAAGGAAAATACAGGATCCATTGCGAAAACAATCCAGAGTTACTGAATGAAAACTTCATGTTAGCATGGCGGCTAGCTGATTACTGCTAGTTCTGATTGGCTGTTTCTGACTGAGAGGAATAACAGGGAGGAGATCAATTATTTTTTAAAGATTATCTGTCTCATGTTAGGACAGAGAAAGTTTTAATACGTATGTAAAATGTATTTTTTTAAGTTAGATGCTGCAGCTTTAAACAGGTTCGGTGTGAGAATCACTACCAGGTGGAGCAGAAGCGGCTCCGTGTCAAATATTACTAAATATTAAATATTATTACCTGTAGCGGAGCAGCGGTTCAACAGAGAACCAGCGTCTTACATCGCAGCTCCAAGACTTGAATCATTTTACAGGTTATTAGTTTATCTTTCTAACCGTCATGCTAATCCGGGTGAGTGTTTGTAGCTGTGCTGCTTTACCTGCTGTCTGATCCTCCATGTCTTTTTACTGCACTGAGCCTCGATGTAGCCAAACTCCGTCAAGTATGTCATTGTTTTTATGTCTATTAGCTTTGTGGTGTTTATGCATTTTGACCTGCTTCAATTTTCCTCCGCAACACGCAAACGTCCTCATTCACTCAGTGAGTTATAGTTACACATCGCTTAGCATTTGTTGCTGCGCGTTTGCGCAATTTGAAGGAAAGACGAGACCAGCTGGACAGACAGACAGGCTGGGAAATGAGATGCAGGTGATCGGTATCGGTAACAGAGCCAATGATCGCCGATCCTGATCATCACCGATTTCACGGAAATCGGCCGATTATGATCGGTTACCGATCAATCGGCACACCTCTGCTACCTACAGTAACTCTTTGAAAAATCCTGAATTAATGTGATTCACAGCAACATTTAAAATACCTTAGGGGTCAAAAAAGTATTTTTGAATTGGGGAAAAGTGTGAAAACCCATTGGTGTCTTTTTCTTTCCCTGTAGTGGTTTGAGGAGAAGCTGCAGGAGGTTGAGTCTGCAGATCAGCAGTTCAGGAAGCTCCACGCTCTGGTTGAGTCGCTCGTCGTTCACAGAAAAGGTAAAGTTTTATTTAGTTGTTTTTCAAGTCTCTGATTCCAGAGTGTAACCGTAACGCGGTCGTGTGGTTTCCCGCCTCCAGAGCTGTCCTTGAACACGGCGAGCTTCGCCAAGAGCGCGGCCATGCTGGGTAGCGCCGAGGACAACACGGCGCTGTCCCGTGCCCTGTCACAACTGGCCGAGGTGGAGGACAAGATGGAGCAGCTCCACCAGGACCAGGCCGCCAACGACACCTTCAGCTTCGCTGAGATGATCGCGGACTTCATCCGCCTGCTGGGAGCGGTCAGGGTACGCCAGGAAACCAATCACGGTACGAAACGCTGCTGAGAGGCGACTGTGACTCTGATGGCATCTGCCGCCTCGCAGGGCACCTTCGACCAGCGGATGAAGGCGTGGCAGCGCTGGCAGGATGCGCAGGCCATGCTGCAGAAGAAGAGGGAGATGGAGGCCAAGCTGCTGTGGGCCAACAAGCCGGACAAGCTGCAGCTGGCCAAGGAGGAGATCGCCGAGGTAACGCCCACTGGACACTAACACTAAAAAATGTTCCAGAAATTAAATCTAATTAATCTAATTGGATGGATTCATCACCCAGCCATACATCCTGGTTATCATTTTGAATTTGTTGAGTATTACTGTGTATCGGACTCAATTTGTTGTCGTGTTTCCTCAGTGGGAGGCCAAAGTGACTCAGTATGAGAGAGACTTTGAGAGAGTTTCTGCTACTGTGCGCAAAGAAGTCGTCCGCTTCGAGGTCTGACTCGTCTCTTTCCAAACTCTCCAACCCGATCGGTTAAACACGAATAATCTTTTATATTTTTTATCACTAACAGAAAGAAAAGACCAAGAATTTCAAGAGACAGATAATCGTGTACCTGGAGTCCCTGCTTCAGTCCCAGCAGCAGGTGAGTCTGTTGCTCATGATTTCTGAATTCAGTTTGGACTCAATAATTAATTTTATTAAGAATAGTTCAAATACTTTTTTTCTTCTAATGGGGAAAAAAATTACACCTATAGCTTAAAATACATTTGTAAACTACTGCTAATATTTATTTGTCCTTTCAACCTAAACCACTCCATTTTTGTAGCCAAGTTTGAACACACTTCCAATTTAGATCTTTCTTAGTGAGAAGAGAAAACGACAACAAATTCACACCAGTTTATACGTTTAAAGGCTCAGTAATGCATCTCAAATTAAGGCCTTAAAATGTCTTAAAGTTATCTTTATTGCAGACACTTGGGAAGGTCCGTTTAAAAATAAGTTTGCTTTAAATTACCTAACCACATCTTAAATCTACTTGTGGAAGGACTATTATGTCTTTTTTTTTGTGACAGGTCTTATGTCAGGCAAAGGTTTGAGTTGTTTCCAGATATCTTTAGGCTACCGCTAACTAGCTGCTGTTAGCTAACTATTAGCCAGCTTCCTTGGGTCCAATTTATCGCCTGTTAGTTGGACAACATTAATTTTCACCACCAGCTCACTTCTGTTGCTAACCTACATGATTCTAGGCGTGTGCTGTGGAAAATAAAATAAAATTTTAAGCTTGGCACCAAGCTCGGCATTAAGTAAGAAGCCATTTCTTAAAGCCACAAACGGACGACAGAAGTTTCTGCTTTGCTTGATTGTGGTACAGCCGGATCTCCCAACTAGTCCCTATATTTATAGCTTTGGTCTTAAATTTCATTCAAGGTGGCCTTAAAAAGTCTTACATTTGACTTGCTGAAACCTGTAGATGCCCTGACACAATCGTCATATCAACATAGGGAAAAAATGATTAAAATCCCAAAAATGGGTTATGACTGGGCGTATGACTGACTAATGGTTTGCACCATTTGTGTTTTTTCCAGCTGATCAAGTACTGGGAGGCGTTCCTGCCTGAAGCGAAAGCCATCGCCTAACGGCCGGCCGGCCCTCTGACCGACAAACAGGCTGCCTTCTTTATACACTTTACCTCCTTTTGCCTTTAAAGCAAGAAAACAAATGTGTGTTGAAAAGGGAGATACAATCAACATGTTTTTTTTTTATACAATCATCAACATATAGCTCTGTATTCTATTGTATTAATAACTGTATATTTTCATTTATCCTTCCACTATTTTCTTACTAGAGCAAAAAGTATAAAGAGGAAAAGTTTAGCCTGGTGATTTGTCAGTAGCGCCCTCTGTGGGTGACGAGGAGCTCCTTCCAGCCTGAAGCTGAAGGTGGCCAAGAGTCTCACTCTGCTTCTCGCTTGTAATAATGACTCAAAAAAGGGATTAAATAACTTTTCTGAGCACTTCTAGCCGCTGGATTAACTTCGAGTTCTAGCCGGTTTATTTTTCTTCACAGGTTGAAGTAATGGGGAGGGGAATGAAATGGGTTAAACGTCATGTTTGTGGGTTCGATGTTTTCCGGTGGGATTTAAGTCATGCAAAACCATGTGTCTGTGCCTTTTTACTTGGAAATTATGCTAGTTTGAGAGAATTTTGTACACAGGTGTGAGCCAAGCAGAGGCTTTGTTGCAATTGGTTAAATAAGACAGAGACTGTCCTGATGCATTTTCCTGGATGGAAACTTGCAGAGTACATGTGGAACAGGTGAGCTTGTCTGGGCCCGTTTCTCACGTCGGAGCTCATGATCAACTCTTTTACCAAACAGTCAGATGTGTCAACTAAATGCTGCCAGGACTTTTTTTTTCTCCTTTTTATCTGAAGTTGTTTTTTGTTTATTGTCTCTGTTGATGGTGAAACATCTCGGCTTGGTTCTGCTTCTTGCTCTTTCTTTCACACCAAATGGGTCATTCCCACCCATCACTGTCATCAAACTAAAGTTTCTCTGATAGAAACATAATCAAGATGCATCTAAATTAAATTTTTTTCCCCCACACACATTTTTACTTTAAATTCAGTCATGTGCTGCTTCAGGTTAAATTAACACTTGGTCATGTTTGCAGAAGTAATTTTTCCAGAAAATTGAGTCGCGTCTGTTTGCATCATCAGAGCATTGATGGAAAGTTTTTTTTTTCTGTCTTTTTGTGGCAGACTCACAGAAAAGTAGGGCTTGAACCAAAGAAGAATGTTGAATATTTTTTCTGAATGAATCACGAGTTATTTAGCATTACCGTGGGAAAAAAAAAACAGGTGATCGTTTTGGGTAAATTATTCAACAAGAATGAAGGAGTGAAAAATCAAGAATGTCTTAAAGCGTACATCTGAAGCATTACCTGGACTGTGTCACTGCCATACGGAGGCAAATCTTCCACTTGGTTCCTGTTCTAATGTCTCAGTTCTTCACAGGAAAAACTAAACTTCATCACCGTTTTCACATGGAAGATCCCGACATTTTTTTTTCTTCTTTAGACCCATAACTTCTTTTGTTTTTTAAACATGTTTTCTACACCACATTACTAAAATTGCCTGTATGGCCTCTGTCACTATTGTAATGTTGGGACATACACTGTGTCATAGATTCCTTAAAAAAACAAATCAATAAAAGTTGCACTTGAAGATTTCATACAGGTGCTGTTTTGACTGTTTATTCCCCCTCTCCCCATTGTTTTGCATAAACCAGTTTTTACTTTAATGTTACAGTATATTTTTGGTATTTTCTGTCAAAAGCTACATTTTAATAAGTTTGTCAAAGCAATAAACACAGTTAAAAACAGTTAACACTTTGCATAACATTTACTGTACATCTTAAAAATGAAATGACAGCTATGAATGGAAAGTTTTCTGAACGTCTGTTCTGATGCACAGCACTAAAAAAAAAAAAATCTCTCATTACTGAAGTTTCACAATACAGATAAAGATTTCACAAATCACAAACTAGGTATGAAATATTCTACCATTGGCGTATAACATACTCCACATTACAAGTGTCGATGTTGGTTCGTTTTTAAAGCAGAACAAATGATTCATCAATACTTATGTTAAATATAATTTACATAAGTTACTTATTTACACAGTAATATGTTACGTCATATGTTAAGTATAATTTACATGAGTATTATTATTCACCGAATTTAACTTGATTGTACATAATTACAAAAAGGTGACGTGAAAAATAATGAATTTCAAAGCTATATTCATGATTTATTTTGGAAAGAGGAAGTCTTTTAATTTGAAGAAGGCTTAACAGGATCTAGTTTTGTCTTTTGCCACTATCTAGCCTTCTCTTGATTTCGGTTGCTTGGTTACGAACAGCTGTTGCCGTTGTTCAGCAGGTGTTCTGTTAAACAAGAAAATCTGAGCAGAAAATCTTCAGCAAATCCATCTGAGTCTCGGTTATAATCGCTCTTTAGCCATTTCCCGAATCAGAAGCTACAATCGTTAGTCAACTGCAGCTTCGATCCAGACAGTCAGGAACGGCCCACAGCTACAGGACCGAACTGACGTTTCCTTCTGTGCATCCCGTTTTATTTAGGATCCTGCTCATGTTATTAAAGGTTTTAACCACAGTGCAAAGCAGCACCGTATCCATGTGGACCAAACATGAAGGGAAACCTGACCAATTCATGTTAGCCACTGAACTAGCCTAACATAACAGCGCCACTTCCTGGACATAGAATTATAACGAGATACGATAGTATGTCGTTTTAACAAGATAACGCTCGATTTTTTTTCCTGCGTCTCGTTATAACGAGATACGTATCTCGTTTTAACGAGACAGTATGTCGTTTTAAACGACATACGTATCTCGTAGCGCTCGATTTTTTTTCCTGCGTGACAGCAATGCGCTTCCGTATTATTGTGTTAGAGAGGCAGAACATTTATAGTTAATCCCTGTAATCTGAAAGAGGAAAAAGGTTAGCATAGCATTTTAATCCTGCATAACTTTAGTGCTAAGGCTACAAAAACACTGCCAGGACATTTTATTTTATGACGGAATCAACTGAAAGCAATAAAAATGCTTTTACGTGTGTAAAAGCATTTTCATGAACAAGCCAAGCAATTAATTTTAAACGATGCTTTAAAAAAATCCCTCAATGTGCTGAGAAAGGCGGTTTCTGGCGGTTCTGTCTAAGAACCGCTGCTGTGTCGTGTCTACGTCATGACACAGCAGCCTTCAATTTTACTGACATCTTTGGGTTAAAGTTAGTTGCAGTTTTATAATTTCACTAAAAGTTTGTTGCAGCTCACCTCATGTTCGTTCTCCTTATATGGTCATTTTTAGATCCTCTTCCAGCGTTGTCTGCCTCCAGGTATCTATTCACTGCTGACTGTAGATTCCGTATTTGAAATTTTGTATCGTGATTTTATGTCACTTCCTGTCTTAGGAACAACATCTGAGTTTCTTTAATTTTAGGTTAGCTTCATTTCAGCCCCCACCCACCTCAAAAAATTCAGCAAATAGTCTGAATGGTTTGTGCTCCGTTTGTGCAGGTTTGTGCCGTTAAAACTGTCGTTTGTGCAGCTTTTCGTTTCAGAGATATTAAAGTTATTATTTTTGGCCGATGACGGTTTACTTGTCAACAAATTACCGAACCAAACATTCCTGTCAAATAAATTTTAATAAATGACTTGAACTGTAACTGACTGTCAGTGCTAATTCATGCTTTTACATGACACAAAATAGCATCTATTACATTTTAAAGTCCTATACATTATTTTTAATAATTTTAATATTAAATAATATAGTATTTTCTACAATAGCTTCCAGGTCATGTGAAGTATTGACTCAAAATCACTTTGAAATAATTATACTAGTCTGTACAGATGAGGCACAGTCATTTGCTTTCCATTTTAATCATTTTGTATTTTTTTTTAAATTTCTTTGTCAATATTTAGTATTTTTCTTCAATAGCTTCCAAGACATGTATCCTATTGATTCAAAACCACTTTGAAATTGTTTTACAAATCATTAGAGATGAGGCACAATCATTTTTTCCCCATTTCAGATTTAGATGGGTTTTTTTTTTCAATTTTTTACGTAATTTAAATCTACAAATTAAAAAATATGATTGGTGTTTAATAGCTTCAATTTCATGTGACCCACTGACAAGAAATAAAAAGGGTTAAATGGAATAAAAATGAGTGTGCACCACCTATTCAGGTGGTAGTATAATTTCACATTTATTTTGAGTTAATAAGACAATCATCTTCCCCTTTTCCGCAGTTATGTTGCAGGGTCAGCAAAGGCCCAGACTTCCCTCTCCCCAGCCACTTGTTCCTGCTTCTCCAGGGGAATCCCAAGGCGTTCCCAGGCCAGCTGAGAGACATGGTCCCTCCAGCGAGTCCTGGGTCTTCCTGTGGGCCTCCTCCTGGTAGGACACGCCCAAAAGAGTCACTAGGGAGGAGTCAAGGAGGCATCCGAATCTGATGCCTGACTCACCTCAGCTGGCTCCTCTTGAAGTGAAAAATCAGCGGCTCTACTCTGAGTCCCTCCTGGATGACTGAACTTCTCATCCTATCACTGAGAGCCCAGACACCTTATGAAAAAAAATAATTTTGGTCGCTTGTGTTTGTGATTTTGTTCTTTCAGTCAAGACCCTTAAACCTATGTCAAAGATGAAGGCAGGGATGTAGATCGACTGGCAAATCGAGACCTTGGCTTTTTGATCCAGCTGCCTCTTCACCACGACAGACTGGTCCAGGGCCCACTTCACTGCAGACGCTGCGCCGATCCGTCTATTGATCTCCTGTTCCATTTTTCCCTCATTCTTAATGTTATAGATTCTGTATTTTCCTCCGTCACTTTTAGCCTTTTTCATCAGCTTAACACACTGCAACAAACATAACCATGTTTATATGTGACTGCTGGCAGTCATATGCAAACAGACTGAAACTTTGTTTAGGGAGGGCACTAATTGCAGAGATTAATAAAAAGCTGAACTTGATACAATCTTTGTGTCACTTGGCTTCTTGTCACTTGGCCCAACGCTGGACGGTGAATGTAACATAAGAAGCACGATGTTTCATTTGGATGATATGTATGGATTGTGAAATTTGATTATTTTTTAGAATTAAAGCTTATTTTTATATATAACCAAATCTCATTATTTCTCAAGGTAATTTACAATAAGTGGTTCTGGTCGGGTCCTGAAACTGGTTAACGGACATGGGTGGTGAACAGACAGAAATGAATACAATGAACAAGATCCTAAAATGCTTAAACTCCTCCTCTTGGGTCAGGACAATCTTCCCTGACCCAAATAAGGCCCTCTACCCTTTTTGAGCTCAAGACCATGGCCTTGGATCTGGAGGTACTGATCCTCCTCCTGGCCGCTTCACACTTGTCTGCATACTGCTCCAGTAAAGCTGTAGATCACAACCTGATGAAGCCAGAAGGGCCATATCATCTGCCAAAAGGAGAGGCGTGATACCAAGGTTACCAAAATGGATCCATCAAAACCCCGGTTGCGCAAAATGTGACCTCGGACAGAAAACCCCAAATCAAAAAAATCTAATAAAATTTTATTAATATATCACATTTCAACAACAGGGCATTTCAAAGAGCTTTACACCATAAAAACACAAAAATACAAAGTCATAGAACCACAGGCAACAACTGAAACATGACATTTTCTCACTACATATCAGATTGTTAATGTTCCATTTATTAATGCATGGCTCTCATCTCGAGTCATACGGTGAGATGAGACTATTTCTAGTTAGGACCTCTCAACCTCACTCATTAGATCAGGCTCCCACCAGAGAAGTGACTTTCAATGCCCAGTGATAAAACATCCATCGCCCAGGGTCAGATGGCCAAGGTCCCCTCCCTCGACCTTCTAACATCTCACATTACCCTTTTGGCTCATCCCACAGGTGGTGAGCACATGGGAAGGTGAACCCACTTCGGGCTGAGCCTGGCCAGACTCCATGCGTTTTGGCACCAGATGCTTGCCAAGGAGCACCAATTCCAGGCCTGGCTCCAGGGTGGTGCCTTGTAACGCCTGTAGAAAACAGCTAAATCGCAGAGCTGAGGTAGACACGAAAGTATTCATGAAAAAATATGAATGTTCAAGCCATGAGAACTTTATTTCAGCGGTATGCAACGACTGTTTTAGGAAGGCTTTAGAAGGTCTGGTTGTCGGTGCAGGACTCGGTTCGGTGGCCGAACACCTCGCAGGTTTTGCAGAATGGCCACTCTTCACTCTTACTGCCGTGATAGGTGGTGTCAGGAGAGGAGTCGGGCATCTGGTCCTGTACGGGGCAGTCTTCCGTCTCGTGGAAATCGAAGCAGTCATAACTGCAGGAGGAAATAAAGACCGAGGCAAAAATAAATAAAGGAGAAAGACGAAACGTGAAAGAGAGATTCAACCATACTTTCTCCCCAATCTGGAACTCCTGGTCAGCGTCCTTGACATCTCCGACAGTTGATTTGTCAGGTACAGCAGCTGCATTTACAAAAAGAGAACAGAGTTGCTCCATTAAGTCAATGACTTGGACAGATCAAAGTAAATCTAAGTAAATGATTGAGCGTTTCAAAATCTATATTAACTTTGGGTCTCCCTGCATTCCCATTGTATTCTACTTGTGTTACATTAAAAGTTCTTGGGGATGAAGCACTAGCTGAGGCATAAGAACTTACAACTGCACTCAGGTTTTGAAAACGCTCTACCACTGACTCCTCCAGATCAATGTAAGCCGCTCCGGCTCGAAGAAACTGCAGCTCCTGGGAACACACCAAGTCTAAGTATTCAAAGTCAATGGGCTGCCTGTTGAGGGTAGAAACGACCCTGTTCCAAACTCTTTGCAAAAGTTGATGACGCATAGATTCCTAAAAAAATAAATAAAAAGAGAGAGACAATACAACATTGTTATAACCATTGGGCATCCAACAATGTTGCCGTTGTAGATGCAAGTAATAAAGCATTAATACAGTAGGTATTAACCACAGTAAATATGTACCAATTCAATTAGGCAGCAGCGACAAAAAAAGGTTGGAAATGACAACTTTGTTTTCCATTATGTGTAAAATAGAAGGTAAAGTCATTCAGTAGCATTTAGTTTGGTGTCACTTCTGAATAACAAAACATTCAACGGCATTACAATAAATCAAGAGAGAAAGGTGACAAAGCATCTTTCTGCCCCAACCCAAAAATGAATCCAGCACCACTTTAAGCGGCAGTTGATGTCAGTTACGGTGGCCGTGAGGTGCAAAGCAATTACAAATTACAAAATCACTACAACATTAACGAAAACACTACAACATTAACGAATCACTACAACATTAACGAATCACTACAACATTAACGAAAACACTACAACATTAACGAAAACACTACAACATTAACGCAAAGCAATTACAAATTACAAAATCACTACAACATTAACGAAAACACTACAACATTAACGAATCACTACAACATTAACGAAAACACTACAACATTTACAAAACGGAAAAGGTAGGTCTCAGTGGAGACCTAGAAATCGCTGATTGGACTACAGCTCGTTAGAAAACGGAAAAGGTAGGTCCCAGTGGGGACCTAAGAAATCGCTGATTGGACTACAGCTCGTTAGAAAACGGAAAAGGTAGGTCCCAGTGGGGACCTAAGAAATCGCTGATTGGACTACAGCTCGGTTTACTTTTGGTTTACCGGAAGTTACTCTGGCTTTACGTGTTTTTTTTAAAACATGAATGTACTTGGTGATCCACACATAGACATAATATAATGATAAGACGCCTCATGCTCCGCTCTCCCCTATTGTCGCTGACGAGATTTAGGGCGGCCATCTTGGAGCGGTAGACCACTCCACTCTGCCTTATGTGTTTAGCGGGCAAAATGACATATCAGCGCATTTAATCGATCATAACACACTTTTTTGTCACTGGAAACTATATTCAGACATCTATCAAAGCTACATTTATAAATAATTGTATTATTTAAGTATGTTTTTAATACATAGTTCAGCATTTTTAAATATGATTAGTAGCTATAACAATAGAATAGGAATGGAATATTCTGATATCGATGTATGATAAGCATATTACAAAGCACACAGCCGTGAATAATTTATGGTGAATGGCTGTGTGTATAATTTATTATAATAATATATAGTTATACAACTATACAATCACAAATAAATAATGATTAATACTGAATAATATATATTGGATGCATGTTAATATGTATGTATGTATATATATATATATATATATATGTATATATATATAGCCTATATAAAAAAAATCTTAGATTGTAAACAAAGATCAAGACCAATATTTCACTCCACAACTGTCAGTTAACATCTAATTTGTTTTATAGAATTACACTTAAATACAAATTAATTTCCACAAATTTCATTAAAAAATATATGTATATATACATACATATAAACATGCATCCAATATATATTATTCAGTATTAATCATTATTTATTTGTGCCATTATTAATTAATCATTATTTATTTGTGTTTGTATAGTTACATAAATATGTATTATGTAGTGACCATTTGTCCAAAAAACTTAAATTCAAAAATCAAAAAACTCAAAACTCAAAGGTGATCAAAACAAAAGGTGAATCAAACTCAAATAGTCACCTGATGCACATGGGTTCTTGTTTATGCAGCAAAAAGAAATCAAAAGTCAACATATGGTTCTTTGGTTTTATTTGCAGATCAGGCCAAAGGTTACAGGTTTCTGCTCCCACTCCTGTACCTGTTCACTGACTGTCAAAATGAAAACCGATGTGACTGATTAGCTGGTAAAAAACCTTGTGACCACCACGTGCATAATAAGCTACTTAAGACCCACCTACTTATACCGTGAAATACCCACATTCCAATCTGAAATTAATTAACTAATTAAGTGAATTACTAAACAAAAAAATTATTCTAAACAAAAATTAAAATAAAAATTCTAATGATAAATCAATTAGAAAAACAAACAAATGCTAAGAATAAACTAAACAATTTAAATTCTAAGATTTAACAAAACAATGGGAAGAATAGCTCCTACAGGTATATACTGTATATGTCTATCTTTGTTGTGAAATGTTGTTTGTGGAGCCTGACATCAATAATCCATCGATCTGAACAACAATATCCCTGTTGTTTTGATTGGCAAAGTAGGAGGGACTATCGCTCTAAGATGGCCGCCGTATTTCGGCGGCCATTGGCTGCCCCGCATTGGCAGGAGCAGCCAATGCGAGGTCTACTCTTATATTATGTCTATGCTCACTCAAACTGAGCGTGCCAGAGTAACTTCCGGTAAACCAAAAGTAAACCGAGCTGTAGTCCAATCAGCGATTTCTTAGGTCTCCACTGAGACCTACCTTTTCCGTTTTGTAAATGTTGTTGTGTTTTCGTTAATGTTGTAGTGATTCGTTAATGTTGTAGTGTTTTCGTTAATGTTGTAGTGATTTTGTAATTTGTAATTGCTTTGCGTTAATGTTGTAGTGTTTTCGTTAATGTTGTAGTGATTTTGTAATTTGTAATTGCTTGTAATTTGAGTTTCGTTAATGTTGTAGTGTTTTCCGTTAATGTTTGTAGTGTTTTCCTTAATGTTGTAGTGATTTTGTAATTTGTAATTGCTTTGCGTTAATGTTGTAGTGTTTTCGTTAATGTTGTAGTGATTTTGTAATTTGTAATTGCTTTGCACCTCACGGCCACCGTACAGTTACACTCAAACCGCACCTTCCCAGGTGGAAAAATATCTCACACAATGCCGATATATGACTATATATCACATATAAAGATACGAAAGAAATTACATAATTAAAAACACCACAGTACTTTATTCTTTAGCGTCTTGTGGGCGTACAAACATTTAGCTTGCCGTATAATCCAGAAAAATCCTGTTCCATCAAGCTAGCAAGTACGCGATCGGAGCCACAATGAAATATTCCACAGCAATTAAACTTTTAAAATCGACCAACATTCTCAAACAACACATTAAATCTTACAACTTACCTTGACGGTAGCACTTTGAAGAAGAGCGTTTCAAACAGTTCCAGAAGCCTCAGCGGCTCGAGAATTCGTGTCAGCCAATCAGAGATTGTCATTTTCCAGCGTATATGACGTGTTTTTAGCTGACCAGTCAGTTTAGCAAAACAACAATTTCAAAAAAATGCATCAAAATAGCTTTATTAGAGCTTTCAGGTGTCCGTAGTTCCCTACGCGCGTGCTCTCAGTGGCCATCACGAACACGCGAGTATTTTGCCGCGTGGGCAGACTATAGAGAATCCGCGTTGACGTCACAGGATATGACGTTTTCGTCGCTCGGCGCCATCTTTGGTGTCCACAGACCAAAACGAACTATTCAGAAGACCGGTGTTATTGTGTTACCGACCGCAGTAAAGTTGTTTTCAAGTTGGATCCTGGACATTCGAGCTCCACGGAGTTAAGGGACGTTCAGCTCAAGGCTGATCCGATTTATGATCGCTAATTTCCGCCAGCTGTTCTTTACTGGCTGTTCTCAACTGATACATAAAAGTGGTCATTCATGCTATTACACGAGACACATTATCCTCTATTAACATTTTAAGTCATATTCAATCATTTTAATATTAAATGTTTTATTCAGTAGCTTCCAAATCGTGTCCCATTAACTCAATCTGTGTGAAATTATTCTACTAGACAGTATAGATGAGGCACATTCATCTTTATTACATTTTAACACTTTTTATAAAATAGTTTTAGCTATTGCTGTAGTCAAAATTTTTTACTTTTCTTAAATAGCTTTTAGAGGCTGCACAGTGGCGCAGTTGGTAGAGCTGTTGCCTTGCAGCAAGAAGGTTCTGGGTTCGATTCCCGGCCCCGGCCTTTCTGCATGGAGTTTGCATGTTCTCCCTGTGCATGGTGGGTTTTCTCCGGGTACTCCAGTTTCCTCCCACAGTCCAAAAACATGACTGTCAGGTTAATTGGTCTGTCTAAATTGCCCCTAGGTGTGAGTGCATGGTTGTTTATCCTGTGTGTCTCTGTGTTGCTCTGCGACAGACTGGCGACCTGTCCAGGCGAACCCCACCTCTCACCCGGAACGTCAGCTGGAGATGGCACCAGCACCTCCCGACCCCATTAAGGGACAAGGGTGTAGGAAAATGGATGGATGGATGGAAATAGCTTTTAGGTCATGTAACCTATTAACTCAAAATCTGTGTTAAATTATTCTACTAAACTATAGAGATCATGCATATTTTTATTCCATTTTTGGAATTGACAGCTTTTTTATTTTTTAACCAAAATTATATTTTAAAAAAATATTAATAAAACGTATTACCTCAGATGATCATCACTTGTTACCCGTAATGTTCAATTACATAAAATTCTAGGACAGGATCTATTTCATTACATGTTTACTTACCTGAAATATGTTAAATACAACAACTATTTATTAAAGTGTGATCTATTTCATAAAATTTGTCACCTTGTGTGTTAATTACACATTAAATGTTAAAGATTGCTCTTTCATCGGGTTTTAGTCATGATGTGGTTGTGGACACAAACGCAGCGGCAGTGGACAAACTTATTGTGGATGTAGAAACAGGCTGATCTACTACCTAGGCACTGACAATGAGAACAAGATCTAACAAAATCTCACTGAATAGATAGAACAATCAACTCAGCATGAGAAAACTGAATGTGCATGAAAACAGAGCTGAATCCGCAAGGAGGATGGAATTAGAAATCTAACAGGAAATAAGTAACTAGCAGAAGACATGACCAGAGAAAACAAGAATCATAATTTAAAACTCACAATCCACTGACCTCTAATATCAAAAGACTTAAGCTAAACAAGTGAATCTAGAACATGGAGCTAAATAAAAAAAAGCGAAACTAACAAACCTATAGTCATCTGAAGAGCGTTTACAGATACTGTACTTTAACAATAAATATTTATTTAGATATAACTCATCAGCTAAATACCTGAATAAATATCAAAGACTGAATGTGCTGATATATGTTTGATATCATGTGTTAAGCACTTGGTGTTAATTAGTACGATTGTCAGAGTTTAACTGTTAATGAGCGAAACTAACAGTCAATATGTATGTCAATCTATCCTCGCTTGCTACTCAATTGGTTTACTTTCAGTCATGTCCCATGTTTTGCATGCATAACACTTTTATACAACAACAGTTCATAACTTGCTTTGGTAATGCTTATTGCCCTAAATGATCATGCCTTACTTAATGTTTTTTTACATTGAAGTTGAATACACCCTTTTCATGCTGTGTGTCCCGTTTTTACCTTCATATGTCAGTTTACCTTAAGAGGACAAATCAGAACATACATCAGTATTAATACTGTAAAATTTAATAACTCTAGTAAAATAGTTTACTTCACAATAATGTAATAACCTCGATGTCCACTGACTAAACACGGACTTTGCTACATAAACAATATTAGCCCAACCTAAACCAGGTTGACCCACTTAAATTAACTCAGCTGAAACTGATCATGAGACACTCGGACAAAATCATAGCAAAATAAATTATGACACAAAACCAACAAAGCAAATTTATTCACTCACCAGAATGTAATGTCTGGATCAAACCTGTAGGAATCTGGATGTTGGAGAATGTGAAATCAGCGTCTCACCGCTGATAGCAGGACATTGTTTTCTTCTCTTAGCTCCGTTAGCTTAGCCTCCTCACGTTGTTTCCAAGCAGGAAAATAGTGAAACAAAAGTCCGTTTTCCATCTATTTACCGTTTCAGTCGTGTGATCGGACATTACAGACAACAACGCAGCAAGTTCGAGGTATAGCTAAATTATTTTAAGTAACTTGGATTGAAAAAATCTGCGAGACTGTTGGTTTTATACTGTGAGACTGTTGCTTCTGGACACCAAAGATGGCGCTGATACCCCTCTGACGTCACGCGTGACGTCACGTGTGGATTCTCTATTTGCTGAATTTTTTGAGGCGCGTGGGAGCTGTGTCAGCTTCACGCAGCATGCAGCTAGCTAAGCTATCCTCAGCCGAGGTCGCGTGAACCCGCGTCCCCTGCGCGCGGTCCCACAAGGAGTCGAGGGTTACAGTGGAGCACGCGCTTCATACGCCGTCCACTAGGGGGCATACTGATAGCGCGTGCGCTTTTACGGTTTTATTTATTTATTTCGTGGTTTTAGGAGAGCTATTATGACTAATAATTAGGTGCTGTTAAATATTGAAAATTTTCTTATGAGGAGCTAATAATTGGTAAACACCATATTCAAGTGAAACCTGATATCCACACTGTATAAAAATAAACTTTTAAAAATCCCACTGACAAATCAGAATAAAAATCTCCCTACTTTAATATGTTTTTGAAGGCGTTTGAATTAAAAAAGAAAAATTGGGACATTTATGCACCAATACTACTTTAAGTAATTTTGGGAAACTCAGATGATGTCAATATGAGGTCCAAGTTCTGTGTGCAAGAGAGATGAACCCTGAAACAAAACATCTTACGAGAGTGAAACGAGTCCTGAGCAGATTCGTTTGCAAATGCAAACGAATACAGCGGAAATGTGTGTAAATATTTTAATTTAAAAATAGAAAAAAAAAATCATTATTTTGACATTTATCAAATAGAAATACTTTGAGTCATTCTAACTGATGTAAAAAGAGGAAAACAGTTGCATGCCATATAAATGCTTAATTAAAAGGTCATAGACTCCAAACCAGCACTGCTCAGAGACAAGTAAGCGTGTCATCTTTGCCATTTATTAAAAATTATTTACATCAATACGCAAGACGTGCTGCGAGGCGGTTCACTGGCCTCGGCCCCAGAACATTTTATCCTGCCATGTAAGCAATCCGCTCGGAACCAGGCAGCAAACCGGAAACAGACGATGAGCTACACTTCCCGTTATACGAAACGGGGAGATAAATGCGTTTAAAATGTCTTCACGAGGCACCAAAACAACAACAAAGAAAACATGAATCATTCTGGCAGCTGGTGATGAAAAGAAAGCATGTCCAAGTTTCAGACCGCTCACAAAATCGCACCATGACACACCACTGTGGAAATAATCAGCAACACAAACGGCGGCATTAACTGTGACATGTGTCGGTCCGGAGCGTCACGCAACATTTGGTGGGTTTTTATCTTAAACACCTTTAAATCCTTAAATCAGTGCTGAAAATCTGTTGTTTTTCCATAAAAAACCCCTCTGAAAAAGAGGTTGAAGTGATGTTTACCGAATGAGGTCGTTCTACGTCACGAAGGAGCAGAAACGAGACAAAAAGCTGTAATTACACCCGGAGCCAAATCAGTCATTATGGCGAGGAAAATGTTCTTAAAGCAAGACTTTTAATGAACAGTGTGGGATTTGGGAGATTTGATGATGATTGGGAGTTTTTGGTGAGACTGGTAGCTGCGGCGGCGGAGTGAGCCAATCAGATCAGGTAGCTCCTGATCAGGTTTATGGACATGGACGTCAGGATCATCTTTTACTAATTCATTTCTACCATTGTTGCTTTTACTTGCGGTCAGGGATCGATCAAAAATCATTACAACACCCACAAATGGCCCCCGAGCCACACTTTGGACATCCCTGCATTAAAACACAAAACACAAAACAGATAAAGTTCTGCAACAACAACAATTTGACCAGTCCAGAACCGGTTCTGGGCCAGAAACTTGGGACTTGGTCAAAGTACGTTAGCAATACTGATTGGACCGGTTGCCCACCCTGTTGAACATTTGTGGGTTATGCTTAAAACTTATCAGCACTTTTGGAAAGACGATGCAGTCAGAATAACCGCCAGACTACAAGGAAAAAACTTTGCGAAAGGACCTTTGGCAGAATATTACTGGGTGTATGTAGCTATATTTTAGCGTGCTTGTACACGTTTGACCAACTGGACGGTAGAGAAAACAGTGAGTTATTGTTTTGAAAAATAAAATCGCTGGTTGTATGTTGTATTGTTGACCCACCATGAAAATAAAAAGCCAAACTTCTGAACGGCATTGTACAGGTGAAGAGCATTAACACACAACTGATTTAATCACAAAACTGTATTTTCTGGAAAATACCCAATTAAAGAAACATCACCAGCACAAGCGACGATTCTGCTCCGACGGAAAAACAATAAAATCAAATCATGCAGAATTCTGATATTGGGGGGGAAAAAATCAGGTTGTGATGAAGTGCTCCATCTTAGCTTTCCAAAGCGGTGCTGGATACAGAACAGTCAAATGAAAAACCTCCAGAGTTCTCCAGCAACGAAACACAAGACGACCACGTTTACAGGCAGTACAGTCTCCACACATGGTGAATGCCATCGTTTCTTCTTCTTGGGTTTATACTTGTGAGCAGAAATGCTGACGTTTGTGTATTAACTTAAAAGACGCTCACGCTACAGGCTTAAAAAAAACAAAAACGAACAAGCAAAAAAAAAAAAAAAAAAAAGAAACGGACGTTCCAAAAGTCAGAGGACGTAGAAGCGGACGACACTGAGCATCGGCAGAGGATTCAGACTGAAGTCGGCTGCTGTTCGCCGGTGGCGGCCGGTCCGTTTTCCACCACAGTCCGAGCGACGTACCTCAGAAGCCCCCCGTGTTGGAAAAAGATAACGTCCACTTCGGAGTCGAACAGCGCCGTGACGCCGAACGACGTCCCTTTGCTGGTCTGAAGGGAAAAAAAACAAAACCACGAAAGGAAATCAGTGAACTGTGTGGAGATTCCCAGAGACGCAGACGCGGCTCAGATGCCTTACCCTGACGGTGAGCTGCTGCCGCGGCCGCAGGCTCTCGGGCAGCGCCACGCTGAAGCGCTCCTTCCCACTCAGCTCCAGCGTGTCGGCGTTTTGCCCCGCCACAAACTGCAGCGGCATTATGCCCATCCCCACCAGCTGGCTCTTGTGGAGCTTCTCGAAGCTCTCGGCGATGACGGCACGGACGCCCTGGAGAAAAAAACAAAAAAACAATCATTTGTTAGATTGGCCCAGTCAAAGTAGAGGTGGACTAAATCCACCTAAATCCAATAAAGCCTCTGTGTAGAAACTAGAAAATGAATGTTCACAAATTATTTTAATGTCATTTCAATAATATACAATCAACATTCATGGTGCATAATATGTTAAAGTATGACTATAAGTGTGTGTGCGATTGTTTGTAATACCTTGTGGGGACAGAAGGAGAAACACTGTTTTTGGGTCAGGGGTCAAATTTAGGACTAAGGTGTGAATTGAGTTTTGGTCAGGGTTAGATATGTATGGGTTAGGATAAGGGTTTAGGCTGTAGAAATGAATGGAAGTCAATGGAAAGTCCCCACAAATATAGCCACACAATCATCTGTGTGTGCGCGCGCGCGAGTGTGTGTGTGTGATTTACCAGCAGGTACGGTCCCTTAGCTACCCAGTCCCTGGAGTTTCCAGAGCCGTAGTCCTTTCCTGCCAGGATGATGAGGGGTGTGCCGTCTCTCTGATAGCGATCAGCTGCCTCAAACACATCCAGCTGCACACACACACACGCACACACACACACACACACACACACAGAGAACCATTGAAACTGGACTCAGGCTGAATCAACCAGCACTCAACGTTTACATGGACTAGACCGGTTAGGTTTCCACTCACAGTCTGGCCGGAGGGAACATGCAGAGTCTTTGGGCCCGGCTTGCCGATGAACCGATTGTGGAGCTTGATGCTGGCGAAGGTTCCTCTCGTCATCACTGCGTCGTTCCCTCGACGAGCGCCGTACGAGTTAAACTCCCGTGGCGTCAGCCTGGAGCCAAGGAGACACAACGTGAGAGTTGGATTCATTTGAAGCAACTTGGTGCCTGTGACAATTAGCAATAAATCAATGACACGTTGGTAACATTTGATGATAAGTGCGAACTACGCACTACCTTTAATTCTTTTTTTTTGTTGTTTTCTATTGTTTATTTGTTTTGAATAATTAAAATGTTAAATGTTTATAAGAATTTAAAGTTTATTCATCTTCTACCATTACATAGAAAATGCTCTCAAAACAACTTCTGGGACCATTTATCGCCCAGAGAAACCAGCCCATCAGCTGGCGGTCTGACACCAACCGTTTGCTCTGCAGGTACTTGGCGGCGGCGCTGACTCTGGCGATGCTTCCAGCTGGTGAGATGTGATCCGTGGTCACTTTGTCTCCGAGGAACAGTAAGGCGTGAGCGTTTTCTATCGACTGGGGCGGAGGAATATCTTTACTCTGGGATGAAAAAAAAGAGATAAAAGACAAGAGGTGAGAGGACGACGGTTGCTGCGATGCAGAAAGAAGCGCCGACTCTGATGGAGGGACTTACGAGTTTGCTGAAGAACGGCGGCGAGCGGATATACGTGGACTTGTGATCCCAGGGGAAAACCACCGAGTCTGGACATTCGATCTTGTTCCAAAACATATTCCCTTTCTGAAGGAGAGCAAAAGTGTCACGGTTTGCATGCGCAGCAGGATTTATTCAACAACAGAACGGATTCTGACCTCCATCCTCCTCCTGAGGTCCTTAAAGATGGCGGAGATGACCGTGTCCTCCTCGGTCTGTTGGACTTCCTCTCTGGACGGCCAAATGTCACGGAGATACACTTCCTTACCCTCTGAAGTCCAGCCTGTTCAATTTGAAACACAAGCTGAAAATCAAGCTCTATTTGCAAGAGCTTTCCGAGGGAAAGCAGAGGAAACACAAGAAATTAAAAAAAATATATATATATATATACAGTATATATATCCTTTGTCACATTTTGACACTTTTTTGAGGTCATTTTTTTCTTTGATAAATTATTCAGATTCAATCCGATTGGATGTAGAGTAACAAGAGATCCAAACATTTCTGGAACAACTTCACCTGCTCCCAAGATGCACCAGAGAGGGACGAGGATCTGGCAACACTTTAAATACTGAGCCGACCAAATGCTTTCTTGGTTTGATTGGGGATGAAAATTGCAACATTTGTTACGTTTTCAGAGGTTCGTTTTCACACAGCACTGTGTCAAACAAACCAAACTAATTGACAAACCTGTCCAACCCCTTCGCCTGTGGTGGCGCTGCACCAAGAAGCGCTTAAGGAAACAACACAAAAACCTCAGAAGAAGACGCGAGTGCAAACTTCTTCTTTGCAAAATGTGAACAAAAATGGAGAAGCGTCAGATTTTAGCTGTTGTAGGATTTCTCTTTTGTCTTTTGCTAAAGTCCACAAGACATGTCTCCTGCTAGTGCGAGACACGTGCATTTGTTTGGGTTGTATTTACCCAGAATGCCGTGCTCTACAATCTACTTCCTGCTTTTAGACTAAAATGCTCCATTTTAGTCTCATCTGTGTAAAATGACTTTTTTTTTACTTCATCGGCGGCTGGGAGGTGACTAAACAAGACGCTAAATCCCTTCCTGCTCACTGACTGTAATCCGACCAAATTCCTCAAATCCCCAGCTGATCTCCAGCTTCTAGACAAACAGCTTAATGGAGCTACGGGTGGCGCTCGTCTCACCTAGAGGCTCTCTCTCAAAGTCGATTCCCACCGTGCCTGCGATGGCGTACGCCACCACCAGGGGAGGAGAGGCCAGGTAGTTGGCGCGCACGCAGTCACACAGGCGGCCTTCGAAGTGCCTGTTGCCAGACAACACACCGCAGGCCACCAGGTCCCCCTGAAACGATGGACAGCGGCATAGAGTCTGAGTGATGGCCGACGGAGAGCGGCGTGGCAGCGGCGGCGGGGGGGGGGGGTGGGGGTGGGGGGGGGGGTTACCTTTTTGATGGCGTCGACTACGGCTTCTGGCAGCGGCGCCATGTTCCCCACGCAGGTGGCGCAGCCGTAACCTATGACCTCGAACCTGTCACATGATCACAGCCATAGTAACTTTAATGTTAATCAATATATTCAATGTGTATTTGATGATTTTCATGATGGTATTTGACTGGATGATGTTTTTATGGTTTAAAGCACTTTAAACTTCTCTGTTACTGAACAGAGCTAAACAAATAAACTTGACATCCTATTGAAGAAAATGTAATTTTAAAACATAAAATTAAATGGTTATAAAAGTTACCACAAATCCCCTGCAGCATGTTATTATAAAATATGTTTAGGTGATTGAATATTAGCGACTTTACAGGAGCTTTTTTTAATCAGATGGAGGCTACAACCTACTACTCTGAGTTGTAAAGTGGAAATATGTAACTGAAACCTGCTGATGTCATTTCCTGTGCTGTCAGGGCATAAAACCTGCTCACCCCAGCTGGTTGAAGTAAGGCAGGACTCCACTGGCGTTGAGGTAGTGGGTGACCATCCCACTTCCAGGAGCCAAGCTGGTCCGGATGTAGGGCTTGACGACGAGCCCGGCTTCCACGGCCTTCTTGGCCATCAGGCCTGTGGACGGCGAGGAAACAGAGTGAGCGAAGCCGAGCTGCGACCTTGATGAAACGTGTTCTCACGCTATCTGTGTTGTCTCCAGCTCCCATCGCCTTGAAGCTGAGCTAAACTTTGCTGAGAAGACTAAACAGTTCACGTCTGAATTTAAACTTTGGCATACCTGCGGTGAGCATGACAGACGGGTTGCAGTTGTTGGTGCAGCTGATGACGGCGGCGATGACCACGGAGCCGTGCGCCAGCTGATACTCCTGACCGCCGTGCAGGAAGGGGATGCGGACGTCCTGCTTCTCCTTGGAGATGTGGAAGCCTTTAAATCCCACCTGGGACAAGAGGACAAGTTACTGGGAAGCTCCGCTGCCTAGCAACAGGAGGCCTCAATAAGTACCCCCGTCCAGGTCACCTTCTCGTTGAGGCAGCTCTGGAAGTCATCCTTCATGCTGCTGATGGCCACTCTGTCTTGGGGTCTTTTGGGTCCGCTTACGTGGGGAACCATGGAGCTCAGGTTGATCTCGATCACCTGCACAAACATCGCTAGCTTCAGCGGAGCTCATTGATACGACTCCTAAAACGTTTCACACAACGCATTGAAGTTGACCGAGAGTCGAGCACAAAGGAAGACAGCTGCATCTAAATTAGAATACAATTTTAAAAGTTCATTTATTTCAGGAATTCAATTAAAAAATTACAGTGTAATATATTAAGAGTTCATTTCTATTAAATTTAAAGGAAATGGTTTAAAGATAATGAAAACCCAACATGTTTCTCACTAAGTCGAATTAAGATTTTTAATGAAAAGCATTAAGCAGTATCAAGCAGTCACTATAACAAATGTGTGCAAAACGTTTGTTATGTCACGTTTTTTCAACCGTGGTCCATATTCTACTAACGTTGAAATAATTAAATTTTCCAATTGCAGCATTCTCATTAAGAAACACTTAAAATGCCACATGAATACGTTTCCTGTCGTCTTCGTCTTTTCCATCAGTAATGATATACAGCTGCTGATCATGTGACTCGTGTGACGTGACAGAAGCGTTTTCTTTGCAGTTCTGTGAAATACACTAATTTTCATACGACTGAAAAACCACCTCATCCTAGCGCCAAAGATTTTTACCTAAAAACTGAAGTTTTTTCACAATTGGCGACTTCCCATTAAGCAAATACATTTTTAATTCCAATTTTCACTATTTTATGGTGATACGCACAACCTCAATAGTCTTTAGCTGCTCACAGAACAGGCTGACTGCTCCTTTCCCCATTTTTTAATCTGATGTGAAATTACCTCTGAGAACTGAGGATCTTCTGAAGATTCTTCATAGCTTCGGAAAAGATTTACAGCCTTTATGTAGGACTCCAGTAATTCAAGCTTTTCGTCAGTGAAATCTGGAAGGATGAATTAAAATACATTAAAGAAAAAAACTAGACAACGAGACAAAATCCACATTTTTAGCTCAAATACATTTTGTTGTGTACGACTTGTAGTTAGTGTTAAAATATCGTTGATGTCTTTTAACAAATTTTAGAATAAAACGTTTCTGCGGCAGTAGATACATGGATTTCTGCTGT
Source organism: Poecilia picta (assembly GCA_033032245.1). Taxonomy (NCBI): domain Eukaryota; kingdom Metazoa; phylum Chordata; class Actinopteri; order Cyprinodontiformes; family Poeciliidae; genus Poecilia; species Poecilia picta. The sequence goes on from CM065358.1 coordinate 6,760,655, forward strand.
TAAGCTACAAAAATAGCCGAACGGGATAAAGTGTAATGTGAAATGGACATTAAAAGTCTGATACCTCCACTTTAATTGCTCCTTATTTTACTCACTTGTCTTTTTAAAGTGCTTGAGTGTGACGTGGTCGAGGGGGAAGAAGCTGACAGTGGCGTTGTATTCTGGACACATATTGGCGATGGTGGTCCGGTCAGGCGCCGACAGCTGGGAGACACCTGGTCCAAAAAACTCCACAAACTTCCCAGAGATTCCCGCCTGCCGCAAGTGCTGAGAAAACAAAAGACCAGAGAGACAAACCTGAAGCTCAGAGCGTTGTTATCTGGAACAATTAAAGCTTCTCTGGTTGAACAATCCTAAAGAGGAACCTTTGTGATGCCGAGGACGATGTCGATGGAGGTGGCCAGTGGGTTGATGGAGCCCACCAGTTTGCAGCCCACCACCTGAGGTAGGGTCAGCGACACCGGTTGGCCCAGCATCACCGCTTCAGACTCGATTCCTCCGACGCCTGAAGGAAATCGTGAAGCCAGTTACTGATGATGCAGTCTAAACGAAAAGCTGAGAGGCGTCGGTGAGAAGAGGCCGTACCCCATCCCAGGATTCCCAGGCCGTTGATCATGGTGGTGTGGGAGTCGGTGCCCACCACGCTGTCCGGGTAGATCAGGCCGTCGCTGACCTGCACCACCCTGGACAGATACTCCAGGTTCACCTGGTGGACGGCGCCGACGTCCGGAGGAACCACGTTCACATTTTTAAAAACCTTCGAACACCACTGTGGGGCAGACGAGGAGAAACGTCGGTGCTCAACGAAGAGTCTCGTCCAAATGAACATTCATTTTATCTTCTCTACGGGAAAATCCAAACACAAGCGATGCTTTGGTACCTTAAAAAAATGAAGCCTCTCTTTGTTTCGCTGCAGTTCCATTTCTTGGTTCTTCAAAGCCGTTTCCACTCTGCAGAAAAGATTAAGTAAAACCCACAGTGAGCTCCAAAATGGAAAACACTCAGAAAAACAATAACACCTACATCACCTTGCCAGTATGCTTAACATGTGCACGACCTTTTGAACTTTCCCACATCGAAATGAATAGCAGGAATCCTCTCTAATGCCTAATTTAGAATAATCTCGCGCTCATATTTTCACTGTTGCTGCAATTCTGCAAGTATTTTACAGTGGGTGGTGTGTTTAGGGTAAGGAACAAATGTTTGTTTTCTAACACACACACACACACACGGACGGATGCACGCGCGCGCGCACACACACACACACCAACACACAGTGTTTTGGATGTAGCCTCAACAGAGCAGAACTGAGTTGCTCCTTCAGCAATTGGCCTTTGTTTGAGTCTGTATTCTCCATTTAACAATTGTTTACTAAATTTGCTGACGACTATTTCAATAATAAAGTAATCGCAATTAATCAAATGAATCATTTCAGCCCTAGTTCAAAGGTCATGAGTATTTCTGCAAGCTCTTTGAATCTAGTCCCAGTGTTACACAGACTGAACCAGTCGAACCCTCTGACTGATGAAGACGTACTCAGAAACGGGCTGCAGGTGGAAGGGGCAGAGCAGGGGAGTGTTTTCAATCTGCTGGACAGACGTAGGACGGCCCGACGAGGCGGGGGGGTCACTGCAGGCGGCCTTGCTGCAGGAGCCCCGCTGGCCCCCGCAGTGGGAGCCGCCTCTGGATGGAGGCCGGACCGCTGTGGACCGAGGAGGAGGCTGGATCTGGTTGGAGCTGTCGCCTCCACCCGGGTTGGGAGCGTTTTGTATGGCACTGGTATGACAAGGATCGACGGTTAAAAGGAAATAAAGACCAACGTAAGCAAACAAAGGTGGGGTTTCTTTTCAGTTATTCAACAAACCATTTGCTGTAATCGATTTGTAGCGAGTGGTCTACGATGAGATCCGTGGGGCATTTCGGGTTGACGAGGTCGGGGTCGACGCCGTGTTTGGCCACAGCGTCTCTCATAGCTGCCAGGTCCACCATAGCAGGGATACCACTGATACACAACAACAAAAAAAGAGTTTTGGTTTTTGTTCCCAACAATCGCTTTCTTCACAGCTGAGGAATTGAAAAGTGAGTGAACTCACGTGAAGTCCTGGAGAAGGACTCGTGCCGGGGAGAACGGCACCTCTGCTTTTTCCTGCTGCTGCTGCCAGTCCAAGATGTTCTGCACATCCTCCTCTTTCGTGTAGAAACCGTCGCAGTTGCGAATCGCCGCCTCCAGCAAGATCCGGACGGAGAGCGGCAGTTTGTCTGCGTGTCACAAAATAAAGAGTTGACCCACCGGGGCGTACGGCCGACGTTACGACAGACAACGCGGCGATGAACTCACCGTATCTCGGGTCGCCTAATTTACGTGGGTTGTAGAACTTGAGGCCATCTGGTAACGTGTCGATCAGATGGGCGTACGGGTGATCTGAGGAGAAGTTAATGTCTTCTAGTCATTAAAAAAAATATCACGGAAACTCTTTTAAATTCTTTTTTTAAACTAAGAATCATATGACAGCAATAACAGTGTTCCTGCAGGTTTCACCAACTCAAATTTAGGACATTTTAAGACCCTTATGAATAAAACTTAAGGCCTATACAGAAATGCATCTAGCTTTGACAAGGTTCAAATTCAAAAATAATTATTGATCCCAAAGGGGAAGGAAATGTCGTTGTAACCCATCAATTCAGATTCTTCAGTTACTCCAGATGGTTGTGATATCATGTAAATTTATCACCCAGTCAACTGGTGATAAATTTGCACTTACAAATAAAAGACACAAGCTAGCTATTAGCAGCTTGTTACCTCACAGGTCGCAGTGTATGAAGATGTTTCCACGCAACTCAAACTTCTGCCTGACAGAAAAGTCCCGTGAAAAAAATACTGTATAGAATATAGAATAAATAGTTCTGCCACGACAAAATTTGAGACCTGTGATTAATTTGTTTGAGCCGATCTTTGATTAATTTAAAGGTGTAGTAATATGTTTTCCAGACACCTAGTGCCATTTTATGGCATAGTCAAGAAACAAAGTTACCTTCAGATGTTATAAAAATGCTATATAGACCATCTATGACGTAAAAGGAATTTTATTCAGGGCTTTCCCTTGTGTATTATAAGCCTGGCGGGCCACCAGGCTTTACTTGCTCCCCCACCAGGCTAAGCGTCATTTGTTTATTTTAAATAAATGTTTTTATACGCCAATAACATTGACAGTAAAGACAGGATAAGATGGTTTATAGTTGACTTGTTGGACTGTCGTCACCTGCTCATGCACCTCTGAATTTTTGTAACTTCATTTTTTAACATAAAACATGCGTGCCACTGGTGGACTATCCCAAGGTCTCCAACACTGGGTTTAGCAGGTTTTCCGGGGAAACCCTGTTATTAATTTATGTAACACCTTGAAATTGGTCTCTTGTATCTGTAAAACTCCAGCTCTTTCTGAAGTCATCACAACATAGCTCCTCTATTAAACATTCAACAACATTTTTACTAGTGTTACACTGAGAAGAAGCTCCTATAATGAGCTGAGGTGTTCCACCAGGTATTTGCTAATTGCTGCTGGCTAGTCTGAAGGAGCTGAGTGGGGGAGTTGTGGAGAGGGCTGCTCTGTGAGGCAGAAGCTTGGAAACTGGAGTTCTGAGGTGAAGCTGCATCTCAACTGAATGGTTGCCATGGAGATTAAAGGATTTCTCAAACATCAATGAAAGAATCAAAGCAAAGGTCCAGATATGTTCTAATGCTGACATCATGCAACATTATAACATGATGCAAAGCTAATACTGCCCCTTTAAGACCGACCATCTAAAGCATTCAGAGTATCAAACTGTAAGTTCAGCTCTCATCTTCCTCAACTTCACCACATCTATTGTCAGATCACACAATACACGGATGAGGCCTTTCGACAAGAAGGAACACAGCAACACCACTGCCTGCTTTGTGCCGTTTAAGATTTTAAAAGCTTATTGACTCAAACACAGAAGCACGTACGGAGGTTTTCATGTTATTGTTCAGAAATGTAAACGGACGGGAGCCACATTCCTGCAAAGGAGATAATGAGCAGGAGGGACGGACACACTGGGGGATTCCTTATCTCTGCAGCATTTCCTGAAAACAGACTCAACAATATGGTGGCGTTGCAGCATGACGTATTGACACAGGTAAAGGCTGGTTTACTGTATCAGGTTAGGTAGAGGTTTTAAGGAGCTACAGGGCAGAAATTAAACTTTACTTCATATTCACCAGTCTGATTAGAGCAACAATGTTTTAAAACTTATGATGGAGTTGCATTACTGCAAAAAATAAAAAATAAATTGTACGAGAAGAGAAGAATATAAAGTCATAGTAATACGAGAAAAAAGGTGTTATGAGAAAAAAAGTGTAATATTCATAATAAAGCCATAATATCAGTGGATTCAAGTATTAATATTATGACAACTCCCATGCAAACAATTATAGAGTTAAAATAGACAATGTTTAAATTTCTGTGGAGCTACATGTCATATTTTAAGATGTCAGTTTCAAATTATTGTCAGCAGCAGAACTTTACAACATGTTTAACATTGTGACTTCATTCGCATAATACTTTATTCTCGTAATATTATGACTTTATTATTGTATTTAAAAAAAAAGTCTTAGTCTGGCCATAATATGTCATAAAAACCACAGTTGGAGAGCAATGTCAGTCGAGCAGCTGACTGCTGGCTACCGGAGCAGATACCACCACTAATACATGGTATGGATCACATTATTAGATGTGCAATAATCAATATAGAACAAGTTTAGCAGACTTAGTAATATTTGTTGCTTTTGTTAGATCATATTTCAAACTACAAACAGTTTACTCAAAATTACTGTATCTAACTTTAAAAATCTCAGACGTAAGATTAGAAAAGAGCTGTAAAAACAAAAAATCTTAATTTACCCTTTTAGATGAAACATAATTACTATTAGAGAAGAGAATACTTCTTCTATTCTGCTAGTTAAAAGAGACGCTACCATTACCTGAGAAAATTATTATTCTCAACAATAGTTCACAAACAATCTTCAGCTTTTCATGTTTAGTTTCTCCCTATGCGACAGCCTGATTTAACATTCAAATTTCCTGTCACACATACAGTATTGTGGATTTTTACAAAATACTGCCTTGCAGGTATGCTCACCGGCTATAAAACGACTCTATGCAAAAAGAAGTCGTCACAGACAAAACCAATTGATGGATACTGGCTACAAGAGCAGCAACAAGAAAAAGAAAAAACACAGTTGAACCAGATTAGTCTCACACTTCAATGGATGCAAGAGTGAAAAAGAAAAACAAAGTAAAATAGTTTCCTACTCAGTTTCCATGACAAAATCACATACTTTTCAGACTAAATTTGATTTAATATTGAGGTATTTTAACAAGACTTAAAATATCTCGGTTATGGCAGATATTTCTACAATGGTAAAGAATTTAAAGGAAATCATTCATATTCCTGTCAGTATGAGGAGATGGTTGGATAATATTTAGACAGTTGTATATGAGGTAAAGTTTTGAACTTCAGATCTTCAGAAAATATATAAATCAAATTTCCTATTTGTTTCTTTTGTAGAAACCCTGAATGAAACACATATCATTCATATACATATCTACCACATAGAAACAATATGAATATTCTGCATTTAACCATTCAATGTTGAATCTTATGTGTTATTACCAACATAGATAATACAGATGCTACGGTAATAGAGTAAAAACAAAAACTGTATAACCATCAAGGTAGCAGCACCACAATATGTGTACAGGTGTGTAATTATGTGTTAGTTTGCGTGTCAATATTGTTATAACATTTAATACTGTAAAGCAGTAAAATTAAGAATTAAGTAATAATGTATGAGATACAAACATTGATAAAGCAGGGACATTTTTATAAACCTTTTGATTGATGTTAAATATATTAAAATTTGGAGTTTTTCACTGGCTCTGGTCTGAAAGGCCTATTTTTTTCAGCAAATATTATAACACTAAACCCAGTCTCTTCATAAAGTATGTAATGACTGTAAACGGCCAAGGTAAAAGTGTTGTGTCGCAGGTTTTCATTTGAACATCTTAGTATGTTTTCATAATGACAAGGTGAGGAAGAGGAGCAGAGCTAGCCTAGGTGCGAGCTGCTAACATAGCCTCTTATCGTAAAGCACACTTGCGCAGAGCACTTATCGAACTACCGGCTTAACCTCTTCTAGAGATAACAAGAACCAGCTTCGTTATAAAACAAAACACAAGCAGGAGACATTTAGGTAAAAGTCGTGGCAATGGCAGCAAGAACGACACCAACGGGTTTCGCCTTTAGCATTTTCTTTTTTTACCACACTAGCTGTCATATCTGTGTTATCGCGTTAGCTGCTAGCTTTTCTGACGGGGCCATTTATATAACGTTCACGTGAAACAGGCCGAAGTTCTCCTACGAGCGAGGAGTCCGATTCAGAAAGGTTTTTTTCGGTTAGTTTACACGCTGTAGCCACTCATAGTTGTCCGTAGAAGGTTCGTAAAAGACTCGTTTTACCTTTAATTGTCGCATTGAGCGCCATGATGACTCCTGAAATCAACACGGGTTCCTTCTCACACTGCACAACCAACACAGGGCTGACCAATTAAAAAACAGCAAACAGTAATGTAACCAATCAGAGTACAGAGCTCCTCGGTCACGCCCAACCATAAATTTGTAGTAGAATAAACATTAAAAAAGACAACTTTTTAGAAACTATCTGGATAAAATAAAACCCATCTTTTTAAGAAATACAACAGGATTTGTTAAAGGTGAGAGTTGAGATACTATCTTATTCTAATAATGATTATTATTAGTTAATAATGACAAAATACTATCTCGCAATAAGATTACATGCTCCTCAGTCATAATAATGAGATATAGTCTGTCACTAATTAGCTTTCACATTATCATGAGATACATAACTGTAAAAGCAAAGTCAAAATTTAGAAAGGGTGTCTCGTAGTATTTGCATATTATTTGATAATAATAATAATAATGACAAAATACTATCTCGCAATAAGATTTCATGCTCCTCAGTCATAATAATGAGATATAGTCTGTCACTAATTAGCTTTCACATTATCATGAGATACATAACTGTAAAAGCAAAGTCAAAATTTAGAAAGGGTGTCTCGTAGTATTTGCATATTATTTGATAATAATGAGGTACTGTGTTGCTATTATGTATTTATATAATTATAATTTAGTTATATCATAATTATTAAGTATAAAATTAGGATAAATTATAACTACAAGGTTCATAAGTGAAAACTATAAAATATTGCTAAATAATTACGGACAACTAAGCCAAGCTACAAATATGAGATTCAAATCCTTTCGCATCAGTGTCAGAAATGGCTTGAAGCGATCATAGTTAAGCACTGTGACTTTAAAAAAGTGTTGCCATGTGACGTCAACGGTGTTGCTTTCAATGCACTTCGGACTGTTGGTCCCAGGAACGTTTGTGTAACTGACGAAAGAAATACTATATATTACAGTATTATTATTCAACAAATTTTACATGTATGTATAAACCTTTATCTATGTTTTTGCTTATTCCTACCTTATTACTTATTAGTTTTCTTTGGTCAAAATCTGCACTGTTATTTCGTGACACCCTTGTAATGTACTTTATTAGAATTTCTAACCGATCATGAATGCATCATCTTCCTTCAATTGTACAAACAACTGGCAAAGTAAATATTTCAGTCCTATAAATAGGAGTAGAATGCTTTTCAAACCTGTTTTTTTTATTAACTTTAAAGTAGAGAACAATTTGAAGATGTCTTGATAAAGTTTAGACCCTTGACCTTTTACCTTTGACTGTGTTTGTTCAGAGCAGCAATGGACGGAAGACATGACCCTCCATTATGTTGCAGCAGCCGAGGCCGTTCGAGTGTAAATAAACAACTTCGATACCCAAACGACAGTGGAGGACGGTGAGCTTAATGACTATTCGGGTACGTTCAGTCGGTGTGTTTAGGTGACATTAATTTGTGTTTTTTCGATAGAAAAGCCCCATGTCAGTTTGTTGTTGCTAAAGCAGCTCCAGTATTGTACACGCTGTGACTTGCACGTGCTTCCTCTTCCAACAAAACATCACTAAGATATTGACCAATTGATCAAACGTTTAAAGACTAGTTTTTCATCTCGTGTTGGATATTATTTTCCTCCCAATTTGTCAGCAGCGGAATATGTGCGTTTAAACTTCCCCTCTTGTGGTCTCTGTTTCCCTTACGGACCTAACTGACAATAACAAATTTGTTTCACAAGCCATGTCAGTTCCGGGTTTACAAATCTTGTGGTAATACCGACTTGCATTGTGTGAAGTGTTGCAGATATTAAATGAGCGAAATTAACATCTTAACTGTCTGGCTGTTACAAATCTATAGAGGAATGTGTGTTTTTGAAGTGCCTTGCAAAAAGTACACATGTACTTAACATTTGTTAAGTACACACAAAGTACAAAAATAAAAAATAAATTGTACGAGAAGAGAAGAATATAAAGTCATAGTAATATGAGAAAAAAGGTGTTATGAGAAAAAAAGTGTAGTATTCATAATAAAGCCATAATATCAGTGGATTCAAGTATTAATATTATGACAACTCCCATCCAAACAATTATAGAGTTAAAATAGACAATGTTTAAATTTCTGTGGAGCTACATGTCATATTTTAAGATGTCAGTTTCAAATTATTGTCAGCAGCAGAACTTTACAACATGTTTAACATTGTGACTTCATTCGCATAATACTTTATTCTCGTAATATTATGACTTTTGTGTGTACTTAACAAATGTTAAGTTATGAGTATGAACTCATAACTTAACATTTGGTCATGTTAAAACCACACATTTAAACGTGTCTATTAGAAGTTTTCAGTGATAGGCCAACACAAGCAGAGAAATGTTTTCACCATAGAGGGCAAAACAATGAGCAGAAAATGAAATGAATAAATAATTAGGCCTGGTTTGTCTGGTCTTCAGATTGGTCTGGTGTTCTACGGTTGTCTTATGTCATTCACTTAACCCTTCCGTCTGATGCAGGTATAATGGAAGCAGCAGCGTTTAGGACCGCAGCGCTTTGGCTTTAGGGCCTGACCGGCACCATGCAGCAGAAGGGTGCCATCCAGATCATAGAATGGGAGGACCTAGACAAGAGGAAATTCTACTCATTGGGTGTGTTTATGACGTTGACCACCCGGGCCACGGTCTACCCAGCCAGCCTAATCCGGACCCGGCTGCAGGTGCAGAAAGGGAAGGCCGTGTACTCAGGCACCTTTGACGCCTTCTGCAAGATCCTGCGAACGGAGGGCGTGAGGGGCCTCTACCGAGGATTCATGATCAACACATTCACTCTGGTGTCAGGACAGGCGTACATCACCACCTACGAACTGGTGCGCAAGTACGTGTCCCACTACTCTCCCAGCAACACGGTCAAGTCCGTAGTGGCAGGAGGGGCAGCGTCGCTCGTGGCTCAGACCATCACTGTGCCCATTGACGTGGTGTCCCAGCACCTGATGATGCAAGGACAGGGGGAACATCACTCCCGCTTCAAGGTGAAGCCGAAAGTGATGCTCGCCACATCTAAACGCAACCCTACTTTCGGACAGTCGCGGGAAATAACGGTGCAGATCTTTGCAGCCGATGGTTTCAGGGGATTTTATAGGGGCTATGTGGCATCGCTGCTCACATACATCCCCAACAGTGCCCTCTGGTGGCCTTTTTATCACTTTTATGCAGGTAAATCAACACTGTTTCTTTTGTTTTTTCAGCATGTCTTTTTGTACGACTTGGCCTTACGATGTATAATGTCATCGTTTTTAGAAAAATTATCTTTAATGGCACCAAGTGGATGTCCCCACCTGATTCTGCAGGCTGTGGCAGGACCAATGGCAGCGGCAACTGCTTCCACCATCACAAACCCTATGGATGTTGTTCGTGCAAGAGTTCAGGTAAGAAACGCTGCAGCCTTTTGAAGGAGGTTGTCATTGTTTACTCTTCAGACTTTTAGTTTGATGATCTCCTAGCTGTTGGATTGAGGCTGAACACAAACATGAGCTGTCTGAGGCCTTCAAAAAGACGATTGTAGCACTTATGTGCCTGGTAGGGTCACAGACGGGTTTGTTATTAGGTATCCCACTGTAGGATGTTCAAAACAACTGGTAAGGTGCCAACGACTGCCCAGTTGAAGTTCACCCTTGGAGTAGACCGGAAGATCCTTAAAGAGGTTCCCCACCCAAAAATATCTCTGTCATAGGATGTGCCATAATTTCAAGACATTTGAGACTGGCTAGCTCAGTTACAAATAAATACAATAATCTCTGGGGGGGGGGGGGTTTCTGCTTGATTACCTTCATAATGGAGAGTGAACGTTTAGCACTTTGAGATTTTTATTAATGAAAAGTGCATTATAAATTAAATTGATTATTATTATTATTATTATTAAAAGCCAAAATAATTTCAAATCAAATCAAATTAAATTTTATTTGTATAGGACATGTCAGCAGCAAGGCATTTCAAAGTGCTTTACATCATGACATTTAAAAGGCTAAAAAAAACTATCTTCACAATCTTTCAAGGATAAGTGGGTATAGACAATGGATCGATGAAAATGAATAAACCCAAAACAACAATCAAAACATGACTTAGAGTGTCACAAAGCATCCTTCATTGGAAAGCACAGTGGTAAGAAGTTTCTAGTATGTGGTCATTGGTCACAAACCTTCAAGGACTTTTGATCTCTATCGCTGTTCAGAGAGCCTTGCCGTGGGAAACGTAACATTCAGGACAGAAACGGGTTCTGTCTCACAAGGATGAACATGTTTAATGTTAAATCTTCATATTAACCTCAGAACCAAAGTAAAAGACATTGTGAAGTTGCAAACTGAAGTCTGTGAAAGTTGTAATCCACAAAGAAACAATTCATACACTGATATGGGACAAAAGGCCGTTCATCAAGGAGGAAAGCATGAGTCCAAAAGTAACATAAAACAACAGTTAAAAGTTTCTAATCACACTAAGCCTCACAATGAGCCTAAGGTTTGGGTGCATTGTGTCTCACAATACGCAGATGGTCTGCGTATTGTGACTATAACAATATACAAAAGAAATAATTTAATCTTCTGCACTCAAAATGTAACAAACTGTTGAGTTTATTTATACAAAGTTGTTATTTCCCCTGGTAACGTAAGGTTTAAACCATTTATCAGCTCGCCTCATCTGTCATCACTGATTCAGGCTAACCATGCATCATCATCATCATCCTTCTCTAAGGTGGAGGGCCGAACATCCGTCATAGAGACGTTCAAGCAGCTGCTGGCGGAGGAGGGCATCTGGGTGATGACCAAAGGGCTGTCGGCCCGCATCATTTCCTCCATGCCCACGTCGGTTCTCATCGTGGTTGGGTACGAGACGCTGAAGAGGCTGAGCCTGCGCGCCGAGCTGATTGAGACCAGACACTGGTGAAAGACAACAAGGCGGAGGCAGGGTGGGGGGGACCAGGACAGCCTTTCATCATTCTCCAGCTGCACAGAGGCAGCGACCCAGATCTGTCTGATGCACTTTAGATTGGTGCGGCTTTAAACGCAGGAATAAAGAGAATTCATCATTAGACGCAGCCGTTAGCAACTGGAAGGTTGATGAAACAACCTTGTTATTCTCGCTGTCCTGTGAATTGCTGTATTGTTTGTGAATGATGCACATTGAAATGCGTAACAGGTACTTGTTCCTTGTTTGTGTTGCTGTAGATAAAATGACGCTTGGTGATGGACGAAAAGAACAGATTGAAAAAAATTCAAGTTTTAATCTAGATCATGGATTTTCAGAGTTTGGTGGCTCGCTTATCAAAGAGCAACTGGACATCTGCACCCTCCCATCTACTTTATTGATATTATTTCTGTAAATGTTTTACTTGATGTTCCATTCATACAAGTTTCTCTGGTCTTGTGGGATTTACCATACAAGTACTATGATGCTTTTGGTTGCATTGTCATTTACCGTGCTGTAAGTATGATCTACCTTTTTATTATAACCATAGTTCATTCAGCCTTGGTCATCTAACGTTGGCGTTGGGTCTCAACAGGAAGTCAAAGTCGACACGGTCTAATAGCGAGGTTAGCTAGCAACTCTTGGCAGACAACACCATGGCAGTGGAGCGTCCTCAAGGCCTTCCAGACAATTATAGATTTTAAATAATCATGGTCACACTTCTGTCTTCATTTTATTTCCCTTGGCCCAAACTAAATGTACACACCGTATATTTATGTTCTAAAGATCTATTTTGTCTCTGACATAGGCTTGGTGAAGTTAAATATTTTGAGTTACTTCATCTGTTTTTTTTTTTTACTCTCATTTGGCCACCCCTTGAAGAACTCTAGCGCCCCCTATGGGATATGCACAGCCAACACTTTGAAAAGCCCTGATCTAGAGAGGTTGCATTAGGTCGACAAACTGTAATAGAACAGCTTTGTGTGGTGTAAAAACCAATTTTGCCTTTATCCTGTTGTACTCTACTGTACAAACAACATTTCAATGTCTGCAGATCTTTCCCCTGACTGAGTTGTTTTGGGGGTTTGGTTCTCTGGTCCGCATGCGTTTTGTGGACTTTCAGGTATTTTCCGAGGGTTGTCCGGTTCACGGACAGAAAGGTATCCCGTTTGAGAACCTCTGGTCTCATCTTTGCTTTTGGAAATGATGCGTTTCTGTTGGCATCCTCAGCTCCTGCAAGTCAAAAGCCATGGTAACCACCTGAGAGAAAGGTGGAGTCCTCAGATCGACGGTCAGTATCTATCAAGGGGTCTTGTCTGCAGAATACTTGGTACTACTCTTTTATATATAAAAAACAATCTGTTACATGATTAAAGTGTAATTCTGTAGATCGATACCCTTTAGGATTTTGATTATATTGTACATCACTGCCTTTAATGTGTTCACTTCAATGAAGAGTAAACCACATTAATTTGAGCTCGATTATATCACTTCAGTGGTAACCAGGGTCCTCAAATTGATTCCAAACATTTATATTTGAACACTTTAAGGGTGGAAGTGAACACATTATTTTTTTGTATGCAAAATATCTCCTGGTGAGAAATTAGATTTTAAGAGGACTGTGACTCAAACCATACAATAAAACAAAGAGGGCAGCAACACACCAGCACATGCACCCTGATTTACTAACCTGCCTTCAAAGTTGACATTATGGTGTATTCAGATTTACTGCCATCCCACAGTGGACATTTTGTGTATTTTTTTAAGTAATGTTTGTGGACACCTTTGTCCAGGTCAAGCACAGTGTTTCTGTGAATAAGTCTCTTAGTATTTCTGTGACACATTAAATGAATGTGTAAACATTGTGTTACATCAACATGTACAGAGTTGCAATTGAATAAAAATTGTATAAAATTTTTTGGTTTTTAAACGTAATAAATCAGGGGCTGCAGTACATGTGATAGTCCATCAGAGGGAGCACTTTATGCTCGAGATCAAGCTGCTGTAATCATCCATCCATCTTTACACCCTTGTCCCCTAGTGGGGTCAGGAGGGTTGGTGGTGCCTCTCCAGCTAACGTTCTGGGCGAGAGGCATCATGCATCTTAAATTAGCATATCATACTTTTTATTTATTTTAGTGGTTTGATTAAAAAAGGTTACACTTATTAAACATGAACTGATTTCATTTTAATTTTGATTATGATCAAAATTACATTTCTCAGAAAATGAGAACATTTTAAAACCAACTACCTTACGTGACATTTGTCCAGCAGACAACGCTGACAAAGGACATTAATGGAAAGTTGAGTGGAAGAAAAAAACTGAACAAAATGTGCACAAAAAGGATGCACACAATCTTAAGACGATTGTGACCCAATCACCTTTTAGGGGTTTGTCAAGTTGGGAACCCTTAACTAAGTAAAAACTGCATTTTTTTTTTACAACTGTGTTTGGCATTTTAGGCCAAAACCTGTTCAGACCCAGAAAATAATAAAAGCAAAAAGTTTAACATTCTTTTTGCTACAGTATGAAACCGATTCATTTGCAGTTCTGAAACTGTTGATTTGTGAAAAGTAACATTTCAAAGTCTAGTTCACTTTTCAGGGTTCGCCTTTACATTAGTTACTTCTGACTTTACATTTCAGGCCATATAGATAGATGTCTGTAAATAAATCCCTAATGGTTCAACTAACAACAATACAACAGAAACAAATTACCAAAAACAAGTCTTTTATTTATTTGGCCCAATTTAGCCAATGCATAAACAATAACACATTTACTACCCCAGTCCCCCCCTCCAAGTATCAATGGAAACCTTTTCTTCCTGCTGCTGCTCTTCATCACAATGGGCAGTCGTAGATGTGGATGGCGCGGTCGTCACCGGCAGAGACGATCTTTGAGCCTTTGCTGTTGTACTTCACGCACCACACCTTGGGACAACAGAGAGGTTGCAATAAAAAAGCTCCATGAACGGAGGAACAGATCAAACTCACCAAATGTCTCTGCAGCCTCAGCTCTAATAAAAGCTGGCAGGAATTTTGTGAGACAAACCAACAAACAAAATAGATTCGCAAGTAGATTGAAGTTTGGGCTTTGACTGAGCCGTTTTAATTGATTCACATGCTTCAATCTAAACCATCGCTGGTCTGGCTGTAGATGGGAAGATGAAGCGCCAGCAGCGTGATGCTGCCACTCCCATGTTTCATGGTGGAAATTTTATGCTTTGGTTCAAGTGCAACTAAAGGGTCTAGTTCACATTTAGTCGGTTAATTACAAATAATTTTTTTACACAATTTTGGCCCTTAGTGTGGCTCAAAACTAGCTTAGGCTAAATCTGGTACAAAGTTACTTTTATGAATGTTTTCCTCATAAACAAATGAAAGACAATCATTTATTAAAATTTCTGACCAGTTTGGAGTTTTGAGAAAACTATTTGTTTGCTTATATACATGGGAAAACAGAGATTTGGGGTCCCACGCATTAAAGTTTGCAATAAATAATGCGCAGATGCATCCATATACTTGCTTTGATATGACTCCCAATCGACATCTTGTGTTTTATTAACTTTATATTCTAAAATGTTATTTAAAGTAGTTCGACCTCTAAAGTGATCCTCCTGGTGAAAATGTGTAATTCCTAACAAAAAGTCATAGTTATTTTTAAGTGCTCTGATTGGCTGACATGGACTTCAACTTTGTGCCCATATAGTTTAAAGCAACGCTCAGAGGTACTTTTGTGCAAGTTCATGTGGATGAAACCTGCACAAACTTTCTTAAACTGATCCCATGTGTTTTCTTGAACGATGTGACGGAGATATTTGCTTATATAAAAATCCGGCTACGTGGAGACAAGGACTTAGTTTACTGCCATGTTTAGCCTGAGGGCCAAAAAGACAGATTTTGGTCTCATCTGAACAGACGACTTAGTTCCACATCTTCCATGGAATAGTGTAAATTAAAACTTCTTATGGTTTTCTTATTGCAAAAAGCAAAAATTGTGATCGTCCCACAAAAGGAGATTAGTAGCGCAGGATTTTACTCCTAGGTATTAATATTTATCCTCTACCGTTAGTTGGGCAGTCACAGAAAATTCCAAAGATCGCACAAATTTTCATAAATATCAAAAAACTAGGAAGAGTCAGGTTCCTCACCTGGTCTTGATGGTCAAAGAAAGTGCTGATGCAAGCTCTGGTGCTGGCGTCCCAAACCTTCACGCTCTTGTCAGACGAGCTGAGGGGAGCAGAAGGAAGAAGGGTTTAAGTTTTGACGGTGGAATGGATTCACACCGACATGAAGCATGGGAAACTAGAGGAGAAAACACGTCACGTCACGTCACATCACATCACATCACAACAACAACGTATTGAAGTATGGAAGAGCTGCTTTTAGTGTTTCACCTGGAGACAAAGTGGGTGTGATCCGGAGAGAACGCCACATTAAGAACCCAGGAGCCATGGCCGCTCAGCGTGCCAGCAAGGTTGGCGTGTTGTCTGAGGAAGAGACACATCGCAGCTTTAATCTGCTACTTTGTCCACAATTTATCCATGTTAAGTTTCATTATTAGGTTTTTCTGAAGCTAAATCACTAAATTACGATTGAGCAAAGCGACGATGCACAGTAAGTGCTACTTACACGTCGTATATTTTGATATATCCGTCGTCGGAGGCGGTGACCAGCAGCTGGGAGTCTGGGGAGAAGGTGAGGGATCTGATGGGCATGGCGTGACCTGCAGACACGAAAACACACCGAATATCAAACTCCTCGTCTGGACAGCACCGAGTCTAAATGTACCGTTCAAATCAGGATTCCTGAACACTTATTAGTTCACAATTTTACTCTTTTCCAGACAAATTTCAGAAGTTCACCAGGGTTATTTTTTATTGTATTTTGGATATTTGACACAAAAAGTCAGCTTTAACTCTTAAGTGGCACAGCGCCATGTTTCAGCTTATACTAGCTTTATTGCATGTAAATTTTGTGATTGTCAAATGAGGATTAGAGTAACATTTAAAAGATGGAAGACAAGAAAAGAAACGTCTGGAAAAAATTTGAGTATATTTCCACACTTGTCCAGAACAGAAAACTGGTTAAATAAAGTTCCACACTGTGGATCTCTTTTAAAGTTTAAAGTAAATACAAGAAGCTCACTATTGATGATGTATGCCAAATATTTCTACAGTGATCCGACAATGTATATGCAGAATAAGACAGAATAAGACAGGACAGAGAGCCTGAAACCTTCAAACAACAAATGTTACACAGATTTTTTTTTTTTTTGTCAAAAGTCCAGTTTTCTAAACTCAGATTTCCCAGTCGTTTTCAGGTCATCTTTAGGTGGACACATCACAAAGCATTAACAGAAAAGTGAAACATTATGGCAAAATGTGAGAATCTGAAGGATGGGAAACTAGAGGAGAAACACTTAGCAGTTCAATTTATAATCTAGATTAAACAGCTAAATGTTTTATTTTTCAGAATTATATTTCAATAAAATTTAAATTAAAACCTTAAAGGAAATAACTTGGGCTTTTTCCTGCCTCCAATAGACGACTTGCTTAATCCTAATGATGGAAAATTAAAAACAAACACATTGATAAAAGGTCTAAATCATCACTAAAAACCATCTAAAATGCTCGATTTATCAGGCTTTTAATCGAAGGATTATTCCTGCAAACAATTAGTCGTTCTTCTTCATACAAGTCTGTAAATTAGCCGACCTTCGAGTGTGTGGAGTAGCTTCCCGGTGGCGATATCGAAGATGTTGATGATCCCATCGATCGCGCCACTGGCTAGATACTTTCCATCGGGGCTCTGAGGAGCAAGAAGAACATGTGAAATGGAGCAATGATGGCCGCCACAGCCGTGAGGAGGTTTCAGATTACTCCTGTTTCTGCTTTTTATGTCGCATGTAAATATTTCAGAGAATCAAACTCATTTTAAGCAGAGTAAAAATGAAAACCCCACATGTGAACATGCTATCTCAAGCATGTGAACATAAGCTTGAGGAAGATTTTAGTGATTTACTGAAATTTAAGTTTTTGAAGGTAAAAACTTCTCGAAAAATCTGGATTTTTTTTTCCAACTGTAGACGTTTTTCTCTCATTAAAATGACTTTTTTCTCGGAATTTTAGGACATTATTTTATGATAAAAAAAGTATTTCCTGCTAACATTATGACATTCTCAATTATTTATTCTTTAATGTATAACTCAGAAGGAACGGTTGAAATAAAATCCACTTTTTGAAAATATTTTCTGTAACTTATTTTTTTCAAAAAGAAAACAAGGAAAAAACAACAAAAAGCTAAATCAGACAACATGAGGTTCTTCCGGAAAGTTCTGGGTCCTGAGGTCTCATCCCTGTGGGACGCCCCACAAAACTCCAGAGAGGCGGCTGATCAGATGCCTGAAACATCTCAACCTACACATTTCTGTGTTGATAAAATTAGTCTGACGATTGAAAAAAAGAGGGAAAAAAATCAAAAACAA
This sequence comes from Poecilia picta, assembly GCA_033032245.1. Classification (NCBI taxonomy): domain Eukaryota; kingdom Metazoa; phylum Chordata; class Actinopteri; order Cyprinodontiformes; family Poeciliidae; genus Poecilia; species Poecilia picta. The sequence goes on from CM065358.1 coordinate 6,778,654, forward strand.
AGTACAAATACTTTCAAAGAGTTAAAACAAAACGGCGACTTACGTAGAAAAGGTCTATGTAAGGTCTCTGGTGCAGACCAGAGAACAACGGTAGTTCAAAACTCAGACTAGATCTAAAAAGAAAACAAGTGGCTGATTCTCACGTAAGCTATACTGAGGATGAATTTTCCTCTGGTGTCCAGGGAATATTCTTTCTTGCCACTTTCCACACCGAAGATGTTCACTTTTCCAAGATGGCTGCCTGTGGCGATGTACTTAGAGTCTGGAGAAAAGGCGACTGTCCATGCATCAACTATAAGAGCGACAGAAAACGGATAAGAGGATACAAAACGTTTACCTCTGCATTATAAAAAAACCCAAAAAAAACAACAGCTACATCATGTTCTTAAATCACTGGGCAATCTCAGTCCAGATAAGACACAAAAGCAAGGCGAGAATAAGCTCCTCCCACCTGGTCCGGCGTCCATGGACTTGATCTGTTTCCCCGACTCCAGGTCCCACAGGCGGATGTGTGCGTCCAGTGAGCTGGAGGCGGCGATGGCTCCGTGGTGACTGATGTCCACAGAGACCACGCCCAGCTGGTGACCCTCCAGGGTCCACTGCAGCTCCAGCTTCTCATCCGACCTGCAGCAAACGAGACATAGGCGGGCTACTTCCAGGCCTAATCAAAGCCTTGGATTTATCAGCTACCTCTCACAAGTACTCGATTATTATTTTACCGGAAAATTTGATAGGATGTGAAATTTCAGCTTCATTTGAGGTTGTGACAAAGCTAATGTCCCTGAACCGGTTCCATTAACTCTGGAGTCCTAAACCAATTAGCTGAGATCTTTTTCGAGTGCAAGGAAGGTAGAAAAGAATAGAATGGAGAAATTACAGCAGAGAGGCTGAAAAGTAGGATGGAAGAAAGTCAAGCAGGAAGGACGGAAAATAAACGACAGACAAAAGAACAAAAGAAAAGCATCAGTGCCGAAAAAGACGAAGAAATTCACACCATTTCCAGACTTTGACCAAATCATCTAGTGAACCGGTGATGATGGTTTCAGAGCCGTCCGCTTCACTTTTGCCCCAAGCTGCTGTCCAGATGGCATCGTCATGAGCTGAAGGGAAACAAGGGAGATAAAAAGAGAAATCCCAGCTCACACCAAGCTCCCTCAGCTCAAACACTCCTGATTCCACATGACCAATACCAAATATCACCAGCAAGCGCAACTTTATTGCGCGGCCCAGTACCGGTCCACGGACCGGGGGTTGGGGACCACTGATCTATGCTACTCACCATGTTCTTGCTTGAACAGAATGCTGTACTGAAATTAAAGCACAAAAACAAAGTCAACCTCTGTCTAAATATCGCCACACCGAACAAGAACTTATATTAATTTATTCCTTACCTGGGTAGTCATTGCGTTTGGTCCTGGAAGTATTTCACCCTGTATTCAAAATAATGCAGATTTTTTTTTTAAAAAACTGCCATTTATTTTTAAATGTACAGCGCTGTTTGCTGTCTTAGAATTGATTTGAAAAGAGAATTTCTAAATAGTAACTTTGTTTTTTGTTGGGTTTTTTTTTTGCCATGAACACATACAAATGAAGCAAACGTAGTAGCTAACCCAGGCTAGCTCTCTCTAGCTCGCTGATTTTGCAAACAGATTTGCAGCTAGCTGCGTCACACCGGTGACGCTATCTGCACGCGCAGGATTGCAAGCGACATTGTAGGTAAATAAAAAAGACAATGGCGGCGAAAAAGCGCTCGCTTACCTTCAAACCCCCAAATTTTATACTAGAAATTTGGTTCCAACTGATTTACATGTGAAACTGCATCATGACAACATTTGATGTAACTTCCGCCGCCGGACTTCCTTGGCTTTTGTTAATAGGGTTTGAGAAACGTCAAATAGCCTCGCTATCGCCCCCACAGATGCGGCAAAGAGGGGTATTGCAGAAGAGGTGTTAGTCTTTGTTATCAGTAAGGCTACTGTACATGACAACATTTGAAACTGAACGCAATTACAACACAAAGTGAAAAGATAATAGAGAAAGAAGGGTTACACGTGTCTAAAAAACAAAATGAAAGAATGAGCTTAGTCAACTCTTTTTCATCTTTAAACATTAACATATATACAGCTCTGGAAAAAATTAAGAGACCACTACATTTAACCCCATTGAAAACCTCATGGTTATTCCACCAAATATCAATTTCTGAACTCTCCCAGAGTTAAAACATTAGTATTATTGTTTCTAAATGGATATGAACTTGTTTTCTTTGCATTATTTGGGGTCTGAAAGCACTGCATCTTTTTCATTATTTAGACCATTTCTTGTTTTTTGCAAATAAATACAAAATTTGTGCTTGGAATTTTGGAGACAAGTTGTCAGTAGTTCATAGAATAATAGAACAATGTTTATTTAACTCAAACATATACCTATAAGAAGTAAAATTAGGAAACTGATCATTTTAAACGGTCTCTTATTTTTTTCCAGAGCTGTAACTTAATTTTAATGCCATATCCAAGTGTTGAATTTTAGTACAGCAATATTCTACATGAATACTTTCATTCATCAAAGTCCTTTCTCCATCCATCCATTTTCTTTGCACCCTTGTCCCTTGGTGGGGTCCGGGGGGGTGCTGGTGCCTGTCTCCGGCTGGCGCTCTGGGTGGGGGGCGGGGTGCATCCCAGGTGGGTCTGTCACAGGGCAGCACAGAGACAGACAGGACACACAACCATGCACACACACTCACCCCTAGGGACAATTTGGAAAGGCCAATTAACCTGACAGTCATGTTTTTGGACTGTGGGAGGAAACCGGAGTACCTGGAGAAAACCCACACATGCACAGGGAGAACATGCAAACTCCATGCAGAAAGAGCCAAGCTGGGAATTGAACCCAGAACCTTCTTGCTGCAAGGCAACAGCTCTACCAACTGTTCCACTATTCAGCCCCAAATTCATTGATTGTTGCTGGAGATAGGTACCAGCAACCTCCCAACCTAAGGACAAACTTATTTCTATATTTTTTAATAAACTGGTTTATTGGATATGTTTGATTAAATATTTTTATGTGAACTTCCTTTACCTCATTGCTGTCCAGGTGCTATCAAGAAAATCAAGAACATTTTGGACAACCCTGAGTATCCCCTTTGTGAGGCTATCATGCAACATCAGAGTGTCTTCAGTCAGAGGTTTCTTGGTTCTTGGTTTGTAGCACAAACTGCTACTGGAGATCCATTCTTTCCATAGCTGTCAGCATCTACAGCAACACTTGGACGAACCTTGGATGATATAAGTTACAATATTGAATTTCCCTTTGGAATTGATCAAGTATTTTTAAATTGAATTTAACTGAACTATCTGAACCGTTCCTCTGGCTGGCCAATGTCTTGCAGAGTTTTGCAGATTGGTTTTGATTGGTTTTGCTCTTATCTGACAATAGAATCTTCTTCTACATGTTTGCTGTGTCCATTGCATGTCTTTATTAGCTTCTCTGTACCTTTCAAGGCACTGCAAGCTACATAAAAGCTACAAAATACAACATTTATTAAATAACTCCTATATACATATTAATACAAGATGAGAGTACAAGATAAGTATTATTCTGAGGAGAATTATGTAACAACCTCAACCAAAGGACATCGTGATCGATTCTTCTGGCATCTTGGAGGTAATCAGACAAAATAACAGAAGTTCTTTTTATACCACGCAAATAGCAAATAATTTAGCTTTTTTTTTTTTTAAATGAAGATCCTAAAAGCAGTGACGGTACTGCAGGAGTTATTAACTAACTATTTAGATTCCTCTTATTAAGTTTTTTAAACTTTGATTTAACCATTATTTTAGCAGGAAGTGCCATGAGATCAAATCTCTTTTCTTGAGGATGACCTGAAAAGGTGAAACGCCTCATGGAAGACGATATTAAAAGGCAGAATTGATCAAAACTTCAAAATTCACTTTAGTGAAAACAAAATGTAAAAAAAAAAAAAATAATAAAGTATAAGATTAAGACTTCATAAAATAATTTAAAAGGGGTTTTGCTGTAGCAGTTACTCTCTTTAAGAAGAGTTTTTATGGGAATGAAATGTTGGACTTATAATGACTTTTGGAAATTACTGCAGGACCATGGAGTAACATACATTTTTTATTTTTTTTCCCCCAGTTTTGAGCAAATTTTACGAACACCAAATAGAAGCTGATGTGTCGAGCAGAAACTGTGTCCACCCGTCACTGGAGACATGAGACTAAGCAAATACAGGGTTAGTGTCCCCAAGGCAGCTTTATAAACGAATAGAAGCCGATGTTGTTGTCTCTTTGTTTCAGTCAAGCCCATGAATGCAAGACATAAAGTTCACAGCAGTGAGCCAGGCAGCGTTTGTAATGAAATGCAAAGCACTGAGATATTGTATCCAGACAACGTAGAACTGAGGAAGCTACGTTCAGACAATGTCTCTGTAGTCCAGCACATTCAGGAAATTTGCTTGCACAAACTCTGTCCTCACACTGAGCTTCAGTCAAGATCTGAGTCAACATGAGAAGCTAAGGGCAGCTTCAAGCTTTACATGTGGCTCATCAGCACTTTTCCCCTCATATGGTCAAATATATGCTTTAAGAGAACAAGCTTTTGAGATAATCACAAACTTGGCACAGGACAGAGACAAAGTAAAGAACAGAAACCTTGCTGGACCAAGTATGTCTTCTGTGGAAGGAAGAAAATAGAGAACATGTAGTCACTGACAGCAATAACCCAGTCAAACACGGTTAAACACAGAACACACCAAGCCAGGTGTACCAACTATGGGGAAATAGAAAAGAGAAGAAAAGGTACAGGGTTCAAGAGGCGAGCACCCAAAATATACACATAACCACGTTGGAAAGCTGTATAGGAAGATCAGAGGAGGGAGACACTTCCAAAAGTGGTGGATCCTGTGGGACATACACATCAAGACCAACAGACAGGCTGTCCAATTGGACGTTGTGGTGGACAAAGAAGTCAAAGTAGTGGAAAGTCAGAAGATTTGTAGGTCTATAATAGCTTTAAGTGTTACATAATCCAACGTGACCATGATATTGGTTACTTCCAGGTCTAGCCTTGGTTTCAGGCTATTTTTTCCTCTAACGTTATTTGCAACTACATGCAGGAAATAAGAAAAGAGAATCCATACAGGAACACAAAGCAACGTTTAAAAATTGATTAGTAATTATGGTTTATCTTTCATCGTTTGCCTGCTATTCCGTAGGTCACTTATCTAGTATGACTTTTGACTTTAATCCTATGGATACTTTTTTCTATTTGTCGTTCTTTAGATACATAAAATTTTTGTCATCAAAAACATTGGGAAAACCGGCAAGCCAAATCCATACCGGCATACACACATAGCGACCTTAAGGTTAGAATATTTTTCTGTCAGATGAAACTTCAAGATGAACCTAAAATGCCCAATAATCTTCCCAGGTGAGCTCAATGTAACTTTCTATTAACGTTTGGTTGCACCTTTCGGACTGCACGATGTTTCAGGGCTTTTTGGATAACATTTGTCCAAAAAGTTGATTCGTGTTTGATCCACGAATCGACCAATACGGTTTCCCGCTTCGATCAGTATTGGTGAATCAAACAGCCCTTTTCGTCATGCTGTTCGCATTTTGACAACTGATCAACGGTACCTTTCCCATCGCAAGGTTTCAAACAGGAAGTTCTCGGATGGAAGTGACATCAGAGCGTCATCAGCAGTTTGCAGCTGAGATCCAGAGAGACAGGAAGAGTCACGGAAATGCTGCGACTTTGTGAGAGGCTCACAAAAACCTCTCCTGAATGAATAGGTGGAAGAACTACCTCATAACTGGTTAGCATGGTGGAGAATGTGTGATGCTGTGGGCTTGTTTTTCCTGTTCCACTGAATGGCATCATTAATCTTTTCAAATATCAGGAAATGTTTTGAAACATTGGCACATTCAGTCCGTGAACTCAGGCACCTCGGTCCGGTTTTATATGGGCGAAAGCTTTAAGGGGGAGGGATCTCCACCACCTCCCATTAAAGACAGCGGCTATAAAAGTGAAGAAGGAGAAGATAACTCCAGCGTTGTGAAGGAGCTGCCGAGAGAGAGTCCATCTCTGGAAATCCCCAAAAAATTAAATAAAATAAATAAATAAGAGGCTCCGCTGGGTGTAACGTGCGAGTGGGAGGCTGAGCTCAGAGCAGAGGAGCACAGTGAAGAAGAAGGAGGAGGAGAAGGAGGGTGAGAAAGAGTCAGAGAGAGAGAGAGAGACAGCAGAGCGTGGAGCAGGTTCCTTCCTTCTGCAGCCCTCGTACGCAGCCTCAGCAGCCATGCCTAACTTTGCCGGCAACTGGAAGATGAAGAGCAGTGAGAATTTTGATGAACTTCTCAAAGCCCTGGGTGAGTCTCCTCCTGTCTCCTCCTGTCGTTGCCGTGTGTAAGTTTCGCTCCCGCATCACATCCAGAAAGAAGCAGAAAGCAGCCCCCTTTTTTGTTTCTCCTCGTGCTTTGGGATTGCCACGACTCCCCCCCACCCCCTACAACGTGATACTGTATCTGAGAAGCTCCCTGGGAAAAGCAGGCAGAGATGCTTCTGAGGGGGAAATCCCTCAGCCGTTCCAGGAGACAAGACTCACTGGATGCTGAATTACAGCCTAGACAGACGTCGTATTGTTACGTGAAGTGAGAAAAGGAGGAAAGGGGTGAGAGAGGGGGAGAGAGAATAACATTATTCATGTTAAGCATTTAAGTAGGGCATGCCAGGGGAGGTCCGTGGATCACTGTGTTGTTCTTCTGTCTCATGTCCTTTTTCATCCTTTGTCAACCTACTCAGTCTTTCCAGATGATTGTGGTGGTTTAGATTTAGACCACTTTAACTGGGTCACTCGATTGTGTTGCAACGTTTCGTCACGCCGCCGGAACCGCTGAGACGGACGGGGACGCGGCAAAAGGCTTGACGTCTTTTAGAATAATGTAGAAACCTTCAAGGAGATGGTCCCACTTTGCTCAGGAGCTCAACGGGAGGGTGGCAGGTTACTTTTAAAGTCCCTCATTTTTCCACAAGTTGAACTCATAACATGTCTTTTTGGGGGGTGTGGCGGATTTTATGTGGAAAGACAGACACAAAGTACCTGCTAAATACAGATAAATCCTAAAAGAAGACCTGTTAGTACCACAAAATACCTGAGACTGGGCCAGAGGTCCAATGTCTTGCAGGATACCAACCATGAACAATGGCATTATGATGGCATAGTTTAGGTTACGTGTTAGAATAGCCCAGTCAAAGTCCACACTTGAAAAATCAGTGTTCAGAAACAATCAGCAATTGTGCAAAGATAAATCAAGATGGTAAATGTCAGTGTTCAAAGGTGAAAAGCTGGTGCACTTGAAAAATGAATACAAAGAATACACACCTTTCATAGTTCATGGGCTTCTTTTAAATGGAAAACTTTGTAGGATTTTGCTTCCACTTCACAATTATGCACTCATTTCATAAAGTCTCAATTAAATATGTTGAAGTTTGTGGCTTGTAATGTTACAAGTGAACAAATGAGAACAATTTAGAAAGGCACAGCAGTTTGAATTCCCATGCTGAATAATAATAAAAAATATTGCCTGCAATACAAAATGTGCGTCATTTTATTTGCCTGGGTAATTGAATCTTGTAGGCATTTTGCTTGGGTCACCTTTTACTTCAACAGAGAGACTTGAATATTAATTTTAAGCAGCAAAGGTTAAATGAAAAACATTAAGTTTTTCTTCCTAATTTGTAGTTTTCCTACAGCCTTTCCTGAGTTTATTTTTTTTAATTTTTTGTTAAGGTTGCCAAAGCATCAGCTCCACTGATGTGATCTTTGGTTTTAAGGACAAAGCCTTAGCACCTTCATCCAGCACATTACGCACATCTGCTAGAGCAGATCAGCCGTTAGCTCTACGAGAACAGCTCGGTCAGAGTGAGAGACACAGAGAGAGAGAGAGAGAGAGAGAGAGAGAGAGAGAGAGAGAGAGAGAAGACGAAAGACACAGAGAGAGAGAGAGAGAGAGAAAGGCATTCCTGACGGTTATATCTAATGTGGATTCCACGCTGAGGAGCCGCCACTTTCCATCAACATCTTTCTAATTAACCTGTTGAGTCAAAAAGAAAACGATAGCTACAGTGCCTTGTAACAACAAAATTTACTGTGACTGGGGATTTCGTGAGATACATCTGTTGAGATCGGAAGGAGAATTAGACAAGGTTTTCAACATTTTCAGCAATTAAAAATCCGAAACATGTGGAATGTGTTTTTGTTCAACCGTCTTTATTCTGATGCTCCCATATAAAATCTACTGCTGTCAGTTGGTTCAGAGGTCACCTAATTAGCAGAGTTCACCTGAGAGTAATTTAATTCAAATGTAAATCTTGCTTTGTACTCAGCGTAAGCCAGCGGTGTCAAACTCCAGTCCTCAAAAGCCGGTGTCCCGCAACAGAACACTTGATTCCAATATCAGCTCATCTCAGAGCTCTGGACAGCTTGACTGCATGTAAGTGAGGCAGTTTCACCATTTAATTCAATAGTGGAGGACAAGAGATACAAAGTTGCATGACAACAGCCCTTAAGGACTTGATTTTAAGACCACAAGATCAGGGCTTGGGTTGGAGTAGGAAGAGTCACCCTCCAGTCACTGACCGCCCTATAGAAAGACCATGCTCTCCAGAAGAAAACCAAGATGAAATTCTTGGGAATGCTGGTATGGTCTGTGGCATTGTATGGCTGCAGGACGCGAACCCTGAGGGCTGCAGGTATGAGGAGATCGATGGAGTTTGGGATGGACTGCTACAGGAGGGCACTAAGAATCAGCTGATGGTCACAGAGCGGCAGTTTGTGGTATCTGTCAAAAAGTGGAAGCTGCACTACGTCGACTATGTTGTCAGGACCCAGGACCTTGGCACCCACATCCTGGAGTGTAGAGCTGACGAGAAGCGGTTGAGGGGAAGACAAAGATGGCACTAAAAGGATAAAATCAGAGACTTGACGGAAAGATTAATGAGGGAACGAACAGCTGTCACCAGGGAGTGGAGAAAGGAGGTGCAAGCTGCATCCATGGTCCCCAAACCTCAACAAGAGACTAGAAATTTACTTCTTCTATGAAGGTCCCAGAGGCTTGATGGAGAACATTAAAGGACAAACAGCATTGTGAAGGCAAAAGAAAACACCAGGCAACTCTGAGATGAAATTGTGGGGAAGCTTGAGGCAAAGTTACATTCTGAAACCATATCCTACACTTTAAACATGTCACACAGAGTTCCTCTATCCATCTGTCCAACATGACAATAGTATGGCACAACTGCAAACTTATCAAGCAATGAGCAACTACCTGGAAGGACTGGGCAGGGCAAATGTTAATCTGAGAACCAACCAAGATGCTTGTGGTAATTAAGGAGGAAGAAGTCATGTATGTAGCCATCTGGGAGACACACTAAGGAACTGAAGGAGGTTCACATGTCAGATGAGAACAAATTAAAACTTTTTGACCTACCGCTACATTACCATCCGATTGTGTTGCAATCGGATGGTTTTAGGTTTAATTCTAGCTTCCTCCTGCCTCAAGGCAAGACACTGAATTAACTACCAATCTGTGTGTATCTAATGCTTTGATTGGTCAGTATGACTAGAAAGGAACATTTAGATAAAAACTCACACCAAACATCACTCTGAACAGACCAGCTCCATTGTAAAACAGTTGTGCTACAATGCACTAAGGGGATGCTTTTCCAGGGCAGTTCAAAAACCCTAAAGATACAGCAAGAGTTTCCATTGATAATGGAGGCAGAGTCATGCTCTAGACATATTTGATTTCAGCAGGGAGTAGGTATCTGGTCAGAGTTGAAGGGAAGATGAATGGAGCTAAATGCGGTTTGAGCATGGATGCTCGGCGAGCCATTGTACGTGCAGATTGCAGAAAGCACAATGTTGTCAGCAAATAGATCAACGTGTTTGGATTGGACATAAAAGTTGTGAAAGGTTTCTGATCAAAATCGGATGTAGTGGTCTAGATACTAAAGAGTTCAGCATTTTGCTGACTTTGCTCCTGGAAAGGGACAGAACAGGCTGCTTGGCTAACTGGCCCTCATGCATATTTTATGTTAAAAAACCACATGTTGAGATCTCCTAGATTATGGGTGGGGTTGATTAACCCTAGTTCTAATTAACTCCCAATCTTGGGTGTTCACCAAATGGAACCGCTGTGGCATCATAAGAGTGTGATTTTTCAAAAAATATTTAGCAAGAACTTTCAAAAAGAATTGATAATTTTATCCTGTCTGTAAAGTCTTTGGCTTTCTATAGAAAAAAAATCCCCTGTTTGCTCTGTTGGTAGAGGATGGTAGAAAGAAATCAAAGAGTCAGGATTTGGCAGGACATAAAGCCAGATGGCCATTACAGAGTCAAACCAAGCATGCCAAACACTTGTTACAGGCCATAGAACCATCAGGCTGAAGGAGACACCTAGAACCTGTTTTGACAAACATGAGAGTTTCTATCCCTTCTGTTTGAACCTCGGTGCCCTAATTCCTCAAATTTCTTCCCATTTCAATAAATAGCTGAGGTTTCTGTCAGAGCCACGCAGAGTTCATTGTGATTTTACTCCAAAACAAGCACATTTCTGTCGCTCCTTGTAAAAAATATGTGTGGCTTGTTCGAGGCAGACACACACACACACACACCAATAAAGGGAGACATTCAGCCAGCAAGTCTCACTATGTCTGAGTTTCTGAGCTGATGTGGGCTGGCATGAGAGACTTGAGCGCTCTAAATCTGGGAAGGGGCAGACTGGAAGATTATCTGCTGAAAATGGGAGCACAAATAAGAGATGCATACTTGGGTTCTTTTTGAGTTTCCTCTCGCTCTGCTTCACTGTCAGTGGTTTTTGTTCTGTTGGTTCCAGAAATTATATCTTTTGCTTAAAAATTAGAATTTCATTTATGCGGCCTTAAGCTATCTGGCTCTGACTGAGATCAACAAGCAGCACTGGAAACCCAGTGACCCTAATGCTTCTGAAACAATGGTGCATGCAGTGTCTCGCTGTGCTGGCGAAATGCAACGAGCCCCGCCTGTGTTAACCCAGTCTGGGTCGTGTCTGTTCAGGTGTGAATGCCATGTTGAGGAAGGTAGCTGTGGCGGCGGCCTCGACCCCTCAAGTGGAGATCCGCCAGGACGGCGAGCAGTTCTACATCAAGACGTCCACCAGCGTGCGCACCACAGAGATCAACTTCCGTATCGGCGAAGAGTTCAACGAGGAGACTGTGGATGGCCGCAAGGTCAAGGTAGGACGACGCAACCTGTTCTCTGTAGGTCTAAGAATCTGAAATGTGGTATATTAAAAAAAATGTGACATAAAGCCAGAATCTAAGTCCTGGTTGTTCATTTGGTAGTTTTGGTTCTTCAAGTTACAGCTTTGTTTTTGTTTTTATTAATTCTTTCATTACTTTCTGTGATCTGGTCAAGTACAAGAATAAAAGAAAATCTCAGTGGAAACTGCAGATGGTCACCTCGTACGCAGATGATGCTGTGAAAACCTTTGAAGGGAGAAGCTGTGCAAAGTTGGCTTTTTTGAGCTTCGCATCATAGTATAATGTCATTCCCTCATCAAAAGTCAAAAGTTTAAGCTGCTGTTGATAATGCAACATTTTCATTACAACTGAAGGTAGTAGTTACTTGATTGTGGTATGAGTAACGCAACTATGCACATCAAATATTAACCAACGTATTTGATGGGGTTAAACTCAGTCTTTAGTTGTAGAGTGTTAAAGAAATAAATCAGTGGTGAGTTCACTTACTTGTCATGTGCTAATTTATTATGATTGCTTTTGCAGTGGTATGTCTCCTTGTGGCCATTGCCAGCAATAAATGTAATTGGTGTCCTCAAACAAAGGCGCAGGGCCAGTGGGGCCTGTCTGACCCGTTTGTCCCCTGGGCCTTTGCCCAGTAGGCCCGGGCACTGATCCCTAAATGCTTCTCCCCGTCACCACTCTGAATGTTTAATCCCAGTGAATTCAACATACTACTGTGTTCTTCCATTACACCTTTCTTGTACAAAATTAAATGAGAATTAAATGGGACCCAGACACAAAAGAGTCAACAGGCTTTATGCTACAATTCATTTTAATTAGGATAAAAGTAGGATATTGTATCAACAGTGCATTACAAAAGTATGCAACTCTTACTACTGTTAATATGAAAGGGAATGTCTTTCAGAAAGGGACTGCGTGAGATTAAAATTTACGGGAGGTGTGCAGGTCTTCCAGAGAGAACGTAGAAAAACACTAAGACTTTTGAGTCTAAAACTGAATTGTTTGGACGCCAGAACTGATAAAATGTTTGGCACCGTCCAGTAAAGGACCTCACACTGTCTGTGAAGTGTACAGGTGGCAAAGTAAAGGTATAGGAATATGTTGGACCTGGACTTGGCCAGTTCACCATCATAACATCCACCATATTGGAAGAGACTTGATGAAAATGTGTAAAACCCTTGAAGCTGAAGTAGGATTGGAACTGGCAACATGACAACAAGCAAATATCTAGTAAATATGACTAATGACTGACTGAAAGAAGTGCGGTAAACTTTTCTCTGATTGATGTCAGAAACTGGCAGGTGAGGTAGACACAAGAGCATTTCATCGTTAATTCGACCAAAGGGGCTCAGGTTAGATAATCAGAGGTACAGTTTTCAAACTTTCTCTTCACTTTTTGCTAATATCTTTTTTTTTATGAATAAAACTTTTTTGTTTCCTGAGTGCAGTTAAATTGACTTAATTTCTTGTCAATGACAATATGCAATATGTAACCAAGAGTGCGGGAACGTGTTGTCCGGTGAAGGTGGGTGATGAAAAACTAAAGTCCTTCCTCCATTCTCAGCATTCGGTATAATGTTCACGTCTTGGTAGAAAAGGCTGGATTGAGTCGGATGATAGTTTCTCTTTGAAGCCCTTCAGACCCGGAGGAGAGGGGGGATTCACTCACCTTCACACAGACAGAGCTCCAACAAAGTCAACTGGCTTTCTTTGCATTTTGTTAAAGAAAGGTCTTAGGATTAGGAATAATAATAATAAGACCTTGCGAAAACTTTACCAATTGAAAACATCTGGAGTCCTACCACCTTTCTTATTGTATTAAGACCCAGGGACAACAGATGTGCTCCGTGACATGATGCAATAGGAGCAAATTGGTTTCGTAGCAACGTCTCTTGATAGCATCTCAGCTCTGAGATATATAAGACATCTGTTTTATGGAAACACATACTGTGTCAGAGAAAGCAGATGAGTAGGACTGATTATCAGTCCTCATCATATTAAAAGGAACAAAATGATCACAACTTTCTCGTCAAAAATTGCATGGTTCATCTCATCGTCCGTCACAACATTCATTGCTACTCTATTAGTAGTTTTTCCACTCTTAGTAAAAATACAAAATAAAGCTCAATTTTGTTGCATTGGGAGACCCGGCAGGCGGCTGGAGTTCTGTCTCTCACAGTAACATATCGAGTTTCCCCTCCACAGATGTATATAATGTATTCACCTACACTATGTGCTGCATACTGACTGGGGTTACATAACACAGAAAACAGGAGTGGATGACGGCTGAACTTTCCAGTTTCTTTCAGCATATCAGGAAACTAGAGTTTGGAGTTTACAACAAGAGCCTTCTGTCGTTAGAGAGATCACAGACCAATGTCATATATTTTGGATACGTGTTAATTATTTTATTATTTGTTAGACACTAACAATTCACATTTGAGTATTTAAAGCAGTTTTTATCAGTTGCCCGATGTACACAGGTAGGCACTGGGAGGTGCTAGAGCGCCTGCTTTATTTCCTTTGGACAGAAAAAGTGCCCTTAGGAAATCTTTTTTTTTTTAGCAAAAAGAAAAAAAAAGTGTCCAAGGTAGAGTCTAAGATGCCACCCTGGATTCTTGTGGTCTAAGGTGGCATCTCTGGATTTAAAAGCCTATATTACCAATGCTCTACCCAACATAGTTTTGTTATCTGTTTGCAGGGATTGCACTATTTAATCTGAATTTTTTAAAAATAATTCCCATCGGCCATGTGCTGCACAAGGTGCCATTTTTTTTCTCCCAGTTGAGCAAAGTGTCTTTGCATGCCTCTGCCTCCACCAGTCCATAACTCCATAGTCAGATATTCAGAGAGAGAGATAACTTGGGAGAACACATCAATATTTAAGAGTCTTAACAGAGAAACTTCTCATTTTGATGCAGTCTTCAAATTATGTTTGCTGACAAGAAGAGTTACCTTATGAAGAATCTGCTTTATATATATATATATATATATATATATATATATATATATATATATATATATATAATATATATATATATTATATATATATAGTATATATGTATATATATATGTATATATATATTTTTTTTTTACTTGCTGCGTCCTAAAAACATCTTGGTATAGAACCCAAATCATGGGTCAAACATGGATCAATCCAGCCTAATGCCCCATTACAAGTTGGTTTATGGGTTTGATGTAATATACTGCATTAGAAAAAGAGAAGTTATTCAGGCTTGGGCAGCGCTGTTCTCCTGTGGTCACAGACAGACAACAGGAAAGCAAATATACACCTCATTAAGGAGCTTTGTTTATGCAATGTATGTCAATTTTAGGTTTCAACTACATAAACTCTAATAGTGGTATAAAGCGTCAACATTTATTTCGCAATTTTTGTAAACATGAGTGCTATTTTCTTTACCATTCTGTGCACAAACTATAAATACTTTGTTTCAGGAGAAACAAAAAAGCTGTTCTAGGCGCTGAAACAACACAGTCTGGAGGTACCTGCAGGAGTCGGGGCCCGCTGAGCCCTGCACATGCTCTTGCTGGGCGGGAGGCGTTTCTGTGGAGAGCTGGCAGACTCTCGGGTGCAGCTATCTGGCAAAGGAAACCATAGTGGGTTTAGTCACCTGCGGCTGGCGGGATTACGCTCTGATGTATGTCTGGCAGTCAAGTTGATTAACTAGAGCCACAAGGTTAAAAATCTCCGGTTAATCCAATTGACTTCGATGGGATTAGCCAGGATCTAGTCATTTCAGGAAGGGGGAAAGTGATGGATGGTTTTCCTGTCACTTCCAGATGTGGGTGAGAACCTTTGGGTTGCTCTGGATAATGTTATTCAGCGAGAATGTCTTTTAGGCAAATCTTTTCCATCTGAGACAAAGTTGTAGAGGGGGAGTATTATGTACCTTTCAAGCACTTACTGCCATTTCATAGCAAAAATGAAGAGTATATATATCAAACAAGACTTAAATTACATTTAACTTCATAATTTAACACCTTGAATTTGGGTCTCTGTCTCTTTAAAAACTCCTTCTCCTTCTGTAACTCCGCCTTCCTTACAACATCACTGCTTTATGAAGACTTTAATAATGTTTTAACAAGTGTTTCATTTACAAGTAGCTCGTATAATGAGCACAGCAGCGGTTTGTTAATTGCTGCCACTAGTCTGAAGGAGCAGAGTGGGACAGTGGCAGCTACTGCATGACTCAGGAGCTTAGAAACTGCAGCTGTGGCGACGAGCTTCATCCTTGAAGGCGGACTAGGTCCAACCAGCCGTTTTGCAAAGCTGAATGGTTACCACAGGAGATTAAAGGATTTCTCAAATATGCATAAAAGAATCAAGTTAACACTCCAGGCATGTTTTTTATGAGTGTATAACATTATAATGTGATGTAAAGCTAAAATAAGTCCCATTTTCACAATACTGCCCCCTTAATTACTCGTTTTGAGCTGAACAACTTTGAGCTGAACAACTGTGTGAACAACATTCACTGAGCTGAAAAAGTGTGAACAACATTCACACACTTTTAAGTCTAAGAAATGCAAACTGTTGTTTTTTTTATTGCTATGAGTTATAGATTATTACAAACTTCATGCAACATTGTTTCTAATGAGTGATGCGAAATCATGAAAGCAACACTGTTAAAAAAACATTAAGTGGTAAAACAAACCTACATGGTGAATTTGTATTACTGATGGGAATGCATTGAAGTTCTTTAGAGAAGAAAGAAAATGCGTGAGAACATTTTGACAGAGAAATTGTCTTCTAAGTGAGAGACTAAGACCAATGCTGGAGCTCAAATGTTGCTGTAGCTAATTGACTGTCTTCTGGCTTGAGGGGGGAAAAAAAAATCAAAGTAAAGCTTTAGAAAAGCTCTGAGGTTTTCAAAGCTTGGCAAGGATTCTGTATGGCAGCCTGCAGGGCCCAAAACCTTTGATATGGTGATTAACATTTGCTCATGAAAGACCGAGGCAGCTGCTTAATTCACAACTGAATTACAGTTCTTTCACAAATCAAGACTAAACTAAACTATTAAACAAGTGTTATGGTGTCAGTGTCTCTACAAATATCCTACAATGCCAGAAAAGTGTTGATAGCATATTTTAGGTACGGTAGACTCCCAGTCATGCTAGCTAGCTTTTAGTTAACTAGCAACGACACTCCAAAGATTTACACCCGAGTATGTCATTAGCTTAATAATTGTTCAAAAATATTTTGGTTATAAAGGGGAATTTTTTTTTTGAGTTAGACAACATAGGAACAGAGGAAAAATTATTAGTGTGGCAGAAATAATTGGACATTTTCAGAAGATTTCTACCACAATTCGTCTTCAAAGCAAGAAGAAACTACATTGCCCAGTTGCCCAGTTATCAGTTTATTTACAAAATGAAATTAGCCAAGTCAATGTTCATGTCGGCTGTCTTTCACTACTGACTATCTGCTTATGGAAATTTATAACTCATAGCAAAATTTAAATGTTACTTCTCACTCAACATTAATTTTAACTCCTAAAATAGTCGGTATGAACACAGTTTGGGAGTCGGGGCTCGTGCTTGTTTGATTCCAGAGAACGGTAAAATAAGTGACTGGGATTTATGGTGAATGACATATTGCTGTCATTTATCTGCAGTTTTTAGCTCATAATTATATATTTGTGTCCAGCATCATAGTTACTCTGTGACAAAGGGAGAAGGTATTAAAGACATCAGTCTCTTTTCTGTGCAGAGCCTGGCCACCTGGGAATCGGAGAACAAGATTTACTGTCAGCAGACTCTGGTGGACGGAGACGGCCCGAAGACCTACTGGACCCGAGAGCTGAACGGGAACGAACTTACACTGGTGAGTACGCATCCGTGAGTCGTGGCTGTAGGGAGAGCCTCGCGACAATTAGGCTTATAATGGAACGATATCTTAATGATAACTGGGCCCTAACGCAAAATACCCTTAAGTATTTTTTCTTTTTTTTACTCCATCTGCCCATTCATTTATCTAAAAAACTGATATCTCAACAAAAGGACTTTAAATTCTAGGAAGGGTATGACTAAAGACTCAAGCACCTTTAAAAATTTGTTTTTTTCTTTATTTACCTGTACCTTGATACAGGTAAGCTACTCATTACAGATAGCTACATAGATTAACAGTAGTTTTGGTTTTACAAACCCAAACAACAAATCTTTCTCCAGTATTATTAAATGTACAAGGTAAGGTAATTTTATTTATATAGCACATTTTCAGCAACAAGGCAATTCAAAGTGCTTTACATGAATTAAAAGGAAATACAAACAAAATAACAAACCAAGAAAAGTATGCTCTGGTGTGACTCTGGCTTTTTCTCCTTGACGACCACTAAGCCATCAATCAGATGCCTTGAGATGAGGTTTTCATCCGGCCTAGTCCGCTCTTGTTTGACAAACGATTAATGAAGTCAGGCAGGCGATGTCTGAAGTCACCCTGGAGATTCAACCGCGGAGGAAATGGGGCCCGTTTCCCAAGAATGTGAGCCTTCATCTTCTCTGTAGAGAGACGTGAAAGGAGAACAAGAGGAGCTGCTACGCTGACATAGCAGCAGCCCCCTGCCTGTATTCACCCAGATTTACATGTGCAGAAGTCAGCGGGTCTAAAGCCCCTCGAAGCATCCGTGGGGGGATTCCACAGATACAGTTCTCAGGGTCTCAACGGCTACAACCGGCTCTACGTTTAGTGCTCCCACAGTCTGCTCTGTTGTTGTAGGATTTTTCTAAGAGAGGGAAAAAACCTGAACCAATAACGCGTAAGGTTCAGATGCTGAAAACTCTTATAACCGGATGTTTGATCAGCTTTCTGTCACAGCCCAGAGGCAAGTAAGGATAAGGGGGGTGAATCTTAATTAACGTTGAGAGTTCGATGTTCCTCATTGTTCACGCTGACAAGCTGTGAGGGCAAAGCGTATGAACTCCTCTGTGATGAGTGGGTGATAAAAGCAGAATGTGGTTAAAGCCCCTCTGCCCCGCCGGTGACACTGGCCGGGCGCCCTGCAGGAGCCAAAGCTTTCACGCACTGATGGAGGTGGATGTGGCCGAGCCATGACATTAGCAGAGGCTCTTTATTTCTCGGCCCGTCTCTCCTTGGACCCAACGGCTCAAAGTTCTCGGTAGCAGTCGCAACAAAACCTCCATAAATCTTGTATTTATCCTCATTACTGACGAGTTTAAAGATTGGTTTATTTTTAATGGAGCTTTAGTTTAGCTGCCATGGCAACACTAACAGGTAAACCATGTCATTATTCACTTGGGACTATAGTTCTGCCGTTGATGCTACAGCAGCTTGACATTGTCCATGTCAGCATGAAGGACATCTGCAGAGAAATTATTAAATTTTTGCTTAAGCAGATAATATTACTTTTACGCAATAAGTAATATTTCTTTTCACTTCTATTCCTTATCAGTCACGCCTTTGCAAAACTATTCATATCATCGTTTTGACATAAGCTTATATTGTTTTTATTAAGTGGGTTTTTATGTCACCAACATGGTGGAGCAGTTTGTGCCTGTCAGAAGAGATATAAATGAGGGGCTAATTTTTCAAAGCCATATTCTCACCATGTTCATTCGTTCATTAATAAATGTCACGATTTCAAGTTAAATATGAAATTAGTAAGCTAAATATTTAGATTGAAGCTAAAGTTTGTAAGCTGTTTAGCTTGCAAACTATATTTTCTAATTAAATATTTAGTTAGCAATATTTAGCTAGAAAATAAGTATTTGCTAATTTGCTAACTAAATATTTAACTAGCTTGCTAACTTTCTAACTAAGTATGAGTTAGCTTGCTAACTAAATAGTTAGTTAGCAAGCAAACTCATATTAGCTTTCTAACTAACAAGCTAACTAATCGGTTGTTATTAGCTAACTAATAGCTTGCTATTGCTAAACTACATCTTTAGCTTGAAACAAAATATTTTGCTTGATAACTAAATATTTCATTTCAAGCTAAGTAGTTTAACTAAATATTTAACTCAGAGGTGAATGCTTAAATAGCAAATTAAATGTGTAGCAAACCAAATATTCAGCCCACTAATAAAATATTTAGTTTGGATATAAAAATGTAGGTTTAGCTATATATTTAAATTCAAAATATATATTTAGCCTGTTAGTTAAATATTTAGTTCATTCAAATGGTACTACATGCACAGACCAATACAAAGTAAATCACAATTAAGAGTAAAAGGAAAATTACTATAATTTTTTAGAATGAAGCCTAAAGAATGACAGACATCAGTGAAAACTTTGTAACACTGTAGCATAGAGTATGAGAAAAGTAAGGGTTGCCTCAAGATATTGTAAGTCCAAATCAAAACCAAATCAAATCGTAATGTTCAGAAAAAAGATGCAAGAAAGTGTCGCACATTCACATGTATTCAAGATGTTTAGAACCATCAACAAGCATCGTTTAACGGTTTCCGAAGACAAGCTCAACAAGTGGGAATGAACGCTCTCTTTGGGCGAGGGACCAGTCAGTTCAATTATTCTTCACTTAACAGCATGTGACAGCCTGCTTGGAATCAGCTCCTGCTTGTCCTTCAAACGTCTGGGAATGTCTGACCGTCTGAGAGTCTGCATGTTTTTCAAACCACAAGAAGGAAAATTGTCAGATCGCACCATATTCCCACAGTTAGTGGGTTTCCAATCTGAATGATGGGCGCTCTAAGCAATCTCAGCATCACTTGTTTTTATGAAAAGGAAGACAAAAACAACGTACATCCACTAACCGTAGATTGACCTAGAATCTACTAGTGGTTCAATATGGATTTATGATCATTAAAACCTTGGAGAGTGTTTGATTTTTTCTGGAAAACAAACAAACAAACAAACAAACAAAAATCAGACGCAGAGAAAGCTGGATGGTTCAGCCTGAGACCTGCATTCAGAACAGCGATAACGCGACGGTCTTATTGTGTGTGGCAGTTCATGCTGTAAGTGGGGCACATTTCCATAGGATCTGCATAATGTGTGTAATTGGTTTAGTCTGGAAGCAGTTTAAGAGGAAAGAGGGGCGGGATTTCTATTGAGCAGCATCAGCCTGAAATGAAACTGATTTTCATGCAGGCGAGAAGCAGACTGTAGCTTAGACAATACTTGAAAGTTTCAATCCAGCAGGTACCTAAAAATCTCATCCATTCTGAATCAAAGTGATATACAAAGTTTTCTTTTACCGTTAGAGGTATTTGGCCAAAGTTCTTCCTCCCCGTATTGAGGATAGAGAGATAAATCTATTGTCTATATCTGGTTCTCCTAGTGTTTTGGGAGGGCTGGTCCCACAAATTATGCAACATTATGTAAGATTTTATACATTTTTATCTTCCTGTCTATCTTAAAATGAGCAACACACAAGTTAAGTTAGGATTCATTAAAAATGATATACTCTTTAATCCAGCGTCGACAGAAAATGTCAAAGTAAAGCTAAATTAGTCATTATTGACAAAAGTTGCTATCTTCGTGATTCACGTTCATTCTGACCTTTTTTACCCTTTTCAACACAACTCAAGAACGACTTCAAAGCTAACACACTCAGTTTACCCTTACTTCACCATGTGAAAACAGAACAGAACCTACAGTCTGAAAGTTTCAGCATGTTGCCATTGAACCTAACTGAAGGGTTTTGTTCCATCTAAAATATTTCAGAAAAAAAAAAAATTCGAAATTCACGTGTTTCCATTTAGAAAATGTAACTTCAATTTGTGAAGTTTTACGGCTAATGGAAATGTAGCTACGTTTGTGCTAATCTGCTTTTTGAGACGATAGCAGACGAACACTGAGGTACAAAGGTTGTCATAATGGAAAACAGCAAGGACTAATCAATAAAAATGATTAAAAAGCAACACCTAACCCACTTTTTCTGTTTTCCTGCAGACGTTTGGTGCAGACGACGTGGTGTGCACGAGGGTCTACGTACGGGAGTGAGGCCACGCGACCTTCACCTGGACAAAGCTCATGTCAATCTGTCCCGCTTGAGTCAATAACAACTGTCGCCAAGTTTCCTGCGCAACCTAACCTCTTTGCATCAAGCATAACAGTCTCCACACATGCAACAGCAAAGTGTCGACATACAGTTTGTTTGTAGTTAACATTGTGTCTGCAGTACAGTAGCTAGCTCTCTCTCTGTGACCATGCCTACAACCCAGGTGATGATAACGTAGGATTTAGTCATCGGCTGCGTCAATCAAGTGTTCATGTTTGATGAAAGGAAGCAATAAAACATACATGGAACAAATTACAGCTGAGAATCTCGTTAATCGTCATGGGTTAGTGGAAGAAAAACTTACTATTTACTTCTGTTTGTATTTTTATTTTATTTTTTTCAAATTGAATATCTAAGAAGTTTTGCTATACATCTCTAAAGTTTTAGTCTAATCTATTATCTGGTGTCATTGAAATACATTCTGTGGTCAGCGGTCTCCTTTGACCACAACTGTCTCTCAATATTTACGTTTTTCTTCTTCTGATCATTCCTTGTTCACATGGAGAAGGTTTAGAGAGTAATCTTAGTAGATTATCATTTTATAAAATCTCCAAACCAACAACCAAGTCACTGAAATCCCATTGTTTCCCCCATTCTGATTTAGTTTTAACTTTCAGCAAATCATCTCCATGTGTAAATAGCTATTAAAATGCATCGAGATGCTGCCAAATGATTGACTTATTAAAAATTAGTCATAGGAAGCAGCTGAACAAAATGTACCTAATAACATGTCTGGTGAGGGTTTATGGTGTAAAATCAGGGGCGGAGCTATAGGGAGTCTGGGGGGGCGGTTGCCCCCCGAACCAGGCCGGTGGGGGCCCGGGTCTGGAGGAGCCAGGGAGGGAGGAATGGATTCAAGTCGCTCGAATGTCGAACTATAGACTGAGAAAGTGATAAAGTGCGCCCCCGCCTGTTGAGAAAGGTGTATCAATGTCAGCAATGCCAGTAGTTGTCCATCCGCACCCCATGTAAGGGGCCCGGTGTTTGGTCAGGGGGCCCGGAAATTTTCCCCGCCCCCAGCCCGACGCCGACTTGTTCCGCCACTGTGTAAAATGTAATAAAAAATGGTTGGACATACCCCAAAGGAGAACCGGTGACCGTTTCTCTTCTTGCAATCTGTTTGGTCATCTATAGTTCCAGGCTCTCCTTTATGTTCTTGATGTTTTCAGACAGGATTTAGATCTTGTGACTTTGGTGGCTTTGCAAGATGGCTGACTTTGTGTCTGGTTATTTCATTTCAGTTTCCCTGCAAATCTGAATCAGTGATGATCCTTGAGTATAAAACGAAGGTATTACATTTAGCAAATGATTTTTCTTTGAGTCTTTATACTCAAAGCTGATTAATCGATTACTGAATTAGTTGGCGATTAT
Organism: Poecilia picta; assembly: GCA_033032245.1. NCBI lineage: Eukaryota > Metazoa > Chordata > Actinopteri > Cyprinodontiformes > Poeciliidae > Poecilia > Poecilia picta. The sequence goes on from CM065358.1 coordinate 6,801,345, forward strand.
TTCAATAAATGATTCATCACGATTAATCGTTGGCCCTAAAGCAAACTCCCGCAGACGGGTTCCGACCGCAGCTTTAAACCCAGTCCCTCTTGCAGCAAAGCAGCAGTGCTAATAAACTCCACCTTCCAACAAAACTTTAGAAACATAAACCTTGAAAGAAAATCTTTCCAAAAGGTTAAACCTCTTAACTTTTCTCTATATTCTCGCCCTCTCTGCTCTCACTGTTCATAAAAAACAGACCAAAAAATGCTGCGTCTGAAAAATGATGACTTGATGTTGCATCAGCACCGAAAGATAAAAGTCTTTGTGTTTCCTTCAGGAACGTCACAGTGAAGCCCCTTTTCGTTTTATCAGCTCCAACTCCGCCTGAACTGAGCGGAGAGCATCCGCTGCGCCTCAGGCTGAGGCAACAGCGTGCAAGACGCGATCAGACCATCAAAACCAGTCAGCCCAGTCCAGCTGCGCCCTATTCACTCACATTGGACTTATACGGAAGATTAGACGTTAACGCAATCAATACAGTTTCATTTATACAGCGGATCTGAGCGACAGCTATGTTTCGAAAATGTGTTTTGGGACTTGGAGAGAGGTAGAAAAGAGGAAAGCGCTGGTCACGTGACCCGCCCTCTGGCCTTATCATGTGAAGGTGGAGATATTAGGAATAACAGACGCCGCGGCTTCTTGATCTGTCTGACCTCTTTTGCTTCACCAGGCTTTCTCTTTCCGTGCCGCTTTTTGTTTTCACAACAAGGCGACCAGATGAAGTCAGACAGGAGCATCTCTTATCTGAATGCCAAAAAAAGGCAAGGAAATATAATTTGAAAATAATGAGGAGTTTCAAAGCTTATTCCAAATGTTAGCTTATGCGGCTAACGTGTAAAAATGAATGTAAAGCAACTTGTTTTCTGAGTGTTACACTTGCCATTGAATTTTCTTTAAGGCATATTATGTATTAGAAACAACAGATTAAAAAAGGACGTTATCTGATCGAGGTCACAAGGTTTGTAGATGAGACAACAAATACAAAAATTTAGGAAATTCCATTTGATATTTATCGTAGTTCTTTGTTGAGAAATGTTCACAAATTGATGTCTAATTTTTTAAAATTATTATTTATATGTGGAAAGAAGTGATTAAATTATACCTGAGACCAAAGTAATTGACTACATCAATTACTTTGACCTAGATTAAATTATACTGAGACCAAAGTAATTGACTACATCAATTACTTTGACCTAGATTAAATTATACCTGAGACCAAAGTAATTGACCTAGTTTTACACATTTAACAAAGACCTGATCTGAAGATGTGAACCTTGACTTGGTCTAGGACGGGGGTCTCCAAAGTGCAGGCCAGGGGCCATTCAAATTATTTTGTTCGGCCCCTGACCACAAGTCAAGAATCATTAAAAACTCAGCTAACTAAATAGAAAACAACCAATGACTCGAAAAATTTGGAAATTGTCCGTTTTTCTTTTAATGCACGGCAACAATCTGAAACTCTTTTTTATCTTTAGGGTCTTTATTACCATACAAGTTTTACTTTTTGAAGCCTCAGGCAAAGAGAATTGTCTCCGAGGTGTAAATGAAGCAATTCAACACTGGAAATAATTTGACTTGAATGATTTGTAATTTCCAAGTTGAGCCCCCGGCAAGGCAATCCAAGTGTATCTTTATAGCTACATTCACACACAAGACCAAGTATTTCAGATGACATTAAAGGAAAGAGTCAAGCAAATAACACACCATAAGCATTAAAACATCACATAAAGTAATAGATGGTGTAATACAAATAGTAAGTGCCTAAAGGAAACAAATGTTTCAAACCACTTATTAGTCTGATTGTTTGATCAAAAGCTGCAATAAAGCAAAAATGTTCTCAGATTTGATTTAAAGAAGCCACACATTTTGCTGGTTTTGGTTAGAGCCCTGGTAACTATCTGAATGAAACTGTTTACAGAAACTTGTAAAAACTGTTGCAGTTACAGTTGCACCTATTGAAGGTAAAAGCATGCAGCAGTTTTTCTATGTCCTGTTTTGACGTGGAGATACTTTAGTCTGGCCATGTTTTTGGGATGAAGTAAGCTGATTCGATAACAAAACTTTTTGCGGATGTCAAAATTTAGAGCAGAGTCCAAAACCAAACGCAGCTTCCTCGTATGCTCTGTGGTTCTTAAGCCTCACTGAGTCCAGTTGGGCGATGAGAGCAATCGTCACATTCCTGTGGGATCGAAAATGTTTTCGTCTTACCTGCAATAAGCTGGAGGAAATTCTGACCCATCCGCTCATTGACCCATCCGCTCATTGATATTATGGAAACACTGACAAAGAAGTCTAGGGTCCCATTGTGACGTGGAGAATTTAAATTATTGTAGATAATGCTATAGTGCTCTATAATCTGAGTGGAGTAAAATAGATGCTAGATAAAAGTGGTCAGAGATTGGAAGCTTGAGGAACTAAACTCGTCTTGATCCACCTGGATTTATAATAGCCAGAAGATGTAGACCAGTTTACCTGAAAACCCTGCCCATTTTTCAACAGCAACACTAAAATGACTGAAAAGTGGTTCTTGGTGCAACGCCTCCACTGTAAAGGTGAGGGTGTTCTCAAAGGGTTTGGTTTCTTTGACTCATTGCAGAGTGAAAGTGAAACGCAGCAGCTGAAAATGAAACCAATGTTGCAACTTTGGTCCCCAACTGAACAATCTCCCGGACTATCCGGTGTGAAAATGCCCTTAAATGTCTTTGGAGCTATTGCGACTTCAGACCCATTTGCTACAGCCTTTCTCTGAGCTTCGCCTACGGACAGAGGCATTGGCACTGTCTGCTGTTGGGATGAAAATGGCGAGAAAGTGGCACGACATCAGAAAACAAAAAGCAAATCTGTCTCTGTCCTCCATGGCTGCCAGGGATTAAAAGGTTTTCCTTTCAACACCCCTCTTTACGAGGGCTACCGCAGCAGCACGACAAGCGTTCCCATTCCTCAACGCCAAGACCTCGGGACGAGGCCATGCCAGCTCTGCTTTTTGACCTGGTATCCCATGAAAGAATGAGTTTCCTCCTGAGTGCACTGCAATGCTCCGAGAAGCAATGGCAGGGCGCGCGCCTGCTGTGATGTTAATTTAATGATGAGCTGCTGTTCAGATGGCAGATCCGAATGGCTGAATAAAGGGGTTGTTGTCTTTTTTTTTCTTTTTGCTGCATTTGAGCAGAGAAGAGGGCCCCATTGCCCACCCTGGTGCTCCACTCTGGGTCGCCAAACAGTAAAGCCTCTGTGAGTATAGTGGAGTACGGCTTAGATTTCTAATTAAATAAACAATAATTTAGCTCCTTTCAGGACTCGAGTAGGTCCAAGCTGGGTGAAAACGATTTGTCAAATGTTCTAAACAAAAAGACATCAGACTAATTAGTGCACACTCGAAGGTAGGTCCCATTTTCCAGCAGCCAATGGCAGAATTGGTTCTGTTCCAGTCAATAAAACAAGACTATAGTAAAACTGGTAACAAATAGCAACAATTACGGTAAGTCTGGTGAGGCAACAAAACTCTTCTATGAGCAAATATCATCCAGTTACATTTGCTGCAGATAGGGTACCTGGTGCGATGGCTATGTGAGCCGTAGACTTGTCAAAGTTATGTAACGCTGTAGATCATTAGTTCTTATGACACTGAGCTGGTCTTCATTAATAAGGTCTTCAATGCTTCTGGTCATTAGCATTGTCTTAAATGCAGTGGTCTCGCCTCCTGTTATCCCAGCATCACAAAAGGTGTGCCACAAGGGTCTGTACTAGAGCCCATGATTTTTTTTAACCATCATTGGTACTTTGGTATGCAGATAGTAGAATCTATTTATTAAGCCCGAAATATGGTGTACTGATGGACTCTGACCTGAACCTTCAGAGCCACATAAAATTAGTTACAAAGACTGCCTTCAATCACCTGAAGAACATTTCCAGGATTAGAGGACTAATATCTCAGCGAGATATAGAGAAACTTGTACATGTGTTTATCTTTAGTCTCATCAATAACTGCTCTGCAACCCCAGAACCAGAACCAGACAGGAAAAAGCAGCAATCAGTAGGTATGGTCTATTGGAACAAACTTCCAGAAAACTGCAAAAATGCTGAAACACCGAGTTCCTTTAAATCAAGCCTAAAACCCATTTGTTTGGATTCGACTTTGGTTCAGAATTACTGAAAAATAGATCAGTTTATTATTTCCCTTCATTACTGCCACTGCAATGTAATGCTTCTTTTGTTTGTTAACTTCAGCATGCTTGTTTCATGTACAACACTTTGAACTGCCATGTTGCTGAAATATGCCACACAATTAAACTTAACTTGACTCACGTAGGTTGAAATGAGCAGCTGATCTGGCCATCGAACACTGCAACTTCACAAATGGTGTATGGGACTGTCAAAGTGTGTGACGGTCAGGAGTTTATTAGTTGTATTTCAATTTCAAGATGACTGGAACCTGCCAATCAGAGCTGTTGTATTTAACCCAGGCAGCTGACACCGACTGACCTTCCACTCAGACGCTGACCCTGCTCCACGTTAACCTTCATGTTTTGCACTGGCACACCATGGGAGATTGGAAAAGGTCAAGTTCTGCCAAGCATGTGTGTGTGGTGTGTGTGTGTGTGTGTATGTGTGTGTGCATGGTTGGTTGGGTGAGTGTTGTCACATTAAATTACCAAGAGTGCTTTGTGCCTGTGACATCTCTCGAGAGTTTCATCCTGTGATATATTTAGTCACGCTTAAGTCTCAATAAATGGTCTCCTCAGCAGGAGAGACAGACTGATCTGTCGGGCTACAAACACGGGTAAATATTTGCTCAGAGCAAGGAAGAATTTCAACTGGGTGTCAAAAGAGATTGCGGATAAACCATGACGTTTCTGGCAACTAAAATGACATATTCATCCAAAGAACAGTATGTCCCCACGGGGGATGGAATGCTCTTAATGACCAAGAAACATTCACAAAACGTTATGCCTGAATTTTTTAATTTCTCTCCAGGCATCTGCTGGTTTTGGTTGGTTTTGGAAACGCAATCACAACCAACACATACAATCTCAATTCAAAGTTCATGTGAACTTTGTGCTTGAGTTGAAACCAACCGCTCCATCACTTTACGGCTAAAGTGAGAGTTTGTTAAGAGGTTGCGCAGAGCTATTAGTTATTACATTTCTTGCTGCCAATCATGCTACTGACACCCTGTGAATGCAAACAAGTAGCTCCACAAGATAAATGCTATTAGCTACTGCAGGTCAACTAAAAAAACCAACAACTTTAGACCTCAAAAAGTCAACCTGTGACTTTTTGAGGTCTACACACACACCTCTTTTAAAAACCTTTAAACCACCATCATATTTAAACATGATTTGTAAAATATTACTTAGACATCACTAATTAGCAAGAATATCTGACAGGAAGGTAATGTTGGTATACAAACCAAATATATATATTTTGTGTTTAAAACACAAGTTTCTCTGGTTGGACCTGCTTGTTCCTTTTTGCAACCCAACTTTTAAATGGAGAACCATTCTTAAGTATGGTCATTCTGTGCAAACATACTGTTGGTTTAAAGGTGCAGAAAACAGAGAAAATAGTTTCTGAATAAACTGGTGGGATTTTTTTGATATTGCAGCCGTTTTAAGATGTTGCGAATTGGCATTAATGCCACAACATTGGCACTAAAGCTATTTTTTTAGACACAGGAATCGAAAAGTGATTAGACTGTGACCCAAAGTGCTTTGACTAAATTGTGAAGAGATTAATTTAACCATGTGTTTCAAATTTTTGACTCGTCCAGACGCAAATGAACAAACAGTTTCAAGAAAAGTGAGTGGATGGATGGATGGATGGATGAGATTAAATGAGGAAGAAAACAAGCTGGATGAATCAACAGATGGAGAGATGGATGGATGATTAATTGATTGGAGAATGGATGAATTAAACTGAAAGATGGATGAACAAATGGATGGATGGAAGGATGATCAGACCTATGGTTGGACAGATGGATCAAATGATCAATAGATGAACAGATGGATGATGACTGATTGAAGGATGGATGAACAAAAGAATGGATGGATAAAATTTTTTCAGGGTTCCTCGTGTGAAATTGTCAACCCAACCCACAAGCTGCTGAGCTCACCGGCTTGCAGAGGTTATGTAAGAGTGCCAGACTTCACTAATAGTGTTATGGGGGGAGGGATGGTATCCAGCAGCGCGTTCTCATCATGAAGACAGATCAGCTTATAGAGCAGCATGAAGCAGAAATCCTCCTGGAAATAGAAAAAGATGTGGCAGGTAGAAAACACATCGACAATTCAAGAGATAATGGGGAACATTGAGTCTCTGTGTTATTAAAAGCAACTGTCAATCAGTCTTGGTTTAAACCCAAAAACCTGAAAGTCCCACACCATGACAAACACTTTACCTCTGATTGCTCTGGTAAACCACAATGACACACCATCTTTTGTCTTTTATACGCTCTGTGGCTCTCTTCAGCGACCGAATCTGAAAAATGCCACAAACAAGATTAACAGGAAATCTGCAGGGTCACTCTTAGGGTTAATTGCCTGGCATTGCGAATGCCAAGGCCTTTTGAGCCGGACGGACAAAAAGCAAACTGTGTAGTTTTGACAATAGATTCACTCTCTGACTCAGAAGCTGCGGAAGTCCCGACGCTGGCCAGCTGAAAGTTGTTAAAAGTCCAGAAGTGTGCACTCCAAGGAAGTAATCACGCAGAAGAGTTTTTTTGGGGGGGTGAAGGGAGGGTAAAACCTCAATTTGAGGAAGTTATGGTTAGCGCTGCCAGTGGGAGGCCTGGGAGGCTCTGCTGTCAAGTGTCAGCCTCATTAGGGTTTAGGCACCAGACTGGGCCAACATGGCATGTTGGTGTGAATTTATCCAAACAAGCGTTTTGTCATCAGTGTTAGATAGTAAATAGCCAATAAGCAATCTCTTCAAACCGCAGTGTGGCTTAACTCCTATAAGGTTTAGAGAACATGGTCTAAGCAAAGGCTTTTTGTTGCTGGGGTTTCTGTTCCTGGGACAATCGCAATTGTCCTCAATGTTGACAACGATTTCTTTCATTGGTGAATCAAAGGAAACAGTTTGGGAATGGCAACATATTCTCCAAGATCGACTGGCAGAAACAGTTCCAGAAAAATAAGGTGAGCAAGTCCAAGATGCAACGAGCCTGGTGTCTGCGTGGACAGTGTTAGAGGGCCCTCTGCAGGATTTAAATAGAATGACAGTCTTGGTAAAGATGGAAGACTCATCAGTGAAACCACTGAATTTTAGCACCTTGTCTAAAATTATTTTTAAGACGCCTCACCTGTATCGCTTCATTAGACTATAAAGGCACTTACTAAAAAAGCATAAATTCCAGCTTGGACTATCACTTTAGAAGGGATCTGCTTTTTATTTTAGACTTTGCAGACTTTTATCAAACTTTTCACAGTAATATTTCCCACCTTAGTCAAAATGAAAGTCAGTGAGAAACTTCAATTTAAATTGCTGCCGATTTTGGAAGACCATCCATCCGTCAGTCCATTTTCTGTACACCCTTGTCCCTAGTGGGGTCAGGAGGGGTGTTGGTGCCTATCTCCAGCAAATGTTTCGAGGTGGGGTCACTCTGGACAGGTCGCCAGTCTGTAGCAGGGCATTTGGAAGACCACACAACTTTATGATCCAAAATCTAAAGGTAGGGATTGATGAATTTGGGGGCATCTCAGCTTAAATTCAAGTAAAAACTGATTGATTAGTCACAGTTTCAGGTTTTCCTGAATGTGTGTCGAATTTATTGAGTTTGACCTAAGACTCATTGAGTCTGCATTTTGTATCCAGTCAACATCCAAATAACTTTTAATCCTTAAGCATAGATTTGACTTTTCATGCTGTAGACGGGCCGACCAGTCGTCTACATGCAGAAGCATGGAGTTCCACTCTTCTGAAGGTTTGCCCTTTGGTCATTGAGGTTTGACTGCAGCAGTTAACCGGGGTTATACACACAGACATTTCTGTTTCAGGATTAATAGCCAGACTGTAGATTCTTACCTTACTTGGGAGACATCAGGAATCCTGTCAAATCTAGTAGATTCCATAAGAGAAATAAACACAGCTGCATTGGGATGCTTGTTTCAACATGTCCTAGAACGTTTCTTCTTCATGTTTTAATTCACATATTTAAAATTTTACAATGAATTTTTGGTCTACTGAAAAAAAAAATGCACACTTGAAATAAGACTAAACTAAACTAAACTAATTCTCAAGTGACTTTTCAGCAAGGAGTAGGAACTTCTCCTAAGTCAAGCTGACACTGGCAGACATTTTTACAAAAATATTTTCATAATCAAAACTAAGGATTTAAAAAAAATTAAAACAAGCTCCTATGTCTTACTGAAAAGTTATCTGTTAGTTGTATTTTTTTTCCAAGCATACCAAGACATTTTCACTAGAAAGTGGACCAAAACTCCTGGGTAAAATTGTGTGTTCTTTGCATTAAATGACCATAATTTACAAAGTCGGCATTTTTAATGGACTTTCAATGCAACGTTTAGAGCAACTTTGCATTAAAAGTCTCATTATTTACCGAATGACACTTCATGACAATTGTCATAAAGATTCATAAAGACTTCTTTATGTTCATGACAGGTGTTATGTCATGTTTCTGACAGTGTCATGTCAGTTTTATGCACACCCCTTCAAATAAAGTGTTACCCAAAAAAGTGCTTTCATTTTCAATTGTGAATCACCTACAACAAGAATTGGAAGATAAGAGATTTAAAAATATCAGTAACTCAAAATTGGCCAAGAAAACCAAAACCATAATGAAGTAGGGAATGACACAAAAACAATTAAAACAATCTCCACAAGGGTTTTTCATAGGCTACAAATGTCATTTTTTATTATTACTTTAAATAAGGTCTAAATAAAGGGACTAAAGACATGCTCATGTGACTTCTTACATTATCAAAAATACGATGCGGGTTGCAGAAAACGACCCGGGAGAAGGAAGCGTGCCGAAGGGTTCGCTCTTTGAGATACGGCTCACCAGTAACCTTGGACGGCGTTGTCAAACGGAGGCAGTGATTTTTGACCGAACAGCTGTCACGGTCAAGAGAATGAAACAAACAAGAAACACAACAAAAACTGAAAGACCTGGATTCATTTGAACTTCCCTCTCCCCTCCAGATGTTCTTACAACAGAAATCAAAAAGCAAAGACGGAAAATAAAACACACAAAGGCAGGGGGGGCAGAAAAGAAAAGAAAAAAAATCAAAAGTGTCTCATTAACAACTCCCTTTGGTAAAAATGGTAATAAATGGGCTCGCATTTGTCCGTTTCATGTACATCCTAACTTTAGCCGTTAATCACTAAAGTCCACAGTAAGATTGGAAAGACTAGCACGACAACACGAATCCGTCATAAAAAGTCTGAGACTATTTACAGAGTATTTACAACACGAGCGGGATGAGGACGGTCCTCCCAGGATGAGTCAAGCGTGTGAGAGTGTGTGTGTGTGTTCAGTGAGTGAGCTGGTGTATTGGCAGAGGGCGTCTTTAAAAGGTCGACTTCCAGGGCGGCGAGGATCTTGTGTGTCAATAGAACTATATATAATATATATACACAACACATACAATGGAATACATGTCAGGATCTGACATTCACAAGCTATACAATTTTACAGTTGGAGGAACAAACAGTGTTGTGATTTCTTTATTTTTTTTACTTTTTGTCTTTTTTATTACATGAAACGAAACAGTGCGTTCCTGCGGTAACCCGACAGCACCGCGTAGGGCTCAGGCACAGTCTGTAATAATGCTGCCGTGTGTTTCGGAAAAAGAAACGTGAACCCCGATCCCCCACTAAGCCCCCCGAACCTCCCGCTTTCCACCCGGTGACGACGCGTGATCTGGATTCTGTCGTGAATGCGGGAATGTCGTGTCGGAACCAGACCCTCCAAACCCCCTCCTCCTTCTGGATAAGTGCACTTTGCTTCATTTCATTGTTTTTCCCATAAATAACGCCTCAGGAAGGAAGATGGGAACTCCGATGGCTTCTGACTGGAGGGGCGGCTGGCAGCTATAGCGTCGAGTCGAAGCGAAGCTCGGTTCGGAGGAAAGTCCAGAAAGCACCACTCGCCGTTTCACTGCCGGCTGTCGGAAACCGGCTCGAGGAAGAAAACGTTTGTGCCGTGGCTCTGAGTGCCGGTTAGAGCTCAGGAACGTGAGCACTCCTAAGTTTTGGCACCAAAAGGCCCTGTGGGGAAAAAAAAAAAAAAAAAGAAAAAAAAAAGAGCTGGGCCCAGCTAAAAACGCTGGTAAAACAACAATACAAACAGAAAAACCTGGCATCCCGCCGCCCTGGATGTAACACATGAGGGAGCAAATATCAGCGTTGCTCCCATGTTGGCCTTTAAAAATAAAAAAAAAAAAAAAATCACAATATTAATCCCTACCTCTAAATGGTGGCCTGAGACCACACCTCCCCCCAGGAGTCCACCATGTCTCCTCCCCTCCCACCCCCGTTGCCGTCGGCTACGGCGCCTTGCTCGGCGTGCCGTATTTCACACGGTACTTGTTGATGTTCATGAAGTGGAGGACCTCCGGGTGGCGCGTGGTGGAGCAGGGCAGCAGGCCGTCGCGCCCTTCTCCCATCAGCCACTTGGTGGTGTCGGCGCTCATGTCGCGAGTGACGTGCTCTTTGACCCAGGCGTCCACCCAGGCCTGGAAGCGCTTGTGCAGCCGCGTGCTCACCCTCTCGTGTGACTGAGTGGGGACAAACAGGGAGGGATGTAATATTCGTACGTCTTTTAAACAACACAGAGACGCAAAGTCAGAATCAGACTTTAACTTGGTGGAAGAAGTTTTGGTGAGTACCTGGTGAGCCCTCATCAGGGCAGTGCGTCGATACATGTAGTCCTCAGACTTAAAGACGTAGACCATTTTGTAGGAGTTTAGCTTGAACATGCACTCCATCTTTTCCTTCTCCAGGGATTTCTTCCCTCCTTCACAGCCCTCCTTGTCCATCTGCTCCCTGCCCTTCTGGTACTTCCGGATCCGTCTCAGGTTCCTGGTAGGGAGATTGGGACAAAATGTGCTGAGGTTAATCGTGTCGGGACAAATTTGTCAACCTTAAATTAATCAAGGGCTGCACAGTCGGTAGCGCTGTTGCCTTGCAGCAAGAAGGTTCTGGGTTTGATTCCCGGCCCCGGCCTTTCTGCATGGAGTTTGCATGTTCTCCCTCTGCATGCATGGGTTTTCTCCGGGTACTCCGGTTTCCTCCCACAGTCCAAAAACATGACTGTCAGGTTAATTGGCCTCTCCAAATTGCTCCTAGGTGTGAGTGTGTGTGTGCATGGTTGTTTGTCCTGTGTGTCTCTATGTTGCCCTGCGACAGACTGAGGACCTGTCCAGGGTGACCCCGCCTCTCGCCCGGAACGTTAGCTAGAGAGAGGCACCAGCAACCCTCTCAACCCCATTAAGGGACAAGGGTGTTACAAAAATGGATGGATGGATGGATAAATTAATCAAACAAGAACTCATATCTGAGTATCACATCGATCACAAACACAACATGCTATTGCTAGCATAATCCAACATGATACTGAAAGCATTTAAGCAAGCTTTAGCTTTTTAGCCTACTTAAGTTTAATTAAGTTAATTTGGCTTATGTTAGCTTACTTTAGCTAAGTAAAGTTCATTAAGCTAACATTTCCTTTTTAGCTAATTTTGACCTAAAATTTTGACCTAACTTACATAATGTATTAAGCTAATGTTACCCAATGTGTAGCAAAAGCCAACATTAAAGCATTTAAGCAACCATACCTTTGTTAATAATTTTGACTTGGATGAAAAATAAGAGTACCGAATTGATTAAATTAAAGTTACTAAGCTGTTAGCGTAAGCTAATACGATAATGATAGCATTTAAGCTAACATTAGCTTTTTAACTTCTAATTTTGACTTGTGTCCTGAGGTTAATTAATCAAGTCGGGATTTAAATGATTCTAACAAGGACTTACATTTGACTGTCACATCTGTCACTAAGTGTCAGAAATTTGACACATGAGGAGGAAGAACAAAAGAGAGTACCTGGGAAGAAACACGGGCTTCTGGGCGAGGTGCTCCCTCAGCTCCGGAGTGGTGGAGTCCGGGTTCAGGTAACGTCCAACGTAGTCGGACCAACGCTGCAAACACAAAACAACAAATTTGTTCACTTTTCCCATAATAAAATTCAAGAACTTTTCTAGCATTTCCAAGGTAAGTTTTCCAAACTTTTCCAACACCACACTTTGGAGATTAAAGAAATACAAATTAACAACAAGAAAAAAAAGACTATTTCAATTCACTGTAACTTGAGATAATTTATTACCGTTATTAAAAATGTCTGAAATTTAACAAAAAATCCCACAAATTCAATAACGTGGTTTAAAGTGTAAAATATAAGCCGCGCTTTTTTGCAGTTAAGTTATTGCGCCTCTAGGAATCATAGATACCCATTAAATTGAAACAATCTGAAGAAATCTTGTGAAGGTAAATTGCCTTCCTGCTCAAATTAAATACTTAAACACAATAATATACAAAAAGTTAAAAAAATATTCTCAATAAATTTTCTGTAGCTTAGCAAATGGAAATAATTTTGGAAATTGGAAACTGACCTAAAACAAGGAAAAATGTGTCTGATTTAACTTCAGAAATAATATGCACATATTTTTATTAGGCGTATGAAAGTACCTTTTTCAACTTTAAATAACATTTTCCAAATGTAGTCTTTTAATAAAACGTTGGATTACACTTTATTCCAAAACTACAGTGTGAAAATCAAGCACTTTACACAGAAATCAAGAACTCGCCAAGCCTTGGAACCACCTGGGTGAAATTCAAACATTTTCAAGAATCTGAAGCAGACAGCTGAATGTTCAGAGCCAACACGCGTCAGGTGAGCGACCTCTGACCTCAGTCTCCAGGGGCTCGTCAGAGTTCTCCTCCTCCGTGTCGAGCAGCTCCACTGTCAGCTGCACTTGCCCTCTGCTTTTCAAAAACATCACCTGAGGGAGTGAGGGAGAGGAAGTCAAACCACTGAAAATAACCAAAAGTTGGAGTTATCAGAACAAAAAAAGAGTCGGTGAAGACTGGATGTTTCTCTCAGCAGTAACGCTCATCTAAACTCCATTTTTAATGGAGAAAAACAAAAATCACTTTATAAAAATAAAACCTAAAAATTTTGGATCGTTTTAGTAAATAAATCGAAAGAAACCTTTCAACCAACTGCAACAGTGACTTTTCTTTCTCAGTGTCTGAGCCAAATGAATAGTAGTTTGTACACAGCAGAAGAAGTAGATTCTCTTCCATCTGTTACATGTAGCAAGAGCTTGAAGGGATTGTATTTTTAGGGTCAATGACTAAAGAACCTTAAAATACCAATTTAAAAGTGTTAGACTCTCATCACCAAAACGAGGATTGATTATGTTAAGAATAGATGAGACTTTCAGTCACTTCCCTTCACTTTGGCTATTTAGATTGAGTCATTTAGTGACTCTGCAGGTCAGACGGTGAACAGAACTGGGTGAAACTTGTAAATTAAGGGATTGTTTTATTTTCCAAGAGGCACAGAATGCCTTTTCACATATGGTAAAAATTGTTTGATGATCTAAAAATGTAAGTTTGACAGAAAAAAAAAAGAAGCAAAACAAAAGTAGTATGTCCAGTATTTCTCAACTCCGGATAGGAAAATGAAAAGAATAAATATAAACAACAGGAAATTAAAAAATAAGACGAGTAACGCACTTTAATTTGATAAACCTGAATGCTCACCTTGAAGCAGTTCTCGTCAGACATGAGCTGCTCGGCTTTACGCTGGTAGGCCGCCTCGGCCGGGCTCCTCGTCAGCTGCGCGGACGCGGCGCCCCCGGTGGCGCCGTTCCCGCTCTCGGCCAGGTACAGGTCAGTCACCTGGACGCAGATCTCGTCGCTCACTATGTGCTGCAGCTACAGAGGGAGGAGAGGAGGAAGTGAGGGAGGTTGAAGGAGGCCAGACTTGCAGCGCCACCAGAGAACGCGGCTCCGAGCGAGCGGGGCCCGTTACCTGCCGGACGATGCTCTGGATGAGCTTGTCCATGGTGAAGGCGATGTAAGCGTGGATGGTGAACATTTCCCTCAGGGAGTCCTCGTACTGAGACGCCTCCATGTTCCCGTCAAGCAGATTGCGGACCATCTCCAGGAAGGCCGAGTAGTAATCCTCCACTTCGATGTCCACTGGAGAGCAGAGGCGTTATGATCGTTATGCGTTTCGCAATTCTTACAGTACTGCGTTCTATCAAGTAATACAAAAGGATAAAAGAGTTCAAATCTAATTTTTGATTTGTAATTTAGCGATTAGCTTAGTCAACATGTATTCCTGTGGAAATTTAGGCCCATAACTTTAATAGTTTTATCAGAATTTTGAGGTTATTTTCACTTTTCTAAAATGAAGGATGTTCAGTAACAAAAATCTAAACTTTTTTTTTGAAAAACTCAGCGTGTTTATCTGTGAAGTTCACTCACTGGGCTCTTTGAGTCGCAGCTGGACGGCAGGGTTGTCGTTCTTCTCCTTCTTCTGCCCCAGCACCTCCCTCTCCCAGTCCCGCTCGCGGACGTCGTCGTCGATCTGCCGCTCCGCCTGCTCGTACAGCCTCAGCAGCCGCGAGCACAGCGTCTGGTGCAGCCGCAGGAAGATGTACCAGTTGTTGTTGACGAAGAAGAGGTTGTAGGCGTCATCCTCGCACGAGCGCAGCCTCTGCGCCGCCGTGTTGCCGAACAGCAGCTTGGACTTGGAGGGGCTCCCGCTGCCCGGGACGCCGTTGAGCTTCTTGGACGCGCCCGCCTCGTCCGGCTCGCCGTCCTCTTCTTCTTCCTCCTCCTCCTCCAGGTCCGACAGCTCGCCGCGCTGCGCGAACAGCATGTCGGGGATGAAGTGGTAGATAATCTGCTTGATCTTGTACTTGTCCTCCTTCTGAATGCTGGTCTGCCGCTTCACGTGGTGGATGATGAGCGCCGCCGCGTCCTCCAGGATCTGGCTGTCCTCGTACGTCAGCGTCAGTGGGGCCCCGCGGGGGCCGTGGCGTTCTCCTCTGACACCTGCTCCTGCCGCTGGAAGTCAAGATGAAGGTTTGGAGACATCAGATTCTCCCTACAGTGCAGCAGATCACTGAGTGTTTCAGCAAAATCTTTCATGTGCGGATGAACCTAGCTTGGTCAATGACTTCCTGCGGCTTCTCCCATTCACTTTGATTACCCCGTTAAAATTTCAGCCGGGCCAATCAGCAAACAGAAGGAGAAGTTGTGACGTGGATTTTCTGCGTTTTTATAATTCTAGTCTACCTGCAGTTTTAAAAATGGCAGTGGAGGAAGTGAACAAAGCCGTTCGCTGTCTGCGTTAGCCACATTTCTAAATATTGACTTAACATTAACAGCTGTGTCCTTCAGCTCTCTCTTTGCAGTGGAGAATGGTTGCTAACATATTATCTTATCTTCACAATGCAGGCAATTTCCGGTAAGCTTCATAGTGTCAAACTCACATTACATAAGTCACAGGCAAACGTTAGAGATTGGATGACATTTAAAATCTCAACAGAGTCCACGACTTCATGAAGCCCAGTCCTTCTGAACAAAGCAGCACATAGCAAAAGGGGCTAACAAGAACCCAACACAGATGTTTCTAGGCACAAGCCATTTTTCAAAATGGCCACCATAGTGGTCAAGGAAAAAATTATTTGCACTAAATTTGGTAATATTTATCACAGCTTAATATTTTCCTACTAACTGGATCCACAGAAATTATGTTTACTGATAGTTTTTTAAACTATTTTTCAAGATGGTCGCAAAATATCTGCATTATATTGGTAAATTGGATTAAAGTGCTTGGTGTCTTATCATAGTCTATATCAGTGGTTCCCAAACTGTGGGGCGCCATGCCATTGCAAGGGGGGTACTGGAAGCCGTCTGGATGAAAAAAACAAAAAAAAAAACATGAACGCTGTATGCACTGGATTTTTACCTTAGAATGGCCAACTCTCTGTTATTCCTCTGTCAATATGATACAGTAGGGGCTTCCACACTACTTCCACGCTACCGATGTTGTCTATGTCCAGCTGCCTACATTAATTTTGCCCCCAAAAGAAGTCGATTTCCTCCCACCCTGCTCATTCTTAGAGACTATAGTGCTTAGTCTTAGAGACTCCCTGTCTCTAAGCAGAAAATGTTTGGAAACCACTGGGGGAGGGGCAGGAGAAAAAGTTTGGGAACCACTGGCTTACATGTACATGAACCATATATTTTCTAAATCTTGTGTTTTTTTTTTTCTGGTTGATATTTTTTTAAATGGTTGTAACGGATGTCTTACACTAAATGGACAGTATCTATTGCCAGTGGTGGGCCGAGCTACCTGAAAGGTTAAGTGCACTAACCACTAATTTGCTCAAAAAGAAGCCTTGCACCGCCAACGTCAAGTCGTTAAAAGCATAGAAAAATGAGTGGAAGCTAATGCTAACCATTAAGACGCTCAATCTGTGTCACCAGTTGACGACTGATGTGACACTTGCCAACAGTAACATGCTCGGTTTCAGATTTTATTGGATATTATTTAAAGTTGTATGAATAGGAAGATGGTAGCTGTTGAAAACATATGATGCGACACAAAGTTCATCCAAGTTATGAAAATGTGTAACGTCTTAGGACAACATCTGGCTTAAACAGCTCAGAAACGACAGCCATATTGGAAAATGGCTCTCATCTTGAAATTAAAGTGGAAAATATGAAAAAAAAAAAAACACCACAAAGGTTAAACATGCAATTTTTCATGCTTGTATTAACACTTGAAAGCTTTTCACAGTAATATCCAGCACTACCATAAATCCTGGAGATCAACAAGAAAGACGAAACGCGGAAATTTGTTACCTCATCATAGATGCTTTCAATTTCATTCAGCAAAGACTTGGATCGAAGAACTTTGGTGTCGTTCTGTTTGAAATTGATGCCTTGGTGGTCCAGAGACTTGAGGTAATACTTCTCATTCTGGTCCCTCCAGATCTTGTTGAAGCCTCGCTGGGCTTCCCGCCACTCCTCTTCCTTTGTCTTTAACCTGGCCGCAAACAGAAGACGAAGTCAAGCGAAAACTCCGCAACCCCAAGAGGAGTCTTTTAAGGTTGAAACCCTGAACTTTTACAAGCTTTGGTATAGAATCTGACAAAACAGGAAGTCTTTAGTTCAGCAGATACCTTTTCAGCACGATGGGAACAGAAACGGCCGGGTTCTTCTTCAGGCCGTCGAGGATGTCAGGAGCTTTGTCTCCGTATATCCTCTGGATGGCCTTGCGGTGGATGACCTCCGACGAGCCGCCCAGCGTGTTGTCCAGCCGAAACTTGGCCTGCTCCTCGGCGGACATGCGGGACAGCTTCCGCTGCACCGTCTCCAGCACTCTGATGGTGGCCAGGTTGGTCTCGAGGACCACGTCCAGCTGTGTCAAGACGAGAACTGTTAAAAATCTGTCCGCTCATGACGGACGGTGAGAAACCAAACCAAAAATGCTTGCAGAAGAAACAGCTGAGAATGTTCCTGCTCACCTCGAAGCGTTCATCCTCACACCTGTAGATGTGCTCCTCGTACTGAGTTTTCTTGGAGCTGACGAACGTGGAGTCCTCTGACCACGAGGGAAAGGAAACCCAGGTGTCGTTCAGGACCTGGACGCGGGGCAGGAAAGACTCAAACAATGTCCACAGACAGGAAACTACGTATTTCGCTCCAACTGCATATTTCAAACTTGGGACCAAAAGTGACGTTTGAACCGCATTGCATTCTGAACAATAAAATGTTTTTTTTTAATTAAAAATAGGAACTTAATTGTTTTTACTAGCATTTTTCTCTTCCATATATTCTTTTACTAGCTTAAGTAACTAGGACAAAATATATTGTTTTTTATTTGATTAATAATTTTAAAATAATTGGTTTAATTTGTAATGTGATTTATTTGAAGAAGATCCTTAATAACCAGGGACAATAATTATGTAAAAAAAACATTATATGATACCACTTAACTCTCTACTTTTCAATTTTATATATATATATATATATAAAGTTTTATCACAAGAAAAATACTTGGTTTTCATATAAACGTTTAAAGTTTTATATTTTATATTAGCAGACTTAGATCAAATTTGCTAAGGTTAAAAAGCTTTTGTGGGTGTAGAAAAAAAACTTATTTTGTTGCAGCAAGAGCAACTGTTGCACAAGCAGCGCAAGTCCTACTTATTAGCATATATTATTAACTGCGAGTACAAAATGCTAAAAACAAAGAAAAGAGTTTAAAATGTCTCCTTTACCATCAACAATCAGTAACTGACTTCTAGTTCTGTTTGGTGACTCTCTAAACATTCTTAGGAACCCAATGTCATTGATCTTATAATTCAACCATAACAGAAATGAAACGTATGACTCTTAACGTGCCTCACCTCCTTACAAAGCGGAGTTCTGCCGGTGCACTTGGGTTGCTGGTAGCTTTTGGGCAAAGCTCTGTAGCTGGAACCCAGCCTCTTACAGGAAGCGTAATCGATCTCCATAGCGATGCCCTCGGTGGCGCGTTCCTTGGGGTACGTCTCAATGTGGGACATCTCGCGATAGCCCAGGAAGTTTTTGAACCAGTTGAACAGCTCTGGAAATTTCCTGTAAATCAGAATTAGGCAAAAAAAAAAAAAAGCAAACAAACACTAAGAGACAAGTGCTGTTTAAATATTTTTTTGATCACATGATGAGGTTACGTACCCCAAAAAGGGCAGCACCAGCTGGACCAGTTCAGCCCTGGAGATCACCTCTTGGTTAAAGATGATCAGGCAGCGTAAGAAGCTGTCGTAAGCCTCGGCACTCCGCAAGGCTTTGCGGACCTACGTGGGACGATGTCAGGGGTTATAATGTGCAAACATGCAAGTGTGGCTGTCCAAAAACAGAAAACTCCCAGTGTTTTCAACCAGTTTACCCTTAATGATACCTTTAACCTCATTGGAGAATAGAATAATTAGGGATGCACCAATTCTGATTTTGGCCTATACTGAATTTTTTGCCTGAAAAGTCACTAAATAAAGCAACAAAGTTGCTAAGACGTTAACAGTTGGGCGACTATTGTTAACCATGCAGTCATCTGTCTCTTGTGGCTGAGCAAAACGGGACTGTGTTTGACTTTTAGGCCTATACGGAGGTAGATAATATCAGTGGATAAGTACATATAGTCTGTCGATCTTCCAAAATTAAGAAATTTAGGGACAATTTGTCAGGGCATTCCATTGTTTCATTTTCAAACAACAATAAGCCAAACTCACCTTTTCAAAGAACAGAGACTCTGTGCCGACTCCGTGTTTGCTGGGATCGGCCACTGGAGAGTCCTTCAGATTCAGTAACTTGGGCTTTTTCTGCAGAGAGAACAAACACACATATAGGAAGGCCCATTAACAATAAACCAGAGATGAAGGTGAAAACATAAACAAAGAGGGGATAAAACTTCAGCGGAATGTGTGTGCAAACCTTGACTGGCGGCGTGGGCCCTGCAGTCGGTGGCGTCGGATTTGACAGCCGTTCTGATTGGGCCTCTGTTTGTTGTTGAGCACCACCTTTTTGGTGGTCAGGCCGTGGTCGTTCTTTACGGACTCGGCTTTCTCTGCGTTGGTCTTACTTAGCATCTGGTAGGAAAGAGACAACAGTGACTGAGATACGTCTCACGCCATTTTTTAGAAAAAGTTGTGGCCTAAGAAGTTAGGGATAGGTTGCTCTGTTCAATCTGTCATCTAAAATTGGAAAGACTCCAAATCTACCAAGATGTACCCTGACAGGCTGGACAAGAAGAACCTTAACCAGAAGAACTTCAGAGTAACTTTTTGGAGGACCTCCAAAGAACCAAAGCTCTAACTGGAGAAACTGCTGGTGAGTGATGAAGTGGATCACATTTCTAAGCTCCCTGGAAATTCCTCTGTTCCAGAGAAACATGGCTCTAGGATCGATGAGAATTAGACTGAAGAGAACCAGTACGATTTGCCTCCTGGTTGTAGAACAGTGGACCAGCCCTACGCCCTCAGCAGTTTCCTGGAGAGTGGACAGGAGTTCGTCCAACGAGTCTGTAGGTCTTTTGTCAATGGACAAGGCGTTCAATTGCGTCGCTCTACGAGTCCCGTTGGGGTACTTCGGGAATATGGATCACCAGACCCTTGATATGGGCTGTTAGGTCCCAGAATTACCAATTTAACAGCTTTTTTCACATTGCTGGGGGTAAATCGGGCTTGTTTCTGATCAGAGACTGATTCTATCAAAGTTGTCCCTTTGTCACAGATTCTGCTCCTTCTAGGCACAGTCAAGGTATTGAGGGAATATGTTTTGTTGGCCTAAGAATCGGGTCTCTGCTTTTTGCAGACAATGCGGACCTGTCGGCTTCAGGAAAGTGATCTCCAGCTTTTACTGGAAAAGTTCTTGGCCAAGACCAAAGTCTTGAGTTGGAACAGCTAGAATACCCTTTCTGGGCTTCAGACAAATTCATGCCCCAAGTCGAGGAGTCTAAGTAATCCCACCTGTTACGGCCCTGGGCCTTGCAGGCTGGGCTGCAAGTGCCTTGTTGTCCGTCTTTGTGCTCCTCCCCTTTGTAGGTGTCTCTGATCCAGTGATTGGGAGCGCAGAGTACTTTAACCTGGCTGTCTCCTGCGTCGCTTGTCGCCCTCAGTATCCACTCTGCCGCTTGAGATGTTTGGTTGCCAGGCCTCAGTTTCCCTCCTTTTGCACTTTTGAGTTGGTCTTTGTTTTGGCACCTCAACACTTCCATATGCACTCATACAACACATCCAAGCATTTGCATTACACCACTGATACTGATATTCACAATCCATTGTTGTTTTTGTTAATAAATATTCATTTGGATGCACTTTAATCGCGGCATGGTCTACTGTTTTTGTTACGACCCTAAGCCAGTCGTAACACCACCAATCAAGGACAACTTGATAATATTGATACTGCGTCTGCAGTGATGCCAGCGCTGTAGTGGTCTGTCATTGTGATGAGAGAGCTAAGCCAAATGGCGGTGCTTTTCATTTACCGGTCGATCTACGTTCCTCTCTCATCATCACGAGTTCTGGGTAATGACTGAAAGAATGAGATTGTGGATACAAGCGCTCCCAATGAGTTTCCTCTGCAGGGTGTCTCGGCTCAGAGTTAGAGACATGGTGAGAAACTTGGAGGAGCCAGTTAAAGTGGCTCCGGTATCTGGCTAAGAAGCCTCCCTGGTGAGGTATTCTGACTCCTAAGGATAATTTAGATAGAACATTTAACCTAATAAACATCTAACTGTCATGTTCTTTGATGGGTCTCCAAAAAGAACTCACTGTATGGAGAACACGCAGACTCCTTACAACATTCCAAGCAGAGCTATGAGCAGGATGTGATCTATGAGTCCACCGTGGACCAACTTGCTCCAAGGCAACAACTCTACAACAACAGGCCCACTATGCATTTACTGGAAGTCTAAACGAGAGAGCCACAGTTCGAAGAAAGATATAGGAATTCAAATTCATAGGTTGTCTCAAGTCAAATAGTGCACAAGGAAAACATGTGGAAGAAGGTTGTCTTGTCAGATGGGACTGACCAGATGACCAATTCACATTACCATGAAATTTGTTGGCTTTTCTTCACCAAAACACAAAAAAAGAAGGGGGCTAACCTCAAACACACACCATACTTTCAAATAAAACACATTGAAGTTTGAGATTATGAAGCAGAAACAATGTGAAAAAGTCTTACTGCTGAACTATTGGCATCAGGGAGAAACTGTCCAAACTCCGATAGCAGATCCTCCTGGTTCTTGAAGAGCCTGGCCACCTGAGCGTAGACCTCCTGCTCTGTCAGAGCTGGCGTATAGTTTCCTCCAGCCTCTTTAGCATTACGCTGCTCCTTCTATGGTGCAGAAACAAACAAAAAGTTACATTTTGTAACAACTCGGATTAATTAGAGCACACACCAAGTTTTCTCCTTTCATCCAGACATACCTGGTATGTGTGGAGAATCTCCAGAAAGGCTTTATAGATGTCCGGCTGGCCCTGAAAGCGGTTCTTGATCTTGTTGACGTAGTTGATGGCGTGGTTGAACTCCACGGGCTGGTTGTTCTGCATAGGCGG
Source organism: Poecilia picta (assembly GCA_033032245.1). Taxonomy (NCBI): domain Eukaryota; kingdom Metazoa; phylum Chordata; class Actinopteri; order Cyprinodontiformes; family Poeciliidae; genus Poecilia; species Poecilia picta. The sequence goes on from CM065358.1 coordinate 6,823,530, forward strand.
GCCAGCGGGGTCCCACCCAGGGCCGGGTGGAGCTGCACAGGTGGAGAGCGGGGGAGGTGTACGCGGGGATGGACGGATTGGTCTGGCTGGTTGGTGTCAGCGCCTGAGGCTGAGGAGGCTAAAGCAGAAAAAGTGCTACGTTAAAATGAGATGCATGCGCGCAACAACACCATAGAGTTCCCTCCACCTCACCTTGCTCATCTTGGCGGGGGATGGCTGCGTCAGAAGAGGCGGAGCAGCTGCGGCGGCAGTGGTTGCCGCAGCAGCTGGGAGCTGGGGCGGATGCTGGGTGGCTGCTCCCGTTATGGGGATGTTCTGGACCGAGATGCCGTGCGGTGTTATGTGGTGGATCTGACCTGGCGTCGTTACGTTGACCAGGTCGTTGGTCTGGACCTCGATCTTGTAGCCCGGGGGAAGGAAAGTGTTGAACCCCATGATGAGGTCAGGGTGACCTTTGAAGAGCTGCGACACCCTGCTGATAACCCCGGGAGTATCGATGCTGATGAACACAAACACACAACGCCGTGGTGATGAGTTTAGGAGCTGGAGTAAGCTACTGTTACCTGATTAGTGAGACCTACATCTGGCTGTCTCACCTTTGCGACTTGAACTCTTTCATTATATCTAAAAAGTCATTGTAGACCTGAGGCTGGTTCCCAAACTGGAGCTTCACTTGATCCAAATACGACAAAGCGTCTTCCACCTAACAGACATGGAGGACAAGGCAGACACGATCATATCCACGTTCTACAGATGCAACACTCTTGATTGACGACAAAGACAATCAGAGGCAGACGCTTGGACTCACTTACCTTAAGCCTCTGGAACTGCTGGTGACCTTGTGCCGAGGATGGAGGGGCCGCTGTGTGCCCATGCCCCGACATCACCGAAGGCCCGTGGGACTGAACGGCGGGGCTGTGATGGTGGGGCCCAGTGTGGACTGCCGGACTTGGGGCGTGACTGTGACTGCCGCTGTTCTGGGCCACGGTAGGGACCTGAGGAAGGAGAGATACTTTTAATTAGAAGGGTTTCGCTGAACGGAGTGAGGACACAGTATTTCACTGACTTACTACTCATTATTTACACCCCAGGGAATTATCCATATTTTCATGTTACAACCATAATGTTCTAATTCATGGCACAGCCCCAAGTTTCCATGAACATTACTGTAATTATATCTATGAGATAGAGAAACACAAAGTAGTGCGTAACTGAAAAGTCGTCCACCTAATGCCAAGTTCACATGACAAGATTTCTATGTTGATTTTTGCTTCAATTTCCCCACTGGACAATCTTAGGTTAAAGTGATTAGAGGGATTGGTCTTAAGGTAATCTTGTGTGACATTCCTGCCATGTGTGAAAGCAATCTAAAATTGGGGATTTTCAATTGTCTTAGCCCAATATCACACGTGGTGTGACAAACGAGAACATAGTCTCTAGACTGTGATGTTTAGCCAATCAGAAAGTGAGGTGAGGGGAACATGGAGGGGTATCCAAAATACACAGAAGACAAAACAACTACCATGGTGTAGCAAACTATCGCCATTGCTTTTTACCAGTCGGCCATGTTTGTTTCTCTGAAATCACATTTGGTCTTGGGCGGTTTTACAAGAATCGGTGAATAAAACCGTTTTGTGTATGGTGTGTTGCTCCACAAAAGAAAAGTTGGTGGAGACACGAATGCAAATGGCATGCAGCTATAATTGCAGTGAAATGTGGTTCTGCAAAGTACTGACTCAAGAAGGCTGCATAAACGTGCACCCCACACTTTTCAGATTTTTGTTTTTGTAACAATTTTGCAAACCATGCATATTTCTCATAGAAACATTTATGTGATGTGTTTAGTCCATCACATAAAATCCCAGTGAAATACACTACAGTTTGTTGGCTCCAATATGACCAAATGTATTAAAATTAAAGATAAAATAACTTTGCAAAGTACCATAGATGGCAATGTTTTTGGAGCCTTATGAGCTAAATTTTTGTTACCTGGTATCCCTGTGGAACGGAGTACTGGACGCCAGCTGTGGGCTGCATGTTGTCGGTCACGGCTTCATACACGGCTGGAGCAGCGGGGGCGGGGGCCAGGATGCGATGCTGGAAAGGCTCCGGGTTGCCAGCGAGCCTCCGCTGCTGCGACGCAAAAACCGTGTCTTGATCCTCCAGACGGCGCTTCATTATGAACTCATGCTTGTGAGAGCTGCGAGACCTGGGAATGCAGGGACAGCTGGAAGGTCAGCTTTCTCAGTCAAGTCGTCAAACCCCTGCGTTGAATTGATCTAGTCTCTTCTAATTACCTTATGCCTTTGGTTTTTATCTCTACTGTAAATTTACAAAGAAGACACATGGAGTGGCAACAATTCGGCAGATTTGCCAAAGTGGAAAATGACTAAAAATCGCCTCAGACCGAAGAAATCTTTTCAGACATCCAAAGCTTTTAGCAACAAGATCAAGCTGGGAGTCAATACCGAGGACTGCATTGATTTATTATCAAGTGATCATGCATGCCTGACTTGGTTATTGCACAAATTTACACAGAACAAGAATATGGCCTGCGCTATGAAATAGTTTTAAAGAGATAGCTCAGACTTTTTGATGTGAGGTTCAAGTAAAACGTCATAAGCAGACATGTTCAGTAAAGTGACTCACTAAATAGCACCTTACTAGTTATAGCGACTCCTTACACCAGAGCCACATTCATACACTGATGGTCAGTGTTAAGTGTCTTGGCCCTGAACACATCAACATGTGGCAGAACATATGGAATCAAACCCACAACCTTAGGACTGCAGGACGACTACACTTACCACTGCTGCACAGTTGGGTTAGCTCCATATTAGTTGGTTCAGGAGGCTAAAGCTAACAAATAGCCTCTGGAGCCAACTAATCTGGATTTTTACTAAATAAAGACATCAAAAGATTTATCTACTGCCAGTAATTTATTAACTCCGTATAGTTAGAGAGATACAAGGTGTGATGAGATTCTTACAGTATTCAAACAAAAATTTAAAAACAAATGTGTATAATGGGACCTCAATAGTAAATATTTTTTTCGTGCTACTGCTAAAATGAGGGTTATAATTAGAGGGAAACATGTAGCAAAAAAATAGATAATAAATATTAGGGATACATTTGAAACAGTAACTTTTTACAACCTTAGTAAACTTTGGTACAGGTAATAATGCTATGGCTACTGTCAACCTTTTAACAGAAGGTCACCTAAAAAGTTGTGGAGTGTCTGGTCACATTTTATTTAAATGTTCTGATGTTTTTGTGGGTTTGTATAAATTGGTCACCTTTGACCCACAGTAGCTGCTTGTGTATAAATACATAGCAGTGCTAACTGTGTCTAATTTAACAAGACAAATTGTTTAATGCGGAAAAATGCAAACAGTTGTACAATTTAGACTAGATAAGTGTATCAAGCTACATTTTAGAGGACTTTTTTCTTTTCAGCTTATATCTGTTCGAGAGTTTAATGTTAAAGCTATAATTTCCTTTTAATTACGGTCTAATTCAACCCTGTAACAGAAAAGCAACAGCGTGTACGTCTACTTTCGTTCAAATAGCATGTACTGAATGTGCAGCTCGCGCTCTCCGTAGCCAATGAAAACACGAGAAGCCTACGTCAGCGATGCAACAAACAGGTGCTGTGGAAACGTGGGAGTCCGTCTGCCATTCACAACTTCCTCTAGACACCAGCAGCTTCTGTCCACTTGAATGAGCGGCTTTTTATAATGTCGAAGCTTCGCGAATTATAATAAAGCGTTTCAAAACACTCAAGTCAAAGTGACACAGAGACAACACTGAAGCGAAGCTTCGGAGCTAGCCGCTTTCTGTCCAGCGGTTGAGCTCCGCTGAGCCGTTCACGGTCGCACTGAAAGCAGCCGCGGAATGCTAAGCTAATGCATTTGGGAGCGTCAACGACTCCACTCGTAATGGCATTTTCGTCGCTCTTGAATGCTGCTGTCACCGTTGCATCGCAACGGTAGACAAAACCGATTCAGCGTCACGTTTACATGGCCTAGCAAACACAAGCGCCGACCTCAAGTTACCAGCTCGATGCTCTCCACACGCCCGCCATTTAGCGTGGCGAAGAAGTTCGGGAAATTACACACTATTTCTATCAGGTAAGCAAAAAACTGACCGAGCCCATCAACGGTCTCATAGAATACTCATGTTAAAGCATATTATACAGTTTATTTTTATGACTTTCCAGGAAATGTGTCTTCTCGCCTACGGTACCGAGCCGCCAGCTAGCTGCTAGCTAATGTAAACAACACGGGTAGCCCGAACAGAAGACCGTCCTGGGCTCGGAGGGAAACGCATGCAGATAACCGTTAGCGATCAGTCTGGTTTACACGGTAAATGTTTAAAATACGTCAGTAATTAACAACCGGATTTATAAACGGGCGTTTTAGGTTCATCTCTGATAGAGTGGCATGCATGGAGATGCGGATGATCCCGTTTGGTGGACTTAAACCGTCAGCTAACTAGCTGGCTCCATTAGCTTACTGAATGAATACAGTTGAACTCACCACTCTCCCAAACAGCGCGCAGAAGTTTGCAGGCGATTATATGACGATCTGTTATATTTGGACCCACCACCGCACCTCTGGTTTAAAAACACAAGAGTGTGAAAAGCAACTTGTCGGCGGCGTGTGACTTAAAATAAACAATTCGGGCAGTGGAGCAGCAAAGTGAAAAATCTCCCCGAGAGGAAAACAATCTTCGTTCGGTTAGCTAGAGAGGTGGGCGGGGCCGGCAGACGAAACCCCGCGCCAGAATGCACGCGATTGGTCGGTTCATTCAGAGGAGGCACAAGAGGGGCGGGGCCTCTGTTAATGTTTTGAATTTGAGCTGTCAATCAGAAATTTATGGCATAGTTGAGAAACACACCCCTCTGGACTTGACGTGCAGAGGCTAAGTTGAGTAAATTAGACACAAATTCGCGGTGTTTATCTTTGAAATGTTCTGCAGACACAACCCCGAAAGACATTTTGTGGTGTAAATGTACTCTTTTTATACATAATTTTATGATTTATAAATGCAATTATGCTATAGCATCAGTCTTTTAAATATATTTTCCTCAGACGTGATGTTGATCTAGGTTTATTTTGTTGATTTTTGGCATTTTTGTATGAATACCTGAGTATGCTAATCTTTTTCAGCAATTTTATAAAAAAAGGTAAACACTTCTTACATTGATTAATTATTGACGGAGTTACTTATTGCATGTGTCTGCCTGTTCATTTTTATGATTGTAGCTTACCCCAAATAAATAAATAAATAAATAAATAAATACACACCCATACAGTTTTTCAGAAATAGATGCTTCTTTAAAGTATGGTCATGTTGGGTGCTGTGATGGCACAAGGGTAAAGCGTGACCCATTTGTGGAGACCCCAGTCCTTGACGACTTCGAGTCCCAGCCCAGTGACCTTTGCTGCATGTCTTCCCCCTCCCTTAAAAGGGGAGCCACCACTCTCAAGTAAAGGTTGCTAGTGGTGATAAAACCTTTTTTAAAGTTTAAAAAAAAAAAAAAATATATATATATATATATATATATATATATATATATATATTATATATATATATATATATATGGTCACCCATTTGTCTTGACAAGTTCACAGTGTTTCGGTAAAGTTGGGTCTTTGGCCAATCTTACGCCATGTGTTCCCCATGGTCTCTGAAGCAGGTATTGACCGTTTTGGCAGTGCAGGCAGTTGCTAGGTCATCTTACAAAGTGATGACTAATCTGGCAACTTCATACTGAATCTCTACCTATAGCTTATCTCTCACTCAAGGGAACTTGATTTCCCACTGCAAATCCAAAAATATTCTTTTATTTAAACCACCACCAGGTAAAACACTTTTGATGTTTCTGGGTCAGCCATTGGATTCACATGGGGACTGATACAGTTGTAGCACATGTTCTGGATATGTATGTGAGTGGTGGCTCATAAAGCATTGATTCCACACCTTGTGGTTCACTCCCAAACTCCTGAATGGAGTGTGTTTCATAATCCTCTCAAGGCTGCAGTCACCCTGCATGCGTCCACTAAGCTTTTTGCACAGCACCCTGATCAGTCAGAGATGAAAGGTGTCCATGACTGACTGTTGGATTATGTTAAATGCTAAACACAGAGGCCCAAATTTAGGTCTTAGGCAGAAATGACGCATGTTTGCAGATAAGAGATGAAAAATGACATATATTACTTTCATGTGTCTTTCAAACTATTCGATACCCAGTTGGTTGGGTCTTTTGTGTTTCAGCAGCCTTTATTCTGACAATCCAGTCGCAACCCTGTAATTTCCCATTCGGATCCATCAGGTGATCGTTCCGTCCATCTACTTTACGGATTACTTCCTGGACTCAAATGACACAGGACTCTAAAGAACGGGGGTCTATTCCTTCTGCACGATCAGGCTCCGCCCATTTCATATCCCAGAGCCAATCACTGCGTGGTAAACGTCAGAACAAGTACCCTCCTACAAAAGGTGGAACTTCCAAAATAAACCATCGCCCACGACAGGCGGAGCTCCAGTAGTACTAGTCCGGGATTCCTTGTGCCTAACCAGGCTGGGGGGAGTCAGAACCAGCCGTCCGCTGGCTGCAGGCAGCAGAGCCTCACCAACCCTCACCACACCGAACACAGCACAAAACACCTGGGCCAAACTCTTCAGGAGCAAAGAATAAACGAGGATATGTCGACTCCTGTGCACTGTTTGTCTTTACGAGTTTGTTCAGATGATGCATGTAACAAAAACGCACTGCGGGCTGCGGAACCCCCCCCCCCCACCACCACCACCACCACCACCACCACCACGGGGCGGGCGGCAGCCCCGCGCCGTGTGTGTCGGCCGACTTTTCTGCACACTCCAAACAAAAGGATCCGCGACGCTAAAGCCGCCCGTTCTGCCTCTAGAACCCGTCCTCTCTCTCCCCCCCCCCCCCGACCACACACACACACACACACACACACACACACACACACACACACACACACACACAGCCACCTTCCCACAGTGGACGCAGAGCCCGGGGGCGGGGCTCGGCCGCGAGCACCGAATGTTTTCTGGGCGACATGAGCTGATCGACTTGCCCTTACTGAACAATGCCAAAGTCAAACGGAACGGGAGCTGCTGCGCCGCCGCGCGCGACGAGGACCCGCCATTCACCCCCGTCGCGCGACATGAGCAAAGCCCGTTCCTCTGTCCCGACGCGTTATATTCTTTGTTTACCGCGATTCGCCGGGGTTAAAATGCCTAAGCTGCCTCACCACAGCAACTCCCTCCCTCCCTCCCTCCCTCCTCCTCCTCCTCCTCCGCCTCCCCCACCCCTCCCCACCCACACCGATCCATTCGGAAGCGATCCGTCCGCTCACAAACGCTGCAGACAGGGGGACGCCTCGGACGGCCACCGTGCACCCCGCCACCCCCAAACCCCACCTCTGGAGATTGTTTACCAGCCGACATAGCGCTGCAGATTCCCCCCCCCCCCCCCCCCCGCTCCCCCCCGCTCTCTACCACGTTATGTTTTCCGAGCCTTGTAGAAGAGATAAAAAGCCGCGCGATACAATTCATTTACGAGCAACAAAAGAGGCGCCCCGCGACAAAATAACCGCTTTCGGATCCTCGTTCGTCGTCGCCCCGCGGTTCGAGCGTTGCTAGTTTTGATAGCGTTAAGTTTAAACAGCTGTTACATACCCAGGAAAAAGGCTCCTTTACTCCGGAATTGTGTTTGTAACAGAATAGTTGGACACGCCCCCCTCCGCCGGCATTGGCGCGCAGCGCGAGACGCGTCACTTTGTTTTGAATATCGCCCGCTAAAAGCGAGGCACCGCCACGGTCCACTGGAGTCTGAGACACAGTGGACGATGTCGGCTCTTTGTTTTCCCCTCACCTTCCGCAGGACTTCTGCTAAGAGATTAATTACAGCTTAGAATATGTGACGGACAAACATTTAGTGTGGTATTATACATGAATAACAATAGACCGCAGTTCAGTTTGTTTAAATAGGACATTTCAATCCAAATGTCATCACAAGACCAATCTCCGAAAATGTACAACTGAAAACCCAGGAGCGAGGGCGGCTAAGCACTTTCTGAGGTGTATGCAGACACATTGTAGGCTCACCCCTCCATGGACCAACAGCTGTTAAATTCAGGAAATGCAGACTTGGAATCATTTTTCCGCCATCGTTTTGGCGCCCCCTGAGGCATGGCACCCCAAATTCAAAGCAAATGGTGCATAGGGACTGGTTGAAACCAGATAAAAGCCTTTTTTTCCCTTAATGACATTAAATCAGACAAAATATTCCCTTATCATGACATTAGCAGAACTAAAACTGAAATTGCTGTTTCTTTACATATATTTTTGTGACTCTTTAATTTTCTCTATTTTTATGTTGTTTTGTTTGTCAAATATTGTGGGTACATTTTATAACGAATGATTTTCGGGTTGTTTCTTGTGGCAGGTAGGCTACCCTTGTGCAGCCATAAATCTTTAGCTCTGGCCACAAATTTTCCTTTTAGTGCTTGGATAAAGGTTTCAGGATCACTTTGTTGTCTTATGTTTGACTTAGCTGTTTTTAAGATGCTTCCCAACTAATACGGTTCTATGCTTAGGGTCATTGCCCATTTAGAAAACCTCTTTACGCCCAGAGTTTTTGTCTGGTTGACATCTTTAGATTTTGCACCAATATATCCATGTGAGGTCCCTTTCTCATCATGCAGCAAAAACACCCCGAATTGTGATGCTGTCACCTTTTTTTTGCCAGCCACTTCAGTTTTATCACCAGACCATCCTTAAAGCTCCTCTGCATTTTTGGTTCTGGTGTCTCTCATCTTCCTCTTGACCATACTCCATAGATAAAGTACCAGCAGAGGTACCAGAGGACCACCGCCTCTACCACAAAATCACAGCGTAGAAAGAATGCATCTCACCTCAGTGCCGCTGTGTTTTACCAGGACTACCCTTCAGTTTGTTTCCACGGCGTTCTTCTTCGTTTTTGTGGTTTACCACACCTTTTTCTAAACTCAACAGCTGAGGGGTGCATGCAGCACTTTTCAGGAAACCCAAGAGTATTTTTAGGAGCAAAGTAGGGCTTTTAGACACTGAGCCATCAACTGAAGGGACAAGTAAAGAACTGTGGTTAGATTCAGAGGATTAAATGGCACAAATCATATTGCTTTTGTGATGATGAGCTTTTCTTGAGTTGGTTTGTGTTGATTCATCTGTTTGGTTGGTTGCATGGCCCCCTCAAAATTAGTGGGAAGACTATTGTTAGCTGCACACATGCAGACGTAACCTGGTTAATCAGCTCTTTCTCCTGGCAGAGCAAAAGGAGACAGAGGCTATTTTTTAGACCTTTGTGGAGGTAGACTAGATCAGTGGATGAGATTGATTGTCCAATCATCAATTTCCCAATATTAAGGAAATCGGGAATGATTTATTGGTGGATCCCTACAAAACAAAATTCAAATGTACCTTAAGTGTACTTTAAAAGGACTAATATGAAATCAGTTAAACCAGAAGACATAGCACACCATTGACAACCACGCTGACATAGTTTGTGTTTATTACAGTATAGCATGAATCAATGCGCAATGAAATACAAGTGAAAACATAATGTTATAACAGAACAAATATAAAATTAATGGTAATTGCATATTTGTATGAAAACAGTAGCTGGATATAATAGAAAAATAAAGCGGCACATCTCGTGTCCGTCATTGCAAGAAGAACTAATTCTAAAGATCAGAGTAGGTGGAAATTCCAGGTTTTTAAAAAAATGTTTCACTACCAGCAAATTCAATATGAACTCTGGAGTAAAAAACGTAAGACAAACAACACACACACACACACACACAAAAACACAACTTTTGTACATGTACTATAATAATAATAATAACAATGGCAATATACTGGGACACGACAAAAGCACTAGACTATTCTTGATTCTCGAGTGTCCGAGGAGGACTCGTAGGCTGCGGTCGGCACACGTTTGTGCTTACTTGTGTTGTCGTTGCTGTCTGGTCCGTCTCATTAGTCCCAATAAAGCTCTACGCAGATGACAGTAAATATCTCCTGTGTTTTACAGCTACAGCATCACTAAATATACAACAATCAACGAATCCCAGCATCACACGTAGACTTCATACAGTCATCTAACGCTAAATTTGTCCTCTCAATGCCACGCTGAAATGCCAGAACACATTGAAATGCCAGAACACATTGGGATTTTTATTTTTTATTTATTTACTTTTTAAAATTTTGTAAAAAGTGCTAAGACACGATTTATGCATAAAAAAGGTATTGCACTACTCGTGAGGTCTTACACCGATTTACCTTTCTGTGACAGGCAGCGCCTTAAAACAGATGTCTGTGCAGTACGATGCTAGCACAGCTAAGGCAGCCAAAAGCTCTTAATATATTAGGTAAGGTGGAAGCTTGTGGGGTTTTTTTTATTTATTTTTTTTAACCACTCTAATATTGTAGAAAAGAAAACTAAAAAGAGGTCAGAGTGGATTGAAACTAGGAGCATTCAGTCAAAAATAAATAGCAGCCATTTGGGGAGTCGTCAGCTTTTCAAACGATGGATGTGCTTTCGCTCTGTTCACTTTGAACAACGCTGTGCACTTTACAATAAATGTGGCGCTTGTCGTCCACTGGAACATCCACAACTCTGTGTGACGTTCACAGTGGGTTAAAGACACATTGTGCTGAAAGTTTGCCTTAACGAGACAGCGAGAGGGGCAGCAAAAAAAAAAAACACAGTTCAAATCGGACTGGTTAAAAAGGAATATTTCACCCCGAAAATGCCTGTAGATTTCAGCAATACGAAACTACCTTGGACTAAAGGGGTTTTAATTGGATGTTGAACTACACAATCGATAGTAAAGCAGCGCTGAGAGGAAAGGGTCGAGCAGGTTTGTAATGTCGTGTCATGATGCTTAACAGTTTAAAGGAGCAGCAGACACTTTTTCTGAAGTGAATTAACCCTTCAAGGTCCTTAATAGTGAAGTGAACATTATTTTTTTATTAGTAATTAGATGAAGTGAGGCCTCACAGTGTGTTGCAAAAATAATTAATACCCTTGGAAGTTTTTATTATTTCTGACAGTGGATGTTATTTGGATTTTGTAAAACGGACCAACAAAAAGTAGCAATTGCAAAATGGAAATGAAATCTAAATTTAAATTTTCTTTGTTAGTAAAAAAAAAACAAAACATGGGTGTATATATTTGGAAGTTTTTTTGTGCTAACTTGGTTTTGCTCTTAGTTTTATTAAAATATTTTTCTCCTATTGCTGAAGAAAATACAAACGAGTGCATTGTATTCCTTTTTGATGCACTACTTTGTTATTATTATATTAAGTGTGTCAATAAGTGCGTATGTTCAATAAGAAGTATTAATTGTAATTTGGTTGACTGGCTCTGATAAGTCATTGATTAACCCCCTTTGCTCTGATACCTGCAAATAAAATTGTCTTCAGAAATCACAGCTCTGAATTGAGTCCATCTGTGGTTAATTGGATCTCAGGTGTTGTGAAGATCTCAGACGTTTTTTGGAAATCATTGGGCGTAGCCACACAGACTTGCGTCTCTAAATGCAATGGAAACTGGTCCTACAAAGCACTGACTCTACTTTTTAGACGTCGATTCATGAACAAAGTTGAAAATCATGTACATCAGTTTCCTTTCACTACTTTATGTTGGTCTATCAACTGAAATGCCAAACACACTGAAGACGGGGCAAGTGACAAAACGAGAAACGATCGAAAGGTGCGAAACCTTTCCAAGACATTGTATTACCTCCAAAGCTTAGCGGTCCGCTCACTCTGCTGCATTTTTCTGAATGTTTTCAACAAACCTTTTAAAACATCACATTGTTGACAGCCACAGTATCATCACACATCATCTGCAATCAGGGCTTTTAATCTTTAATGCGTTTACTTGGTTTGCCAACGGCTTACGGCGACGTGTCAGAAAGCTCGTCTTCGGTTGGGTTGCTTTTACTGACTTTACTTCCTCCGGTCGGCCGGTCGCCCAGCCTGGTTGTGAGGTCAGCAGGCTGAGAGCAGAAAAGTCGTGGCTCATCCTTGTCGTGGTTCGGGGGCCTTACTGATTAGACGGGAGCAGGCCCTGTCTCTGGGCGTGTTCCAATATAGCGTTGTAGCAGAAGTAGTACTGCTCCGGCGTCTGAATGCTGAAGGCCCGCTGCGTTCTCATGCGACGCACCGTCTGAAACACGTTGAGGGAACCCACATCCTGGAGCTGGGACAGACAGATGTCCAGGGCACAGAAGGTACCTGCCAAGAACAGGAACAAGTCAGACTCGCGGCTTGAAATTGTTCAAGCTTTTACATTTGTATTGCTCCGACCACTTAAAAGTCCTGTCCCACTAGATTTTGTTTTTTGTTTTTTCAGTGCTGTGGAAAGACGCTACTTTAGGGAAACGCCACTTCAGTATTGCCTTCCCGTGCAATTAACACTACGACGTACAAAATTTGATCGATCACAAGATTGCGCAAATTGGAATGGAAACACAGCACTTTTGAAAAAAAACTCTAATTTTTCGATATGTTTTTTTTTGTGCAAGACCTTATTAAAATTTGTGTACTTTGCAAAACTGCAATGGAAAATCACCAGCTAGATGTTAATACTAACGGAAAAGATGAAGGAGACAAGAAGTGGTAGGATAATGATGACACGGCATGTGATTAAGTGACTTATCACATAAACAAACACCACAAATGTGAAATTGTGTTTTTTTTTGACATTAGCAAAATATTGGCAAAGTTTTGCAAACATTTGTAATGGAAGCGCAGTCGCAATAAATTTGGGTAATGATGACAAACCCTTTCTAAAGAGATTGACCTAAACTTCATTTTTGTTAGGCCAGAAAGATGAAAAACACCACCAAAATATTTCCACAGCAGAAACTTATCTAATAAAGGAAACATCCAAAACTATCTTTAAATTTTTGATCTCGTCATACAAAAAACGGTCTCCTTTATATCACATCATTAGTTTACTATATCACATGATAAGTTTTTTTTTCTTTGAAAAAACAAAAAGAATTCCACCTGTAGGTACTTTTGATTGGAAGATTTTGCAACACTTCAAAAATGTGAAAAGATGCAATGTTGCAAAATGTACTTCATCTTCCTCACGTCTAAACCATGTAGGATATGTTTTTAATTTGTCACTACACATGGCATGATAAAATAAAGGACGACTGTAGCTCAAATAATTTTGGATCACAACCTTATCAATATATCAGAGAGCATGATACTGTGATATTGTGAGACCCCCCCCCCACAGTCTCCTGGTCTTACCTGTTCTCCCAATCCCTGCACTGCAGTGGACCACCATCGGTGGACCCAGCGAGTGGCCGGTCCACTGAGGGCCCAAAGCCTTCACCATTTTCCTTTGTTGCCTCTTCACAGCTCCCAGGAAGTCGATGAGAGTCACCGCTGACGTGGGCACGCCATAGTCTGGCCAGCTGAGGTACTGGAAGTGACTCACGTGTCTCTGCTCACATGTCTGGACAGGTGAACAAAAACACATTGAAATGCTTTGGTTACACACTGAGATTTTAGAATTCAAGGTACTGTGTGACATGTCGTTGAATCATTGGTTTTTATGCTCAATTTGAAGTATTGCATTAGAAAAGGTTGAAGGAAATGGCAAAATTCTAAAAAACATCCACAATTTTGCAACTGTGCGTAACCTGATCGAAACCAGTAGATGGAAACTCACCTGATTCACATTTTATTTTTTTGTCATTTTAAAAGTTTGCTCAAAATTTGCATGGCAATTAGATTGAAACATAGTTATTGTTGGTATTTTTTTAATGTATTTAAGTATAGTATGCATGTTGCCAGTAGCAAAGTGCATAAAGATCAAACTTAAAACATTTCAAAGTTCCAGTTAAATCTGACTCGTAACAGGTCAGAATTAAGTTGTCCAATCAAAATAAAACTACATCAGAAAATGTCATGGTACTGGAGATAAATTGGCGTAAACAGCAGCCAAACCTCGACAGACATCCAAAAAGCCCAAGGACCGTTTTTTCCCCTAACAAAGATTTCAATAATTGGAGAAACACCTGGCTCAAGAAAGGCCAAAATCCTGGTGCAAAGTAATTGTTTTAAAAAGCTTACGTATCACACACACACTATTAAAACTTTTTAAAATCTTCTATTTTTAATTCTAAATCTCTTTATCTGTGGAAAACGAGAGCAAGCTATGCATCATACAACATTTTCCCCACCTGAAAGCTCAGTATGTAACAGCTTTCAAGTTATAAGAAGTGTTGAGAATTTTTCATGGATCTATTTGTGCTTTATTTTGTTAAAGAGAAATCCTAAACCCAGAGAAGAAGTGTATACCTCCGTGTTGTGCAGCTCCAGAGTGGTGTGGTTGTAGTGGGTGTGGTGGTCCACCCTCTGGTTCACCACTGCTATGTGGCCGTAGACCTCCTGCCCGCCTTCCTCCAAGGGCCAGTACTGTCCACATTTCCTCCGACTTCCCTCGTCCGTCCTGCAGCACCGAGACGCGTCAAGAAAACCAAACCTGATCAAGATTACGAAAACAGGAGCGCTCGGGACCCTTTTGGGGTTACCTTGTTGTCATGACGATCAGAAGCACGTTTTGATCCCAGACCATTCTCCAGAAATCCCCGTAGGTCCTGTCCAGTGGTCCTGTGACGTACAGAGGAGCTTACAGCATGTCTTGTGGAGACAGGTCCACTTGCATGAAGTAGTCTTCAATAAGAAGAAGAACTTTAATTCAAAGCGTCTAGCAGTCCTACCTTGAGTACCAATGTACGCGTTCTTCTGTTTGTAGCCGTCCATGAAGCTTGCATTGATGTAATCCGATCTCTGAAAGAACAGCAAAGCTCAAAGTTTGGGGTATTGATTGCACAATGTGACCGTATCGGCCGATGTAGGGCTTTTATTTTATTAGTCAGATTTGTTAAAAAACTGGGCTGATGTTTATTTCCATGGTGTTATTTTTGTGGTGTGTTGTATTTATTTGGGCATGTGACAAGATTGTGTGATGTTTAACTGAAGTAAAGAAGTAATGACATTAGCATTGAGGACACAAGATGTTATTTATTAAGATGTTAGTTATAGAGATGCTATTTTAGGCGTGGATAGATTTGGCTAACTCCACTTAGGACAACTTGAACAACAGTTTGGTCCAGTGTCCCATCAGATTAACCCCCAGTGAACCTAGTGAACGTCATATATTGTTACTTTTGTGGAGATAGAAAGTGCGTCAGATTTTTAGGTGCAGCAGAAATCTGCAAATGCAAACTTAAAATGTCATTAATTAATCAAAATTAACATGTTAAAATCCTGGCCCTAATATGTACGATGTACTGGTAAATCTTGGTTATCTTCCTTGTAGTAATATTGGTTATGGATATTGGTCCAGATTTTCACATCGGTGCATTCCTAGATTGAATCAATTCCTACAGAGCTGAACACACACATCAGTTCAGAAGACATGCGGTCAGCTGAGTGAGAGCAGCAGTCTGTTTTCTGTTTGTTTTTCAGTCCAACCTTACCTCGTTTCTGCGGGGCTTTAGACGAACTCTCGTTTGGTCAAGGCATAGCACATCGCCATAGCGATTCTTCTCCTGATTGTAGGCCGACCTGTGGAACCAAAACAATAGCAGAGCTCATGACTGACACCTGCTGCTGCTCACTGTATAGATAAATTGAACTATGTAATTGTGAAGGTACACTGAGCAGGTCTCCATTTTCTTCAACAAATAAAACCCTGAAAAGTGCTTTTACTAAAAAAACAAAACAAAAAAACCCCTGATTAAATACATTTACGTTTGTGAATGTAATGACAAAAAAAGTGTCATCTAACCTCTGCATCACTGGATTCATCTCATTCATAGCTGCATATGAATTATTCACACTGAGCCAGATATTATTACACCAATTAAATGAATTGTAATATGATCTATTTGCAGCTAAATGCTTCATACGTCCCTATCAGGAGCAGAGGACTGTATTACTGTATCATAAGGTCTTTTTAATGTCCACATTTATCTAAATGATAAAATATCTTTAAATAACCAATCCCATATTAATATCCGTATCAGTGCCGATATTGTGGGGGGAAAAAAAACTAGATAGTGTATTATAACAATGTGCCCGATCCGTAAAGACAGATCTAGTCTGTCTAATTCTACACTATGTACTCTGAGCGACATCATGCGTTATTACTTATTTTACATTATATTTAGAATTTCTGAAAGAAAGTTTGTTGCAGTTCATTTTTGTCAGTTTCAGTTTCTCTACTATTTATTTTACATTGGCTGTTATAATCCTAGTTTCACTGACCAAACCATTTAAAGTTGTTTGTTTTTGCATGTTTGACCAAACTTGTGAAGCTGTTGGTGAATTAAAGTGTGTTTTGATGGTGCAAAGTTTTCATATACATTTGTAATTACTAATTACACCTAGTCGTATTTTGAAAATGGATGAATTGGTGAACAGTTTGTTCTGAAACTGTAAGTGTCGTGAAGGTACTGTCACTCATGCAACACAGGCCTGTTCATTAGAACTGCCTTTTCAGCAAAACAATGCAAAAACAGCAAAACAATGGAAAACCAAACATTTCCAGGGTTATTATTCGTTAGTGGAAAAGTCATAGTTAGTACAGAGAACAGATAAAAACCATCACACACTGAATCTTTTCAATTTTTGACAGCCAAATTACATGATGGACAGGAATCATATAGGATTGTTTGGAATAAGATTTTTTTTTGTGGCGTTTATAATTACTTTAATTTTGTTGTGAATATTTAATATGTATAAGCTGATCGGCCTAGTCTGGGCTCTTATGAGTATTTTATGTTCTGTTTTATTTCTTTTTACTTTTAAATCTACATATTGAAATATCAACAAAAAATTTTAATTCAGTACATTTATGTTGGTGTTTAAAAAAACAAAACAAAACAAAATAATCTTTTAAGCACTTTCTGAATCAAATCTGTATTGGCCGATATGAAACCTCAGATATCCGCATCGGCAGTGAAAAAAGGTGGATCGGTGCGTTCCTAGTCTGCATGTGTAGCGACTTTGTTGCAATATTTTTCAACTTTTCATACAAAAAACATAAAAAGTAAGTTAAAAAAAGAAATGGAGTTGGCAGGTCAGGCTAGATAAAGACCGTCGATCGACTGGAAAACTGTTTCCCATGAAGCGAAGCGAAAGCAGACGTTGTTCAGGTCGACTCACTGTGAGCAGTGGAAGGTTCCGGGAGGCGTCTCCCTGCGCAGCTCCTCGTACTCCTGGTAGACGCCCGAGCGCTGCAGCCGGCCCAGGTGCGCCAGCAGCTCATGCGGCCGCATGGCCTCGGGCCCCGGCACGTGGATGGACGACTCCTCCAGGGGGATTCCCACCAGCTCGTCCACGGGGTCCACCCGGCCGTTCTGACCCGCCAGCAGCTGCTGGTTCCAGCCCGAAGCATCCAGCGGAAGCAGGCCGCCCAGGTGCTGGGGCAGGCAGTCTCTGGGGAGGTGCTGACGCAGCTCGGCCATTTTCACCATCTGAACCTGTAGTCGGAGGGGGAAACCGGGAATTCGATGATCCAGAAGCTAAAAATCCTTCATGCTTTTAGTTTGGAGGATGGTTTACCCTCTCCCTTAGTTTCTCCTTCAGTAGCAGGCTGAGCAGATTGTAGGGGACTCGAAACCACACAGGGGCCCCCACAATCAATACCTTCTTCAGCCTGGCAGGGAACGCCCCCTGGTGGACACAGACAGACCACTTCTTAATAAAACTATAGATTTTCTAGACAGACTTTCATCTTCAGAAGCTAATTATTGTTACTTCAGTGCAAAAAAAATCTATACTTTTTATTTCAAAGACTATAGTTGGCGTCAGTATTGTCAATAATGTCTTCTAATAACATAATCACCCAAAGATAATTTATAATGTCCTGCCAACTTGTAACATTTTTCAATATGCCCCACTGGGCGTAGCAAGTTTTCTGAAACAAACAATAAAAGTTATTGAAATATGGCAAATAAATAACATTCACATGCCTGGGTTTATAGATTAAATTCGTTTGTTGTGTAGTTTGTTTTCATTTGCCATTTGGAAAAGCTTTTATTACCTGGAACCAACTAATAAACGACACTTGATTTTAAGGTAAGGAAAGGTAAGGTAATTTTATTTATATAGCACATTTTCAGCAACAAGGCAATTTAAAGTGCTTTACACAAGTAAAGCACTTTGATATAACTTTAGTTTGTCTAATTGGGATTTTAGGAAGCATTTGTAACACTTCCTAATTGAGTGCTGTGAAAAATGCACTGATTTCAGGTTAATTTGCCCGACTAGTGACCTTCCAGTCAAAAAATAAAAAATCTGATATTTTTTCCAATCAATAAATTCAACCGGATCAGGTGGGAATTTTCAGATCAGGCGCTGTAACTAGGAAAATGATACAAAAATCTCCACTGAAAACTATATCAGAGGAAACAAATATGAAAGAAGCTGCTAAACATTTTGAGAAATTGTTCAGGCTGCAGGAGAGCGAGAGAGAGCAAGACTTTCAGGAGGTAGAAAAATACATCTGAAGACCATTTAGATGGCAGCAAAACAACTTTGTTATATCTTGTCATAAGATAAATCAAAAACAACTGTAATCTCTGTCATCTGCAAGAACTGGACATCAAAAATTGGTTTCCAAATTCTGCCTGTTACCTCCTGAACAAAACAGATTTGACCTAATTTTTTCCATTGTGGCTGTTCAATTTAAACCAGTGAATTAGCTATTCCAACCTTGAGCAGGTTAAGGATCTTCTTGCTCAGGTCCAGCTCAAAGTTGGTGTAGTTGGAGCCCGCCATGTCGTAGATGAACACCAAGCCATTCCTCTGGGTCTCAAAGCTGAGGAGAGTAAAAAGAGATCTGCATGTTTTCACACGGTATACCAAAAAGGTTCAGCCATCCATGTTTGAAAAATGTAAATGTGCTCCTTTTTTTTTTGTCAAAACACACATTTTAGAAGTGAAGGGAAAAAAATCTGAATTCTGTCTCTTTGATCAGAAAAGATTCTGCAATCAATAATCAGAATTCCTGGTGTCACCTTTCTACGGCCCGGTCCAAAAGGTAGAAGAGAGCCTGGAGCACAACGTGGTTGCCTGTCTTGTTGGGATGATGAAGCTTGGCTGTGTACAAAGCAATGGAGGCTCCTGTCGGGTCCCGGACACTCTGAAAACAGAGAATATCAGCAAATAAGAAGCTTTTCATCTAATCTGGATCACAGATTTTGGATTTGTATTTATTCAGCAGCTCTGTGTCGATACTTTGTAGAACTAACTTTCGCTTCAATTACAGCCAGCAGTTGTTTTTTGGGGAAATCTCTACCAGCTCTGCTCATTTAGAGACTGACATTTATCCCCATTCTTCTTTTCAAAAACAAATTTCAAGAATTTAGTCATAATATTATGACAGTAAATTCATATTAGCAAGATAAAGACACACTATTACCAGAGGGAAGTTGTAAAATTGAAGGAAAAAGTTGCAAAGCTTTGATAATGTAATCAAGATGAGACGTCAACAGCTCATCTTGTCTGTGGTTCGTTCATCGAAACAGACGCAGCCGTTTGCAAAGATCATTTCAAAGTCCTGCTACTGATAATAATTTGGTCCTGATGTGTTAAAGAGATTAATTATGCTTATTTGTAAAACCGATACCAAAATATAACTTCACAAGATGCTTCACGTTTCTCATTTTAAGTTCTTATTTTTTGTGCGGAAGTTATCGTAAAATTACTACTTCATTTTACTAATATTACAACTTCATTCTGGTAAGATGACTTTCTCTTCACGATATCACTGCTGTTTCATCTTTAATGTCATACAAATTATTTCTTGTATCCTTGTCTTTATTCTCGTAACATTACAACTTTTTTTCTCACATTATTGCGACTTTATTCTCGTATTATGATTTTCAACTTGCTGTCATTTGACTTTCAGTCAATATGACTGTTCTCGTGTTATTTATGTCTCTTTAGTTCTTGTATTATCTCAACTTACGGCTGTATCTCTTATCGTAATACAACTATTCTTGTATAATTATAACCTTTCTCTTGTATTAGTACTACTTTATTCTCATAATATGAGTTTATTCTCGTATTATTTCTATTTACCGACATACGATTTTACCATCATAATATTATGGCTTTATTCTCATATTACTACAACTATTTCTCTTATTATTATAACTTTTTCTCATTATTTTCAACTTATCATACAGCACATAGAACTATTTACATAAAGGTATATCATTATGCCTCTTTTGTGTTATTACGACTTTAAAGTATTATTACTACTTTATTTTTTGTATCATTTAGTCATATTGTCGTACTGCTTTGTTCTTATCCTGTAATGGTGCCTCTGGTCAGTTCCTCTCCTTGCTCAGCCGTCTTTTAGACGATGGACTGAACATTACTCAGAGATGTAGCTGCCACAGAAAATGCAGGTGTGAAAACGTTTGTGAGGCGCAGCAGCAGAACCATGATTTGGATTTTCTGCCTAAAGCTTGTGCTTTCTCGTCGACAACACGAAACGTGGCGACAAGTTTTGTTTTGTTTCAACCAGACCAATACCCCACATCAAAGCGACCACCGGGGGCAGTATGGTTCATAGAGTGTGTATGAACACACTCTATGAGGTGGGGAGAAACGGCCATCAACAATAATCATCATCAATATATAAAGATCATTTAGGTAGCACACCTACATCTTGGTTGATTTCTTTTTTTCCACTTCGCGCCCTTAACCGCGCTGCGATGCCACTCCGCCAACCAGAGCGCTCCTTTCTGTAGGTGAATTATCCCGCCCAGGGGCTAAAAATACATCAGACAGGATATGAATCCTGCTGCTGAGGCTGGAGGACTCAGACGTCAGACCAGAGGATGTGCAACATCAACCCCGCTGTGGCACGTCAGAGAGGGGAAGGAAGAAAATGAAGGCAGGAAAAGTAGTGGGAGGGAAGGTTTTTCTTACTTTTTGTTTTTTTTGTTGTTATTTTGTTTGGTTTGTGTCTGCGGGCCACATGACGACTGACAGAATAAACTTATCTGGCAGTTTAAAGCCGGTTAAGACCTGTAGAAGCATTAAGTGCATCATAAATTCAGCAGCTGAGATGCTCCATAAAGAACATTGTGTGACAAGGTTCCATCCTCCATATTGCATATCACACAGGGATTCATAAACCCTGCAATAAACTTGCTGCTGGGTTTCACCTGGCAGCTGTCGGTGGTGATTAGAGTTCTCTGGGATGTGCGCTGTAAAATATTCACACCCTTTTAATTTCAGATCACAACTGTGAACTCCACAGCATTTTTTAGAGGTGAATATTTTGTGACCCGCCTAAAACCTATTTTAACTTAATAGTAAGCAGGTATCTGATGTTTGTTAGGGAACTATAGTTGCTCCAGGTTTTTTGCAGATTGTGGAAATTTATGCAAAATTTGTATTCTGCATTGCAAATTTTTCAGCAAAAAAACGGCCAAAAACATTTGTGTTTAAGTTACAGCGACCTCCCACCTGCAGGTGGCAGTATTTTCTATTTGTACAATGCTGCTGCCTCAGCCTCACTTGATGTCTTCTTGCAGCTATACAACATGTCGATTTCAGATACGGCGTGTAACAAAAAGTCACATTTACAGTCTTAAGTAAGCACAAATATTGCTAAATTCTTTCCACATAACTCTGAATATTTCTCAAGTGAAACCAAGAAGTAACTTTTTGGCCTGAATGAAAAACCCTATGTCTGACGGCTCTTGATAATTTAGCTTAAAAAAAAGTGTTGAACCAACAAATGTGAAAAGAAAAAAAAACATATATATAGATGCAACAAATGCCAATTAATTAATTATTGTTTTGCTTGGAATAAACATATTCCACACAAAATGCATTTCCCTTGGCCTTGCGCAATTTGAGATTTTGATAATTAATTTGCTTGGTGGAATCACTGAAAAATGTTGACGCCAGGATGAGGTGGGTGTTCTTTTGGCTGCATCAAAATCAGCTTATTTTGAAAACTTGCAATGAAAAAACCTTTTTCGCATCACGTGTGTCACATCTGACTTATATCAGCTAATAAAGGAAACAAAAACATTCTTACCAACACTGTGAATTTTCCACTGAGCAGCTCAGAGCGCAGCGGCTCTTCCTGAGGCTGCAGTCTGACGATCCCTTCTTTAAGACGCGTTTCCTGAAGACAAACGGATCAAAAGGGAGCAATGTGAAGTCAGCCTGCTGGGAGGCCAGAGGAGCTGAATTCCTCTGAGTGAACAATAGAGCCGCTGCAGGAAGACTCGTGTTATTCTAGGAAACCCTGGAGTGAACATAAGGAGGTTCCTTCAACCTGATCTGTAGGTGCTTGGACTAGGTCACTGAAATCTACCTCGAGTTTTACGATTAAATAGATGAAAACAAAGATTAGGGACTCTCTTCTTGGTTTCTGCAGACTAAAATGACATGATGATGATAATATTAACTTTTATTCTCTTTATGCACTTGTCAATCTGACAAGACAAACTTAGACAATAACATGGACTGAAATAAATACGATCAAAGGTTGAATTAGTTTTTTTAGAGAGTGGGACACAAAGCATTATCAAATATGAAATGTAAAATCATGACATATAAGAAAGTTTAATTTTATTCTGCTTACCAAAAGGAGAAAAAAAAACATGTCACTATCAACACTAACCTAACTCTCATCCATTCTCTATAAATTCACACAAACTGATCTTCAGATGATTCCCAAATGATTTTAATCGAACCTTAAGTGTCCAGAAATCACGAAGATGAACCACCGAGACATTTTCATAAAACAGAATCCTAGATTTAAAAAGAAGCATAAAATACATCATAAAATTATCATTTAAATGTAAAAATACTTCCTCTAAAAGGGAAATTTTGATGTTGTCATGCATAATTTCATCATCAGCTGACAGCAAGCTCTGCTAATCCTCATCATTTGCTTTTCTCGCTTCATTAAATTTCTGTCTGGAATTTTTTTTTAATCAAATTTCTCTGGGATCTGGGGTCATAGTTCAAGTATTATTTGATGTTTTGAGATGCTCCAAGTTGTAAGGGGGGGGGGGAGAAAACCCTCTGTTGCTATGGTTACGCATCATAACAACAATCCCTGCACCTGATCCACATCCAAAACCAGAGGGAAACACTCAACAAAATATTTATGAACAAAAGTCTACAAAAAGTACCAAATCAGAACCAATGTAACACAACATTTAAGTCACATGCTTTCAGGCTGGCTAATACTGAGACATATTTGATAACAATTGGTGTTCAATGCTCTGCAAAAACAGAAGAAGAAAGAAGTAAAGTCATTAAGAAACTACAGCTAAGTTGCTTCATTGGCACAAACTTCACAGTTTTAAATAAAACCTCCTAGCTGAGGTTTTAACACTGAAATCCAGTTTTTTTTTCTTGTTGGCTAGACTGATGTTCGCTTGCTCAGACTGATCTGTCGGCCCATGACTTGGTTCAAGTGGTGCGTTATAGGAACTGTGGTGTCGAGGTGAGATATTAATCCTTCCTAAAAGGTCAAAGTTTTCATGATTGTTCCACCCTGTCAGGTGTGGAAACTGTCTGAGCTGCAGAGCCTCTCCGCATTTTGTCACATCATAACCACAAACTTTCAGGGGGGTATTCTTAGAGGTTTATGTGATAGACCAAAAGCCAAAATTAGTGCTTCAATGCGAGGTGGAAAGAACTAATAACAAATAAGAATCTTTAAAATTACAGCGAGAATTTGTGTTCAGGCCTCACTGAGTGAATATTATTTAGAACTACCTTAAGGCGCAGTTACAGCTACAAGCCTCTAGGGGCTGTGTTTACCAGCCTTTTGGGTGTAAATGCTGATTTTTTTCCCCCCTGCATTCTGTTTTGCAAAATAGCTCAAGTTGAGTTAGATTGGATGGAGACTGTGACCAAGTCCATCTAAATGGACTTCAGTATGGACTTTGACTGGGTCATTTCAATGCTTGAATAAGATTGAAGCTAAATGTTTACATTTTTGCATATGTGCACCACTTTGGTTGTAAAAAAAAAGGTTCATATGGGTAGAGGACATTAGATAGCAGACTTGCATTACATTAGATAGCAAGTCTGCTATCTAATGTAAAACGTTTGTGACAAACTGTCAATGGGGCAATTTCTCTCTTCTTCTTGCCTGTCTACAGTAACGGAGCTGAAACATGCTCTCACTAGAATCAAATATGGAGGAGCACCATTTATTTTCTATTCTCCACTAATCTGGAACAAACTTCCAGAAAAGTAAAAAACTGTTGAAACGCTGAGTTTCAATACTAAAAACCCACTTGTATAGAGTTGTCTTTGATTAATAATGACTTGAACGTTGATTATTATATTTGTTGTATATTTCCTTGATGATTTTGATGATGGCATTTGACAAAATATTTGTTTGTTTTATAATTTGTTACCATAGTACATTCTTTCCACATGTAATATGCTAACAAAGTCAAATTCAAGACTTTATTAGACCTTTTTCAGACCATTGTGAATGAAATTTAAGACTTGTACCACTGCAGAATATGCAAAAGAAATTTGCATATTTTATGTAGTAGTAGTAGTAGTACCAAGGTTTTTTGCATAGAAGTGAGCCAGTGGCAAAGATAAATTACCAATGATAGACACAAGCTATAGACACAAAGCTAGCTAGCAATGGTTTATTAGCAGTTCGTTAGCGGTAGCCTCGTTAGTGGTAGTGTGCATGCGACTCAAACTTTTGCCTGACAGAAATGTCCCCCAGAAAAAATATATTAGAATATTAAATAGTCCTGTCATGACAACATCTAAGACCTCTAGATAATGTATTCAAGGTCAACTTAGGCTACATATCTTGTAATACTTTTAAGACATTTTCAGGCCGCAATTTTAGGTACATGAATTTAAGACTTTTCAAGGACTCCCTGGTATCCTGTTTTTATGGCCTAAAGCCTTTTGAACTGCCTTTTTGATTAAATGTGCCATACAAATAAAATTGCCTCAACTTCTGTTGGGCATTCAAAACGTCTCCACAACTTTTTCTCCCTGACATATCTGCTATTCACTTGACTCATTTTTGGGGAATGAACACAAATGCCACACTTCTAATATTTTTATTGGTTTACTTTTATTTTTTTCACTTTTCCGTTCTGACCCTATTGACCTTCCACCAATATTATGCATCTAAAGCCTAAAAAGAGAGTTAATGCTGACTAAAGAGGATGACTCACTCACTGAGATCATCAAATAAATAGGGAACTCTGAGTTTGATCACCACGTTTCACTTTGATAGTGGGAAGATCACCAGATATCTTAACCCGTTCTGCTTGTCACTTTTGATTTCACAAACTCAACTCATCTCACCCTCCTGTGCGCACACACACGTATGCACACACGGTCGCACTACTTCACAGTGTCCCTACAGCAGAAACGTACATGCCTGGCTCCGACAGACGTGCTAAGATGTGTGAAGTCGTACGTTTCTTAATGCTCCTCTCTCCCAGGGAGGTGGTAGAGAACACGGCAAGCAAACAAACAGGAAGCTGAAAAAAGGAGAAGATCAGCACTGCTTGGTTCAGATGCACAGCTGTTGTTAATCTGTTACGCCTCCAAAACAAAAGTCCAGAAAAAACAAACAAAAAAATCCCACATTCTGTTTCCATCCGTCTCTTTTATCTGGACACGGCTCCTTTACATTGATACTGTTTGACTGCATGCTCGGCTCCTCCATGCTACCCCCCGTGTTTCTTTTAATAACACAAGTAGGATTTGTTCATGAGTGCTTTCAACTTTATTCCAGAAGCTTGTTGATGCCTGTAGCTCAGATGTTGTACTTAATTTTAAATAAAAGAACATTGTCTTCACCCCAAAGGGAAATTAAATGTTGTAATAACTCTTACCAAGGTATCTTAAAAGGGTCGTCGTGGATGGTATCTGACTAGGGCTGGACAATAGATCAATAACATTATAGATCACTATAGACAGGTGATCAATATGAATAGATAATACGTCTGATAGAATATTCAGTAATCTCAATCCAGAACCGTGCAGCATTCTTGGGATGTAGGCAGAGGAAAAGCTTTAGTTGCTTTCATGTCCAGCTAAGCTAGTGGCATCAATCGACTCACTCACGATTTAGTCATCTTGCAACAACCTGATCGCAGCAGCAGCTTCAGGTTTCTCAGTAAAAACTTTGTTAAAGGGTTAATAGAGGAGCCATGTTGTGATGACTTCCCGGAGGCGGAGTTTCAAAAAGAGCTGGAGTTTCTTAAAGAGACAGCATCCCAATTACAGACCCAAGTCAAATTTCTATAATATATGTAGCATTTTATAACAAAAAGTTAACATAGGTACTTGATAGTGCTGTTTTATGACATAATGTGCCAGGGGAAATAACTTTTACCTTTATTTAATGAGGTAAGTTATTAAGAATCTGTTCTTATTTACAATAATGACTTGAAGAAGGGAAAAACACAAAGGCAATCCTTTTTGTGTTTTGGATCAACAATTTACTGATTAGTGTTCAACAAAAATTAGACAACTATGTTTCGCTTCATTAAATATTTGATGTATATTACTGAGATCAAACTGAGAAAACAAACATTTATTTAGATATGTTTGTGACCCGCGGATGATTTCAAATTAACAATTTTGACCCCATGGCAAAAATGTTTGGACACAACTGTTACTAGATCAAAAATAAAATATTACAAATGTTTCCATCTACCCACTAAACCTTCGTCTCTGAGAAAAACAGGTGATGTAAATATTTTTCATTACAAAACAGGTTGAAAACATCCAGGAATGAATTTGAGTTTCAGATATTTAAGGATGAATCTACCTGCCATTTTTTGTTTTTGTTTTATTTTAACAGACCCATATGTGTTTTACAGAACCACATCCACAGTTTTGGATGTGGCAACTGCAGAAACATTACAATCTAGGGATCTTCGTCTGGCCTTAAACCACAAAAGGAAACTGAATTAAAAGTAAATGTTATTCACAGCAAAGGGTTTTGATGCTCGTCCAACAAATCGTTACTCCTTATCGACAAAATCCGGGGCTGGCAAGTTCAGCTGGAAGCAGATGCTTTAAGCACATGATGACACATCAGGTTAGCAGTGTCCCTCTCCCTTACCCGGTAATTGTGGAAGAGCTCAATGGCGCGCAGGACGTCAAACTTGCGAGCCATGAGAAACTTGACGGCCAGTTCCCTGGACAACGGAGACACTCCATGCTGACTGGTCCACTTGTTGATTTCCTCAAGAAACTGCCTGGTGGCCTAGAAAGGACACCGAGAGGACGTCAGTGAGTTTGAGCTCTCCCAGTTGGAGGGTCAAGCAGGGCAGGAAGTGAAACTGTACACGCACACACACACCCATTTTGAGGAAAAAGATGGAACAGATGGACGGCTTTAAGTTTGCGACTGAAACAAGGCCAGAGACGCAACTTGTTTTCATAAGCAAATATAAAAAGGCAATACAAAAAGCACATATGTGCATAAAAAGACTTTAATGCAAGTATTCAGCTTGTCTCCATGAACAACATTAGATGTTTCTGCTCGTCTTTTATCATATTCTGAATAAAACGAGATGTGTCTTTTGAGGCACCATGTTCTTTTAATTCACCAAATTGCACTGGGATTTATTTTTTACAATACTATGACATGGAGACACTTGATTGACCAATGTCATTGATGACGTCACATTTTACAGACGTTTCAAAATAAATTAAGGCATTACCTTCTGCCTTTTGGATTGTTTGCATAGGTGCAAGAATGTCCTTGTGTGTAGAGCAGAGTAGGTTTGTGTGCACACAAGGTATGTGTGTTTTAGCATTTCTCATGCCCATTTTCCTATCAAATACCACACTGCACCATAGGAATCAGTGCTATGTTAAAGTTTTGGGCTAGGTTTAGTGTAAATTGAGTATAGGTTAGGTACTGGGTTGGGGGTAGACTGCAGAATGTAATAAAAAAATGAATGGATGTCAATGCAAAGTCCTTGTGAAGACAAAAAAGACATATTTGTGTGTGTGCTAATTTGCACAAAGTTGTTTGACCCATAACCCACCCTTAGCCACAGATTACTTCAGCAGTGAACAATAAATCCCAAGAAACTCCATAAATGGAAGTGGGTCAGAATATTCCTTTACAATATAAAGTTTACATTTGGCATGTTTTCACACCAGATAGACTCTGTTTTATTGGTGCGGTTCACTTTCACACTGCACTGCTTCAAACAAGCCAAACACCTTTGAAACACCTGTTCAAATGGCCTGTGGTGGCGCTGCACTACAAACAACTAAAGGAAATGACGCAAAAACCTCTGAAGAAGACACTGAGCACACAAAAATGTTGAGTAGCATCAGATTTTAGTGGTTTTAGAATTTCTCTTTTGTCGCCGGTAAAAGACCACGAGTCATTTGCCCCACTAGTGCTTGACTTGTGTGTTTGTTTTGGTCGTATTCTACTGGAATGCTTTGCGCTATAGTACAATTCCTGCTCTTGGAGTCACATATGCATTTATCTCAACCAAACCAAGGCCTAGCTTTTCCGATGGACCAGAGTTCACTTTTTTAGTTCACATCAGAGTTCGATTGCACATTCACACCTCCCACAACGGAACAGACTTTTCAGTCGAACAAACTACAGTTCGATTAAAGTGGACTAAACAGGGCTGACAGTAGACATTTAGGGGCTTTTCAATTAAATGTGCATTCATCTCCTAACTATATTACATTCCATCCCAGCAATTCAAAGAGTAAGCTTGTCAGCACACAGTGAATCTTCAACAGGCTGCAACGGGAGGCTCTGAAAGGTCGGGCTTTGAACACAGGGTTTCACTTCTCCACTTAGGCGCAGCAGCAGCGAGGCTCGCACTGAAGAGAGGAAGTCAGGTTCTGGGAATCGGCGGTTCTTTAGGAAGACAAAACGATCACTGACAGGAGCTGAGGCCGAAGACAAGATGCCAGTGTCTCTCCTCGGAAAAACCGGTGCTTTCAGAGGCGGTGGGGCTGGCAGCTTCCTGCTCTGTTCAGATGCCTTGGCATGCGAGGGATGAAGGCTGATTGCACCTGACAGGGCAGAGGTACCCCTTAATATCCGACTCTCACGGAGAAAATGAGAGCGAGCGTGCTCTGAACTTTGGACTTAGGAGAAGGAAATTGCACAATAACAGGATAATAAAGCAACTAATGTTCCTGTAACGAAAATAAGAAACTTTAGGAGGAAAATAGGTAGAGAACAGATCACTGAATGACATGTTTATGGGAAAAGCTTGCACACTGCGGTCGCAGAGGAAATGACACGTTGGCCCATCTGTTTATCAGTAACGCTTCATTTGATTTTACTGAATGAGACTTGTATTCAGATAAAATCCTCACTGTACAAAATTACCATCATATTGGATTATTTTCTTAACATTAATCCAGTCTGTCAACAGATTGGATTAATCTGAGTATATTAATCCAATCTGTCAACAGATTGGATTAATGTTAGTCAACATTAATACATTAATGCTGACTAAATTTAAAGTTTAAAAACAAATTATGAGATTATGTATCTGTTTATTGTTAGAAATCCTTAGTTGTATAAACCTACAGATTTAGATAAATATTTTGACGATGATTGACGAATTTTCAGCTCAACTGGTATTCATTGGCCACCTGAAGGCCTGAAACCTGAAAACCTTTTCACCATGGATGCTACTAAGGGAAGAACACTTAAAGTTAGCCAATTTGAGTAGCAGTAAGTAGTTTAACAATGAGGTTTGCAAAAGCACTTAAGAAGATAAAGGAAAGTATACATTCAAACAGTCAGACTGCAAGACAGTGAGAGAGAGCAAAATTTTCAGCAGATACCAGGAAGGCAAGATTAGATTAGATTCTCCATGTGGAAAATGCCATTTTAGTAATAATAGCTAAAACAATATTCCAAGCACTGAGTCTTTGTCTTAAAGAAGTAAAATCAGGATTTCCAGAGGTTCCTTGCTAATATCACCTCTCTTAATATGGATAACTTAAACCTGACCAAGGCTTTGGGTCTGTCTTATTATGATATAGTCATTTTTGAGAATATGGATTTAGCAAAAACTGGCAGCTAAAAATTGTAAAAAATTAAAAAATTAGAAATAAGATAGAAAATTCTGATGTGTGCATCCTTCACTATGGACATATCTAGAAGTGCATTTTGTTACCAGAGCAACATGCTTGATTCAAGAGAAGGTTTTCACAAGTCAGCCATTCGTTTGATGCAGGTGGCTTTCTTTTTGTATAAGTGTCCATACTACCTTGTTAAATTTTTACAGGACAGCCTTCCAGCTCTAAGCTGTGATCAACCTTTCTGTTTTTCCTTTTGCTCAATGAACTTTTGTTTGGTATTTAAACACCAGGCCATATCTGCTGGAACGGCATTTGAGGATGAACCAGTTTGTTTTTACTGTAGTTTTCGCCGGACTGCAGTGGAGGACTCACTGCGGAGGAGTGACTTATCCAACTCCTGGAGGACGCCATAAATATTTCCCTGACTTGCTCTAGTTCTCAAATGGCTGGAAAAGCTTCTTCCTCTCTCCCCTCCTTGAACTTTTTCAGAAATCACTTTAAAGCACCAAGTTCCAGCTAACTGTGTTTGCTGCAGCCTGGGAGGTTTTGTGTGTGGTCACAAGCCATTATGAATGCCAACTGAGGCATTTTAAGATTGAAGTTTGCGGCCTTCCACCGCAGAGTTGACATTACATAACCCAGTTTGTTGAGAGAGTTGTTCATTGGAGCCATTTTTTTTAGACAACTTTGGTTCTCATTATTCACAGTCCAGTATGAGAACCTGATGGTATGTTTTTTCTTGCGAAAACATGAAGCTGAACAAACTGTCGTTACATCGCCACCATCTGCGTGTAAATTTGTAGAAGTTATAGACATAATGAGGGAGAAAGACCATAAATACTTTCTCAAAGCTTGTCAGCTGCATGATGTACTTAATGAAAACATACTATAAAGAAATATCAATATCATGCATTTTCAAACCTGTCACCAGAAACACCAGAGTTATAAATGAGTTATTCATGTTAGCTGCCCTAGTTGCTAGCTGGCAGTAGGCTGATTAATTCACCTTCAGACATGCCACCTATTGTAACCTGTTAGAAACTTTAGTTTCAAAACAATTCTGCCTACTCATCTGGTGTTATTTTATTTCAAAGGGACACTGTACATTAATCAATGAATAGTAAAGGTGTCAGGGTTAGCCAAAAGGCTAGTTTACACATGGCTCTTTTTTGCTAGCAGAAGATAAAACTCCAAATGGCCACCTGAGCTAAAGTTTAGCCATACCTAGCTATTGCTTCGTTAGAGCGACTTGACGGCTTGAAACAACAGTTTAGAGGAAGAACAGTGCTATTGTACTGGTCACAAAAGAGTGCATAAAACTCTTTAAGCAGCATCTCCGGCATTTCATTAAAACTAGCTTCAGGGCACAACCACACAGGTAAAACAAGTTGTCAAGTTCAAAAAACACCCGCACCGCCCGCACAGGGACGTTTCCAGAAATGATTTAATCTACATGGAAATACATAGAATGGCACAGAAAGCTATTCTTACGCCCCCCAGACCTGGAAGTTTTGCTACTCATGTAGTATGATTAGCATAAAGCCTCCAATCGAAGTTGGCAGTAAAAACAAGAAAACAAGAATGACAAGAAACAAAGCACAGATGAAGTCTTTTGTAAACCTTTTGTTAATGCAGAATTGTAAATGCACAATCAGGAGTACGCAAACAGCCGTTATGTGTGATGATTTGACGCGTATGGTGCGTTTGGGGTTGCAGGTCAGGATAAAAGTTGGGCTATATGTTACCGTTTTCACAATGGAGGCATTTTTGCTGCCCACATTGATATTTAGTAGTGAAATTTCAACCCTGAACTCTATTTAAAAAAAAAAAAAAAAAAGCTTTGGGACCCCTAAAATGTGGTTTCCATGTGAACACAAGGCACAAAGTTTAACACTTGTCCCTTTTTTTGCATTCTTTTTTAAAAATTATAACCATACAAAATAAAAACATTGCCACAAATACACAAAAAAACCAAAACATTCATAGAGAGCCATTATCAAAGCTTCAAGAATAACAACTATCAGACAAGAACATGTGTGACAGTTTCATCAATGTTCTTAAAATACCATCCTGAACATCGCGCACATTTTATCCCGCCTACAGCCACGATGATGAGCTCCAGCTCATCATCTTTTACTCACTGCAGGCGTAAATTGGCCGTTTGCATTAGACCACATTTACCTTGCTGCTTCAAATGTAAAATTGGCTTTTGTGTTGCAGTAGCTTTTCCCTTGGAGCTCTCCAACAGCAACCATTTTGTCAGTTTCTTTCTTATTGTTGAATCGTAAACAGTGACCTAGCTGAGACAAGTTATGCCTGCAGTGCTTTAGACTGCCTTGTTGGCTTTGTTGGGGGGGTTTTCAGTTTTTTTGTGACCTCCTGGATGAGTCACTGATACGCTTCTTGGGAATACTTTTTGTGTTTTCTCCATTTGTGGATTACATCTTGCATTGTGAATTCCCAAAGCTTTGGAAATGGCTTTGTGAACCTTTACAGACTAATGGATGACACTGACCCCGTTTCTCATCCATTCTTGAATTTCCTTAGATCAGAGCACGATGAGGTTTTTGTTTTTAGCTACTTCAGCCTACTTCTTGTTGACAGACAGGTGCTATCTAGACATTTCTTGACTCTGCAGGTCCGGTAGCCTGGGTGTGGCTCATGAAATTGTACCAAAATGAATATTGCAAATCACAATTAATTCACAATTCAACATGTAGGACCTGGTTGTTGTTTTTTGAGTCTTTCAGCAAGAAGAAGTCTTTAAGCTTTGCCCTGTAGGACAACCATCAGCTACAAAAACAAAAGAGTTGTCTTTGAACGGTCTTGAGTTTAAAAAACAAAAAGGTGATTCGCTAACAAGGTAATATGTAAGTTGAGAGAACTTCTAATGAACAAATCAGTGGAAGGAGGTGAAGAGCCAAAGCTGTGCTATCATTACACCTTGATCCTCGAGACAAGACTAATGCATTTATTCCGTTCTGTTTCCTAAAAATGTTTAATCGCCGCCCCTCGCATCGTTTCTCCTGAACCTATTTGATTACAGATGCCACGCTAATCCATTTACGAACGTAGGACTTCTGTTGAGCGGCTTCGCTTCGCCGAGTCCAATTTGGCACGAGTCAATGCCAAAGCAGGAAGTCAATAACGTCACTATCTGCCTCTTCCCCACTTTCTCTCACTTCGCCGCTTCCTGGGAGCAGCAGTCTCAACACACACATTCTCTGAAGCACTTGATGGACACACACGCCACTCAGTTACTCATAAACTCACCCCCACTCCCTTCCCTTCCCCTGTGTCTAGTGGAAATACTTTTAACAGCTGCATGTAGAATGAAGTTCCACTACAGCAGTGTATAGTCCCAAGAGGGCCACGCTACAAAATGCACACAGAATCAGCTCTCACACGCACGCACACACACATACACACACAAACACACACACACCCCGTTTAGGCTTTGGATGCAATGAGGCTGCCCGGCACCCTAGCGGGGGCCCGGCCTCACACAGGAAATGGACGAAACAGATAAGAAGCATTCTGCTGGGTCGATGATGGGGAGTCGGCAGAAAACCGAGGCGAGAGAAAGAGAACAAGACTCCAAACGTCTTGTAGAGGCAAACTCATTTTTATTCCATCTCTATCGCTGTTTTTTTTGTTTTTCTTTTTGATCCACCGTAGGTTTCATTAGATCCACTTCCTTTTGCTGACAGTTTTTTTTTTAACAAGGTATTAACTAGCAGTGTAACAAGAACTCATCACAGATGATCTCGCGATATGAAAAGATTATATTTCATGTTGAGGTAAATCCTACTTCAAGTTTCTTTGCCTGAAGAAGTCGGACTGGAAGACACCCCAACTACACTTAAATCATTTGTTTTGCCAAATTTTTGTTTTCCAGTTGGAACTAGAAATGCTACAGGAAGAAACGGAAATTGTGCAAGTACTCCAAGTTGTTTAGATGCAAAGGAGGCAGAAAGCATTGCCATAACAACCGCAGGATGGATGTCTGGGTGCAGGTTAGACATCCATCAAAGCCCACCCTATCGATAGTACCACAGACCATGCATAGGTCTGAAGAGATGACAACAAATCTGAAAATAAAAGTTCAACTTCAGCCAAAATGTATGAAAATTCAGCATAAAGGTCTATTTGTACCATAAATTTGATCTTTGAAGTTTTCTTGAAAGTAATATTAAAATCTCATTCTCATGAAATCAGCATTGTGTCTCATCTTGTGAGTTTTAGGTATCATTACACGCCCTAGTATTAACAACAGCCCAGCAGTCTAATATTGTTGCACGATTTTGCACTACGCACATTTCCATGACACAAAATGGAGAAACTCACCGGACAAGATTGATTGCTTGTTGACATAAAAAGCCAACAACCAGGCATCTAGTTGTTGGCTTACATCTAGATGTGCTGATGTTAAACCAAATACTAAATGGGAAACAAAGGTGGGGTTTTTTCCACACACAACCATGTCTTGAGTGTATACAGAATGGCCCAGAGAAAATCCAGAGTGGAGGCTGAGCGGATAAAAATGCTGTATTGGCGGCTAAGCAACTAAACTTGCCATCACAACACATTAAACATAGAAGCAGGTGGGCTACAGCAGCAGCAGACCACACTGGGTGATGCTGTTGGTATTGTGGTATGGGGGATTTTCTTAGTCACACTTTAGGTCCCTTCGTAGCAACAGCCTACCTGCTGTTCTGTTACTCACCCCGTCTTTCCCTTTATGACCACAGTTTAGCCATCTCAAACCGGTTTGATGAACATGACAATGAGTTCTCTGTGCTCCACTGGCCTCCGCAGTCACCAGATATTCATCCAACAAATCGCCTTTTGGGTGTGGCCAGACATGACATTTGCATTACGGCCTTGCAGCCAACAAACCTGCAGAAACGGCGTGATGCAATCATGTCATTATGGACCAAAGTCTGCTGAGGGATGTTTCTGGTGCCTTCCTAAGTCTTTGCCACAAAGATAAAAAACATTTCTGATGAAGGTGCTAGAAAGATGCATCTCATAAAGCTACTTCTTGCTAGCATAGGTACAGATTTTAAGACTTCATTTTACATTTTCATGGGTTCATATTCTGACTTTGGGGTCCTTCTGCATGGCGCCTGCTTGTTGATATGGGCAAAGACAGGCAGATATGGATAGGCCTATCACAATAATCAAAAAATCAATTAATTACATGATAAATTAAAACAAACTATAATTTCCATTGGTCTGATTTATCGTTTTTCTCTTTTTTCTTCTCTAGTTTTCAAAACTGGACGATAAAAGTCTTCATTTAAAATGTCTTCCAGTTCCAGTGTTAAATGTTCATTAGAATTTAAAGTTTATTGATCTTTGAGAATGTGTTCTTGTATTATTATTTTGTCATTACCATTATATTACTTAAAAAAATGGTCTCAAAAAACAATATTATCATTTATTGTGATAACTTCTGTAAAAATTTATCATGGAAAATATAGATAACGGACAGATGGATGGATGAAATCTGATTAATTTCACAAAAAAAAACCCTGAAGTTTCTTTATAAGTAAAGTTAGATATTCATTCCAGTCCAAACTGCTTCAGCTAATACAGTCTTGTTCAATATTTTGCTTAAATAAGCACTATGGTTAGCTTCAGCTCATTTATGAGCCAAAATAAATCAAATCCAGTTTTAACAGAAGAGTTCATGTTTTAAGTGTTAGAATAGCATATATACCAATTTGATTTCAATTCAAAATAGTCTGATTCAATAGGATTTAACACAGCACAGTACAGCTGAATCCAACTGAATTCAATAAAATTCTAATTGAATTACACAAAGTGAATTACTGCTTATTTCATTGTAATTCATGTCTAAATCAATTCAAAGTTTGTGGTTGGTTCAGTTTGTAATGTAGTTCATGTCAATATAATTCAGTCTAATTTTAAGTTTGTGATTGAGCATAGTACCACTGAAATGAACAATAATGGAAAACAGTGCAGTTCAGTTAAATCCTACTAAGTAAAAACAAAAAACCTAAGCATTTATTTTAATGTATTTTGACCCAGTTCGACTCAAACTTACTTGAACAATTAAATCAACATGTAGTCCAGTTCAACAGAGCCAGATTCAGTTTTGTAATCTATTTCAATATAGCTTTGTTTATTTTAACAAACTGAAATACAGTTTAATAAATAAAGTTCGGTTTAAACCAAAAGTACATCCTATTTTGGTTTAGTCCGTCTGAACCCAACCTAATCCAACTGAATCCAGTTATTAGACTCTGTAGCCACATTCTGTTCCAATATCAATTGTTTTTTTTCTCTAGTCCAATTGAATTCAATTTACTCAGTTTTTGTGTCAACTGTTATACCTAATACAACTACATTTGTCACAAAAAAACTAATTTAAATTCATCACACGCAATACAATTTTACCCAACCTGAATCTGGTTCACTCCAGTTCAACCCAGCTGTATACCCAGTTATATCCTGACTCAAACCAAATAAAATCCGATTAAATATAACTCTCCCTTTCATTTCTAGTCAGAATCAGTAACATTAGACTACCGTAAAAGACTCAACAGGCTCAGGGAAGTTTCTACTGTAAACATCAGTGACTGACCCCAAACGAGGAAGCAGAGACCGTGTCCAGGCGCTTCCTCTCCCCCCCTCACCCCTCACCCTACCCGGTCTCTGGTTCAACCTTTCCCCGGTCAGAACCCGGGGCTCAGCGCTTCGCATCGGCAGCGCGGCCCGGGTTTCAACACATCGACTGAGCCGCTGGACAGGAACTGACGGTGATGCAATCAGGGCAATAATGCGCCAGAAATCGATACAATGTTTCCGCTTTGCGCTCGGGACTATTTCGCAACAAAGCCACTATCGCGCACCACCGTCGCCACTTCGCTGCGGCGCGCGTGCACGTACACACACACGCGCGCGCGCGCGCGGCCAAAAAAAAAAAAAAAAAAAAAACCTCCAGGTAGAAACGAGAGCGAAATTCGTCGTTCGTCGCTGTAAAAGTAAGAAGTGGAAGCCTAAACACCCCCCTTCCCTGGGCCTACCTGTTCCTCCTCCGCCGATAAAGTAGCTGCCATGGTTCCCCCGTTCAGCCCTTCCACAGACGTGTCCTTCTCATAAAGTGGGAGCTGGCGGAGATGTCTGGCTGCCTGCTCCTCCCGTTTAAATCTGGGGCTCTCAGGGGTTGTCCCTCGCCCTCAAAGTTGAAAGCATCTGAAACGGCGCAGTGCGCGAGCGGAAGGCTTTTTATTTTTCTCTTGATGCTGCGATCCACGCGGGCCAATTAGCACGAATCTGCCATCCAAACTAGAAAGAGAGGTGGAGGGGGGGAAGAGCCGCTGTTGTTGAGTCAGATTTCACCGAGGAGGAGGAAAAATAAGGCAGGAAAGAGAGAGAGAAGAAGAAGAAGAAGAAGAAGACAAACATCAGCCGAGTAGCTTTACGGAGGTTTGATTCAACTCGACGTTAGAAAGCGGATTCGGGGCATGATGTGCGGTTCATCCACCTAACCTGACAAAGGGTGGAGGGCTGCAGCTGCCCGCTGACTCCTCCATGCCATGAATTGCAAGTTTTTCGTACTGAACGTCGTCTTTATGCTACCCGAGAGAGTTACGCACACACACTTATACACACATACACACACAACCATGAACAATGAAAGAGACTGTTGGCTTTCTTTCTGTGTGTTGCTGAACCCCCTGGTGGTTAAGACCAGAAAATGTCAACAGATCACTGACCTCCGCCTTCATTCATAAATAGTAAAGGAAAACAAACTGGAGGGCAAAAATAATATAATTAACTCAACAATGGCATTATTATGTCTTATACATGCTGTCCCCACTTGTTTTTTATTTCTAACAGGCAGGCTTCAGTTCATTTGAGAATTTAAAGAGCTGTTGACTTTACTCCGACCACAAAGATTTCCTGTTTGAAGTATTACAAAAATGTATGTCAGTTATGTTTATTTGGGCTCTTGGGGTGGAAATAAAAAGCCCCAGTATTGACCAATAGCATCATATTGTCCCACATTGGGGAAATGTAGGTGTACCACCAGCAAGTTATAGGTAGAAGCATCCACATTCAAAATAAGGATAAGAAACTGTACAATAATGACAGATTTACAAGAAGACATAAATAACACTGTGCATTTAAGGGGGCAGTGTCATGTGTTTTCCAGTCACATGGGGCCATTTTATACCATAATCAAGTAAGTATTTTTACTAATGTTGTTATTAAAATGCTGTATATCAAATATGACCCAAAATAAATTTTACTTCCTAGTGTATAACGCCTTGAAATTGGGCTTCTGTCTCTTTAAAAACCTGCTCTTTCTGAGACTCCACCTTCAGGGGAGGGCTGCTCTGTGAGGCCGAAACTCAGAAACATGGACTCTGTAGCTCAGAGGAGGAGCTTCGTCCTCGAAGGCGGGGCTAGGTCCACCCAGGGGTTTTGCACAGCTGAATGGTTGCCATGGAGATTAAAAGATTTCTCAAACATACACAAAAGAGTCACGGCAACCGTCCAGGTATGTTTTTGATGAGAGAATAACATTATAACACGATGTGAAGCACAAAAAAGTCAACTTTACATAATACTGTCACGTCAATAAAAATAGCGAACATCAAAAGAAATGTGACATTGAGTATGGTAATTTGAAAAATAACAGTTTAAGATTTGTATATTTGTGTATAGAAAACAGCAGCAGCACTTTGAAATATTTTTTTAAAATTCACAACAAAACCATTGAAACCAATATGTACTATGATAGTTAATATATGCACAAAATGCTTCCAGTAATAATAACTTGTATACTGTACATTCACCTCCAAATGGCACAACAGAAAACACAAATAGAAAATAGTTTTTGAGCGACGGTCTCAACATAACAAACAAGGCGTGGTTCTGGTTCTGATCCATTTTTGGTTAAACATGCTTGTTCTTCATTCAGTAGAGCGCTGAGCAAAGGAGACAAAAATTTTATCCAAGTAAAAGTTGGATAAAACTTTTACTTTACTACAGTTGCGCTGTAGCTCAAAATAAAGCTACAGTTCAGTAAAACTTCTTCCCATAAGTACTTTTCCTCCCAAAGTTACTTAAGTAAATATTAATAGTTGCTACCCACCTCAGATGATGAAAGATGATTCCAGACAACAACCACAACAATTTAATTTTGGGGTAAAACAAACACCCAGGTTAAGAAATGGGCTCAATAATTTATTTCCCTTCAACGTTAATTCAAGCATTTTGAAGTCTGGTGACTCAGGGGTCAAGATAAGAGGACGTTTCGCAAACATGAATCAGCTTGAGTTCTTGAACGGGTCGATTTGACCCCAAACACAGAAGGAAGTGAGCAACATC
The DNA here is from genome assembly GCA_033032245.1 of Poecilia picta. Lineage (NCBI taxonomy): Eukaryota > Metazoa > Chordata > Actinopteri > Cyprinodontiformes > Poeciliidae > Poecilia > Poecilia picta. The sequence goes on from CM065358.1 coordinate 6,863,094, forward strand.
TTGGTTCCAGATGAATAGGATTACCGTTAATCCGAGAGAAAAAGTGACACACAAAAACACTGTTGGCAAAGCAAAATCAAGGGAATGCAGAGGAATTGTGCAATGGAGACAAATGATCCTGGACTGGATTATAAAGTAAATAGAAAAATGCAGAAAGTACTATTTATTTATTTTTTTGATAATCTAATGTTACTTTTTATTGTTAATCTTGTTTTTCAAGGGAAGAATAACGTAAATTTTTCCAACTGAATTTTTTAAAATAAAAATTAACGGTCACTATATATATTCATAGGGTTTACTCACTTTTTTAAACACACTGCTATTATTTAGGACACAACTTTATACTTATAGCTTTACAACATTGTAGTAAAGCTATAAGTCTGCAATGCAACAGCACTCTCCGCGCTATAATGCAACATTACTAATGCATGAAACCTGGTGATAGGAAGCAGTTTTATGAGTGTGCCTCTCCATAATAGGATTTTACAGTAATAGTGGTTTAATTAAGGAAATTCTCTACTCACGCATCCCAAAGGCTATTATAATTTACAGGAATTGTATGACGTAGGGATGAAAGAAAAAAAAAAAGCCCAAACGTTATGATGGAAGTTGATGAAACACCGAGCCTAAAATGAGTCTCCGTAGGACGATTACAGACTGCTGATGAACTGGATTTCATCACGAGGTTAGTTCAAGTGCAAGCCAGGACATTACATTTCCTGAAAGGCTGTTATTGATTGGCCCCAGATCGTATTTAGACGCGTTTTAATGAGACTGTAAAAGTAGTGCACCGTAAAAAGAGGTTTCTCCCTGCCGTGCTCTGCTCCGGCAGCTTGTTGGCTTTTGTGCTTTTTTTCTTTTCTTTTCTTTTTGTTGTTGTTTTTTTTTTGTCCCCTTCCTTGATAGAAAGGTGAAGAATGTCAGGTACACCCGATATGTTTATTTTCCTTTTCCTCAAAATGCAAGATCCAACAATACACAAAATGTACATAAGAGGAGGCGTGGGAAAGTCTGGCTTGAAAACAAAAGGGAAGAGGGAGTGGACAACAATGGACTTCCTGTCCACATCATATCCTTGGGGAGGGAAAACGTGATTGGTAAACCCTTAGCCCATCCCTCACAGGGAAAAAAGAGTCTACTTTTATTTTAGTGCTAGTCAGAGAACAGGAAAAATTTAGGATTTTCATAAAAGTCACTGCCAGTATATCTGGGTTGTCATCAATTTTCCAGGGCGATATGGCCATTTTTATAAACAACATAGGGTATACGCGTTTGGATTTATTGGTTTAAATTAAGCACACAGGCTGTAATACTTGGAGCTGAAATCAGAAGTCGCGTGGGCTGAAAGGCCGCTCAGCAAGGAAGAAGCTGTCACTCCAGATCAAACGTAAAAATGTCAGATTGCAGATCCACACAGAGACGTGGATCTTAAATTTTAGAGACGTAACTTGTCATCTGATGATGCTAAAGTAAAACCATTTGGCCACAATGAACATCAACACGTTTGGAGGAAAAAGTGGGATGCTTATAAAACACCATCCCAACTGTGAAGTACCGTGGTGGAAATTTTGACACAACACCCCTTCTGATTTTGTGGACATTAATAAATATTTGACATGTTCTTTCTCTCATTATTGTGACATTTAGTAAATAATTTTGGCCAATAATAAGTTTGGTCTGATTTAAATTCAAATAGTGAGAGGGAAGAAGGTGTTTTTATTTAGGTTTATTTAAACTTAAACTTATTTAAACTTGTTTAAACACCAATTAGACCCCCCCCCACTAATACCTGGTTCAACTTTCTTTAGTGTCTGCTGTACAATGATGTACAATATCTTGCTAAAAATAACTTCTTTGCACATTCAAATAATTGAATTCTTGTCTTCCAATCATTTCAATAGATATTTTTTAAAATCAAGCACCTAGACATTCAGACTGTTTCTGAAAACATTTGTGGAAGAATGGGTAGTTCTTAAGTGGCAGGCTTTGCCAAAACAATTTTGACAATTTGATGATCCAGACTTTGTTAGAACAGTCTAAATATGGCCCCCAGTCTTCTGGTCCAACAAGTCCGCTCAGCACAAAATAAGGACTATTAAGGCCTGGAAGGACAAGCTTTGTTCGGAAAACCTGACCTCAACCTGAAAGAACACCTTCGGTGTGAATTCAAAGTGGAAACTGCGAGTCAGGAGCCAACATCAGTGTCTAACTCTTACAAATGCAGATCTGGAATAAAATACACTCCTAAGCCTTCCTAGAAGATGGCTTAGGAGTGTATTTATAATGGGATGAAATCATACCTTAAGGATTAAGAGCAGGACGTTATTTATTAGTATGAAGGGGGATGATTAGTAACGGGTTTCAGCCAAATCTTGTCTTATATTCAGAGATATTGGTGGGAAATATCATTGTAGAATCCTAATTAAGGTTCTATCAATACCAAAACAAGTTTTTATGGGTTTGAGTTGACTTGAGCTTAAGATGAAACATCTGACATTGTTTCATCCGCCAAACATCCCCCACAACATGATGCCGCCACCACTACCACGCTTTCCAGCAAACTGTATAATAAAGTAAAAACACACGTGGACTCTGGAAAAAAAAAAAAAAAAAACCCTAAAAATACAGTATTTGTTTTCATTTTCATACCTATTAAATACAGTAGCCCCAAAACACGACTGCTTAAATTTTCTGCATGACAATATCCTGTTTTTGACAAGTGTCAAAGAATTACGAGGTGTCGCGTAACAGTTTCTACACAGAGAACAGAGACCTTGAGTACATGCGAGCGCGCGCGCGCGCGCGCGCGCGCGCGCGCGCGCGTGTGTGTGTGTGTGTGTGTGTGTGTGTGTGTGGGGTGTGTGTGTCGGAGAAGGTGAGTGAAGCAGCTGTGAATCAACAGGTGCTCAGTTCCTGGAAAGTGATGGCTGCTGCTGAGTCATATCTGAATTCCTGCAAAAACCACGCAGCTCAATTTCCTCTCTTTCAGGCTCTTTCGATTTAAAGAGGCGACATCCGATTTGCACTCTATGAATCGTTTTCTCTAAACTGCAGTGTATTTAAAACTTTTGGTACAAGCTTAATTTCTTTGATAGAGCTAAAAAAAACCCTACAATTAAAAGTTCTCACACCTCACTTTGTTTTTCTTAGCATTACACAAAAAGAAACAAAAACGCACCACCAGAAGGCAACGTGTGTGAACGTGTTTGCCCGTTTTTCCCCTCCACTTACATTTCCACAGTGACTTCTATCCCCACTGAAGGCTGTTGAACATATTTTCATAGGTTAATGTTCCACGTAGGCGGCCAGGGCACTTTTGATACCATCACAGCAGCAAAACAAGGAGGAAAATAGTCAATTTTTCTCTTTTTTTCCATTATAGAAAAAGTGAGCAGTGGTACATGAGAAAGGCAAGATGTGTCATATTCTGGCTGCACATCACGCTAGTTTATTGAGGTTGCGAATGTCTTTGACCTGATTTCTAGAGCTAAATGCTGTTGTGTGCCTGGACGTCTTGGCGGGTAGCTTAACAACGAATAGAAATGTGTCAGAAAATACATATCGCTCTTTCAGTAAGGCTACATTTTAGGACACTCTAAAATGTAGTCTTTAGAGACTCAAAAGGGTCCTAGAAATTCCGCTGCAGTGAAAACACAGTGAACAGTTTTAGGTAGCTAGCCCAACAGCTAGCTAGTGGTGAGAAATTAGCATGGCAGAGCCAGCAAACCCAACAAACCAGATGTGGACTGAAGAAGTTTGATCCTGCGTCCGGCTATTCTTCTGTTACAAATTATAGCCCTCTAATTTTCCTTTTAAAATTGTTGGATTTAAAAATTCTAATTTTAAATTAAACTGTGGTTATATTTTATTCACCAATGAGTTTAATTTGACCAAATTTTTTAATAGTACCTCAAATGAAACGACGATTGCGTCACAACTTTACCTTACACTTTCATTGTGACCGTTTCTTTTTTTTTTTTTTTTTTTGCAGTGCTTTGAAAATGACAGTATGCTTCTGCTGATGAGCCAAAGTGTCGGTACTGAGTCATGGCTTACCGTCCACAGGAACACCAGAAACCACGCAGCTCTACCGACACTGCTCAAGCAATCAGCTACGAGATGGGAGGGTGGCGGGAAGAGCCTTCAGATTTAAACCGACATTCTAAATGCCACTTCATCTCTAGTTTACAAGAAACAGCCCTGAGATGATTTTTTTCCCTGACAAAAACAAACACCTTTTCAATTTTTTTCACATTTTATTATGTTAAGACTGCTAATTTAAGTTTTATGTGATCTGGCAAAAAAGAATTAAGGTAACTATTAGACAAATACTTTATGAATCTGCTGTTGTGGATAAGTGGGGAAGAAAGTTGATGAAAAAGCCATAAAATGTCCTGTTTTTACAGAATGGAATGCTAAAGAAAACAGTAAAATGGATGTTTTGGTCTACATGAAAGATGCTGTACATAGATGAAAAACAACCTACGATCTCCACTGTGCAGAAATGTGATTCAGTAAAATATTGCACTCCATCTATGTGAATAAAAATATGATTAGATAAAAAAATAAAAACTCCTCTGGTTGTTAAATCTGAATGAGCCACTGCAATAATAAAATATTTATTAATGATGAATTAGCTTCCAGTAGTTAAATCTTTAAATATCTGAATGGTCTGAATATCAATAAAATACTGCCACGTTTACAAAATACAAAAAGAAACTTTAAAAGCAAAAATAAAACTTCAGAGCAATGTGTGGAAACGTGATAAAAACAATAAAAAGGCATTTATTTTGAAATGTGCACTTTAAAACATTTTAACTTTACCATTCTACTATAAAAATCCATCACAGATGCTAATCAGCGACTGACAGGATATGGTCGGTGACGCTTCACCCTCCACTGACAGCTCGGCATGCTCTACTGGCGCTGAACTAATGACCTGCTGAAGCTGCTGTATTCTGCTGAGTAGGCATGAACAGCAGCTGCAGAAAACCTGCAAACCCACAAACGGTAATGATGAGATGTTTCATGCAGGCTGTATCCATAATGAGAACGCACAGAGCAGCGAGAAATTACTTGGCCAGAAAGAGGTTGTCGATTTTGTGTCTCCTTCGTCTGTTCCTAGTTGTGTTTTGATGGTTTGAAGGTCAGCATGTAGCATGGCACCGCTAATCTGCACTCTGAGGGCGTCCAGAGACGTGCCGGATTAAAATTAGCCACACGTTGCGATTGGACCTTCAGCATAGTTTTCTAAAGAGCTTCCCATGTGCTGCTGACATGTAGAAAACCTATGCGTCGGTTTTCCACTCCCTCACATTTCCATGTTCGCCTCCTTTATCGGCTTCTGATTCAGAAAGTTCAAGGCTTCCTTGCTGTCCGTGCTCGGAGTGGACAGGTACTCCAACTCGTAGCCGCCGCTTCTGTTGGCGGGGCGGACCTCGACGGACACTTGTTTGTGTTCCAGGATCTGCTGCAATTGCTGGCCGGCGTACTCCGGCTTGGCAGTGAGGGGTCCTACAGGAACTTCCATACCCAGGATGTCTGTTACCATGTAGGGGCGAAGCCAGCCAACCAGAGGGGTGCTGCCTGGGGTGTAGTGGGTCTGCCGGTGGTAGAAGAGAAGTCCGTCCACCTGTAGAGGCAAAAATAAAACAATAATACCAGTGAAATTGACTTTTTATTACACATTACACCCCACACGAAGACCGATGTTGGAGATGAACGACTTACACCGAAGCTGTACTCTGCTGCCAGTGCTTTCTGAATGGATTCGGCTCTGCAGTCGGTGTTTTGGAGACTCACAAACCGGAACTGTTTTAGCAGAGAAAACAAAACCTGAGCATCGTCGTGTTAGCTCCAAATGAGTTTTTTTGTTAAACCCTGATGATTATTTAGTTCCTATTGGGCTTGACATCTAAAAAAATATTCGATTAATATTCAATTGATTTTAATGGCATGCCTTAGTTTCCCTGGTCTCTATAACTGAAGGCATCACAGTAAATTAATGTCACTTGTGATTAACCCTTGTGTTTAGAAATGGGGTCTAACTGACTCCACACACGTAAAACTTGTATCATTTGCCTCTGTCCTCTACGCTTGCCTTAGTCCTCGCACACACAAGGGTTAAATTTACCCTACTGAAAGACGTTTCTGTCTTCAACACAGAAGGATGATGACACATCAACCAGGGTGTCCTTAAAACGTCTTCAACTTATGCATCTGAGACAAAGACCTTAAAATATGATCGTTTATTTTAATCTTGAAATCAGTCAGACTGTGCAGCTGTGGCTACAGTTCAGTAACTCGCCATCATCAGTGTGTGAATGGAAATGACTGATTTCATGTAAAGTGTCTTTGAGAAGCCAGGGAGGGACTGTTTTTTTCCCTCGCTGGTCTTAACTGTCAGGCAAAAGTTTGAGTCACACTCAGACACCTTCATTACACTCTGACTCGAGACGGATGATAATGATAATAATTTTGTCTATGGCCTCACAGACATTATGTTGATGACATATTGTGGATTTGTAGGCTCACAATGAATGAAACTGTAGCGTCACGCTTTCATTTTTTATTAAATTTAGCCCAAATATGCGAGTGAAGATCTTGGTAGCTAATCTGTTCAAACAGAATAATGATTTTAGCTGATTGTAACGCTTTCAGAAATGAATAAATGAAGAGATAAAGAGATACCGGGCAACTTTTTTTCTGCAGTTTTTCTGATAATTTAGCTTACTGACAACAGAAGCATGTGTGAATGAGAGCAGCTATTTTGAGAGCTGAACTCCGGTGTACGAGTCTGAACAGCCGATGCAAATAAAAGCCGACATGTTCCTGGTTCCAACGGCTACATCATGACTTAACACTCACATGAGAGAAAAACATTATGAGAGATTTCACAATTAAACAGATAAATTTGGGAGAACGAAATTTATCTTAAATTGGAACTTAGTTCAGATAATTTGCTTAATGAGCTACGAACATAAAATAATTCAGTTTAATCGTGTGAGCTGAACTTAAAACAAGTCTAATTGTCTCCAGTCTGGAGCTTGTTAAACTTGAAATAAACAATTTGACAAGAGGAGAAAGTTCGTCTGGGTGCAGATACCCACAGGGTTGCGTTTAGCGATCTCTGATAGGCCGTCCGTCTCCTGGACCTTAGACTGGAGCCAGTAGAAGCGAAACTCAGTCTGTCGGTGAGAAAACAGGAACAAGAGAAACTTGGAAGTTTTCTTTCACATTCCAAGTCAATAAAATGAGCAACGTGGCCACATTAGAAGGGCTGGACGAGCCGTCCTGGACTGCTTACTGGGCAGTCGTAGACCGGGTGTCCTCTCCAACACATGACATCCAGAATGTAGTACGTTCTGTCCACCTCGCTGTAAATGCAGTCCAAGATGGTGTAGTCTACATGGAAAAGAGACAAGCGAACATTCAATGAAAAACATACTGCCAATCCTAAAACTCCTAGAAGAAGAAAGATGCATTTCTTAGGCCCCCAAGGGAGGAAATTGACATTTCAGTGCAACCAACAGAACAAAAAATAAACATAAGACATGTGTACGCAGGTGCCTGAGGCTGCAGCAATGGGAGGCTCTGCCCTTTAGCATCGAATACAACCTGACGTTAGCAAAATTGACTTATAATTTTCTGCTTTGGCAGCTGAAGGACGTTTTGTAATAATATAGAATTAGATTTTCTACTCAGTTTAGAAAAAACAGGTACAAAAAGAAAAAAGCAGATGAAACTAAAACACCACTCCCTTCTGATTGGAGAAGTTCATTTCCTGCTTAAATTAACCTCGAACATTATTTTTCACTTTTGTTTGAGGTATGACCTCAACTACACCCATCTCTATACTGAAACAGTCTTAATTACTTAAAACCAAGCTTTTGTTTGTATATTGTAACATAAATAACAGCAGACGCCTTCCTGTAATTCCTTCACTAGGTTAAAAGCAAAATAATTTTTTTAATGCGGTGACACCAATGTCATTACAGATAAAGTGCATCCCTACAATAAAAACTATTTATTAGCTTTTCATTTTAGCTCCATATTAAGTAAACATGCAGAGTGGGGCCAACTCATTCATTAAACTTGGCTAACTCTAGAAAAGGTTTTTGAAGAACGTTAAAGAAAAACATCCCACCCTAAAAAAGTTAGTTAGCTTTCCATCTTCCAAACACCATTCATTTCAAAACCTATGAAAATCAGTTGGTTTTTTACTGTTAAAATCAATTTTTCGCAGAACAGATAAAAGGAAAAGGATCCACAATGATGTCGTATTTTTAACATTGGGGAAACATTATGAGTCAAAACTTAGGGACTTTGGACACAATTGGTATAAATTAATGCTCCATCTTTGGCTGAAGGTAGAGGTAAAGTATTCTTCTGCGCCTGTCACGATAAAACTTGAGGTAGAGTTTTTATATATATATAAAAAATGTGAGTGGCCTATCAGAGTAGCCTCTCTTTTTTTCCATAAACAACAGACCCGCTCACCTTTTCCCATGGCAGAGTTGTGTCTGTTCCCACCGGGGAGCAGGGAGGGGAAGCGGCTCACACAATAGCCGCTTTTAGTGTACGCAGCGGTGGAACCCTTTGAGACACACACACCACCCAGACGAGAAGAGAGAAATGTTACCGTTCCTACGCTGGTCTCAACACTTCTGCCAATGCAAGAGTCAAAGAGTTTACAGAGTTACAGGATATTGAACCTTGGTACCTTGGTTTGCACATATTCACTTTTACACATGGCTCTTTAACTTATGTCCACCTGCGTGTAAACAAAGGAAGGCAGGAAACTATCAGCTGCTGATGAAACCGTCTGATTACCCTCTGTGTATATTTACAGACAGACTAAATTGACATTTGAACAAGCGTCAAGAGGAAATTGGTATCAGTGTTGCCAATACTGCCTCAAACTTAGGAAAAAACCAAGCATGGGCAATGGAAAGCTACACCGTGTAGCCCTGGCTAAATGTTTAGGAAGGTGAACATCCACCCACAACCTCAAGACCGTTTACGCTTCATACAAGATTTCATCCAACGCCACCCTGTGCTTCTATCATTTTGTCCGTAGAGAAGCGAGACACCAGGCCCGGGTCTAACTATTTTGTACAGAACTGTAGCGAAGCGTTGTCTGATTGGTTTGTTGCCATGTTTTATTCAGAAAGGCGTTCAGACAGCAGTGCTGATATTTCTCATTATCTAATTCACTTCCACTGTCCGGTTTTTGAATCGAAAGGCAACATGAATACTTTTGAGGACTGTTGATCGTTTATCTTTGTGTTTGTCCTCCTTGCTGGGTTCTTTGCTCCTCATGCTGTTCACAAACATTCTTTGGTAAACCTCTAAAGCCTTCACAAACCAGCTGAGTTCATACTGACACTTATTTATTAGGCTCCAACTGAAGGCAGCCAGTTATTTAAGGGGTAAAGGGAACTAAATATAAATAAATACTACAGTGTTCAGACTTTACTTTCTTAGAAAAACATGAATGCAACCATTGTAAGCAACATTGTGTCACAGAAAGTCCTCTGTCGTTTGTATTTTAAACATCCTAAAATGTGAAGATGCCTGATACTTGTCCAGTTGAAGAGAGAAACAAATGAAAAGCAAGGGGCTCTTTGGGAAACGCAGCACAACAAATGTGTTGTGGTAATTAAAACACCACTTAATGACACCGACCTGCTTACTAAGCTTTAAAACTTTCACACAGCAACAAGTACCCTGCACACTCCTGATGCATCAAACCCTTTCACATCCTCTATGTGGTCAAACTTTTCTGCTTCGTCTACCAACTTACCGTCAGCTGAGAAAAAAAAAAAAAAAAAAAAGAAGTGTGCTCTTTTTTGGTCAAAACTGATAGAAGATCAGTAAATAATTTGTCATTCTGGACAAGAGTGGTGCGATTGAGCATTAGTGAAGCCTGCAAGCATCTCGCTGTCAACTGAAAACACTTATGAAACCGCAGCGACTCCTCACCGCTGGATTGGTCAGGGTTAGTCAGATTCCTGAGGCTCCATCGGTTCCGCCCAACACGGCGAACAATCAGGACTTTTTGATGCGGAGCCGTTTCTACAGATTAGACGTCACCGAGGTTAGGGTTTGAGATAACGAATGAGGAACCAGCCTGCTGTGATAGCATCACAGGGCGAGACGCAACGAGAACGTTTCTGTGTGAAAGTAGAAAAAAAAACAACTCAAACAAGTCGCTTTTACAGTGAAGTCGAGATTCTTTCAGGAATCTGAATGTTTATTTACATTTTCGCGTTCATTAGGAATAATCTATTAGATTACAAGCATTATGTGGAATAATTATAATTGCTGACAGGCATTTGAAACTTTCTCTCTGCTTAAACGTAGAACTTAAAAAGAGAGAAAAGTGGATTGTGTATTTGCTTACAAGCATCTCGAAGAAAAATGTTTAACAAGACCTTAGCTATTTTTCAGTTCTCAAGGAATAATTTAATGTCTAGAACAGAATAACACTGAAAGTTGAAGTCATTTTTATTTAGATCTATTCTTATTAGATTGGCAACTGCACAAATAAACATTTCATAAGAATAAGTAACCATCATCTTTTTGAAAATATCTTTTTCTTTAATAAAAAGAAATCACAAAAATAACTATATAATACAAACTCAAAAATACTTTGAGGGAAATTAACTGTTTTTCTAACTCATTCATTCAAAATTCTTCAAAAATATATTGTAAATATTAATAAATAGTTAATTGTAAACAGTTGCTCTTTAAAAATAACACATTTCCTGCTGTAGATATTGATAAAAATGATAAGGTATTTTTCCCAACAGGTCAGGTAATATTTGTGGCTCTAAACTTGTCCAAAATGGCTCTTTGGATTGTAAAGGTTGCAGGCACCTGATCTACAGCATCCTACTGGGATGCTTCCATAGTGATACGAATATGAATAATAATATAGAAATAAAAAAGAAAATCATTCAAAAGTTCAACATTCCTCCCAGTACAAGGAAGTTTCCATTGCAGCAAATGGAAAATCCAGTAAGAAATGTCTCCTGGCATCATCTTTATCCTGTCAGCAAACTTGGCTTCTTTATTTGAATTGACGGATTTATTTGAGACATTCCATCAAGAGGAAAAAAAAAACTAAACAAAAGGTAGTATTAACATATTCATACGTGTAAATAAACACAAAGATAACAGCTTCCTAACATTCTGCAATGTAAGGGTGCCTTACCTTGGAGGCAACAATTAGAGACCTTTTCCCCACAGGACAGACCACCATCAGCCAGTCGGTGTCCAGATCCGGTGGGACGTCCACCAGCCACTCTGACAGCATGAGCTAAACGGGAATCAGACACCTGGTTATCTTCGCATGGCATCGATGGGAATTCACTCTTAGAAACAGATTTGATATGAAAGCACTGAGATGAAACTGCAGAACAGTAGCGGTGGAGCTCCGCTGCCCTCTGCTGGACATTGGTGTTGCACGTTTTGGTTGTCACAAGGCTTCGCCGCTGACCTGGTTTGCGTAATGCTTGGGCAGCTTCCTCCTCTCTACCTCCATCCCCTCCTCTTCCTCTTCCTGTTGCCGTTCCCCGTCCTCTCGTTTGTCCAGGTCGTCCTCCCCGTCGCTGTCTGGGCCCGTCCAGTCCCCATCAGCCAGGCGCCGTGCGTGATTGACATAGTTTAATCTTTTCCTGAGATTTCAAAAAAAGAAGAAGGAAAAAAAAAAAAAGGATTTACAGGGCCAGACTTACAAGTAATGTGAGGCCCCTCGGCGCCGGCCATGTTTGGTGTCCTAACCGCCACATAAAAATGATTTTACTAATGCAAATAATGGTACAGTAATACATGACTAGGTATGAACTGATACCTGTCAACAGCTCCATGTTATCCCTAAAGAAATCGGCTAGAATTTCATAATTTTCAAATAGTTTATGCACATTCCACCAAGAATGCATATAATAAACTTCTGCCCGGAACTGAATACAGTTTCAACGTGTCACCAAGTATGAACATAGGCAACATGTGGTTGGTTTTACGTTTTCTGCAGGTCAAGAAAGCGCCGTCGCCGCTCGCTCTGCTCCAGAACGCTGTACTTGCTCTTGTACTGAGCCAGTCGAGGGTGAGGAGCGGCTGTGCTGTTTGGCTCCTTGGACACAGCGAAGCTGCATGAGAGGGCTGCGGTCAGGTCGTCCATGGCAACGCTGCAAATACACAAGAAGTGAGATGGAAAAGCAGTGGCATTATTATACATAGGAGTTAATACAGGAGTCGAAATAAACCATCTGAAAACTGTTAGTGGATATTTGAAAACAAAATTATCAAGTGATGAATTAAGAGAATAATCTACTTTTGAACTGAAGAATGTTTTATATATTATTTATTATTTTCGACTGAACCTATATTACTCTTGTTTTTAACTTGTGAATTGTGAGGTCTAAAGTTTTGATTTTCCCTCTCATAATGCTTAATTAGAACAAACAATAACATTGATTTGTGACTGGACATTTTAATAGATACACAAACTCTTAACACCAACCCACAACTGCATTCCAAACACGTTCTCGTCTAAAAGAGAATTAAATGAGAGGTTAAACGCCGGGATACTTAATTTTCAGATCGTCTCTTGTAGCTAGCGGCTACCTTCGAGCTAACCACCCTAGCATGATGAGCTTGTTAGCAGCTGTGTCTCTGAGGTTTACGGTGCTATGCTGATTTTCTATAACCTGCACATAATGCTGATTAAATATTAACAAGCAAATTATTTATAGTACTCGTAATTCCAGCTAAAATAAACATATACCTTGGCATTCAGGGAGGCTGCGACTGCTGGTGGTGCTAACACGTCACGCTGCCGTCATGTTTACTGCCGGGTGAACGGGGTTCAGATGGCCGACATTTAGCACAACTATTCCGGAGTTGCACAACTTTGGTTGAGTACTTATAATTTTACTGTGAAACAAGTATGTTTGTCATTTATTTTGTTGGGGCCCACTTTTAAAATTTCTCTTGAAGGAATATTACAACTTTAAACTAATTTTCGGCATTGAAAATGATGCAGTATATTCAGGCTACATAGTTCCAACTTTGAAAATGCATGAAAAACCAAACCACGAGACGAAACACAGCAACTTACTGAAACATGAGAAATTAGACTGAGTGACTGAATGTTTTTCTCGCCATCCAGGTAAAGTTATATTTTACAAAGGGATCAGGTTTGACACTGTTGGGTACCATATATTCAAAAGTCTTCCCCAAAGATCCATCATTCAGACTTGTGTTTGTGAATTTTTTTAACCGGTGTTCTGACAAGTGGCACACAGGAAGAACAATCCCGTGGAACCAAAATTCGGTGAATCACACCGGAAGCGAGTTGTTATAATGTTACTCCGGCAAGAGTTCGTTTATTGTGACGCACATTTTCAAATAAATAAATACATAAATCACACAGTTATAATGTATTTCAAATTTAGGAGTCTTTGCAAAGAAATAAAATAAAATGCACAAATAAAATAACATGCTAACCATACATTTTCAATTAATAATGAAAAGAAAAAAATACAATTATAATACAATTCAAATTCAGTCAACAATATCTGGAGTCCTTACAAAGAAAGAGAATAAACACGCATAAATAAAATAACACTTTTTTTTAAAAAAAGAAGAAAATCTGGTCATGTTAAGTCAACCTAACCAAACAGAAAAACTTTCCTTCTACAAACAGTAAATACCAACGTCTGCCAGTTACAACCGTCACAGCGATTATAAAAGAGATTAATCTTATCGCAAAATAAATAAATCAATAAATAATGAGAAAAAATACTACAACAAACATTACCCAAATACCAATATGGCAATAGTGCCCAAATACAAAAACAAGTGTTTAAGCCATTTAAATAAATCCAAAATCACAACACAAATCAAGCACCGAGACGGATCAAAGCTTAGTATAAAATTATCCAAATTACACATATAAGTTACACAAAATATTATAAAACTACTCTAAATATATTTACAGAACATTTTAAACCAGTTTTTTATGGGTTTATAAGAGTTGCATCTTACTCACTTCACTCACTGTGGATCACAGAGGAAGTGAGTTGTTGTGTTATTCTGAGCTGCGCATGCCCAGAACCAGAAAACCCGTTCTTCCTGTTAGACCCACAGTGGCACGAGAGTGTCCCCACATGGCAAGACGTTCTATGTACACAGCATATATATCCATACATATGAGGAAAAAAGAAGAAAAAAAGAAAGCAGAAGTTAAGACTAATTAAAAAATAGGGGGTGTGTTATTATTATTATTACTTACTCAAACAATTTTTACAGAAGTAATAATTTTGAAACCAATAAAAAACAGAATCTCTGAACCCATCTATACATCAAACATTTATAATAAGAATTTGTCCTTAATTTTCACTATCGTTTTATAAGGAATTGATTACATGAAGTTTTTTTCCCAGATGTGAAAATCTGTGCCCTGTGTTGTACTCCGTTCCTCCTGCGGGGGCGGTATCGATCCTCCTCCCCCTCCCTTACCTACCCAGACCATAAAGGAGCTGCTGAAAACAGGCAAACTTGCCTCCAATTGTCCGAGCCTCACGTCACGGAAAGAGTTTCAGCGCTTTGAGAACACACTCAAAGGATAACATTAAAAAAGCGGACCTTGATAAATGTTGATAATCTCTAAAGGCGGAGTGTTTTCTTCCTTCTTCACAACTTTGCGGGGCTTCACTGGAGATGCGCAGGAACCTGTTTACAAGGAAAACGCAGCAAGTTTGAGTCTGAGGGAATGCGGTGCGGGCTGAAAATGCACCAGGATACCATTACTCATCCGTCTGTTTTGGTCCGCGCCGGACCACTTTGTCCTGGAAATATGTTTGTCTCCGAAGGCTTTTAGGATCCTGGATGAAGCGCAAGAGTGATAAATGAACATCACGTTAAGAAAGCACGGCTTAGAGAGGATTCTACCCATCGACAGAGCTGTTGGAGGAGGACTCGGATGAAAACAGTTGTGGTTTTAATCATATTGTTTTTATGTTGACTCAGACACATATTGCTTGCATATTGTGGAGTTATAGCTTAAAAGTTAGCTACAACGCAGTAACAGCAGTGTCCTAAATGGGCTGATGATTAATGTGATATAGAGTTAAAAACAAAATAGATGTTTGAAACTAGGCTTTAGAAGATTATTTTAACTTAAGTCATACTCTGTAGTATTACAGTAGGCTGTAGTCATATGTTTCCATGCAGTATAAAGTAGACGGTGCCAATCAAGGCATTATGTGCATGTAGAGGTTAAAGGTTTGGGAGCCACTGGTGTTTCAACATGTCAGTAAAAGGTGTTGCCATTTACACTTTTCTAAGTGAAAACAAAGAGGAGATTAGCATCCAGGAGAATGAGGAAGTGGTTATCTTTGACGAGAACTCAGTGGATGGTTGGGTCTTGGGGGAAAACAGCCGAGGGGAGCGGGGTCTCTTCCCTAAATCTTATGTGAACATCATTCGCACTCGCTCTGACTCCAACGTGACTGACTGCTCCATAAGCCCGGCAGGCTCTTTAGGAAATGACTCCCCCCATCTACCATCTACACCAAACACATCCATTAATTCGGGACAGATTTATGATGAAGACTACTACGACGACTGGGATGACTGGGACGACAGATCCACAGTGGTGGATGATGCTGATCACACTAACACTAGCACTACTGGAGCTAATGGACATATCTTTCAGGCCCCACTGTCGAATAATCCCAATGTGCATTACCGGAGCAAATCAGTCTCTGGACAAGACAGCATGGCCAGCGCCAGGAAGGGAAGCATGGTGGGCAGAAACTTGAACAGATTTTCCAGCTTTGTCCGTTCAGGGGTGGAGGCGTTTGTGCTTGGTGATGTTCCCATGATGGCAAAGATTGCAGAGTCGTATACCATTGAGATGAGCTCACTGGGACCTCAATGGAAGGCAAATCCAACACCATTCATCTGCTCCATTGAAGACCCAACCAAACAGACAAAGTTCAAGGGTATCAAGACCTACATATCGTACCGAGTGACCCCGAGCCACATAGGCCGGCCGGTTTACAGACGATACAAACACTTTGACTGGTTGTACAACCGTTTGTTGCACAAGTTCACTGTGATCTCTGTGCCTCACCTCCCTGAGAAGCAGGCCACTGGTCGGTTCGAGGAAGACTTCATCGAGAAGCGTAAGAGGCGACTGATACTGTGGATGAACCACATGACCAGCCACCCGGTCCTCTCGCAGTATGAAGGCTTTGAGCACTTTCTGATGTGTGCTGATGATAAGCAGTGGAAACTGGGTAAGCGGCGGGCAGAGAAGGACGAGATGGTGGGAGCCCATTTCATGCTGACCCTTCAGATCCCCAACGAGCACCAGGACCTTCAGGACGTCGAAGAGAGGGTCGACAACTTCAAGACCTTTGCCAAGAAAATGGACGACAGTGTGATGCAGCTCACGCACGTTGCCTCAGAGCTTGTGCGTAAGCACCTGGGCGGGTTCAGGAAGGAGTTCCAGCGACTTGGGAATGCCTTCCAGTCTATTAGCCAGGCTTTCACACTGGACCCACCCTACAGGTCAGATGCCCTCAACAACGCCATCTCCCACACTGGCCGCACCTATGAAAACATTGGAGAGATGTTTGCAGAGCAACCTAAGTATGACCTCTTCCAGATGTTGGATAAGCTCTCACTCTATCAAGGCCTGCTTGCCAACTTCCCAGACATCATTCATCTACAGAAAGGTAAAGAGTAGTTTCAACGTCTTGGAGTGTTCTCTAGTGTTCTGGAGAAGTGATTACAGCAAGTAATGTGATTACAGTTAACTGACTCTTTCTTCAGCAACTCAGATGTTTTCTGTCCCCAAAGGTTTTCTGAACGTTATTTTAGGAATCATGTAGTTGGCTTGGTTTTTCCAGACGTTATGCTAATATATCAAACTTTCTGCCCACAATGCTATTATAATACGGTAGGACTTAAGGCAGGGGTGGGCAACTCCAGGCCTGGAGGGCTGGTCTTCTGCAACTTTTCTACTTCAACACACCTGAGTCAAATAATGAGGTCGCTAGCAGGACTCTGGAGAACCTGACTGGACTTAGGAGTTGATTAAGCTATTGGATTCAAGTGTGTTGGAACAGGGAGACATATAAGAGTTACAGGACACCGGCCCTTGGGGACCAGGATTGCCCACCCCTGACTTAAGGCCTCTAGCCTTCTAAAATCATTAATTTTATACCTGATTCCCCCAGAAGCAATTACGATGTTTGTGAAAACCTAATTAAAAATGATGAATAGTCTTAATAATATATAAAGTAGCTGCCATTAGGAAGTTCTCGAGTCAAATCACAGTCTCAACTTGTTTGATGTGTTCTGTAGAAACCATAATGCTTCAGTTAGTTAATTTTAGTGATCATTAGAAAATAAATACGTCCATCTGCTAATAGTATGTCGAGTTGTATCTGGTCCAGCTATTTCGGCTTCCCAAGCTGCATTTTCTTTAAAATGTTTTAGATATGTTCTATTCTGAGAATAGGCACGTTTTCCATGAATAATTTGTTGGAGATGCGTTCCAAAATAGAAATCTGCAAAAAGGTGAATCTGCAAATACTGAACCTCCGATAGCCATGGGGGCGACTGTAATGGTAAAATCAAACAAATCTACAGTCATCAGGTAAAAACTGCACATAAAGAAATGTCTAAAACTAGAGGGCCCATCCAGCAGCGGTTCTGGATGGGCGGGAGACTCCCCCTCACCTCCTATGCCAGTTCAGATAACTACCCTTGATCTGACTGGTGTTTTGCAGAACCAGACACAGCTGTGGCAACACTCACAACACACAAAACGGAGTTTGGAAGTTTCCGGTGTGCTTCGTATTACTTTCTTCCCTTGCCCAACTTCACTGAGGTCTACGGGAGCTGCTTTTGTTGCTGTTATCCTTTCGAGAATGAAAGCTACACGGGTGGCTTTAGGATGTTGTGTTGGGCAGCAGCAATAAATGTGAGTCCAAACAGAAGACGGTTTAGGGCAGCACCAGAAAAAATATCAGAGTGCGCTCTCTATGACTCTTTGTCCTGTTTTCTCATCCTCTCTCTAGTCTCTGCTTGGTCTCTTCACATCTGGGATACTCTTTTCATCTTCTCTCCTGCTGTCTCCTGCACAGACGTTCACCTCAGAACTGTCTGACTGGGCACTTGCTCTGGTTTCAGTAACAGAGCACGTAAATTTCCAGTAGACCGAGAGCCTTGAACTCCTCCAAAAGTGAACTGCAGTACTTTGAACCTCTGCCAGGCCTAATCCCATTGTTAGAGGCAGCTCTCCTTTGAGTACAACCGAAGGTCCTGATCTGAAGGGTTAAGAACAATACATTGTCATAGAATAAAGACCCTCTATGGGGTTTTTGTGTGAGAGGTGGGGATGGCAGGCTGCAGCCACAAAGCAGCCGTACTTCTCCTGTGTAGAATGATATAGTTCAGGTTTGATCAGTTTTAATATATTGGATTTTCAGATAAAGATTATACAAAAACAATTAGGTTGAACAAAAATAACTGAATTGTAGAATAGGTGAAGCTCCAGAGCAGATCTACCATCCACCCACCTTCTTACCCTTGTGGGGTCACACCAAGGAGGTCTGGTGCCGATCTCCAGCAGACATCGGTCAAGAGGCGGGATTCTTCATGGGTGGATTGTCCGTCAAACATGGGAAAACACAAGCTGTGTTTCCATTACGAATGTGTGCAAGTCTTTGTCTATATTGTGCTAATGTTGACAAAACACAATTATGCAATTGTTGTATTTCCATCAAATAAGAAATTAAATTAAAAATCACACATGAACAAACTTGTTCAAGTGATGAGATTAAAAAACACGGCAGCAAAGGCTGTGAGCCATCAGAGGAGACTTTCAGGCGCTGGAATAAAACAAACTAATTTACAAGCAACTTTTTCATGAAGATACTGGAGCTTGTTTTAAGTAAATAAGTCCTGAATATTGATGAAAAAATACTTGTTTCACTAGCAAATTATTTAGCTTATAGGATATTTTTTCCCATGTTGTAAGTAAAATAATCTGCTAGTGGAACCAGGACTTTTTCATCAATATTAAAGGAATTATTGACTTAAAACAAGCTTCTGTATCTTGTTGAAAAGTTACTCATAGGTTAGTTAGAGTGTATATTTAAATGTAAGATATTTGCACTTGAAACTGGACAGAAATACCTAGTAAAATGTTAGGTTCTGTAGTGCTGCTAAGTAAACACAATGCTGCCACACAAACAATATAAAAGTGGTCAGACTTCCTCCATGGTAGTATAACGAAATCAACCTGAAGGGAAGTTCTTCAAATGTTTTTATTATTCAACTCATGATGGCAAATGAAGCACTTCTTCCTTTCCTTCAAACTTCAAACCTTAAGCACTCCTAATAGAATAAAATCAAAAGCTTCAACTCATTTCAACAGGTGAAGTCTGATTTTGGCAACAACTCAACAGCCTGTTGCATGATAGCTATTGTTTTTGGGATCTTGTGTCTTGAGATTTCATTTCATCCACACTCACCGATTATCACCATTGTCTTTATTCCTTCTCTGTTGTCAACGCGGACATATGTAGTTCAGTTGCTGCTCGGACGGCTGTAAAGCAACAACTGCAACCCCATAGAAAGCAGCTTCTTTTTATTTTGTTTTTTTTTCAGTTTGAGAAGGAACTCACTCTCATGGCATGTGTTTCAACAAGTTAGCCAGACTTTTTGTTAGCCAGACTACTGGTTACAAAAATAATGAGCAAGCTGAATCTTATTCTGAAGGAAAGGATCTGCTGCTTCCCAGCTGTGTGTTGGATGTGCAGCTCAACAGAATCACACCAGTAGAACAAACCGTGCTTCTATGATCTGTGACCGTGTGAGAACGCCTGAGACAGTACGGCGTTGATCTTTTGTGCAGTCGAGCTAGATGTAATCGGAGCAGCCAGGATAGAGTTTCAGGAACGTTTTGGTGGCTCTATTATGGCACGGTATGGATCCTGCACGTCATGCGTCAGGCTGAGTGAAAGATGACAGTGCGCTCCCTTTTTTCTGACTGCTCACTCGTAAATCCTGACAACGCTAGGGTCCTCGTCTGAATGCACAATGCCTTGCCCACATGTTTCTGCATTCCTGTCAAGAGTCGGCCCGGTCCGGGGAATGTTTCCCTCTGACGGTGATTACTGCTGTTTTCACCACAGTTGCCTGTGATGAATTGAAAAAGGAGGTTAAATCAGAGAGTATTTGTTTTGCAAGGACAGAAAAAACAAAATACCCAGGAATGCACTTATTTGTCTGAAAGCGAACCAAACATTTGCAACATGTTGGTTACTGATATCAGAGCTTGGAAAACACTGAGCGTGTGTGTGCGTGTGTGTGAAAACTAAAGAAACAGTCGCTCTTTTTATGCTGGTATTGTTTTGCCAAGTTAATTAAGCTACCATTAGCTTGCTATGCTAGTATAAATATCGCACAGCAAAAAGGCATAACATTAACAATATAAACTTGAAAACTACAACTGAAGTGGATGTTTTTTTTTAATGTTTGGTTTGCTTTTTGAACCATATGAATGAAAATCCAAATAACAATTGATGGCAATATCATAAATATAATAATGAATATGCTAAAACATTTTAGCAGCAGCTTATTGTTTTTCTGTTAATCCAAAGCCTTTTCAGAATGTCTTTTTTGTGGTATTTTTACTTGAGGTCATCATTATTGTGGGAATCTGATGATGGTCCATAACCTTAGCTTATTTCCTGTAACTTGACTATCAACTCGATGTGTAGCAGCTAACCAAATGAGACAGTACGTGGTGTTCCCTGGGCAAGACAGGACGTGATTTTAACTTTATTTTGGAAAAAACAACAAATTTCAGTTTCATTTCTGCTTTGTTTTCACATAAAGGGAAAAATGTCTCTCAAAGAAGCTGTGATCAGTTTGTAGTAATCCACCTCAGGTTTTGATCAGTCTTAGTATTTCAGATCTTAAACAACACATCACCAGATGATCCAGACCAACCAGTTTGGTCTCTAAAAATCTGTGAAATTCAGGTGGAAGCAGGTCCAGACAATATAGACTTAGAACTTTATCTTGACATTTGTGGTGATAATGATAAAAATAATTCAGATAATTTATTACTTCTTTTTTTAAAGGGTTTTTAGCATTCATATTACCACAAACATAAACATTGTTCTAGCAGAAAGTTTCCATTTTAAATTGGCTTCTTCAGGACGCCACATTGAAGAAGTGCGATTTATGTCAATGAACATATTTTTAAATTTACTGATATTTGTTGAATAAAAAGTGGAAAAAATTGTAAAAATAACATTTCCAATAATGTCTTATTTACTTTTTGAACAGATTTATTAGGATAAATCAAAATTCTTATCACAATAAGAAATTTTCACGATAAACATTAAACGATGAGCGGTATGATAAATGCCCACCACTTACGGTGAAGTATATCAGTGGTTGTTAAATGGGGTCTAAAATTACCAAACAAACACCAAAACTGCTATACATATATATATGTATATATATGTTTTAAATCTTACAAACAATGTAAAAGTGACTGAAGTTAGTTAGTAGGTAGAAATTGAATTGTGTCAGGTTCTAATCCTGAATAATGCAATTCCCATTTAATTCCACATCTATCTAAAATACAGACATTACCCTGTGGTTTAAAAAGAAAAGCAACTGGGGTGTTGTGGTGGCGCAAGGGTAAGCACCACCCACACAAGGTGGCCTAGTCCTTGATGTCACAGGTTCAATCCCAGCCTACTGACCTTTGTTGCATGTTTTCTCTCTCTCTCTCTTTTTACTACTTTGCTGTCTCAGCATTTCCAAATATAGGCCTCAACAGCCCAAAAAAATCTTTAAATAATACGAAAATACAGCTTATAAGTACCACAACAGAAATGGAGAGACCTTATCTCCCTTGCCGTGGTTCTTGCAGGCAAGAAGTCATTGTTTGCCTCAAAGTGACCCATGTGCAGCGTTTGAAGCGGCGGCTCTTGTGAGTTATCGAGTGCAATCATTGGGGTCAGACTGGCTATCTGTTTGCACACTGGACATGTGACCTGCTATCCGGGGCAGTGAAAGCAGAAGCTCTTTATCAGACATCTGGACTCTTCCTGCTGCGACGAGCAGAAAAACGGACAAATTTAGCAACTCTGTTGGGAAACAGTTATATTTAACGAGGTTGGCGCAGTTTGGCTGCTGTGGATGCAAAAAAATTGAAAGAAAACGATAAAGAAATCTTGTTTGGTTCTGTTTTTATTTGCAGCTCTGCAGGGAAAGTCTGGCAAGGCATTAAGCCGATGCATAATTAAAGACAGCAGCTTTGAGTGCCAGGTTGCAGATGCTGTTACCACGGCAATGTGCCTCGTGATGGCCTGTTAATGTACATGTCGCTTCTGCAACTGTACATGCAGAATGTGCAGACACTGCCATAAATTGTCATCAGTTTGTGTGATACCAGCAAAGAGATTAAAGCCACAGGTTGTCACTTTTATAACAAATATTTCTTTACATATTTGTTGAAACTGTCACTATGTTGCGACAGTTTGGTATGAGACAGATAATCTGTGAAAAGAAATTAACCTCTGTTCTTCCAGTGCTAACCAGAAACAAATAATCACATCCAGGTGGCGGGTCTTAGCGCTGTCAATCATGTTTGTGTAAACTCTGCTAGGCTACAACTTCTCCATCATCAGCATTTGTAGACGCTAAGACTTGTTAGCATAGCCACCGATAATGGTTTTAGTGGAACTGTGAGTTATTTGTCCATTAGCACGTTTAACAGCACGTACAGGAGCTTGATTGATAGCACTAAGACCCTCCTTCTCACTCTCATTGGTGGTTTTCTGGTTTTTTGAAGACCGCTATAGTAATTTCTGTGATTTGTTTTTCACAGATTATGTCTCATGATAGACTGTCACGAAATGGTGACAGTTTTAACAAATATGTAAAAAAACAAACATTTTTTAGTAAAGGTTACACACTGCAGCTTTAATAACAGTGGAGTGATACTGTCAGCCCAGTGCTTTTCTGCTTATGTTACATTTTGCTAAACAGTCTGACGCGCTGCTGGGTGGACTGACCCAAACACTTCCTCTACAGAGCGGGCCTTCTCCCTACTTGTAAAGTAAAAGCTGACTGAAATGCACACGGTCCAACAGGTTTGTCAACAGAACAGAACACTGTTGGCTTCATTTGTTGTTCATGCTCTGATCAGAGTATGGCTGCTTCATATGTTTGTGCGGTGTGTTCAGAGTATATGTATGTGTGTTCCTAGAATGCTCTTATTCTTCTTATCTTTTCTTCTATTATTGTTTTCTTTTCTCCATCAAACCCAAAAGATTTTTTTAATCTGGATGTCTTTTTTCTAATAAGGCAAGTTTGCCTGAAAGGTTTTAACTCTACATTGGTTTATACATTAATTTCCTTTAAAAAAACCCATCTACCTCATTACGTCTTGGTTTATTGATGGGCAGCTAAGAAAAAAAGCACTTTATATAGTTTGTTTTTAAAATATGTATTTCTTTTTTCACCCTTGAGTATTTTAAAAATATCTAATTTCAACCAACATGAAAAAAAGTATTGAAATCACTGTACACAGCAAAGTACTAAATATTTCTGTTTAGTTTTTAGTGCAAAACTCTTAGTACACTTGAAATAATACAAAACTGACATAAAATTAACTTTTCATCAAGGCGTAGGAGCCTGTTTTTAGTCAATAATTCCCTAACATTGATGAAAAAGTACCAGTTCCACTGGCAAGTTTTTGTTACTTAGCAACTTTAGCTGCATTTCCATTACAAATGTGTGCAAAACTTTGCCGATATTCCACTAATATCGGAAAACAAAAATTGCGATTTTGGTGTTTCTATTAAATAAGAAACCCAATTAAAATAACACATTTGTTCTCACAAGTCATTAACAAACATGTCGCGCCCCCATCCTCTAACGACTTCCTGTCGTTTTCTTCTATGTGGCAACGTCTGCTTGTTGATCATGTGACTTGTGTGATGTGAAAAACTGTTTTCATTGCAGTTTTGTGAAATAAACCACTTTTCACAAAACTCATTCTAGTTCCAAAAGTTATTTATTTATTTATTTATTTATTTTTTTTTAACAAAAATCGAGTTTGTTTCTTCTTTGGTCTTGTTAAAGATCAGTGATCGGCTGCAGTCGGTTCACCCCCAGTCAGTAACGACCCTATACAGATGCACCAATCAGCCTTTTCTGCTTTACTATGACAAACTCAAAATTATTTGCGAAAACTAAATGTTTCTTGATAAAATGGAGTTTTGAATGCTTTGGAAAATAAGGGAATTACTTGATTCACTTATCCTTCATAGACACTAATCAAGATTTTGATCACTAGCTTGTTCAAAGATTTTTTATCCACTTATTGTCACCATGTGGTAGCCTGAAGAAGTATTTCTGTGATCAATCAAAATCATTTTTGCAAGAGGTAACGTCACGCCACATGTGTAAGGCAAGAGCGGGCAGTCACACAGGGCGAGGTTCAAGACAAACTGAATGCAGACATGTCACCATAAACAGCCTTCAGCATCTTTTATAAGTGATGAACATCATTACCAGGGTTAGCATGGTGAGAATTGCGCGCAGCTGTTCCTGGACAGCAAAGAGACCATCACTTTAAATGGGAGATTTCCAACCGACTGCCAACATTTTCAAAGCTAACACTGGGCAACTTTACTGTAACGCATACCAGCTTCCTGAAGCTTCTCTTGTGCTTCTTCACCTTTAATTGATGCCAGTACCTAAATGAGTTGTCATCACTCAGTACTAGTTTCCTCAGTGAAGAGGGTTGTTTTAAAGATATTTAGCTTCTGATCAGATCAGATGACCATCAATCAAGCGTGGAGTCGGCAGATTACTGGTCACTGGCTCAGAGTTTAACGAAACACAAAACATGTGCCAAAGAGTTTGAGGTTGATGACGCCATATTAAGTTTTGATGCATTTAAGGCCTTGAGGAGGAAAAAAGTCTGTCATTTAAATCATCCTTTACAATAATTATGTAATCTTCCAACAGAATTTAGACTTCAGGTTTAACAAAACCCCAGAAACAACCAAAAATCAAACCCCTGATTACTTGCTAGCTAAAGCCGTCGTCATAGAAACGCCATCATATTGGTTACGGTCGCCATCAAGACAGGACATTGAATCATTTTTTTCTGTTAAGATGGATCGACGGAAAGATATTACTCCGATTGACCAAAGATAATTTATTACAGGAACATTTGCAACTCCTTTAATTATCTCTGGCGGCTGTTGCAACACTGCATAACTTTAGAGACAGGAACATCTGCTCAGTAACAAAAGAGTTGATGTAATGGCAGACAACGTTTCCTTTGGAGGCGATTTGAGGACATCTGAGCTCACAGATCTCTACGAAACAGTGTAGAAATGAGCTTGAGTACTGATAGTTCTTTTGTTTGATGTGAGATGGCATCAAACAATTGATTTTTATTTTCGGGAAATATTTGAATCTGGACCAAGTTTGAAAAGCAGACTTAAAATAAAACAAACAAAATCCCCAGGAGCAGCTTGGAAATCCAAAATGTGCTTTAGCAACTTTTGATCTCCCTGCGAATCGAATCCCTTTGGCAGGGAGGAAACTTGGGGATAAACACAAGGGTTGTTAGCAACAATGAATTACAATGGATTTGTACTGTGAAGCATATCTGAGCGAATCCCTCGTGGTAAATATCACGATGGCTCTGATATGTGGCACGTGGGGACGGAGTGATCCTGCAGCATGTGTGTAAATTCAAAGTATACGAAGAAAAAAAAACCCTGTAACATCTGTTGAACATCTCTGCTCATGGCTTTAATTTGGAAGTTAGAGATATTAGCTCTGCAGCTTCTTTGGGTGCTTGTCGTGTATCTCTGAAGCTCAGGCTACGGTCGACAACGTTGAGCAGGTAAAGTCACTCAAAGTCCACAGGAATGTGGCAAGTCAGACTCAATACTTCTGGTCACGTGAAAGCGGCTCTGCTTTCCGTCACAACCGGTAGGCGTTTGTTTTTGTCCGTACTGTTTCACTGTTTGTAGCAGAAATAGCTCTGAAACTGCAGCTGTGCTTTATATGTTTATGTCCTCAGCAGCTAAATGATACAACTTTTAGCTTAGTCAGCAGATTTTTGTGTTTCCTCCTCGGCCCCCCCA
The DNA here is from genome assembly GCA_033032245.1 of Poecilia picta. Taxonomy (NCBI): domain Eukaryota; kingdom Metazoa; phylum Chordata; class Actinopteri; order Cyprinodontiformes; family Poeciliidae; genus Poecilia; species Poecilia picta. The sequence goes on from CM065358.1 coordinate 6,889,319, forward strand.
AAGGCTTTTAAGGCCTGCTTCATACTCTGGCAGAGATTGCAGAGTCCTTTTGACCCCAAAGCGCATTCTTGAAGCCTCTCCCCCCCCTCTTCTTTTCCCCTTAAGCTTTCCTCTTTCGCTTAATCTCTTTCGCATATGATGATCCATGTACTTTTTGGCTTTTTTTCTCTTCTCTATTACCTGCTGATCTCGTTTCCTCTCACAAAATGTTTCAAAGTTCAAGTTACTGACTAAGGCGATATCTTGCAACAACCTACATTTATTTATGATGTACTGTTATGATACAGTATGTCTCCATCTTAACAGAGGTCGTTATTTTTTCTCATAAAAGGTAGAAAGCAACCTGTAAATCAGATAGATCAGTCAAAAGCTGCTGAATAAACTTTTCTTGCTTAGGCACGTTTTGTACTGGCAGCTTTTCATACTGAATAAGTTCAGTGAACTTTATTCAGGCGTACTCTGGGTGGATTCACACCAGTTCTGTTTGGTGCAATTTAATCAAACTCCAGTTCCTTTGAATAGAACGTTTGGTTTGTTTGGGGAGGTGTGACTGTGTAATCAAACTCTTGAAAATGCAGGTCCACCTACATGCCTCGGTGTCGGTCTGCTTTTAGACCGGAAACTGCTCCAAGAGCAGGAAGCGGATCACAGCGCAGGGCATTTTGGGTAAATGTAACCAAAACAAACATGCGAGACTAGCGCTCAAGAAATGGTTTGGGGCCCTTTACCAATGATAAAAGAGAAATCCTATAATTGCTAAAATCAGACGACACTCCATTTACTGTATGTTCTTTGTGTCTTCTTTGGAGGTTTTCGTGTCGTTTCCTTCGGCGGTTCTTGGTGCAGCGCCACCACAGTCAAAAAGGTTTTTCAATTAATTTGGGCCATTTGACACGGTGCAATGAGAAGCAAACTGTAGCAGCTGAAAGTGTAACAAATGTTGCAAGTTTGGTTCCCAGTCGAACCGACTCAGATGTGAAAACACTTCCAGTCATCACTGTGTACATTTTAACCAACCACAATTTGAACTTTTACTTGTCACGTCCTGTTTATACTGGTTTAGATGTTGGTTTGCCTGATGGCTGTAGTCAAGAGGAATCTCCAGTAGTAATCTGGATTACAGTGAATCTGAAGAAGTCTCTGATTGAAGATGTTGTATAATCTCCAGAGATGGCTAAGCCTGTGTGAAATGAAGCCTACGTTTCCCGATTGGCCCCTGGTTTGGGTTTCATCTGCTGTGGCCTGTCCTTTTCAAGGTTTGACAATGCGTTGTGTTTTCTGAGACTGATGTTGCTTGTGAAAATCTCACAGGTTCCACAGTGGCTGAAACGACTAGACCAGTCCATTGGGCACTAACCACCTTCCCACGTCCAAAGTTAGCTAAACCAAATCTCCTTCCCATTCTGGTGCTCGGTTTGAGCTTCAGAATATTGTCTTCAACAAATGCACGGAGTTGCTGCCATGCAAATTACCTGACTTGTCGTTTTTCTTTTTACTGCCAATTGAACCAGTGTACCCAATAAAGTGACCTGCTAAATTTAGACTCCTAACTTACCAAGTGGAACGCCTACCTGCTAATTAAAGTCATAGACAGTACCATTACACAAAGCTGTGGCCTGACACAGTTCTTTGTGAGCCCCGGGACTTAGACATACACCTAATGTTGCAAACTGTGAAAGCTTTTAGCAAATGGCTTATTTTGAAGCAGCTTATTGGAGTTCGTGTGAACGCTGGGAATGTTTGGAGTGTGGCTGACACAAACCTCAGACTAACAGCCGAGAAGAAAACACATTCTTCTAAGCGAAAAGCCGCACCATACTGGAGGATGCAAAACAAAGCTAACTAACTTTTTAAACAAACACCCTTTTTGAAAATATTAAACTGCAGCTTGATATGTCTTATGGCTGGGAATCTGCTGATGTGTTGTTCAATATTCAGTTAGTGCTTGAGGCTTTTCTTTGGGTCCTTTTACTCCAGTTTAAGATCACCCCATGGTCGCCAGGACCTCCATTTGAATGTAGCTGGATTTCAGAAAATCTTGAAGACTTGCTTTTCCAGCCTGAAAAGATGCTGGGAGATGCTAAGATGCTCTCCAAGATGTTTCTTAGCTGCTTGTGGAATCTCCCACATATATGGGAGGTATCTGCATGTCCTCCATTAATTTCATCCTTCCTTTGGACAAGCAAACACAATCAGGACTTTTTTCTGTTGATCTGCAGCACGGTTTCCAAGATCTTACTGGGACATTAGTCCTTTAATCCTGGAATTGTTTTTCAGGTGATTGAAGGCTAATTTTGTAATTGTTTTTATGTGACTCTAAAGGTTCAGTTCTGATTTTGCACCTGATGACTAGCTTCCAGCTGTAAAAGCTGAAGCTGTGTGCTAACTCTTGACCGTTCCTCTTTAGGTCCAAAAAAGTTGCTACATTTTTATGAATATCATTTCTCAACTGCAGTTAAAAAAATCTTAATGTCTTCAAGTTATTTCACTCATAAACCATTATTAAAATCTGTGTTTAAACTCTTTAAGGAATACATCCAATTCTAAGATGCCCAGACCAGAGTTAGCATAAGCTAGCTAGAAGCCTGTTCCAATAGTTACCTTGTCAACGGTGCAGTTTGTGGTCATGTTTGCTCATAATTAGCTGTTATTCAGACATGAATGATAACATTTCCTCTTTCTTTATAGAACAAATTTGCATTTCAAATATTTCCCCTTGTACATAGCTAATAACATGGGATTACAGAGAATACATTTTGCATAATTTTTTTCTCACAATTTCATGCTAATTTGAACAAAAAGGAAAATGGAAGGGAAATTCTTCATCATATTCAACATGCCACAAAACTTTGATTTTATTTTTGTTTTAGCGCATATGTTAATACATTGTTGATCACTTCTGAACAATAACGCACATGAGTTGCATTATTGAGTTGCAGGTGAACGCTCCAAGGCCTCTAAGTTTATTATCAAACTAGCACTTTAGTATCAGGAAATAGAGTTATGATTTCCAAAACCTACTAAGAACAGTCTTATGTGTATATTTAGAGGCATATATTGTCAATAATACTGAATTAACTATTGTCTGTGATTGTTATTATTATTAAGTTCTGTGTCATGACGTTAAGTCCCCAGTCACCGGTGAGGTACAGATCAGTCACCACTGACTACTACGCACATTTCAGATGTTTCCCAGAATGAACACAACACCTGGCTCAGTTTGATGGGTAAATAACAGGTTTCTTTCTGCAAACTGCTGAGGGAATCCATTGTTTTGAATCGGGAGCAGGGAAAATGCATCCAGAGCCTGCGGATTGGCGTACGAAAACCCCATGATCTCTAAAAGCAGACCATTTTGTTCTGAAATAAATATGCGCCTCTCTGTTTTGTATTGGTTTATTTGCCTTACTTGCAAAGCAACAAAAAACAACATGTTATCAGTTCCCAGCAGTGCTCGACATGGACGTCAGCCTTCGCTCTCACAGACACCGACGCACTCAGAGCTCTTTACTTTTACTGGTCAGGAGTGTTTTTTGTGGCAGCAAGCCTCATTTGTACTCCCTTTCAAATGTTTACTTGTGTGTCCAATGAGAATAACAGTCACTAATCTTATTCAGTCACGTTGGGCCTTTCAATGTTTGAAGTGTACGAGGCCTATTCCCAGATTGGTTTATTTTACATACGCTTATGAGTCACTCTGGTTGCGCAAAATCCAAATGGCTTTTTTTTCCCTCTCGCGCCCCCTCAAATGGTGTATGCTTTTGTTGTTGTTTTTTTTTTTGTATCTTGCATATTAACGCAGTAGAAAATATTCCGTATTAAAAGTCTGTTTCAGTCAACTGGTTCATGCACCACTAAATATTATCTTAAGAGTTGAACATGCCATGTTGTCATTCTTCGGGTATTTGCCCCCTCAGCTTCTGGGAACTAAAATTGTTGAGCAATTTCAAAATGTAATTTGAAAATGGTAACAGCATGGCGATTATCCACCGGAGCTGTAGCTTTGTTTTTTGCCAACTTTAATTTCTCAAAGTCTTTATTGAGCTCAATTTAATCCACTGAGAACATTTGTTATTTTCTTTTTTAAGAAAACCTAAATGCTTCTACTTTATGCGCTGATTCGTGTTGGTCTGCCACATAAAAGCTTCATAAAACACACTGATGTTGTCATGTGACAGAGCGTGAAAAAGCCATAAGGCATAAGGTTTTTTTAAGGCATATAAATACTTTCGCAAGGCGCTGTATATACAGCTTACTCTTGGCTAGAGAGGAGCTATTTGAACTTTTATTTTAATTTTTTTTTATGCCCGTTAAGGTTTTAGAAATACACATCAGGAAAGAGTGATTTTTATAAACTGGGATAGGAAACCAAATGAAAAAGAGCTAAAATAGACACAATTGACCTGAAAGTGGATGTCAGCTGGTTTAGCTAGTTTGTAGATCTGTAAGGAATCTGCTGTCTGAGGAGAAAAATAACAACTCAATTGGAAATAAGCCACTGGGGGAATCAACGGGGAAAAAGCAGTCAGCAGCAACGCTAAAGTACAAGTGGACCACAATCTCAGTCTGGGTTGTAAACAAATAACAGGAATTTAAAGGGGGCGTTTCAATGCCAGATTTTGTTTTTGTCACAAAAGGATAAAAAGACACATGGATTTACGGAGCGTTTCCTGTAGCTGCTCTGCTGTGACCTCTGGCCCAGAGAGGACTGTGGGAATCTTGGAAGTCGGTCAGCCATGGGACTGTGATCCCACGTAATCCCAACTATTTTCCTCCCCTCTGCCCCTCTAACATATTGGAACGTCTTTCTTAGTTATCTAAGATTTTTCAGTTTGGTTCTGCTCAGGTCGCATCATTAGCTTTAAGATAAAGCTCCTAAGTGTGGAGGCTTGATCAGTATTGTCAGGTTCGCAACAGACGTTTTTACTGCTAGCTTCAATAGCTTCAAGACCCCTGATGACATCTCAAAGCGTTAAATCATTGATCATTAGCAGCAGTATTACACACAGATTTGCTTTGAGATGGTTTTAGAACATCAAGGGTTAGTGCTTGTTGATGATCTGCCAAGAAACACACAGACTGTAGAATCAGTTACTCGGCCCGATCCGCCCAATGCCAGGACGCGAGTCATACTGACAATCGGATCGATTGACTTAGTTTTCCGTGACTTGGATAATAGATCACACAATTTCAAGAAGAACTTTTCTTCTTTAAATGCTTATATCTGCAATCCATGTGGATTACAATTAATCATATCCACTTCTGCAGTCACCAAATGTCACCTACAAACTATTCTGGTCCCGGGCGTCGCGTGGCGCAGCTTTTAGAGTGGTGTAAAGGCTACAAACCTTAACGCAGATGTCCTCGGTTCCTCTGCCGCTTTTCTCTCCCTTTTTCCTGTCAGATTACTATCAAATAAAGGCCACTAGTGCCAAAAAATTCTTAAAATTAAAAAATATATATTTTCTCTTCAATCACTGTAAGCAAAACAGACCACAGCAGATCTGCTCTTGTTGTGTGTCATCAACAGGACAATAAGGAGGATGTTCCTAGAAAACATTGATCCTTAATTAATTAGGAACATATTTGCTAGCTAATTTTAGTTGTTAGCTAATAAATTAAGAATTGTTTGCTAATTTGGTTAACATTTAGATGTGTCTCTGCTTCAACACACCTGAGTCAAATAATGATCTAAATAGCAGGACTCTGGAGAAACTCACCGCCTACTTAGAAGGTAATTCAGGCATCTGATTCAGGTGTGTTGGACCAGGAACAAGTCGAAAGGTTGCAGGACTCCGACCTACAAGGCCTGGATTTGAAAACTCCAGATGTTAGTCCTTTCAGATTGTGGTTGCTAGGTCCAGATTGAAACCAGATTAGCCAGAATTTACTTTCCATTCTCATCAGCTCTGGAGCAAACTCCCTGAAAACATTTTTGCTCCTTTAAATCAGGACTAAAAATATTGGTTTTGATCAAAGAATCCCACTTGTGATTTCCTAATCTTTTCCCTAAGGTAGAAATTGAACTGAGATGGGGCACAGTTTTTTTTATTTTTATTTTGTGTAAAGCACTTTGCGTTACCTTGTTGTATTAAATAATGCTGTAAAACTATGCAAATGTTATCAGTGTGTATTGATAAAACCTGCCAAAGTCCCTTTGCTTCAGTTCTGTGCTTTTTGCCTCTCCTTGTCTCTCTATCCTGTCTTCCACCGGTGGATTGCTAATATCTTGGCAGCACACACCCATAAATCTTTCACACGTTGAACTGTGCGGCAGCTTGTCTGGTTGGGCAAGACAAACAAATCTAGTTACTTTTCACTCCCGTTGATTGTGGAGTAGTTATTAATTGGACAATAAGAAGCTGATAACTTTATCCAGGAAAAAAATAGTTTGTTTTGCTTGTTGAAGTCAAAGATTGTGAGATTTTAACTCAATATTTTATGAAAGGACGCCAACGTTTTACCATCAAGCAGAAACTATCTTCCTCAGATGACACTTAGCTTCAGGGGGAGACGACATCAGGTCATCTTTCTCGCATTATTCTCTTTTCTTTCCAGTCAGGAGTGCTTTTCCTTTATGTTCCCCAGACATGCTCTACTAAAACTCATTCTCGTCTCCTGTGAAAGGCAGATCACACGAATGTAGGTCAGCGCCACAGACTGCAGTCCACACATGCACGCACACATTTCCTCCTCCTCTACTGGAACGGGCTGTGAGTGCTGTTCATGCTTTCCCACACTTGTGCCAGGCATTCCAAACAAAATGTAGCATTGCATGACTTCACAGATTTGGCTTACGGATGCGAGAGCGACTGGATCGTTTTAAGACGGGGACCTACCCCCCCACTCCGCTCCCGAGTTTATCCAGAACAGACCGCCTCTGCTACCTCTTTAGAGCCCAATTGAGCGAATCTAAATTCGAAAGTGTGTTTCCAAATCAGATTATGCTCAACTAGGACAGACTCACTAATCTGTAAAGCGTTGTGGCGACGTGCCACTGGGCTGCCATGTTCTGCTCAAGGAAAGTGACTTCATGGCAGCGTGGGCGGATGTGGTTTGAACTTGTCCTCGTTCCACTGAAACAAGATGTTTGGTATGCAGTAAAACGGGACGAGACGGTGTGCTTGCTGTTCTACCTACAGTGTTTGTCTGCATCTGTACAGCTGCAACACTTGCTCTACCGCTGAGCCATGTCGCCCCGCGTAGGCGTTTCTTATTGATTGATAAATGTACAGCTGCAGCACAAAGTCAGCCTGGTAAAAACCAGCCCATTGTTCTACGCGTCGCTTCGTCCAGAGCAGAGGCGTCAAACTCGTTTTCATCATGGGCCAAATGAAATATCAATAAGAAGCTGTTTCTTTAAGCATTCAAAAAGGTGTTTCTCAAAATGAAATGATGTTGAACATCTTTTTACACCAATTAGTCCAGACAGGATTTCATGATTGTTTTTGTGGGGTTTTTTTGCAATCAAAATCACAGATTTTGTGGTGCTAATTTAGAAATGTTTGTGAGGAATTTTTACGATATTTACGCTAATGTGTGATGTTAAAGGAGACTTTTTATCAACATCAAGTAAGGCTGAGGCAGCAGGCAAAAAAAATTGGCCAATTGACCAATTTTTGAGAAATTTGGCCATTTTCTTTTGGCCAATTTTGAGAAGAATTTGCAGTAAAGTCTGAAATTTTTTACAATTTTGAATAAATTTTCCAGATTTGTGAAAAACTAGAGGGACTTATTGACATAATTTGGAGCCTAGAGGGCCACATTAAAAGCTAACACAGGTCAGATTTGGCCCCTGGGGCTTGAGTTTGACACATGATCCAGAGGGTCTGGACTCCAGAACTGATATACTGCACTGGTATACTTTAGGGGCAACTTGTCTTGCTTCCAAACTTGTCTTGGAAGCAAGACAAGTTGAACATTGTGGCAACTTGATGAGTTAAGCATTGTCAGGGGAATTCCTCAACCTTGAGTTGTTCAACTTGTTTACATGACAACAGCAGGACGATAGAAAATAGCAAATGCTTTGCTGCGTCTTGTTAGCCTTTGTAACTGAAGCCACAGTTCACACCTGTTTAAAATGGATATTTTTAAAAAATCCTTAGAAGGATATCGTCATAATAAAAGGTTGTGAAGTAAAATCATCTCAATTCTACTGAACTGACTTGAAAAAGCTCCGCTTGCTAACGTGAAAATGTAATGTTTCCCGTGTCTCGATGCAGGCGCCTTCGCCAAGGTGAAGGAGAGCCAGCGGATGAGTGACGAGGGGAAGATGAACCAGGACGAAGCGGACGGGATCAGGAAACGCTGCCGTACTGTGGGCTTCGCCCTCCAAGCAGAAATGAGCCACTTCCATCAGCAGCGAGAGGTGGACTTCAAAGACATGATGCAAGCCTACCTCAGGGAGCAGATAGCCTTTTACCAGCGTGTTGTCCAGCAACTGGAGCGTACCCTGCGCATGTACTGACGGCCTTTGAATACTCCAGACTCACCCCACATGCCAAAACTTCAAGAAGCAAAAAATAATTTTGACTCTTTTTTAATATATATATATATCAGGGTGCTTGGTGTAGACGGAAAAGAAGATCCAGTACTTACTGAACCGATGCACAAAGCCAGTCATTAATTCACAAAGAAATGTTTTTAAAAAGACCTACTGTATCTTTTATATCTAAAGTACACTTCAAATAGGCAAAGTCAGTATATTTTATATAATTTAAGTTGTTTATGACAATGAAAATTAAAAATACAGGTTAGACATCATACACATTCAAAGTAGGGATACACATAAATGAAGCCATAAAGTGGGTCCTGTGCTTTCTTCTTTTTAAAAGGGATACATGAATAGTTGTATCAATAAACTTTAATGTCACAGGGGAAAACAATGCAGTAAAAATTTGTAGAGTACTTTTTTCTTTTTTACATCTGCTTAGTTCTTACAAATTTAAATAAAATATTACCACACGGACGTTGCCATATTGTTTACGCCGCAATGTGTTCTGGGAGATGACGTATGCTTGGTCCTACACGGCTAGTTCCGAACAGTAATTTTTGCGCTACAAATAACGTTGGATTCTGCTTCAGCTTGAACTGAAGCGCGATTAAATAGAAGACAACAGAGAAATGATCAGAGGAAATCAGGAGGAAGAGGAGAGTCAGCCAAAAAGCTGTTGTTGGCTCTGATTTTGCATTAGCTTCAGCTAATAGCGTTAGCTCCTCTGCCAGGTATACCTAGGGTTGCCACCCGTCCCTTAGAATACGGAACCGTCCCGTATTTAGCTGTTAAATGTAGCGTCCTGACACGGATGAACCGTAGTGAACCAATACGGGACGTTATTTGTTCCGTATTCTACAAATGTGTATGTGTGATAACAATAAAGAAGCATTCCCTGAGTACTTTATATATTAGGTTGCCCCAGTCATTGTTTCACTCATGCATGGTGTTGGTGTTGCGATATTGTGACCAACTGCTTTATGGGTAATACAGACCAAGCTGCCGCCACAGCACCCCCCGCCCCTCGGCTTTAAATATATAGGGACTGTTCCCTTGGTAACCCTAGTTAAAATAACCTCCCACTTGTAAGACTAGGACGACGTGCATTACTGGGCGTCCCTTATTTTGATTTCTGAAAGGTGGCAACCCTACGTACACCGCATGTTTAAAATGGCGACCTCCATATGTGGAAATAATAAAGATGTAAAAACATTTTTTAAGTAATTATGAGTTTTAATATGTTACAACAACAACTTTTAGGTCAATTAAAAAATTACAACATATTCTTTTAGCTAACATGCTCCAAGCTAGTTGTGGATCCCTTTAAACAAATCATGGTGACTTCTTCTGGGGTCAGTTCAGGCTGTATCTTTAATAAAATAATTCTAAACCAAAAAGATGGAAAAAAAAAAAAAAAGAAACTTATCGTATTTTTTTTACATCGGCCGGTTGATCTAGATTTTTATTTTTTTCTGCTCAGTAATGAGGAATGTTACTTTAACTTTGTTGAGAGCACATCCTGCTCAGGTCTTGGCTGCTTTAACTTTCATGTGAGCTGTTGCAAAATCACAAACGCATCGGCGCGCTGGGACTACTACAGTCGATTTTTTCTTTCAGTTTGTGCCTTTAGGGAAACTTTGCATTTTTTTTAATATATTTTATAAGTTTACCATTTTCTTCTTGTGTACCACAGGGGGGAATTGTTGGTATGAGCTTAGTGTGTTGGGACAAGTTTGCACATGTCTTTGTCATGGTCATAGTCGTGGGTTTGTTTTACGTTGTGTGGCTGAAGTCTTAAAATGAGTCAAAAGCTGTGCTTAACTCCCTGCTACATAGCGGAGAAAAACAATTGTATAACTTTATATGTAGCAACAATTTGAAATTATGTCATGGAAACAGTGTAGAGAGCGAACGGGACACACACTGTCATATGTGCTGGATAAAAGGAATGGTAGCGCTCTCATGTCTGTACAATAAAGAGATATTACTATAGTTTGTGTGTTTTTATCTTAAACTTCCTTGATATCATGTTTTTACACATCTGGAAGATCTGCAGAGCTTTTGCTCTATTACAAAGAATTATTCTCTGAACTTCTTCAAGCGCCTTATTTACTGACATTTATTCAGCTGTAATATTTGGTGCCATATAAGTGTGGTTCCACGGTTCAAGCTGCAATATAAGTGTTTTATGGCTTATTTAACACATTGAAATGAACTAGTTCATGTTTGTAGTAAATTATGTGAAATCCAAAAACACTAAGACGAAAGTAGAAATTATATCATTTCTGTTTTCTCTTGATTTGTTGGGCTTAGCAGCTCAGTTCTGGGAAAATTTCCCACAATGTTTATGTAGGAATGTGTATTTTATTAATGTTTCAACAGTCTTACTTGGGAGCATTTCTGAGGTCAGACAATGATGTTGGACATCATTCAGTCAGTTCTCTGAGTGTGCCAGTCAAGTACTTCCACACCTCCAATTCATGATTGGCCTTCCTTTGCTCACTGACGTGCCGTCATCTTGGAATGGGAATGGGGCCAATGTTGGGGGTATGAAATGATCCAAAATGTATTGGTATGCCGAAGCAATGAGAGTTCCTTTCACTGGAACTAACGCTTGAAAGACAATGTTGCGCCGCCCCCTGCAGCAATCTTTACGGTTGACACAATGCCATCAGGTAAGAGTTGGCCCAAACTCGCCTATTAGATTGCCAGAGCACATGAATCGTAAATGTAGAGGACACTGGTCTAGACTCAAGTTGTACTGGATTTTATACACCTGTGGCTATGAATCTGATCTGAACATCTGATGGGTGACCCAGTACTTTTAGAATTTATACAATCATCTCAAACCAGTATGATGCAGCCACATAGGCAGATTCAAATTAAATACATTCCAATTAGATTATCCAACTTAGAATACAACACACTTAAACTGATTAGCTAAACTCGTCTTTTGACGAACATTATTATTATTATATGAGAAGAAGAATCTCCTGTTTTCTGTGTCCTTATTGAATTTTAGATGAGACTTCTTTCAGCCCAAACAGCTGCAGGGATGGTTGGTTTCAAATTTAAAGAAAGAGTTATAACATATTTGCATGCAGCGTCTGCTCCAAATGAGTTCAGTTTCCAACTTCCAACCGCATAACTTGTCAGTTTTAGATGGAGGGTGTTTGTCATAACTGTAATAAAATCATCACCAAGTGATATTATTAACTTTTGGTTTTTAGTGGTGCTGTTGAAGCAAACGCTTAAATATAGCAATATGCTGCCTCCTGGTTTAATTATGGTTGGGTATTTTGACCTCTGTTCTTGGCACAGATGGCAAAGCACATTTTAATTGCTTGGTTTCCTGGTACCGACCAAACATTTATGCATAGTCTATAAATTTTAAAAGAGATTGAGGCCTGGGGCCATCCCAGAGGTTTTGTTGCTAAAACTCCCTAGTTATTTTCAACCTTCAATTGTCCGAGTCAAACTTTAGATGAAAGAAAATGTGCTAGAAAATGTTCAAAAACCACCAGTGGTTTAGCCGATTGTAAACTGGAACAGGCTAGGAAACCAGTATCGCTGTCCACGGTCAGTTAGCCAGTTAGCATCAACATGAACTTACAGCGTATTGACCATCGACTCCAACATTCACACCTTTGAACTGAACTTTGAGCATGGAGAAACATGGAATAAAGTTTTGGTCAAATAAGACAAGGGGTTGAGCTATTGAGCTAATTGGGGACCAAAATTGTAAAATTGGTTATATTTTCAGCTTCACTTTCACACAGCACAACCCAAACCCTCTGAATGCGTCTTGAGTGCAACTTACTTCTTCAAAAAATGTAAAAAAAAAGAAAAAAGAATTGATAGCTTCAGGTTTTAGAGGTCTCTTTTGTCTTTGTATGATGGGGTACAAGGGCCACAGCACATAGAAAAAAGTTGTCAATTTCTGCCAAATAGAAGCTCAGACATTTTCTAGAAAGAAACAGAAACAAACTTAGGAATCACAATGTTTTTTTTTCTAGGACATTTCAGTGATTCTCAAAAATTCAGATTTTTTTTCTGGCAAATTTTTGACTTTCCAAACTCAGAAATTTTCTTTGTTCTTCTTTTTTATATATATATTAATCTAGCGTTATATATTTTTTTAAGGAAATTTATTTGTTTTCTATCTACAATGGCCCCAATATGCCGCAATGATGTATTATTGTTCCCGCTAATGCTACGTAGGGTGTTTGGTTTGGGTGTGTTTACCCATAATGCCCTGCGCTGTAGTCCGCTTCCTGCTTTTGGAGCAACCGCGGCAGGTAGAGTTCTGTTTCAGCCAAGTCAAGAACTAGGTTAATATCAGAGTTTGGTTGCTCGTTCCCACCACCTCAAGCTTTCCAGGTAAAATCACTGGAGATGAATACGGCCTTGTTTAGTCCAGAAATGTTTGTTACATTCCTCTGAAAACACCAAGTTAAATTGAAGTACTGCACATCCAACGGCGGTGTTTAATGAAGACTTAATGAGTCTTAATGAGACTTATTGAGTCTTCATTCACAGGGTTTGCTTTCTCAGTGGGGTGCTCATGTGTCAATAATAATGAAAAATTAATTTCACAAGAACATTTAGAAGGGGAAATTAATGTGCTGGTTCCTTCAAAAATTCTAACTATATTCCGTCATTTCATTTTCAAGTCATTTGTTTTTCCTGTAAAAAGGAGACGGGGAACAAAGGGGTTGACGTCGCTGTAGTTCGTCCATGTGAGCAGAGAGATTTTCCACCAGGCCACTGGCTTTGGTGGTGCAGTTCAATTTTGCTCTCTGGTTTTGTAATTGTATCTGCTCCTCTCTGAGGAAAACGTGAAGAGAGCATTGCGAGAGAAAAAAAACATTCCACATAGAAGCTATCATGGACACCAAACACCATGTCTGAATATGTGCAAACTAAAATGCCGGAATCCATCTGAAGGCTGTACTAACGCTGCATGAGACGCAAAGAGGTGTGACTTTAGGAGCCGCATGCCTCTCAGGCGGTTTTGAAGTAATGGATGGTGGTTTTAATATAGTCAGAAATGTCAGCCAGAATTGGGTAGTAACTAGTTACATTTACAGAGTTACATGTACTTAAACGTCTTTTGGGGGTGGGAGGGAAGTACTTTCAGGAGTATTCTTACTATGCTACTTTTTACTTAAGTAATTTTATTATGAAGTACTGCTACTGTTACTTGAGTAAAATGTATGTCTCCTCTACTCACTGTGAGTGTCTTAAACAATTTTGGTATAACCAAAAGTTCACCAGACGCACACCTGCGTCTGGTGAAAAAGCAACTCCACATGTTTTTAACAGTTTCATAAGATTTCAATTAGACGGGCAGTTTTACGTAAAATGACTCTTTTGAGCTTTACATTATGTTACAATGTTATTCTAGTCAAAAACATACCTGGAGTAGAGTCTTGATTCTTTTGTGCATGTTTGTAAAATTCTTTAATCTCCCTTGGCAACCATTCAGCTGTGCAAAACGCCTGGATGGACCTAGCCCCGCCTTTGAGGCAAAGCTCCTCCTCGTTCTGAGGCACAGCTCCTCCTTAAAGCTGTACCGTCCAAGCTTCTGTCTCACAGAGGAGCCCTCACTCCCGACTACCCCAGCAGCTCCTTCAGACTAGCCAGCAGGAATTAGCAAATACCTGGTAGAACTGCACATCAGCTGAGCTCGTTATATGAGCTACGTTTTTACCTTTACTTGAGTAACAATATGTTGAAGTAGAGCTATTCTTACTTGAGTCCAATCTTTGGCTTCTCTAGCCACCTCTGGTTTCAAATTTAGGTATTTTGTGACTTGTCCAGTTGACAAATTTCTTTACATCTCGTCACACTACAGCCACAAACTTCAGCGCATTTTATTGGGATTTAATGCAACTGACCAACCAGAACCGCTTTCTAAAGGGATTGAAAAATCGGCTCCACATGTTAAATCTAGTGGGCCTTTTTGTTGTTGTTTGCTTTTGCTTCTACACTGTAAATCAGATTTGTGACAACGGGACGCTGTTCGGTGGATGAGAGCTGTTATATTTGTGGGAGTTAACATGCTGAGACGCAGATGTGGTAACAAAACACAAAGCCTGAAGAAGTATGTGACCATCCTGCCAGAGGGCCAGTGGGGAGAGGTGTGTTTGGTTTGGCACGGTGAGGCCGATCTCTCGCTCTTTTTTTTTTTTCCCTGTTTGTTTTGACACACATTGATTTACAAGACACTGTGGCTCTAGGCTTAGACAGATCAATGGGTTATTAGATCACAACAACCATAAACATCCCAGTGAGAACTTTATTCACGTGAGCTAAATGTTTACCTCCTAAAACAGTGACTTGTGCTTGTTTTGTCACTTTCCATACCACAAATTCAATGTATTCTGTTAGGTTTTCTGCATGATGAACCAAAAGCTAAATTTTTTATCTTATCCTGCTTCATTTTTCTTCTCGTCAGTGAAAAAAACGTGTCCAGCTGCCTTCAGAAATCACCTAATTTACTGAATAGAGTCCAGCTGTGTGCAGTTTGGATAAAAACAATTGGCCCAGTTAAAGTCCAAAGCAAAGTTCAACTGAAAGGTTGCTAATGTTAACTGGTTGGCAAACGTTGCAGTCTTTAGATGTGCAAAGTTGGTACGAACGCAACCTAAACGATGTTTCATTTAATTACAGCCAAAGGTTGTTAGAAAGAAAACTATTGAATTCTTGTCAATATTTATTGTTAACATTGGCCTATCGTAAAATCTCAATAAAATACACAAGATTGTGGTTGTAATTGACGGAAATGTGAAAAACTACAAAGAGTGGTAATGAGTGTTGAAAAGATCACTTGCAGGATAAATTATAGACTCAAAATATACTTCTGAATAGTCCTTGAACCAAACAACTTTAGCATAGTGACACACTTTTCACTTTTTGCATCTGGAATACGTGGGAAAAGGGTCAAATTCTAGCTAAGCATATAGTATATCAAGCTATATGTGGCTTAAACTTTCAGTGTTTTAATTTTATTTTTTCAACCACTGGTATAGACTGAAATCCTTCAGTCAAGGAACATTTTATTAAAAATTTCCTTGAATGAGTCAAGCTCTCCTACTGAGCCGATTCTTGGAGGCACTTTACAGAAATGCCAGGCTGCAGCTTGCAGATCTGGTACAGTACGTTCAGGTAGAGATTAATTCCCCCCCCCCGGCTTTAATGTGTTCCAGATGCTCCAAGGGCAAACAGAAAGGTTAAAAGACCGAGGTGGACTGTGCTGGTGACGCCGAGCTCGTCCTTCTGTTTTGGAGCTATCAGCTTCTCATTGAGCGGCTTAAAAAATAAACTAAAATCTGCAGCTAGTCAACGAAGGTGACTCGACGTTACAGAGAAGGTAAGGAAATCCAGATGTTTCTGTTCAAACTCGAGGCCTGGGTAGGAAGGTAATGTTTCTGGTAATGGGATGCAACTGGAGGTGATGTCACCTTTTACGGCACGCTCCAAAAGAAACTGTCGTCAAGTTCCCCTGATACACCGCTCGCGGAGGAACGAATGAAATCTAAATCTGACGCATAAATCACAGCGGGACTTAAGAGCGTTGATAGCGGAGTTAGAAAGCGTTTTCAGACCAATTAAGTTTATTCTTTACACACTCCTCTGACGCTCCAAGAGTGTTAGGGGAAAAGCTAAAAAGGGGTTTAATGGTAGGGAAATTACAGCTTGGAGAAACTTCCAGAAATCCTTGAGGTGATGCCAGCTAACCGTGCACGGAAGAGGGGCGGATGGGTGGGGGTGAGGTATGAAGAAACCGGTCTCGAGTGCCCTCTCAGACACTTTTTCCATCAGACGCAGCTGAATCCCCGGGACCAGTTGACAACTTCTTTCCCATGGTGGGTGAAACGGATCCATCGTATACGTTCTGAAGAAAAAAAAAGGAAAGCTGAAGAAGTATGGAAGCAGAGCTTAGTTTATTCAAACTTCATGGGAAAATGTCCAGCTCTTTTCAGATCTAGTCATAGTTGACAAATTATGCTCTCGAAAAACCGGAAACTTTAATGAATCAACCACAACTTTTATTGGCCTTATATGTGACAAGCCATCATAACATAGTGGACAAATGTGAAGCGAAAAAAAAAACACTTTTGAAAATTCTCCAAGTAAGAATCTGAAAAGTGTGGCCTAGAGGCAGTGGTGCCCACAGAAGGGGGGGGGAGAAGGGCCCATAGCTCCCTCTTTATAAATACTAAAATACTGTCCACCCCATTTGACCCTCCACACAGTCATGTCCATATCATAGAAAGGCAGATAGTCATCTGAAGACATAAATATACATGTTTACTCACTATGAAATGTGAAAATGTATGTCTTCAAAAATTTGTTACAGAAATTCTTTTACAGCCTCACATCAAGCATCTGTTTCCAGCTTTTTTATATTCAGGAAGGTTTGAAAGAAGCCATTTGCTTCAAACATAATTTAGAAACGTTAACCATAAACTGCTAAATGCCTCAGTGGACGGATAATCCATTACTGCAATAAGTAGGCTACATACTACCTCGGTTTTATCCAAACATCCATCGTGGTGTTTTTGTTGAGCTAAATTTGCCTCTGAGATTATTACGTTGACTCTCCTCATTAATATTTTCACTTGGTTTGTGACTCTGCACAGCTGACTGAAGTACAAGACCATGTAACACACTGCTCTGAACTAAGAGAGGCTTCGCCACCTCAACCAAAGGAAAACATTCCCTCAGCCTGGTGCTGCCACCATGTTTCACTATGGGATTGTTGTGCTCAGAAAAAACACAGAGTGCTAATTTCCTTGCCTCATATTCACTAGTGTTGTCCAAAGAATCTCTTCAGTCCTTTCTTTCTTTATTTCCATAACATCCGAGTGTCCCTAGCAACTTTGAGTCTTCTTAAAGCAATAGCCTGGACCTCAGAGTAAGTAGTCTGTCTTGCAGCCTTAGGAGACACACGGTAAAAGCATCATGCATTAAAGTGGCAGCAGATGTCTATAAAAGAAAAAAAGGACACAGTGTTAGGATTCAGAGTCTGTATGCAGAGAAGCGCTACTCTGCTCTTCCCTCCAGGAGCAAACCTCAGTCTGCCTTAATGAAAAATCAGTCTGCGCTCCTCCAGAAACATGTTGCTGGGCCCCAAGAGCATCACAACTGTCTGCATCAACTGTCTGATTGCAAACATACATCACCCAATTCAGTTTTTTCTCTCATTCCTGAGTGATCCTGCCTAATGTACGGCTATATGATGTGTATATAGT
This sequence comes from Poecilia picta, assembly GCA_033032245.1. NCBI lineage: Eukaryota > Metazoa > Chordata > Actinopteri > Cyprinodontiformes > Poeciliidae > Poecilia > Poecilia picta. The sequence goes on from CM065358.1 coordinate 6,907,073, forward strand.
ATATGATCTGTTTCATATGGCTGATACTTTTTTTCAACCGGACTATCTTGCCCTTCAGGCTGACACTGCTGATGTTGACTTGATCCTTGGGACAGAGGGCTTCCATCTTTAGACTGAAGGAAATGAAAGGCAGTAGACGGTCGAACCCGCACCACGGTTGAGTGTGGTAATCTCCTCTCCCGCTTATCACCAATGTCACAAGGCCAAAAGCTCATGCTGAAATGTTTCTGTGGATCCATCTTATCTAGATTGGAAGGGATGTCCAGCGCTACACGTTTAGAATATTTCACGGGATGTTTTGTCCTCGTTCGATTGTTTGCAGAAATTCCTAGGATAACTTGGTTTGTGAGCTGCTTCTCCTTCTCCTTTTTTTTAAAAAAAATTCATTTAACTACTGGAGGAGCTAACCACATTTCGCAATTTTTGATAGGCGTTTGGGAGAATATATAAAGTGACACTTAACAAACCAATGCTGCCAAGATATGATGTTTCTAAAAACGGGTAGAAACCAGTTGCACTTCTCTTGTGTCTTGAAGACGTTTCACTGCTCAGCCACACACCTTCTTCACTTCTGAACTTGGCTGGAAGTAACAGGCTTACTTTAAGTTTTAGTCAGAACAATCACACTAATAGGATTGTTAAAGTCACTAAAGCTCCTTTTCTGCTGTTAAATCTCACTGTAGCCGGCTAATGTATAGTTTGGTTAAGGCCAAAGTTGAGTGCGTCTCTGCTGGCAGTAGTTGGAAGGTTGTTGTTCAAACAAAGTCATGCAAAAGTATTTGTATCACTTGAATCTTTTCCACATTGTGCCATGCTACAACCACAAGCCTTGTTGTATATTGTAGGGATTTTATGTGAAAGAAATCCAAAGTATTGGTGTGTCTGGTATGTCAGAATCCACCTTTGCATAATCTAATCTCAGCATAAATACAATTGTTCTGCCAACTCCTTAAAAACTTTTCAGAGTATTAAAGAACAATTGGCATCATGAAGACTGAGGAGCACACCAGACATGTCAGGGATAAAACTACGAAAAAATATGAAGCAACGTTGGGTAATAAAACCAGGAGTAAGACCTTTGGTACATGTTTTAGTTAAATAAAACCAAAGGTAAACCTTGAGAACCCATGCATAGTGATATTTGTGGAGGGAATCTCTCACTGGAAAACACACGATATCATGATGGAACATGGCAGTTAGTTAGACGACAACATTTTCAGGTGATGATGTGGTTCAATCAAACTCAAAACCTAAATCCAACTTAGAATCTACGCCAAGACTTGAGAACTAATGTCCACAGACTCTTTCCATCCTTTGACTGAACTTTAGTTAATTTGAAGAGATGCATGGACAGCATTCTGATCTCTGGCTGTACAAAACTGGTAGAGGTATTGTCTAAAAGACTTTCAATGGTAACCATAGCAAAAGTTGGTTTCTACAAATTATTGAATCTGAATATAAATGCAGACTACACAATTTTATAAAACTAAAACCTTCTACTACCTCATAGTAGAAGGGGTACATACCGTACCTATAGCACGGTATGTTTCTATTATTTTTCCATAATGCTCTCATACTGTTTACCATCTTTGTGGCAGCCAGATTGTTTTTGTGGCTTCTTTTTTCCCCCATTTGTTTCCTTGTCCACCCTCGGCATTCCTTCTGCATCTCACCTCCTCTTTACTCCCAATCACTCAATAAAACCAAGGGAAAGCTGACCCAGAATTCAGCTGGACTATAGTTAGTCACTTCCTTAAAGAAATGTCTCTTACAGGGTCAGAGCTCTATTATGCCTGGCAGAGGTTCCAGGTTAAAAGAGCTGTTCTGCAACACATACGAGGCATGTTTTCCGTTCATCATGTAACGATAGCAAATACTGTGGGTCACGGTGATGTAAACAGAGTCAGGTCCACATGGTCCATATAACTGGTTCTGTGTAATGGAAACTTTACACAATCTCAGGTTCTCTTGAGGGTAAAGGTCACATATCCACTGGTTACCTCCCCTTCTAATTTAATGTTTGCTTTGACGTTGGTTCACTCAAGATAAAAAAAGTATCTCTCTCATCAGCCACTAAATCAACCCAAACTTGTACTATCTACAAAAGTAGGACTTTACAAATGTATTGACCCTTTCCTTTGACGTGACATCACGGTCTTCAGAATGCAACCCACTCCGCCATGAAGGACGTCTAAACAACTGATGAGCTCCTGTAAAGCTGGTCACAAAACCGACAGTTGATATTCAGTCAACAAGTTGACCATAGCGTGTTGCCTGGTCGGCTGCACAAACAGAAAAGGATGTAAACCAACCTTGTAAATTTATTGTGAACCTTTTGATAAGGAAAGACGACGACGGCAGTGAATAGCAGCTGTCAATTGTAAGGACTGACAACATTCGGTGTATTCGTGGATTTGCAGCAAACACTTTTTACAAGGTAAAAAGATCAACATTCGTACACTTGATAAGTAACCAAGACTAGAAAGATGCAATCAATTATTGCCTTATGGAAAAAGTGCATGCCTGCTCAGTTGTAATCCTGGAGAAAATGACTCACCATCATGTAGCCTAGCATGTACCAAAGGAAAACAAAAACAAATCTGGTTAGCATCTACACTTTTGTTTGCTTTCAAGTCTACTCTGGTGTAAGAGGATGTGGTGGTATAAACCATGTGGCGTGAATTCAAGTGAAGTTGGTGATCAAATCGACAGAAGTTGCAGTTCATCTTATAAGCTAGCTACTTTCAACTTTTGTAAGTAGTGCTGTTTAGGAGCCCCAACCAGGTGTGTTATGTTCACAGACAAATTAGCTCGAATTGAACGAGTAGAAAGCGTAGCTGTAGTGGCAAAAACAACTCAGGAAAACAATCTCTGTCACTCTGTCCAATAATCCTGTCCCTCATGTCTGACATTTGTCAGGGCGCCTCAACATGATGATGTAGTAAGCGCTGAAACTTTTCCCATTATGTTGTGTTGTTAGCACAAACCTAAATGTATTTTATTGGATTTTTATGTTATAGACCAACAGAAAGTAGTACATAATGGTGGAGTATGCCTTGTCTTGTCTTTACACAAGTAGGCACTGAAATTTAGACCCATTCCTCTTTTGCACAATCAAATTTTAATAAGGTTTAATTCAGTTTTAGTCAGTCTTCATTGAGGTTTGGATTTCGACTGAAATCCTGATGAAATAGTTTAAGCTTGAAACATGAAACACAAAAGCATAAAGAGTATGGATACTCCTGCAAGGTAATGTTTGTTCCAATCCCATGGAAACCTTAAACCGATAACTGAAAATGAGTTTTTATAAGAGCAAACTATATAATATCTTAACATTTTATTTCACTCAGCCTGGCTGAGGAAGCAGATTCCAGTGGACTGGACCCAACATGCTTCCACATTCTTCTAAAAAAGTCATTATGTGGTGTGGGAGAGAGAGAGAGCACCCGTGTGAAGAATTTATAGGAGGCAGCTGGACAGAAAACTGAAGTCTGACCCAAAACAAAAGTTTTTAAGAAAGAGGACAACCAAGGACAGCAAAATCCACAGAATGAAACAGGAACGTGAATAAGAGGAAGACCGAACACAAAGATATGGAAGTGATTTAATGAACTGCGGCTGAAGTTGAACACAGAAGTAGTGTGCACATAGTATACTTCATTGAGAAGTGCTGCTAATGTTTTTTAATACTTTAACATGGCTGGGTTTTTACCGGAGGAACTAGAAGTGACATTAGCTCTCATTGTGGCAATATTGTTTAATATTATAGGTGGGAGTAGATGGTGGATTTATTCTCTGATGGAAACGGTCACACACCAGGTACAGTATTATTTCTTTGAGGGCAAGTCCCAGTTGTCCAAGTGAAAAATGCATCCATGCAAACTTGTTTGGTCCAAAGTTTGTTTTGGCCTTTTAAAATGCATGCCTCCTTGCTTTAAACCAAACCTCAAAAGCTGAGGGCTCAGAGCTGTGAAGCTTTTCCTACCACTGAAATGTTCACATAGTTTCAAGACCAAACCTTAAAGTTCAGCATATTTTTTAATCTTTTTTAATTATCTTTTTAATCAAAAAAAGCTATTTAACGTTAGTCATATCTTATGTAGCTGCAACAAAGGACAGGAGAAAAATGAACTTTCCACATGAACCCAGACACTTGCTAATCTTTATGTTGTTGTCTCCATGTACAACAACAGAGATTAGAATCTGAAATTGAAAGAAGAGAAGTAGAGGAAACATAAACTGCATTTCCTTTACAAATGGGTGCAAATCTTTGTCAATATTTTGCAAATATCAAAACCTCCACAAAATTTCAAAGTTATAATGTTTCTGTTAAATTAAATTCATAAGCTTGCTCATGCAATAAGTGACAAAAGTCATGGTTGTGACGGATGTAAACTGTTATAATAATTCAGTGATGAAGTTGGCGCTCATCAGCTATCAGCCAATCACCAAAGACATCGACGTCTTATTCAGGTGTTGGAGCCACAAGCCTCTTATATTTGGGCATGGCTATGTATGCAGCGTTTTGGGAAATTGTACTCGGTAGCTTTACAGTAAAGCTGTGGATTCAACACGTTTGAATGACGCTCAACTTTTTATAAACTATGCCATGCTGAGAGAACTCTAGTGGAGCCTGCTGCACATCGTCCAAAAAAACCAAACTATCAGCTTCCTTTCACTTCCTGTCATCTTCTTTATGGTTTTCGGCTGTAGTGACATTCAGTTGTTGATCATGTGAGTTGTCATGCAAAAGTGTTTCCATTGCAGTTTGGCAAAATGTATCTATTTTGATACGGCTGAAAAATCACTTTATCCTTGTGCAAAAGCTTATCAGGTTTTTTCGAATTTGGCGTGTTAAGCAAAGTTATTTTCATACTTTCAATTTGCACAATTTTTGTGGTTAATGGAAACGCTGCTGTAGAGAGCAATTTGAGAGGGGTAAGGGTAATATGACCCAATTATTTGTTCCAGATTTAATAGATTCTCTCTTTTTGGATTCTTAAAGAGTCTCTTAGCTTTTCCATTTTGTAGATATTCAGAACAACTTGAAACCATTTGTGGATGGGTTTGGCTCAACCAGGTCCTTCCAATCGCTTTCTTGCTAGCCTCTAAGAGAGTCCAAAGCAGTTTAATATCATCTCTTTTTTACCTGGCTGAAGTATAAATTTTGAAAATCGCATTTGATTAGGTTTCTGCTGATACCAGTCTGATACAATCCCAGAAAATGTGATAGTGGTTTGCCTTTGTCGAGCCATATTGCCTCCAGCACTCTCCGTTTGCATCACTACATTTACTTTTAGAGGGAATCCTGAAATATTTTCTGGAAATCAGAACTTTCTGATGGTAACTTTAAATACAGATTGTTGTCCTTAAGTCACCTTATAACTAACCTATTTGGAAGACCAATTGGCTTATGTCTTGAAATGTTTCCACATAATCTTTTGTCATGACACCATCTACTTGGTGAAATTCTCCACGCCCTCGTGCAGGAAAACACCCTCATAAAGTTTCCAAAATTAAGACCTTTGTCTTTGAGTGTTGTTGTAAACTGTGATCTTGTTTTGGTGCTGCTTTTAGATCAATGGCTTCTTCATCACTGAACGGCCTCTCAGGTCATAGCAGTACATGTTTGGTTTCACTGTGGATAATGAAATTCTCCTCTTCTGGTTTCTGTCGGCATCTTCACAACTTCCTTTGCTTTTGTTTCACACCCAAATATGAAAGGATTTGTTATGGCGTATGCACAGTATGCTGATATCTGTTTTCAACAGTGTGAAGTCCCAACATGATTTTTTTTCTGTTTCTTATGTTACTGCGAGAAAAGAGGGTGTTCCACATTGCCTGACCAGTTTATGGTTTTTTAAAATTGTTTGTGGTGAGAATGATTTATGCAAAGTTTGTCTGCTTGCTTTCATTAACTATGAAAACAATCTGGATCTCTGTGGTATTGCTTTGCTTTAAAATCAATAAAGCTCGCCTATGGGTGACGCAAGGATTATCTGTGGTTTCACCATTTTACATTTCAAGTTTGCCACGTAGCGAAAGCCTGTTCTTGCTGTAAAATTCAAGAGGTTTTAATTTGCAAGTGACTCACATTAAAATTGCTGAAGGCTTTGGGAAAATAAAGAGAGCAGCTTATGTTTAAATGAGGCAAACTACAAGACCTATTAACAAATCCTTCAGGGTCACTGTGTCTCTGTGTCATCACGTGGAAATTGCAGAGGCTGTTGTTGTAATCTGAGCATTTCTGTATCTTTATAAATCTGTCGGCACTCACACCACTGAGCTACTTTAAATCTTATTCTGACTTTGGCGCATTTTCAGACTTGTGCAAGGAATTAACCAGGACTGGAGTGACGCAAGACACTAAGCCGTACTGACTGAAAGGAAAGACCAAATCTGAGTTTTTATATATATATTTATATGTACATGTTCAATGTGTACTTAAACAGCATTATTGATATCGGTATTCTCCAAATGCATTGCTACAAACTAGAAGCTAGATGGAGTTAATAGGGAACAAAATGGAAAAAAGAAAAAAAAAACCCTGTTTTCTTTGGTCAAAATTGTAAAGCTGTATTCTTGTAGTTTTTCTCAGGCACTGCATATGAGGAATGGGTCCAGTCTGACATGAGTTTGAACTAATTTTAATGCAATGAAGAATGGGGGAAAAGTTCCAGTTCTATATGTGCAGAGCTGGTGCAGACATACCCAAACAGACTTGCTTGGGGCAATGCAGCAAAATGTGGTTTTGAAGTATTAACTCATTTGAACTCAAATTCAGATTTTTCAGGTTACTTGAAAAAAAAAGAAAAAGGAAAAAAGTGTACTTTCTTCCTTAGTTATGTGCTGCATCCTAGGTGCACAAACCGGCATCGTCACAGATCCTTCCACTTAGCAGCTGTTAGATTTTGTTAACCATCACTACTCCAAACAAACTTAAACTGATTGAAGTATTTATATCCTTTACTGGTATGTGCACAGTTTTCCATATTCTTGTAAACTTTGCATTTTATTCACGTTGGCTGCTTTTTTCTTTGAATGGATGATGTAAATTTGCTCTTCCTGTGCAGTCTCTTGTTAGGTTTGTCCGATTTGTTGCAAGTAGTCGCAACATGTTTGAGTAGCTCCAGCTTGGCTCTGATGTGTCCTTTTTGTAGACATTTGTTTATAATTTTTTGGGTTGTGGCATTGCATGTCTGAATAATTATTCCCTCCTGAATTTGGACACAATGTAGATGAAAAGAATTGGCTCTTCCTTTTTTACATTTGGACAGTTTTAATGGGTAAATGTGGAAACTATTAATCTTAATTCTAGAGCATTGGGGCACAGTTATTGGCATAAACTATAAATGCTCTACATTCTTAGGATTTTTCTCAATTTCTTTTGAACTGTGCTGTTTGCATTGTTTATAATGGTTAGAATTAGATCTAGAGTCGTGAATATTTGTTGTAATGTTAAGTCTAAATAATCCTTTAAAGCCCTTATTGTTATGACATTTAGCATTCAGTACTTTGCAAAAACTAGAGTGAAAATGACATCGTACAAACATACCAAACAAAAAGAAATGGCATCTTGGATACTCGATAAAAAAACAAGAGAGCAAAAAAAAAAAACCCCAAAAAAAACCCCTCACACACACAAGCTTTAAATCTGGAAGAAACTAACCCATTATCAATGACATCATTAGAAGGTACAAGACCATATGGTTTGGCATTTTGGGTTTCCATTTGCGTTTCCATTGACCATATCATTGTGCAGTTTTGATATTTCCAGAATAGATTTGCTTCCAATAAAATGCGGCAATTTCGAAGAAAATAGTTTTAAATAAATACAAGTTTGTTCTTTTATTTGATCAAAAACATTGGACTTTAAGAATTTAATGAGAACATTGCTATTGGAAAATAGTGTTTTTTGACATTAGCCAAATATCGACAAAGTTTTGCTCACATTTGTAATGCCGATGCAGCGTGTGTGGCTAATTAACAACCCGTGTCATTAAAGAATGACATCTTGGATTTAACAAGTCTTTCATCTCTTTATCCAACCATTTGCTCCTGAGTCAGGATGATATTGAGGTCTGCTGTAGTCAGGGGAACAGAGTTTGTTTCCACTCCAGCAGAAGATGAGCCCAGCCAGCTCACGTTTCGGACTGGTGAAAAACAACAGGCGGGTCAACGTTGAGTCCTATTCTTTTGAACAAACTTTTCATCAACTTCAACAAGCTGGATTGGTAACATTCAGTCTCACATTCTGGTTTTCTCGCTGGACAATCATATTGGAGGAAATGCAGCTTTGTTCTGATTTTGTAACAGAGCCGAAACTTTAAGCCGCAAAGTTGCCCTCAGGAGGAATTACAACATCCTCTAAAAAGGCAATGAAAACAAAAAACTGTATTCCAACTGTATGACGTTACTCGGGTGTTGCTATTTCATCACATCTTTTTTTCTGAGGCGGCTTTAAAAGCGTGCTACTCGTTTTGTTTCCGTATCCACAGCCAGGCAGCAGAAGTTCCCTCCGGAGTCAACATCTATTTCCTCAAAACACAAAGCACATTCCTGTGACGCTGTGCGATCCATGTAAACGACATTCCTGCTTTGGGGAAAGAAAAGAAAATGCTTTTTTTAAAAAAAAAATCATACAGCTGAGTGCTTTTTTTCCACTTTTTTCCTTAGGTTTTATTCCTGACAGTAGAGACGATATTTCATAGTAACAGGTCCTGGATGACAATATCATTTTCAGCAAGCACTGCTAATCCACCTCATTAGCTTTTGCTGCTTCTCTTTTAATCTTTGACCATATTTTTCGAAAGATGGGCAAGAGAAACGTTGGGTGTAGGTTATAAGATCGTTTCATATTTTTTGGGATGTAAGAGATGTGCTTTGCAGCCATTGTTGGGGTAGCCTTTGAGATATGCTGGTTAGGGACTTCCGGTTGTAAAAACAAACAGGTTACGGATCATAACAGTCCAAAAGTAAAACGGCAAGAGCAAAACCATTTGTGAGCTGCAAGATATTCAAAACTAGAAAGAATAATTGTGCAAGAGAGTAATACCTCTGCAAAAACAACAACAAAAACAAGAAAAACCCAATCAGACCTAATATTAATATTAGGGAGCTGCAATTCTGGAAAAAAATGTGTTGTACCATCTAAAAATGAAAAATAAAAGTTAAGTTGCTATGAATGATGTTATGATTCCACAGATTATTAAACCATACTGTTCCAATCAACGGCGCAATGGCCAGCTATGTCAGCTGTGCTCGCATTCTTTGGTCGCATTGTCTCATTCAAAGTTCCCACTTGACCAAAGACGAACGAGCATCAGAGCGCAGAGCTTAAACAGCCAAAGCATGACTCAGGCTTTGTTTTTCCACCAGCACACACATCTGTGGTCAGTGATTCACAGCAATATCACAGTTTGTGCTGCTTGATGTTTCCAGAGAAGCGTAATTTTATCGCCCAACTCATAGCGATAATCCTGCGGCTCAGATATCCTCACCAGAAATAAGTCCCTCTCTGAGCAAAAAAAAGAAGAAAAAAGCCATTCCTAAACACACGTGGGAGGATAAAAAAATAATAATAATCTGTCGGGCCCCGGTGTGCAGTTAAACTGATCGAAATTGACATTTTCATGAGGATTGTGTCAGATATTTTCCTATTTCCACTGCAGCTCATTTAAAGGAGGTTAATGTAGTGTTCACACCCTTTTTTTCATTACAAAGCTTCTCTTATCAATAAGATAAGATATTTAGCTCTTCTTTATTTCCAACTGTGAGATGATAAAAGATAAACTAGAAAATTCCTGCAGAAATTTTGAAGGGCCTGCCAAAGTGTGCCCGTCGGATTAATAAAGCGTTCTGACCCTAACCCTATTTGAGATTGGGTGCCTTGCCCAGGGGTACAGTAACATGTGCTGGAGAAAGCAAGAGTCTAACCTGTAACCTCCCAATTGAAAGCCACAGTTGCCCGTGTAGCTAATGACTGAAGCTTTTGCCAGATCCATCACAACATTACAGTGGCTGATCTGATTCACAGCAACAATCAACAGCTGAACTCATTGTTCAATGAAATTCAGTACCAGACTGACATCTATATAAACTTTGGATATGTCCTCCTGACTCACGGTCTGAAATAAAAAAAATAAATAAAGAGGTCATTGTTTTTTTCTTGAAAATTTTCAAGCGTCATACTAAGTATTTTAATTCACATTCAAAAATTCAGAGAAATAATAATTTTATGCAAGCAAAATATGAATAATCACAGGAAATATGTATTCTTCCCACAATGCATTGTGACCTCTGAGCCCGTTTGTGAGAGTACAGCGCTGCTTTCCCGGCTGTCTGATCCTCCATGTCTTTTTTTACTGCAGTGAGCCTCGATGTAGCCAATCTGCGTCAAGTATTAGCTTCATTGTGTTGATATATTTTGACGAGCTCCGCCGCTGTGAGTCCAGCTGCACATGCAGGTTATTGGCAACAAGAGACAACGATAGCAGCGCACCGCTAATTGACACTGTTAATGATTAACGAGCTTCAGACCGAGACTGAAGCTTCGCACATGTTCTCACTCACGGTACAAAATATTAAAAAAATTACAACAGTCCATAATCTCTAAATCTTTCAGCCTTCATAGTAAGGATGTCATTTCACACTGAAAAATTCAGAGAAATAATAATTTTATCTAAACAAAATATCAATAGTCACAGGAAATACTCTCTGCTGTCTCTCAGAGTAATGGCTGCCGCTGGCTGGAACCCGTTACTATGGTAATTAATGCCCCGCAGCTGTGAGGAGACAAAGAGCGGGAAAATCCTCTTCTCCCTAGTTTCTATACTTGGGAGACACCCAGCGCCAGTCTGAAGGACCCTGACAAAAATCCATAAGCCCTAGGAAATTTTTGAAAACATTTTACGGGAGCAGGGATGTGTATCTATGTTATGACCAAGTTTTAGACCAATAGGGCAATATTTATGCCTGTGAGGGCGAGTTAAACACAGTTTTTCAGTAAGCCATCAGGAGTCCTGTGTGTGTGTTTCAGACAGAAAGGTTACTGATGCTGCGAGTTCCTCAATCTCCAATTTTTTCGTTTTTATTAATTTTTGTCGTCATTTTAAGTCAGAATCCCAACAAAAGTAATAGCTCACTTCTCGGCACCGAGCCGCTCGATTTGATACCACTTTTGTGGGTGGGCACGCAGCGGTACGAGCCGCATTAACGGTAATGGAAGAAAAATAAAGATATATATAAATAAAGAGACATTCTATTGGGTGTAGAATAAGAAGTGCCTGCCATGCAAATGCATGGAGGCAGTGACTGACCTGCTTCGCAGGTCAGTCACTGCTCTCCTTATGCATTGCAATGGCAGGCCCTAATTAACTCCAATCAGTCCATTCACACTTGAGCTCTCAGTGTGCTATAAGCTCCTCGTACGTCTCGCACTCTGCAGATCATTTGTCAAGGTCCTACGACGTTCACAAGCCTCTACAGATGAATTTATAGATAATAATGAATATTTAACTTACTAGGGCAAAAACGGTGGGAAGCAGACAGCTCAAACACTGATTTCCCTCATGATCCATTTGATGCCATCTGGGACACTGTTAGGGTTAAACATGTTAAACAGCACATGGTTTCTGACCAAACGTGCTGGAGCTCAGTTGTTGGTAATGGTGTTGCTAGGGAACGGTGCAGTGAACCTCCATTATGACTTAACAACTGGGAGCTTTTTGAAATGACTTGTTTTCTAGGGACCAAAAAAACGGCAGAGTTTTTTTTTTTTTTTTAAATACTTACACTGTTTTCAGAATCTGTAGAGACTCAAATGGAAGTACAAAAATGCACAAAATGTAAATTTAGCATGAATAAATTCCCTTTAATTATAAGAATTGGAACATCTGTTTAGCGGTCATGAGGAAGTGTTTGCCTTGTGTTTGACAAGTTGGCCAGCTTCACTTTACATGTGACGTAAAATCAGGAAAATACAAGTTTTGGACAAACACCATCATAGATTCCCCGCAAATAGCAAATGCAAAGCTGGCGGCGGTCATCTGCCCGCATCACGCCCTCTGCAAACTTTGGACGTGAAACATCGAGCAAAGGGAAACGGATAAGGAAGGGTTCTGCTCCGGTAGAGAGGCAGTGGACTCCTGCCAACAATATTTCCTTCCCAGGTAGTTGCTTGGGATTTCCTTGTGTCTCCCAATATCCCTGCTTTCACTCTGGAGCTGGGCACGCTTTTTAAGGTTTGAGACAAAACTCTGAACAGCTTTTATCAGTAAAAGAGGAAACCCAGCGAAACAAACAATTAAAATATACACCCACTTTGTCAACAACCCTTCAAGCCACATTCCTGGTGTCTCATGAGTCAGGAGGAGTCAAAGAGTCAAGTTCTCATGAAAAGTGAACGAGTCAAAATGAAACAGAAAGTTTGGTGCATGAAAACCTCATTTCTGAAGATCTATTCCGAAATTATAATTTTTTTTTACTATTTTATTATTCTTAATTGATCTCTATTATTAGCTTGCTTTATTTTTTGAGTCCTCTTCACAATGTAACATATTTCAATGCATATTTGTGTACTTAAGCACTTCTCTTATCTTAATAGGATATAAATCTGGCCTTTTCATTTTGATTCCATGTCACTTCATACATTTTTGGTCGTTATTGTGGTGGAGAGTGAAGCTCCACCCCAATCCCTTTGAAAAATCTGTTCCTTCACTCGCCTGTGGGGGCACTGCACCAAGAACCACTGAAGAAATGACACAAAAAACTCCAAAGAAGACGCTGAGTGCAACTTCCTTGCAGAACAGCATCAGCTTATGGCGGTGGAGCCATTTCTCCTACCAGTACTAGACTTGTGTGTTTGTTTTGGTTGTATCTACCCAGAATGCACCCTTAACTTGGCATTAGGTTTTAGTTTTGGCTTAAGACCTGCATATACTTTGCAAGAGCAGACATTTTTCTGTTACTTGATGTGGCAAGAACAAGAAGAAAATGTTCTTCTTTCTTGTTTTTAGACAATAGAAAAATAGAATTTATTTGAATGACCAAAATACTGTTGAAGACCACCAACCACAATTAAAATGGCAATTTTTAGACTGATGCTTCCTTTATTGAAGTAGAGCTGTAATTTCTATAGTAGTCAGTAAAATAAGACTGTTACCATCCTTCAATTAAAGTAACAATTGAACAGTTCCTTCAGGCATGCTGGGACAATCTTTTATTAAATCTATTCCCAGACTATAAAGGAGCAAAATGTAAAGCAAAGTGCTTGTTTCAATGCCGTTATGAGGCGGTTTGTGAAGCAAAGCTGTTAATGAAAGGCAGCAGAGGCAGACAGCGGCGCTGAGTGGATTTCCAGAAGGTCTCTCCCCTCAAATAACTTCCCAGTCAGGTCCTGCATACCACATCTCTGTGTGTGCCACAACCTGCCCCCACCCACTCCCACCCCCTTCCCTCCTGGTCCATGTGGATCGGGGCAACGCCTCGCCCCGCTCCCTCAGCTTTCACCTCCAACTGCACTTCCTCCTCCTCCTCCTCCTGTCGGGTCTTTACGTCTTCATTATCCAAAAGCAACAAAGGGGACTTGCTCAACATTTGACCTTAATCGCAATCGAGAGGAGCCGCAAGCACAGCAGTTAGACCAAGTTTGTGAAACAAGGCCTGCCGGTCTCTTACACAATCGCAGCGTGGAACAGTTGTTATACTGACATGTTTTGGATAGGTTTAATGCAAAACTGACGCAGTTTGATTCTTAAAAGCACCAAAACCCCCAGAGGGAGAGACCCACCCTATCAGCTGGTCGGAGGAATTACACAACCCAGATCTGAAGGCTTGACCCCTCCCCCACCTTCTGCTGTGTGGGAGGGATGACGGGGGTCCACCCTGTTGATTTCCTGCCTGATCCACTCTTTTAGCCTGAAAATGAAAAGGATTAAAGCAAGGTGAATTTGAACAGGGGTAGGGGACATGAGATGAGGGTGGGATGCAACGTAGAATCAACACTGCGTCATTCCTGAAGACTTTCCCAATCCTGCCATAGGGTGTTGGAGACTCTCGCAAACAGACATTTCCATGACAATAGTGTTCCAACCATTGAGAAAGTAACAAAGCAGGGTGACCACAGTTTATTTCACACAGAGGGAAACATGGCTGGAGTCATATGTTCCCATCAGGCCCAGAAAGTGAATAAAAACAAGGCAGAATTCATGGGAATTGGACTGAAAATAGAGCTCTATGGTGAGTACAGGGCTTAAAGGAGACGTATTATGTGTTTTCCGGCCACATAGAGCCATTTTATACTGTAATAAAGTAACCATGTTACCTTCAGTTGTTATAAAAATATTATATATATATATATATATATATATATATATATATATATATATATATATATATATATATATATATATATATATATATATATATATATATACTGTATATATATATACATATATCAAGTATGACTTTAAAGAAATTTGTCTTTGCTCTTTCTGAAACTCTGCCTTCAGGAAGTCTTCACATTACTCCTCTTGTAACCCTTTAACAATGTTTTTAACATCGTTGAGCTGAGAAGTAGCTTCTATTATGAGCTCAGCAGGTGAACAGTTCAATCAGGTGTTTGCTAATTACTGGCTAGTCTGAAGGAGCTGAGTGGCAGTCGCGGGGGATGGGGGATCTGTGAGACAGAAACCCAGAAACCTTGAAACTTCAGCTCTGAGGAGAAACTTTGCTCTCGGAGGTGGTGCTTGGTCCCCCTAAACATTTAGTGAAAATCTGAATGGTTGCCACGGGAGATTAAAGGATTTCTCAAATATGTATGAAGGAATCAAACAACCCTCCATGTATGTTTTTAATGAAAGAATAATATTGTTATACAACGTAAAGCTAAAAATAGTTAAAGAATAGCTACTACGTATGAAGCCAGAAAGTAGTATAGCTTAATTTTGTATTTCAGTAACATTTTTGGTAATTTCCTTGCTGTTGTTGTTTCCTTCCAGAAATAGCCATGTGGGAACCTTTATGCTCCTCTGTTACAGAATTCCTGTACATATTAGAGTAATAGCTGCATAGCATATCCCCTTTCCAGTCATTAGAACATCCTACAAAGAGTTCCATCTAATTACAAGGTATTCGTGTCCCACTGTGAGAGGAATGTTGAGCGAAGAGTAAAAGAATTCACACAAAACTGTCCGGTCAGGGACTTGAGAGTAGACGGTTGTTACAGTCTTCATGCAGACTTTATCTTCATGTTCAACTCTTATGGGTTGTTTGCTCAAAATCCAAACGACAAAGATTACTACCTAGATGTCAACAGTTCATAATTTCATAAGAGTCCCACACCAAAATTATTGAGCTTTTAGAATTGTTTTTATTTTTCAAAATGTGTGGAAGCTCAACGTAGCCAATGCATGTCTGGCTACTTTATTTCCTATTAATTTAATGCCGTTTCACAAGCATCAATTACATCACCCCACCCCGTTTTCTCTAGTGTGTTTGTTCTGGAAGCGCACATTTTACTCCTCTGTTATTAGGACTCAGCTGATTTCCATTTATTTCCAGGGTTTGAAAAATACATGAAGCATGACAGAAAAAAACCTTGTAATTTGACAACTACGAAATTGTTGCATTCGATATTTACAGGACAAAATTCCCAAGCCGTGAGGCACAGAAGCTCAGCAGATTCAATGCAAATTGTGTCGACCGAGTAAAGACGAGCAGAAAGTTGCAAACAACTACATGAGCCTGATGAGAGAAAAACATCACAGTTCACTATTAGATTTAATAAAAGTAACGCGTCACTCAGCGGCGAGGCCTCTGACTTTCTGTGCTGGTTACGGCACAGAGGGGATTGTACTGGGGATTGAGGAGCGTCTCGTGAGGTGGGCTCATTGAATATGTAAATAATGCAGCTGAATGACATCCAAAGCAAACAGACATATCACTTCTGCAGCAGCTGACTCAGAGACTAAAGTCTAATGTCAACACAACTCTGCATATAGAGGGTTATATACAAACAAAGACCCCTTTTTCCTGGAGTAATGCTGGCGTAGATACTTAAATCTTTGGTTGTACTGTTTAGTGTTTCTGGTGGATGAATAATTGTGTCTGGGATCAAAGACATAAAGTAAAGACCTTGAATTTTTGATGAGTTGTTGCTTTTGAACCTTCTTGACGCTTCATAAGCAACTCCACAGACATTCTCCCCTTCCCAAGTCTCTGACGGTCAGGGTTGACCCGACGCTATCCGAAGAATGGATTGTGCTTCCTTTGTTGCTTGTTTTCATTCCTGTTGGCCTATTGGGAGGAAGGACAGTTTCTTCCCAATCACAGGCCCAGCTATCTGATTAAGGTGAAAATAAGCCAGCAATAAAGAGTGTATCTCACTTCACATTGGAAGTCGAGAGATCTCTGTGATTACAGAGAAAAATCGAGTCCTAAAACCAGTCTGCGTCTGCGGGAGGAGTCCTTTCAGAACCAAAGGGAGAGATTACTTCCTCAAATCAGCATTTCCTATTTTCAGATTTTTTGTTGAAGGAGCACAGACGTTAAAACAAAAAAGGTATCACTTCTTGAAAAGAGTCTGGAAGGATATATTTAATGAATATCCCAGAAAAAAGCTGGTTCAGACAGAGGTTAATGTAAGGGATCAGGCAACGACTGGAATGAGACTCACTGCTGTGCCAGATCTGCACTCTGTGTGCTGGAAGAGAAACCCAGCATGCAATGCAATGAGAAGATAAGTACTTACATGTAGGGAGGAATTGAAAACCCCAACTCTGAGGAACAGGATGATATGACGATAACTTGATCTTCTCAAAAACAAAAACCTTAATTCTTCTCTGGTATTTTGGTCCAATTGAACATTCTCCTTATTCTCAGAAGTCAAACTTGGCGCTTCCAGCTGCCAGAAAACCATCCCTCAGAAGCCAAATCTTGACTTGGACAGCGTAGATCTTTTTATATTGAAATAGAAGTTGAAGTTCTTTGCTGTGTTTCAGGATGGCATGCTGCGTTGCTGGTGGTTGTACCACTTACTTTGCAGAGCTAAAAACAATGGAACGTGCAACATTAAAGAGGAAGTATTTTGTAAAATTGACTTTTTAAATTGTGTTATAATGTTATTTCCTCATCAAATACAGACTTGGAGTGTTGCTCTGATTCTTTCATGCAAGCTAGAGAAGTCCTTTAATCTCCATGGCAACCATTCAGCTGTGGAAAACGCCTAGTTGACCCTAGTCTGAAGGCGGAGTTTCAGAAAGAGCAGAAGTTTCTTAGAGACAGAGACCCAAATGGTTTTAAGGCGTTAAATTACAAAAACAAGTTTCTTTTAAGTCATGCTTGTATATATACAGCCTTTTAATAAGAACTGAAGACAACATAATTACTTGACTGTGCAATATTTTTTAAATATATTTTCTATGTACCTGGATTTCACACAATTCTACATCTGGCCATCAAGGTCATAGAGATGGCCTTGATGACATTTGGACAAACATCAAGAAATATTTAAGTGAAAGAAAATATTTTAACATTGGTGGTGATGTAGCCAGAACATATGATCCAGTCTATTGAACTTGGGATGCCAAATAAGGACCAGTACAACCCATGAAGGAAATTTGATAGTCTAGTTAATTTAACATGAGATAATCCTGGTGGGCTGTTTGTTTGCTTTCATGTGGTTTGTATTGTAATACATGCTGTTTGTGTAAAAAGTTCACAAATTTGTTCAAAAACCAAGTCAAGTCTTTAGTCTTCTTGGGGCAAGATGATAGTCTTTCATCCAATATCCAATTCAAATCTTATCTCTTTTGTCCCAAATCAAAGCCACTAGAGAGTAAAATAAACACTTTTCATTGCTTAGGAATTGAAATCCTGCAGTTTCCATAGGTATAATTTCACATGGAGACATTTGACAATTTCTCCTAACCTTTAAATATTCATAAAAACTACACTTTAAAATTCTAGAAATGAAATGAGCAGAAAGAAATCTTACAAAATGGTTTAACTTATTTTGCTACAGAATCCTAGATCAGATGTTTACCTCATATATTTTTTCCAGACGTTTTTCTCAAGAAAAGTTAATTTCATGACGATTTTCTCGAAATAACCAGTTAAATTTATGATGGTTTTCTTGGGATAATAACTTAATTTCTGGAAAACAAAAACCATCTCAACAAAGTATATGTGGAAAATGTCCGCTCTTGTTTTCCATATGTTGTCTATTCAATGGAGCTAGTTTTTTCTGACGATATATATTTTTAATGTGGAAACTACTGTCTAATATTTTCCCAGAACGACTCTTTTAAAAACTCCACACTGAAACCTTTAAACATGAAAAAAAATGTGCTGCATTTGCTTCATTTCTTAATGTTTCATTTTCAGATTAGTGTGAGTTACTAGTATGACTTTAGCCTTACCTGGTCAAACTGTTGACGTAATTATTTGACAAGAAAATCCACATAGCTGTTGAGAGTGAGAGCGACACTAAAGCTGCGGGCGTCTTTCTTCATGCATCAAGAATGCTCCAGGTTCTGTTCGTTCGCTTTACTTTCAGCTTGTGGGTTCAGCAACTGCTTTGCTGACAGAAAGCAGTTGAGGCACGTATGAAAACACAAGGAGACTTGTTGCGCACGAGTAATGCGCTGCTCAGCGACGGTGACCTAAGCAGACACATGTGGAGGAACAGCTGTGCCAAGCAGCTTATGAAACCTGCAGGACCAGTTCTTAAAGCGAGGCCAAAGGCAAGCCGGAGACAGACAGGGAAGAAAGAAAGAAAGAAAGGAAGGAGAGAAAAAGGGGAAAAAAAAGGTTGGGAGACATGCTTAAAGCAAAGGCCATTCAGTGGAAAGAATGATGGCTTGAAGTGAAGTTTAAATCATGACAAATTGAAACATTGCTCAAGTCTCCTCACTACCCCCCACCCAAGAGCTTTTTACACTGTACTACCCCCTGCTGGTTGAAAATGTTAATGTCTGCGTTTCTGTGAATTTGAGGTTTTAAAACAAACTTGTACAAGGCGGTTTATTGGATTCTTTCAGTGTGGGAAATATTAAAATGCACTTCACCATGAATGCATTTACATGTGTAGCCACAACAGCAATAAACCAAACTTGTCGTATATATTTTCCTATCTGCAATCTGTAGCAGGAGGAGATTAAAAAACAGGGTGTTACTGTTGCGTTTTATGATGAACTAAAGCCGCAAAGAAAATAATGAGCACACAATTTGTTGCGTCAACATTTTATTTCCATTAGCGCCTGTAACAGAGTCAGAGACATACAGCAGTCCTGATGTTGCATTTGGTCCAGAAACGTTTTACTTAAAGGCGTCTGCAGATGATGAAAAATAACAAAGCACATGAAAATATGAGCTGATGAATGGGGAGTGACCGACTTAATAAATAACGACAAATGTGAAGATGTGGTGATGAAATGCTGCAGTGAATTAACCCCCCCCCAAAAAAAACAACATATGAGTGACACATAAAAAGGATGGACTCGCAAACATATACATATATCAACGTTGAACAGTCAATTTTAATATAATTACTTGTTCTCTTAACATGTATACTCAAATATGGAAAATCTTTTCATTTACTAGGAAACCAAAGACTTTTTTTAACACAATATTTACACATAAACCAGAGGATGGAAATAGGATATCCTGAGGGAAGAAGCTTTGTTTTATGTTGAATGGTATCACTCTAATACAAAGCGTCTTAATGCTTCGAAGCTCTGTGCTGCAACTATAATTACTGCTGAAGAAGACTATTAAACAACAAATCAAGGGTAATGTAAAGAAACAAAACACAACAAAATTACTATTTGGCTTGTGAAAAAGGTAAATGCTGTCAAAACAACATAGCAGCTCATTTTGCTCTAGTTTGTTCTAAATTAGAATGATTAATTTGGCACAACAGGTCAAAGTACCAAAACTTAAGCAGGAGAAGATTGTGATTTACAGTAGCAACCTTTTTTCTTTTTATCTTCAACATGCGAAAAGAAAAAAAAGAAGAAATTTTTAAATTTTATTTAATTTTATAAAATGAGTCTGTATATTCAACTAGGCTAAAATAAGGAATGTTTCTAATAAAAATAAATGCTTTTTGGTTATTAAACGTTAACAAGACCCAACAAGCTGAGGATGTTTGTGGAAACTTTTCAGTTTGAGATTAAATAGGTGTTTCAGCGTAAATATTGCAGGACCAAAGTAATGTTTCTGTTCTGCTTCTCCAGTACAATACTTTTTTACAAGCTCTTTGGAAACGCATAGCAACAATACAATCTGAAAGATGTCAATGTGACCAAGAGCTGGAGTGGATTAGATTTGTGCAATTTGACTTCAAGTTCTTCTTTTTAACTTCTTTCTGCTTCAAAGCATCTGTCTTGAGGTTACAATTGGAAAAGCATTAGCTCGGCTTAAGATGTTAGGTACTAGCTATTGCTAGCTTAGCTTAGTTTAGCATTAACGAAATGACAAGGGAAAATCCTAAACCTTAGGTTTGAATGTGATCCAATGGTGTGCAGACAAAGCTGTGAAAGTGGCAATTATCTTTCAGTTTCTAGACAGAAAGTGATATTTTCTTTAGGCTGAATACCTGAGATAGGACATATAACATAATGTTGTAGAATTGTGCTGGCAGCATGTTGGAGTAGTTGTGTTATTTAATTTCTCTAATTTGGGATCAATAAAGTATTTTGAATTGAATAACTGAGGTTACATTTTCAAAAATAAAGCAAAAATAATGTACCTTAAACTCCAAAGCTACATTATGTGCTACACCTTGCTAGTGTTACGGTTTAAGTGTCTTTTTTTTCAGAACCTCTAATTCTTTTTGGTAAATATTCACCAAGGTGTTCGACACATTCCTGAGATTTTGATTTTGGCAGCTGCACATCCATAATCCATGACGCCAGTGTTGCAACACATCACTAAGGTGTTCTTCTGGATTAAGAGCTTGTGACTATGGATACGGTTAGAGTACGCTGATCTCAATGTCATGTTTAAACCTGTGTGAAAGATTTGTAGCTTCGTGACATGGTGCACTGCCCTTCTGTCAAAAAATGGGTACACTGTGACTATGAATAGGTGGAAATGTATTGGTTGGCACCAACATTTTGGTATTTGGGGCACTTAAAGGATGACCAACTGGCACTCAGTGTCTCAAAGTGTGCCAAGAAAATATCCTTCACCATCACCTGCCAGAACCATGAAAATAAGGCAGATTGATTATGTGGCTCAATGTTGTTTAACCCCAATATGACCCGGTGGATGTTTCAGGTGAAATGGCAAGTTTTTCTGATTTCTTGCAGCTCAGTTTTGTTGAGCTGTTCTGTTTCTGAACTATTCTCCTTGAATAGTTTCTTGTTTTGAGACCATTGTCTGTAAACTACAGAGACAGCTATGCTCATTTGCTTTTTATGTACCTGGAAAAAGTGGCCATTAATTGTATGTTTCACTTATTAGTCATATTTTTTTTCATCAAGTATCCTGATTATCCAAAACGTAGTTTAAAAAACAACAATGAAATATGTACGTATCAGTATGATTAATGTTTGCCTATATGATGTTTAATACAATAGTTGAGCACATCAAAAGTACTTGTTTTGCAAACACTTTTTATGTTCATGTCGTGTCTGTGCCCTTTGACAGTGAGGAATGAGACAATGGAAATAAATAAACATGGCATTAGCCCTCTGAATGTAAGAAATCACTTCCTTCTTTGCCAATACGTCTTCAGTGTTTTCATGCCTGAGAATTTGTCCACAACTGTTCTGAGAGAAGTCAGTGAAAAATTTAGTCAAAAGTGTGTTTCATTTAAACTGCTGTAGGAAGACTTAACACCAACATAAATGAAGTCCACCTCCTTCTAGGTCGAAAATCAAAGTGTTTCAAACCCAGTACTGGTTCTTTTTCAAGGCCGGGTTCGTTGTCCGACAGTCCTGAAGCAACTCTGGATCTGCCCTTTTGGAGTCCACATTGGACATAGGAATGTTGTTGGCAGGGTCTGTTTTGCGAAAAGTTTCTGTTGTGGCCACCTCTCCGTTTTTGGGCTTTGAGGCCACTGTCTGGACGTTGTGTTTTCCTGTCTTGTTTTTACGGATTAGATAGTAGGCCAAGACGGCTGCCAGTAGTAAGAGAAGGAGGACAACTAGAATGGGAATGAAGACGGACCAAAAATTCCCACGACGGGAAACGTGTGGTTTCCCGTGGGTACCAGAGCCCGGGGATGATGGGGTGACACTATCTCCTGGAGTCTTTAGCAGAGTGGCAGGATAAACTGCAGAGGTGTTATAAGGGCTTGTCTGGAATGAAAGGACACATTCTGCTGGAGGGACTCCATGGGCTTTTAGCAGGAACCGAGCTTCATCCTGATTGCCCTTTGCTTTTGATCTTGAGGCAGTATCTAATATTTCCATTGCCACAAGACCTTCTTCCAGGTCCTTCTGGGTAAATGTCTGTATTGGCTGGCCAGCATCAGGATGTTTAATCGCCACAATACGAGCTCCTCTTGGCTGCTGGATGACTGTGAATGTGGGTGAGGCTCTTGTCTTGTTGGCTAGTGGAGATGCATCCAAAAGCTTTCTGTCCAGCTGGACAAGTGAGCCTTGAGGTAACAAAGGATTTTGAGCAATTTTAGCCAGAGGCTGCACAGTGATGTTGAGGACAGAGGAGACATTGGCAGCCCGGCTACGGGCTGTAAACGAAACACTGTCTCGGGGTGAAGTGGACTTGACAAAACGGACACTGACTCTACCTTCTTTGATCTGCTTCTGGGTGAAGGCAGATGTAGGCTGCCTGTCTACCATGACAGCTGCATATTTTGGAGTACTGGTGATTTTATAAAGGATCTCCTCCTCAACAGGACCACCTGTAGAAGCCCTCAACATTTCCTCTGTCACAAGAATCTGATCGTCTCCCTGTCGTACCTTGATCTCTGGGACTAGTTTGAGAAGCAGGGTGCGAGCTAAGATTCCTATGTGGAGTGTGTGTGGCCCTGTTTCATGCTCGCCATCTGATATGGTGAATTCCACAAATCCGTCTTTAAGGGTGCCATCGCTCTGGAAGGCTATCTCTACGCGATTGATCATTTCTTGAGTGAATTTAGAGATGCGTTCTGACGTAACAGAGTTAAGGAGATAGCCGTTACGAGGGGCTTTGGTCACCTTGAAGAGCACCTCATCTGGTGGATTGTCTTCATCTTGGGTGTTGAGATGCTTCAGGGTTAGTGAGGTCTTGGAGCCTTGAAGAACTTCCAGAAGCATATCTGTAGTGACTAATTCAGGGGGGTTGGAACCACGTCGTTTGATTGAAATGTGAAAGATCTCATCCAGGATTACGGACTCAGAAGGGGAAGCTCTTTCACTACTTCTTAACTTCAGATAGGCCTTGAAAGCAAGGGTGTCAAAAGCAGCCCCGAGTCATCATGAAGATACTCCAACTTTCCCTGAGACACGTCTGATTGTGTGAAGAGCGGGTTGTCACGGGGTAGATCTTCACCCAATAGGGTGATACGACCATGATCAGGGAAGCGCTTTATTTCAAAAACAACATCCGCGTCGATTTTCTTTTCTTCAGGTAGACTTGCCAGAAGGTTGGATGCATCAAGAATGGAATTGTCAATTGCTTTCCTCTGGCCCTGCACAATTTCAAGTCCTGAAGGGGGAACAAAAACACAAGTAAAAATCTCAAGGTCCACAAATTTCATTTGCAAAAGATTCTCAACATTGGAGTCGGACTGTCTCCTGTCAATGTCCAACTGTGCAGCACTTTACACTCTCGCCAGAATGTTTGCAGAGACAGATGGAGCTTGTTATAGTGGCAGCAGCAAAAGCAGATTTGGTTAATCCTCTTTCTGACTTTTGATTCTTCTGTTGCAGTTAAAACAATGAAATCTTTCTAAAATAAAGAATAAGTTACAGCCTCAAACATAAGAGATCATGTAGACAAAGACACTAATTCGATTATAACTAGATTTGGCAGTCTTTGAGAAGGATTGCTCAAAAAAGCAAAAACAAAAAACAAGGCATTTGAGAATAGTTTCAAACATAATCGATCAACTCTAATTTCAATCATGTTTAAACTACAATATATCAAGTTTTCTTCATCCATCCATCCATCCATCCATCCATTTTCTTACACCTTGTCCCCAATGGGGTTAGAAGAGGTGCTGTTGCCTAACTCCAGCGAGACAGGCAAGAGACGGGGTACAGCCTGTTCAGGTCGCCAGTCCATCGCAGATCAAGATTTTTTTGTAGAAGTTAAATGTTCATGTCACTACTACTGAAAACAACACTTTTTTGCCTCAGTGAATACTTTACCTTTGTTCCTCCACATCTGGGAAGAAATGTTACTATGAGCAGCATAGTAGGAGACTGTGATGGGCAGCGAATGGCGCACATCTGGAGAAGCCTGGGATGATGCAGTGAACTCCATGGTGTCTCTCACCACCCAGAAAGGCTCGGTGGGCAGCTGATGCTCATAGTAGACTGCTCCAGACTCCAACTGGGCATCAAGAGAAAAACAGAATAGCTAGTGTTGAGTTGCATGTATTAATAGTCAACACTCTTTTTTTAATTGAAGGTTTTGTTAACGCTAGTTTCTTGTATTTTATAGTGAATTGACACTAAAGTGGGTAATAAGAGAAGGGCGAAGACATGTTGCAAAGGTCACCAGGCTGGGAATCGAACCTGCGATGGCTGCGTTGAGGACTACGGCCTCCATGTGTAGAATGTGCTTAACCTCTGTGCCACCACAGTACCCCATCAACATTTTTTTCATCCTTTTATTATTTATTTTGTATTATGTGTTGCTGCCTAAAAGACAGACTGCTCCCTTTTTTCATATTTTGAGGTATTGATGGCATTTTCTGCAGCATCATAGCACAGAAAACTATTTGGTTGTGAGATTTGAACTTTTTGTTGTCAAACCTGCTTCTAATTGAAAACAATCGACTGAGGTAAAACCAAAATAGGCAGTCAGTTCTCATGTAAAATCAAATCTGCAAAGACAGAGACCCTGATGCCATCATCACAATGTCAGGCTAAATCATGCCCCTGCTGGCCAAGATGAGGAACCTTCTTTGTCCACATACTGAAAGCTTTGGCACTTCATAATCAACACAGTGCAGTGAGTTAATACATATCCAAAAGACAAACCTTCATTAAAGCAAAAGATATTCATCAATTAACTGCAGGATGAAACAGGATTATTAGTATTCTTAAAATGATAAAAAAGTTTTATAAATGTTTTGTCACTACCAGCCATTTACAGGTGCACAATTTAAAAGGAGATGGATTACGAGGATTTTAATAAAGAGGGGATAGAAATGTTGTTTGGGAGAGGATATTTTTGATCATCTCAGCTAACAAAAATGTGCACATTATTTGAATTAGAAGTAGCAGTTTGCTGCACCTGCATTTTATGCATCACTGTAGAATTATATTTTATAGCACTGGGAAACTCACAAAACCTTTGTAATATCTATCTATCTATCTATTATCTATCTATCTATCTATCTATCTATCTATCTATCTATCTATTATCTATCTATCTATCTATCTATATCTATCTATCTATCTATCTATCTATCTATCTATCTATCTATCTATCTATCTATCTATCTATCTATCTATCTATCTAATCTATTCTGATCTCAGCTGCTATTGCATTAAACACGCAAACGTTGTTCTTTTCCTGCTAGCTAAAATTTTTAAGTAGTCAAGTGAAGACAACCTTTTCTCTTCCTCTGCTAAGAATATTTCAGTCCAGATCTTGTATGAAATCTCTCTTTAAACCCTGGAAAAATGTGTGAAGGAGTAACAATTCTTTGGCGTTGGTAATGATGATATGCTACAAAAAGGTCTGACAAAATCCTGCTAAGTGCTGAGTCAGTGCTAAGTGAAACTTTTAGATATATCAGTTGAATTACTAATATATCTTTAAGTAGTTTTAAAATTGCTCCAGATAGTGATCACCTGTTACTGACACTTAATCCTTCTGTGCAATCGTTTGGCTGAGTGCCTATTACAGATACAGCTGCTTAGTGCATAAAACAGCCTTTCATTTGAATAAAATACACACTTCTGTTCGTTTGGATGATATACTATATATACTGTTTAAATGTTAAAGTTGAAGATGAATGTTTGGATTGGCTTAACTCTCCCGCAGTCTTAGGAGGAGGAGAGCAGCAGATGCCTCAGTTGGACACAGTGGTGTGTTGTTAGCTCGTCAGTTCCCGAAACTACACACAAAAACCTTAATATGTGTTTATTAGGGGCATTGAAGGAAGAAAAAAAGGACTAGATTAATGCCAAGAAACCTGGAAATTTGGGGAATAATCTCAGAGATTTTATAGAATAAACAATAACATTTCTGAGGAAAAAATTCAGAAATTTTGATATTTGTCTCAGAAATTTTTCAGGACTTTTTGTGAATTAAAAATGCTCAACTTTTGAAACTCAGAAAATTCTAAGTTTTTTTTCCAAGACAAATTCTAAAGGTTATCTAAAAATTAACTTTTCAAGCTCAGAAATGTCCATGTTTTTTTCAAGACTTCTGATATCAGTCTAACATTTCTGAGTTTCTTGGCATAAATTTACCCTTTTTTTCCATCTACAATGGCCCTAATACATCATTGTATGTCTCTTCTTTAATTCTTCTTTAATCTCTTTTAAGAAACGATCTAAACATCACTCAAAGTTACCTGTGACTGCGAGAACAAGCTAGTTTCAACAAACTGGTTCCGCTCATTGGCCAGGATAAGCCTCCCCAAACGAGGCGCGCGGATGAGCAGGAAACTCGCTTCAATCCTGTCCTCGCTGGTTCCAACTTTGAGGTTGGCGGCCTTGATGACCTGTCGTGTTCCTGAAAATACAAAGAAAACATCTCGGTGTGGAAAGTAGTCTCTTGAGCACCACAGCCTTTGTTTAAAAGAGGTTACTTTAAAAGTAGCACATAACTAAGTAAATGTTGCAGATAATAGCTAAAAGCAGCTCCTTGAAACTTCAATCTGTCCTAATGAGTATTTTGAAAAATTTAGAGCAAATTAAAGTGCATGACGCTGCAATTACCACTTATGTCCATTAAGTGGTGCTGTTTGACGAGATTTACTCCCAACACATGCGGCGTCTGATGTCCGTGTCTGGCAGGACAGTGTTTCTAAAAATATGTATTCATAGCTCTTTTCAGAACTTTTTCACATCATATCATATTTTAGTCACAACATTAAATATCAAGAAGCACATTGGAAAAAGCAAGAATACAGAGTAGCACATGTTAGAGATTTTTTTGGTATTATCATTTTTGTCTATTTCTTTAGTTCATATTCAGTCTAATATTAATCAACATTCAGTCTAATGTGAATCAGTAAATGACGTACTATGCGAATACTTTTTGATTGCTGTATAGAATATCTGTGTTCTTGTAAACTGATTGTTCCCTTCAGAGTTTGAAAGAACTAGATGACCTGTGAGTTAGATAATGCCAGCCAGCCTGCCGCTGACCTCTTTTGTTTATCATTTCTGACTTTTGTTATTCCAAATAAAAGTCCTGCTCGAGCAGAGACACGGCAGAACGCTCTGTGATCTACTCGGAGGAGTAGTTTGCTCTGTCTTCTCCTTCTGCAGAAGTTTGGTCATAATATTCATATACGTTGTCTGTGGTTCTTTTAATGTAGGTTCGAAAAATACCTATCATAACATATCATAAAAGTTTGAATAAACTCAATGTTTACATCCATACTGGTGTTTGTGCAACTTTAAAGCTTATTAGCTTTTATTGTCTCTTAAATTGTGAATAGTCTTCCCTTTAATGCTTAAAGAAACATGAAACTTTTGTACTTTTTTTTTTAATTAAGCAGTTCTGGGGCACGTTCCTCTGGACTGGTGTTTTTTTTTTCTTTTTTCTTTTTTAAGAAAGTCGTGAGAAGCAGAATATAAGGTTTGCCCCTCTACTCTACTTCGTCATAGTCTAACACGCCAATTCTCCGTAAAATGCATAATGTATTATGTGAGAAAATGTGGAAAAAATGCAGGGGATGCGGATAGTTTTGCAAAGCACCTTGAAAGGAGCTTTGCAACTTCACTGACAGGCACCTGTTTGGCCACCCCACCAAATTATCACTCTCACTAACCGAGGTAGCGTTCACTCATTCAGCAAATCACCCCTACTCATCCTCATCTCTTCCTCCTACTTCCCTTTCATTCAGCAGTCACCCAAAATGTTCTGAATTCTCTGCGTCATGCCCGCCTGCTCAGTCACGAAACCAAACATTCGTCACCTTGTCACTGAAATCTGGAAGCCTCCTGCCGTCCTTACCTGGGAACACCACAAGTTCCTCCCCCGTTTCCAAGGTGATGGTGTGAGGCCTGGCCTTGATGACAAATCGATAGAGAGGAGACGTGTGCTCTCCATCTGTCACTGTGAAGCTGAACTCACCGGATTCTTCGCCTGCAGGAGGAGAGAGAAGTTTGGCTTTTTTCCCTCCCTCTTTTAAATGTTACATTTGCTACGTCATAAAAGCAAGATGTAATTAAAAGTTTACTAAAGCTCAGTAACCTCAACGAGCAAAAAAAAAAAAAGACATTTATATATATCTCAGTAAAGCGTGGAAAAGTGATGATCAAGGGTTCACAGTGTGACCTCAGTGTATGCTAAAAGATGCATCGATCTGTCCCAGGGACTTTGCGAGAGGCGCAGGTCTGCATGCATTCAAGTAAATTAAAGAGAGAATTGGGAGCACATGAAGTTCATTTAATAAAGAAAACTAGCCCCTAACCCTCGTGGGTGAAGATGATCTCCCCTCTATTTATGTGAGCCTGGGAGAAATTCTGAACGCTTTCCCCCGGCTCCTGTTTTAATGCCATCACCCCATTGGTTGGCATTTCTATGTGGTAAACCAGCTCCTCCACGGGGGTATCGGCGTCCTCTGTGCTCAGCACACTGGCGGTGATGGCGACTTGCTCGCCGGGAAGAACCTGGGAAATATCAAAGACAAGCGGAGTCACGCAGAGATGAATGAGACACCACAGACGATCACTCTGGAGATCTGTGTACCTAGGCAGAAAGGTGATAGACAGGAGACGGTGAGGCTGCAAATCAGACCGTCAAACTAATAATAATGCAAAAATTTGATTTAAAAACCTGGTCCATGTTGCGTGGTGGGAAGTTACCCCTAGCAAAGTCACAACATTACGTCTTTATTCTCGAAATATTCTCATAATATTATGACCGCATTCTGGTAATATTACAACTTTACTCTTGAAATATCCATCACTCTTCTTGACACCCTTGTCCCTTGGTGGGGTCGGGAGGGTTGCTGGTGCCTATCTCCAGCTAACGTTTCGGGCGGGAGGCGGGGTTCACTTTGGACAGGTCGCCAGTCTGTCGCAGGGCAACACAGAGACACACAGGACAAACAACCATGCACACCTAGGGACAATTTGGAGAGACCAATTAACCTAACAGTCATGTTTTTGGACTGTGGGAGGAAACTGGAGTACCTGGAGAAAACCCACGCATGCACGGGGAGAGCATGCAGGCTCCATGCGGGGGGGCTGGGGCCGGGAATCGAACTCAGGGCCTTCTTGCTGCAAGGCAACCGCTCTACCAACTGCGCCACTGTGCAGCCCTATTCTTGAAATACTATGGCTTTATTCTCATTGTTGTGACGTTATTCTTACATTGTTTCAACTTTATTCTCATACAACCTTATATTTGTAATTTTATGACGGTTTTTACATTTTTTTCTGTTTTCTTAGGGTGGCCTTAATACAGCGTTGTACTTTTGCTAGGTAACGCAAAAGAGGAAATTCCCCAATGCTCTATTGGAATGTGATCTCTGATTTTGATACAAATAATTAATCCTCGTCAAAAGGCTTTTCAATTTTGCCTTTGAACTTAATAATCGTCAATCATTAAAATCGTGTTTGGTGGGGCAAAGTTTTACATGAACCAAACATTGGAAATCAGCCCAGAATCTCTCATTTTTTGAATATTTACAAGGAGAAAAATCAACAGCAACAACTTTAAATACACAAACAAGAATGCAGCTCAGTCTGTAGCCACCTCTACAGAAACAATTAAAAAGGTTAATTATGTTTCCACTGCAGAGCCCAGACATTCCTGTTATCAGACGACGGAGCAGTGTTGCAGGCTGAATGATTCTCCCAGGGTGGAGGGTCTCTAATGGACTTCTAATGGTTGGCTGGCTGAAAGGAGCATTAATTGAAAGAAATGGGCCAGATCCCGCGAAAGGCATTCTTAAA
This sequence comes from Poecilia picta, assembly GCA_033032245.1. Classification (NCBI taxonomy): domain Eukaryota; kingdom Metazoa; phylum Chordata; class Actinopteri; order Cyprinodontiformes; family Poeciliidae; genus Poecilia; species Poecilia picta. Next base: position 6,937,342 of record CM065358.1, read on the forward strand.
TAGGCGGGATCAGTTGGGAGAGCGAGCTGAGGTTGCCCTGCAATAAGAGTTTTCCATCGATCTATGGAGTCTCCTCTTCTGCCTTCAGACTCTGGATAAGGAGTAGGAACCCTCTGGCAAAAAGCAGAGGAGATACCTCAGACTTGGATATCGCTTTATCAGTGCTGCTCATCGAGACTTAGCTGTACAACACCAATAAACAATTGTAACGAGTCGTCCAATATGTTCATTTATCTCTTTTTAATGAGTGGATGTGCTGTAGTGTACCTTTTAACGCTTAGGAACTGAAAATTACACCGTTTTCTCCATTTCTTTTGAACAAAAGAAAGTCAAACCATGTATTTATCCAAAGTCATATTTAGAAAATCATAATACCTGCTCTGATGATGTTGGTTTGTCAGATTAAGAGTTGAAGATAAAAACCTTTAAGCAGGGATTAAAAAGACTTTTAATTAAACCCACATTTCTGTGTTTTTTTGAGGGAGTTTAACATAGTTTTCTAATCTTCCCATCAGTGAGGTATCTTTTTCATGAGCTTGGAAGAGGAAATGTTATCATAATGTAAATAAAGTCTTGAAAACAGTGTGTAATCTATATAATATTGCTCCCTCAGTGAGGAGAGTTACTGAAATAATAGACGTTTAAATAAAAATGTAACTTTTTTTATATATACAGTGATAAGTTTTGTAATATAGTTGTGTAGCAGGAAGAAGCTTGCCCTAATATTCAGAACACCTGGCCACTAATCACCTCATGATTGCTGGAGAGTATAAAGGGAGAGACTCTCACCTGGTTGCAGATGCTGGCGTTTGGTCATATTCTTATTGGGAATGTCACATGGAAAGCATGCAGGTCTTGAGCTCTAAAATCAGTAAGTAGTGTTTCTCCTTTTGCGCAAGACCTACAGATCCAGTGTTTGAGTTGAATTGTTTAAATCTAGAAACCATGGACTGTCTCCTGCTTGGTACTGGGGTGTGGCTGTAATCTACCCTCCCCAGTGCAGTTTTCATCTAAAACTGGTATGTATTGCTTTATTGAATCCTTGCAGTTCCATAACACCAAAATAACAATTATTTATACATAGAACATATGGGAAAGCTGATCCTCTGGCCAGGGGCTGAAAAGGGATTCTCTGGGGTCAGGTGAAGTCATCTGGCTCTGGTAGGTGATCATGGTTTTCTCTGGCTTCCATCTTCTGTAAATCACCTGCTAACTGTTTGATTTAATTCCAGCTCTGACGCTGCTGCAGCTCTCTGGAGACCCTGCTGTTTTGTTTCATTTGTTTTGTTTCATTTGTTTTGTTTCATTTGTTTTGTTTCATTTGTTTTGTTTCATTTGTTTTGTTTCATTTTGTTTTCCTTGGTTTGTTTTGTTGGTTCAGCAGTTAATATTTTTCTATTTGTGTAACTATTTTGTTTAATTTTCTTAGGTTTAAATTAGTTTTGGTTTTGGAGTATTCTTTTGTTCTGCATCCTCCAACCCGGCGTCAGGTAGCCGTTTGGCATTCTTTTAAACTATCTTATTAAAGTATTGATGTTTTAATGGATCATGTTGGAGGTAACCTCATTTTAGTTGTTTAAATCATAATACTTGTTCCTTCTTTTGTCCTAATTGTGTTTGCTTGTATAACCCCACCCTTTGTCTCCAGGCTGAGAGCTGACGGTAGTGGGAGGGGCTTCCAGGGAGACTGGAACTGTGTGTCGTGCGAGTGGCCGGTGTTGGGATTTCTTCACGATTGAATGCCTGTTCACAAGTGTTTGGGGTGATTTAGTTTAGATTTATACATTTATTTTAGGATCCAGTTTCCATTTGGACTGCCCTCCCCCTGCTGGTAGGCCTCAGTCTGTGCACCCCCTTCCTATTGTGTTTTTTTATGATGTGATTGTCCTGTTTTATTCTGAAAAATAAATGTAATTCATTTCATTTAGAAAAGTCTGTTCTCTCTGGCCACGAACCTCGAGCCTACCCACAAGTGTATTTCCTTGGGTGTAATTCCCAAGGTGGCGTTGTTGACCACTTCTGGTTACCCTGCTGTGAGGAGCAGAGTACCAGACTCCTAACCTAGTGTTGCCACAGTTGTAATGTACCCAGATTTTCACTAAAGTAAATGAAGTAAAATAAGCGTGAATGCTTACATTAGCATTCTTTGGATCTGAGTACTTCAAGGATTAGCTTGTTTTTAAATTCACTTCAGCCATAGTTTATTCCAACCAAGTGCAAACTTCACTTTTAAGTTCATTCATAGAAACTGTAAAAATTGTGAATTGGCAGTTAAGCTAGTTCCTTTATATTTACTGCTGTTTGAGCGGAAGGTTAATATTAGCATGCTAACTAGCTAGCTAAATGTCAACGATGTGTTCCATCTGTTTTGCTATTAGAATTTCTAGAACTTTCTGGTCCAAAAAACTAACAAAAAGTAACAGTGAATTCAAAAGTTTTGCTTTAAGTGTCTTAGCAAACTTTGACCTCTAAATACAATATTGCTAAAACTATTTATTTTGTCCACCATTAAATCAATCCCACAGACAACTTTGTAACTTGTTGTACTGAAAGTCTTGTTTCAATGTTTGGATAGATAAGAAAATAAATACATTAGATTGTTATTGACTTTTTACATTGTTGCTAGCTCATATGGCTAACATTACTTAATTTTGACACTGAGAATGAGCAAATGCTAATAAATTTCCTGACTTGGCATTTTTATCACAGTGAATACTAAGAGAAGAAGCTAATTCTTTCTAGGATATTGAATGCTTGCTTCTACGGAAGCATTTAACTGCCAAAGGTAGGAAATAAATTCAGGAGCAGTATCTCATTAAAACAAGAATGTTTCTCATTGTAACAAGATAGTTTGTTGGGATTTAGATCTCACTGAAAACAAAATATGTTTTCGTTTAAAAGAGAAAAGTCGTAACAGTAACACAGCCACACTTCGTGGGATGTTTGATTGTTGTCTAGAAGAAACAAAGTTAAAAAAAAGAGCCTGAGAGACTGAAGGATTTGTTGTAACAAAATGCTTCTGTAATGTCAAAGGTTTTACAACAATATGTGTTTTTTGCAGAGCCATCTACTAATACACCTGTACTAAAGATGTGCAGAAGTCTGAAAAAATATGTTTTTTATCGACTAGAAAGATTTAACCAAGTCCTCATCCAACCTGGGTTGTCCCAGCAGAAGTGGTTTTGCTTTGACAGTATATAAAGATTAGTTTAGGCAATTAGTATCAGTTAGTATCAGTCTCAGTTTCATTATATTATAATTATGAGCTTCAACAAATACAAATCTTACCAAGTACTTTCGATCAATGTTTTTGTGCAAGTACCTCAGAAACTTTTAAGCAAGGTACAGGAGCTTGTTTTAAGTCAATAATTTCTTAATATTGATTAAGTACAAGTTCCACTGGTAGATTATTACACATATTTTAGTCTTATCGAGGACTGCTTGACTTTGTATGTCTGCGTTGCTGGGCTAGATCTCCATTCCTTCACTTTGTGAGTTTAATCTTTGCAGCCCAGACCTGATGTCAAGCCACAGAAATGTTTTCTTTTCCAAGCCCCCTTTATGCCATCCCTGATACAGTATTTCAGACTCAAATGCAACACAATGTGTTGTGAAGTGTATAATTTAGTTGCCTTACAGTCCACTGCGTAAAACATCCTGTTCAGTTTCACACTCCATCAAAGCTCCATCACAACGACACACTGCATCAACAGTTCAAAGCTGTAATCCATCATCACACACTCTGGGCTTTTTTTTCTCTTTAACTGTGAGATTGTGTCTTTGTTCCGCTCTAATGACAACTTTTAAAACCGAGGACGAGTTCAAAGACAAGTGCGCTTTGAGTGGAAGGGAAATCAACTGTCCTGTTGTTCATTCAGTCCAAGAAAGGCTGCAGCTGTACTCGTTAACTTTTTCTGCATTGTTGCAGTGAATTACCACAATGGTCAGAATTACGCTCAACAGAAACATTTAGATTTATAAGGGAGTATTTTTATCTTTGTATTTGGACCATAGAGCCACAGAGATGTTCTTAAGCAAAAGTTCTTCCATCCTCTTTGCATTGACCTGCAAGTTTTACTTAATGTACTTGATAAATAAATAAAATAAAAGTCGTTATTAGCCCCCCGCCTGCTGTAACACATTAGAGGATATTATTTATTTGGACCAACAGAGATTGATTTCTGAATCTCAGAGGTAGAGGTGAGTCAGCCTGTCTTGTTAGGGACCCTGACGGAGTTTAAAGAGTTGAGATTTCTCAAACGCGTACATCATCCTGGGACCTGACCCATGGCTACACGTGAGACTGATTTGAAACTGTTTCTAAGTGACATTAAAGGCCAGACTGTTGTAATAAATAGCTTTGACCATTCTAATTTGCCTATAACTTCCAAGGCAGTGAACAGATTTATTCTGTATGCACCAGGGATTTGCTTTTAATTTATATTTTATATTTAGTGATTTTATAGCAAGTGATTTTTAATGAGGGGCATCGGAGTTAAAGGGGTTGAATATAAATGTATACTACACCTTTTCAGATTATTGTACAAAAAAATGTAGAAAACTAATTTTGCATCACCTTCCAATTCACAATTATTTACACACTAGTTTGTCTTAGTCTCTTACTAAACATCTCAATAAAATACATTGAAGATGTTTGACAGAATATGAAAAAAGTTAAGCGGGTGTCATTGCTTCTGCATGTTTCCATTAAGCATTGAAGTGCTTGATGGATCCAGTAATCCTGTAATACCACACCATTGAGAGTCTCTATCTCCTCAGGGTTGTTTTCTTCCTAAGTCTGCAAATGCACAGCTTGGTAGTTATTTCTTATTTCTCAGGCCACAAAGACGGCGGGTAAATGGAGACTAACCCAAACAATCTGAGCCAATCTGAGCCTCTTTGTGAGAAAGAGTGGAAGTGGTTCTGTTTGCCTTCCAGCAGAACACCCACCATCTCTTGACGAGACAGCTGCTCAATGCACTCCTGTACTTTATCCGTCTGCTCACAGAAATCTTCAAAAGAGAGAGAGATGGCTCTTTAAGTAACTCCAGATATGGTGCAGTATGCAGAGATGACTCAACTGATAATGGCACCCACCTGGCAAGTCTCTCAGCTTTACCAACCAGGAGAAAAATACTTATGTTACCATACCCAGACATCATTCATCCAAGTCTGCTTATGTAGCTGCTGCTGCTCATACAGGTTTAGGAAAAAGCTGCAGGCAATGTGGAATATGTAATACTGATGTGGAGAATTGTGTGTTGTAATCAGATTCCTAGAAAGTCTTGAGCCTTAAAGAGGAAATTAATGCATTTCACGACTCTTGACCAGGTGAACCGTCTATAGAGTGTCTTTAGCAGATTCATATATTGTAGAAGAAACATGGCTTTTCTATACTGATGCAGCAGGAAACAAGGTTCAGCAGCTCAAGGCAAACTAATCTAAGATCACCAGGAAGAATTATGGTGTAAAAAAATCTTTAATGTTTATGGCAAACTTAAGATTCCCTAGTACATATGAAGCAAAAAGAGTCAGATAAATTTTTTTTAAGGTTAAAACCAATATAAAGAACATAAGATACCAACAGGTTCTGATCGAGAGTCTGTTATTACAGCTAAAAACTAGAGATCAGGCCCAAAATCTGGGTGTAGTAATGGACTCTGACCTGAACCTTCAGAGTTGCATAAAGACAGTTACAAAGTCAACCTTGAAGAACATTTCCAGGATTAAAGGACTATGTTCCAGCAAGACCTAGAGAAACGTGTTTATATTTAGTCATACTGATTACTGCAACAGTCCTCACAGGCCTGCCTAAAATAAATCAATCAGTTCTGATCCAGAACGATGCTGATCACATTCTCACTTAAACCAGGAAGATAGAGCACATTACCCCAGTTCTAAAGCCCTTACACTGACTCCTATTGCTCAGAGAATAGACTTTAGAATATTTATCTTAATTTATAAATCACTGATTAGCTTAGCACCACAATAGATTAAAGATCTGCTGTTGCTCCTCTCAGGTCTTCTGATTCTAGTCTAATCTGAATAAGAAACACACATGCTGTTGGCAATTAGTGTAATGCAAAAGTTTCATCAAACCAAGCCAACTATAATCCATTACTCCATTTCTGGTACTCATGTTTCCATTGCTATCATCTTTAGAGTCAGCTGCAATACGCAATTTATTGGGTTGAACCACAAAGGTAAGCTGCAATGCCCTATCAGAGTCAAAAAGCAAGACATTGTCTCCAGTTTACTGCTCATCCTCTCTTGAGCCTTATTCGATAGATGCTATCTACAAACCCCACGAGGTTTTTTGTTTTGGGATGATCTGACCCAGTCAAACCCTTAAGCTTGCCCATTTTTCCCTTCTTCTAATGCATCAACTTTGTGGAGTAGATGTGTGTCCAATATATCCGACCCACTGACACGATCAAGAGATGATTAGTCTCATCTCTAAGTGGTCGTAATGTCCAGCACTGCTGGCGCTAGTTCAAGATTGTTTTATTCGCTGCCTCATATGTTTCTGCAGTGCAGTTCCCTACATATTCCACTAGATGGCTACATTGCCACACTCTCTGCCCACACAATCTAGGGCAGGCATTCCAAAAATGGCCCCACAAATTGATGGTTTATATAACAATCAATGCATTTAGCAACTAAAGAGGATAGATTGCAAATTCAATTTGATTGAACACAATGGCTGAGATTTCATATTGAGGCACTAATGAAGTAGCAGCCACAGACAAATGACTTGGTTTGCAGGTGACTCAACAGGACAGTATTGCTTTTTTCCCCTCCTCTTTCTGTTAGTCTCTGGGGATATGAAGCTGTAACAACCAAACCTCGACTGGTTCAGGAGCAAGGCTCGGGTTCTAGGAGTGAGAAAATGATGGTGTCTGCCTTGACTACGAAGAAGACAGCAGTGATATTTTCATTGTGACTTCAGGTTCAAATCAGGAGTATTCTGTTTATGAGTGTGAAAAGTAAAAATATTCAAAATTTATATTAAATTCATAGATGGAAACATTTGTTGAGACCAACTGTGCATGAGACCATGCAAGTCATCACATCTGATCATCTGCTGCAGAGGTTGCTCACACACACACGTATACAGATGCATATATTTCCTGCTTCAAATCAGCGTAGCGGCAGCTGGGGCCGGCCCCGGCTCTGTGTGGGTTACACGTCTCCGTATGTTATTATGTTACATTCTGCCGCCGCAGCAGAGGAGTCTCAGGGATTGGATGTCGCCCTCCGCTCTGCCAGAAAGCAGCGGTCTTGTCGACCATCTTGGGTTTTCCAAAAATACGGGTTGCCAGGGAGACGGGGGAGCCGCAGGGAGAGCAGGGAGGGCTGAATGACACAGTTAGTTTCCAGTTTTGTGAGCTGATTACTGCCCCCTTCACACCCTCCCCCCACACACACACCCTCCCTCCTCCTACATCCCGAGTCCTCTAACGGCAGAGTCGACCCGACTGAACCTCAGAAACTTCGACAACTCGACTGACGCAAATCAAAGATTAATTGGGCTTGCTGACCGTTGGGCCACAATAACAAAAAATGCAATGCATGACAAAACGTACAGAATTCTTGAAAATGCAGTTAAGTCTAACAAACTTCCACAATGCAATAAGACCTCCATTATAAACATCTACTAGATTCTCCTCCTTCTTTTCAAACAAAATAAAAAAGTTAAACTTTGGTTTAGTTGAGGTTTGATTGATATATATATATATATATATATATATATATATATACATATATATATATATATATAGGATTTACTTAGATTGCCCTGTGTTCCTTTTTCAGACTTTTTCCCCTTTAAACCCGTTTTGCAAGAAAAGCTTAAATATGTTATATATATGTAGATTGGGATGAATAATTAGATAAGAGGAAGTGATCTGAGAATGGTAAATAATTTCTGTAAAATTCTGTTACTTTTATTCAACATTACACCAATTTCTAAAAGTCTTGAGATGCAATAACGTTATCTTTAACTTTAAACCAACATTTCCAGCGGTAAGTTGTTTCACCGCCATTAGCACACTGAGCAGCATTGATTGACAACGCTAAGATGTCTCCTCCTGACTCTGACTGGTTGGTTTTGGTTGGGAGCGGTGCATTTATTCAGCCAGCAGTAGTGGCTCGTGGAGGAAATCCATCTTTTCACAGATTATGTGTCTTATAACTTGCTGTCACAACATATTTTCTTAAAATTAATACTGCAACTTTAAGGAGAAGATTCTGCCATAAGCTGTAGGACTTTTGCTTTATTTTAGGATTTGTCAGTTTGTTTTTAATATTCACATAATTCCTTAGATTTAGGATTTCTTGTAGCTAACTTAAGTATTTGATATGCATTTTTATTCCTTTCTGAGTTGGAGCTGTTTATCAGTAAAGACGTTGCTTCTTTGTTACCTCTTTGTTCACAATCTTCAGTACATACATCTCTGTGTACTCTTATGTTTTTGTCTCTATTGTTTACTTCTGATTCCATTTGCGTTCCCTGTCCCAGCAGCTTCCCTCAGTCTCAGCTGCCTGGTCTCCCAAGCTGTCTCCTATCTGCTCATTAACTCACCTGTCTAGCATTCAGTAATCAATTTCAGATCGTCCTGGAGTCTCAACCAACATGTTTCTATGTATTCCTTGCTACTATTGGCATGCTGTATTATTTTGGATTTACAGACCCTTCATTCTTGTAACTTCTTGAATTTCTTTTTGAAGTAACTCAGTTTATTTTCACTTTCCTGTTTTTAGGCTATTCACCATTATATATTGTATGTATATCTGGCATATATCTCCAGTTACAAATAGCAGGGTAGCTAGTTAGCTGAGCTAATAACCCAACTAATGTTGGCATTTTAGCATAAAGAGTACAAAAAATTGTAATACTACCAGGTTTTCTTAAAAACTATGTGACTTGATTGTTCATTCCCACTTTTTGTGCTGTTTACAGAGTAATGCGAAAAAGCCAATATTATCAGAGTAGTTAGCTTTGCTACCTATCCTGGTATTTGTAGCGCTGGAGGTTTTATTGCCAGCATGCCAAAAGTACATTCAGACAGACATTACCTGTCATTTATTGGCAAAGATTCGAAGGAGGTAATCATGTGAAAATAAGCTGGAGAGCTACAAATAGCAGGCTAGCTAGCTGAGCTCGCAACCTTGCTACTATTGGCTTTTTTAGCATTACTCTATAAAGAGCATGTGTATAAAAAGACCTTGGTGTGAATTAAGATTTACGATGGGCTAGATGTGAACAGATTAAGTTTAATTACATTATTCTTAGATAATCAATGTTCAAAAAGTAGACCATAGGTTGTAGATTCATTCCAGTGTAACACTTTCACAATGGCTCTAATTATCTTGTTGTGGAAAGCCCAAGCTTATGACGCGCTAAATCAACATTAAAGCTTAAAACACTAACATGCAGTTATAAACTGACTTCCTTTTCTGCAGCTCAGAACCTCATAAACTGTTATGAGGCCATTCATTTTCTGCTCCTTTATGTTTCTCATGGTTTGGGCAACACATTAAACCAGACAGATTTATCAACAGTCTTACAGTCCAACATGCACAAGCTGATATCAAGTGTGTACCATAATATAATACGACGGAGAAAACTACATCCATGGTAAAACGTGTAATAAGTCGAGAGAAAACAGGCTTTGTGTTCTCTGTGTTATCAAACAGTTTCCCATCAAGCGTCTCTCCACCTCATTTACCCTAAAGTGTTGCCAACGCACTGTCAAAGAGAGAAGCCTTACCTCCAGGCCGGTGTTGCGTGTCACCATTGGCGGCTCATCGTTCACCGGTATGATGGTGACGGAGATGGTGACAGGGAGACTGCGGCGCTCAATCTCGTACGACGAGGCAGAGAGTGTAAAGCTGTCCTCCGTGGTCTCGCTGCTGTCGTGCATGTAGACGACCTGTCCAGATTTTACCTGTAAGAGACAAAATCATATCTCGCTGTCACTTAATTCTGAATCTGAAGCGAGTGTTTGAAATTCTTTGAAAATCTAGTCTTTACAGCGTTGAAGCTGACCCAAGTCGTTGCAACGCAGAGGGAAAAAAAAAGGAAATGTATCAATTTAAAAGATCTAATGCAACAGGATTGTTTTATTTACACAAGTATAAATATAAGTACTTTTTATGTAAAATTTGATTAAGTATCTCTCACTGCACTCAACTTTTAAAACTATGTTTTTATTTGGAAGTTTGCAAATGGACTGCATCTAAAGATATTCTAGACTTTAGTCGGACGCATCATCTAAAAGGACCAGAATGACACTGCCACCAAAATGTGAGCCTACGGGTCAGGCATATCTTCATAAAATATCTCTGAAAAAAGGTTACATTTATTTTACAGATTAACAAATTTACAAGGTAATGAATAACATCCGTAATCAAATCATATACCATTATTCAGATGAGAATAAAGAAAATGAGTCTTTGGCACTAACAGTGCAGTCAAACTGCAGGCCACTATGGGCTTCCTTGAGACCCATCTTGATGTGTTTTCCTCATTTTTTACAAAACTAAACTATAGATGAAAAATTTATAAAAACCTGATGGTTCTTTTCAAAGCTTTTTAAATCGTTGATGCTGTAAATACTTCAGATGACCTTATTTTACCATTGAGATGGCATCAAATTAGTTGTTTCTCCTCTGAAAGATAAAGACACACAGCATCACACATCCTCCACTGTACTTAACAGTGAGCTTGAGGTCCCTTTCCATATTGTGCATGCTTTATTTCAAACCCAGCAGGTGTGTTTATGGAAATGCTCAAACTTAATCTAATTTCACCAAAGCGCACAGGTAGAGTTAAAGTATAAATACAGTTTCAATCCCAGTTTAGCAGATTCTGTGGAGCATTTTCCTTTCTACATTTAGGTTGTTGATGTATCAGGTTGAAGAAAAGTGAGTTGAACTCATGACTTACATTTAGTAAGACTAAAATGCAGCACTTGTCCATTTGTCCATTTCTAACAGAGCAAAATGGCATCTAACAACAGTTTGTAGTTCTCTTTGTTGGCCTCTATCTAAACTACGCCCCAAAGAGGGCGTTTCCTAGTGTGTCATTTCCTTCAGCCTTAGCTTTGTGCGCTATGTGTGTATACACAAGCATGCAAATGGCTAAAAGAGATGGAGGAAAACAGAGAATTACTTATTCTCACCAATTTCTAAAACGTTTTCAATGTGAGATTAATTTGTTTTAGTGGGGTAAAAGAAAAGCAGACTCAAAGTTTATAGCTTATATTTAGCCAAACTGTACCTATATGAAAAACGGGCAAACTCAGCTGACTCTTCACACAATTCTGCTATTTTAGTCTTTTTTTTTGTTACAGTCTGGTCTGCATCATATTAATGCGTGCATATCAGTATCCTCTGGTGATTTTTAAAAATGTTTTTTCCCTGATAGCTCTGGGAACAGTTGGGACTTTGTGTGAACAAGTACCAATAGGCTGCATCCTTACAGGGCAGGAAGTGCCAAATGGATCCCATATGACTGGCATCTGGTCTAACAACCTCCACCGCTATTTCTGACTGTGGAAAAAAAAAATCAGTTGAACAATGAGTCTGTTTGCAGGGAAAATAAATACCTCGGGGGATGTTAGACACCTGCCAGATTTAGATAAAGACTTAAATGTGTTAATAGTTATCATGAGCTGCGTGGTTTATTTTGCCTATTGTTTTGTTGATGAATTTCTAAACAAAGGTAATGTAAAAGACGAGGTCTGTTTAACGATGTTTCGACAAAACCAAAGCATCTGGTAAGGGTTTTCTTTTTAGACTACAGCAAACTTTAAGTGAGGTTTTTCTATAGTGTTCCCTTTCTACTTCTAGATAATCTTCAATTTGTATAACTGGTTAATGCAGTAGAAGCCCACTTCAGTCTTGGTGTGTCTCAGATTAGCTGTTACTTTTCAATATCTGAAAAGAGGAATCGTGGTATTTGTGCAAATAGCTATAATTCACAAATACTTGAGACCCTCGTCCCTCTAAAATACCTGAGACCCTTTTCCCTCAGCCTGTCGCTGACTGTTTTAATAGTTCCAGCACCAAGCGTACCCTGATATGCATTAATACGCACAGTGGAAACCGCCTTAGCACTACTGCAGAAGCTAATGTCTACAGGCTTCCTTATTTCCTTACAGCCAATCAGTGCCAAGGAAAAAGACTGGTGCTCCAGGATTGGCTGCTTTGCAAATGCCAACCAATAGCATATCAAATAGCGTTTGCCCTCGCTATTTAACTTTAGCTTTTTAAGCTAAATTGTTGTTCTGAATGTTTTAGATCCACAAACTGACAAATTTTCCACAACTAATTTGCTGTCATGTTCCACAAAAAGATCTGCGAAGAGGTGAACTCGTAAATACTGAGCTGATATTAGTGCGGGTCAGTTGTAGTCTAGATTTCTAGTAGGGCTGTTTAATAAATTAATAACAGTTAACAAGGTCCATATATAGGATCAATATCAAAAGATAATATGTCCGATAGAATGTTCAATAATTCAACAGAACTCCGATCCAGAACCACACTGCATTCTGGGGAATTAGCAGCTCAACCTCTCATGCTAACTCACTTGCTCTTTGGTTATCCAGCAACAACTTGTTGAATAACTTGTGCAGAACTGCTGAGTGAAAACTGGATAAAAAGGGAAACACCACTAGTTTGGTAGCACTCTAGATATTTAAAGCAACAGACGAAATGATAATTACCTATTGATTGAGATCAGACTCTTGTATCGCGATTACTGTATTTTTTAGCCACATCATTCAGCCCTAATTTCTACTAAGTCACGATGTAAAAAGAGTTATCTGTTGTAGGTCAAGCGTTAACCATTAAAAGCTTTTCAACAAAACCTCCCCTCAATAATCTTAAGATTTTCCTTTATGCTCTTCAGTAAACACTGAAAAGTCTCTGCTTTTTATAATTCAGCCTCAGCATCCCAGAAGGTGGATTTTTTCATCTCTAAACCATTGTTAACATTTACATTGCTCGGTTATTTAGAGAGAAGCCAGTGACCATCTACACAAGAAATTGAGATGGGAAATAGCGCGATACTATAACATTCCTCCTGTGTGAAACACTCCGAGAACAAAACTAATTTTCGGTCAGGGTCACTGGGTGATATAAATGTCAGTTAAATAGCTTTCACTTAATCTGCTGAATCATTTTTGTCATTTACACCATTTTATTATCAGACCGTTATGCCGGTCGGAAGCAGTTTACAGGTGCATGTTTCTCCCAGGATGATAATTTGGTGGTATGCTGCCTCCCAGCTACATTTCTAACGTAAATAATCGTTAGCTTATGTGGTAACAACCTCTCAATGGAAACATAACGCTCATAAAACAGGATTCCTATAAACCACTGACATTTTTTAAATTGGTATTGTTTTGACACTACAATCCACTTTGGTATTAATTTCTCTACAGTAATTTTTAGCCGGAAAACTATTGATTTTACAAGAATGCATCATAAGTCGTCTCCTGAATGTATGCTATCAAATGTTTTTATCCCATTAACAGATCCACACTAAAATAATAAAAAAAGAAGAATTCCCTTAAACGCCTAGAAGACCCAACAGAGAGCTTGTATTGGTTTGACAATGAAGTTATGTTTCTGCACATGTGAATGATTGCTTGACGTACAGTCTATTGATATATGACACATTCGGTTTAAGATGACACATTTAACCCAGATGTGTCTCGATATTCCTTTGGCTGAAGTTCATGAAGACCTATTTGAGTAACTCTCCCTGCATGTTTCCATCTGGTACTTATGTTACTGTAAGCTATAATAACTTCAGCAGGACTTCCTGATTTATGACTTTATCATATCATAACCTTTTTCCCTGCCAGACGAGAGGTATTTCATACTGATTTGAAAATGTATGTACTGCAGTTTTTCTGTTGGTTTCCTCCCACAGAGAAAGATAAAGACATTTTTATACTATATTATTTATATATATATATATATATATATATATATTAAACCTTGTTTTGTCTCTTAACAGGATAATTCACACTATTCACTAGACAAATTCATTTTCAAGTTCAAATCTTTGGGGAAAAACATGAGTGAGTCTGGCAGGAGCAAATGGGAAAACGTTTGTATGGACCTACTCATTATTATAGGAATACACCAGGCCGGTTTATTTTGGCTCCGAGCGGTCCGAAGGCACCGTCAGTTTTTCCACCGTGGCTCAATGAAGGAAAGGGAGCGAGAGAGAGAGGGGAAGAACCAAGGCTAGCTGTAGGAACTTTCAGATTTGTGACTAACTACCTCCGCTAAACTATGTTCTCCATTCACAATGCATGATGTTTTCCACTCGAAAGAACTCATCCATTTTTCATGGTATCTCGAAGCCGGGGCGGCTCAACTGCACGGAGGGAGACCAGATAGATGCACTGCAGCAGCTCTGACATCCTTCCCCCTCACTTCTCTGCCTGCTGCAGCACAACAAACCTCAAAACAGAACTAACTGCTAATAGCTAGGGAAAACTTCACTGTGATACCTTGGTGTGGCGTAGCAACCGTGATGCAGTTTTTGGGAGTAAGACATTGTGCTTTCCGGAGTCAATAGGATTAGATAAAAGCATGAATTTTTCTGCTTTTCAAAACGAGACAACTGTGCGATGTTTTTGGCCCTCAAATGCAAACGTTATGTGCATTTCTTTTCATTTAAGTTGATCTGTGTTGTTGCAAATTTAATGGAAAGACATCTGTACAATTCAGTATACACACTAAAGTAAAATGCATGAATTAACATGCTTGGTACACTGGGCACTTGTATCTTGTCGTTTTCCAATACTTATGTTATAAGATAATGTCAAAGGGAAAGTGAGAGAAAATGATAGGCCAAGACATGTTTCAGCTTGTCATGTCTTTGTGTGCATTATTTATGGCAGGCATAAGAAGAGGAACATAAGTATTGAACACCTTCAATTTTTTTCTAAGTCAGCATATTTCTGATCAGACTGTTAACCTGAAATTCACACTAGATGCTGGTAACAACCCAAGTAACACAAAAAAATAGTTCATAAATTAAATTAACTGTAATTAACAAATGCCACACAGTGGCATTTTCCATATTCTATTTTATGGCACCAAATGATAAATGAAGTAGGTATAAATAAAGGTGGAGCCATTTGAGTTCAAAAGACTTATGATGAACCACAAACAAGAATTGGTTCCTCTTAACCTGACTTAACTAGATTAAAAACTAGTTCTTGAGATGAACCGGCACAACACTGAGTGCTGGCAGACTTTATAAGAGTGATTATGAAAGAAGAAATGTACAAAAACATCCTTAAGAATCTGTAGGTGAGATGTGGGTGGATTTTTCAGCAAGAATATGGTACCAAGCTAACAGCCAGGGGAACTCCGTTGAAGAGAATGGAAAAATAAAGCTGCCAGAGTGGCCCAGTCCATCAACTGACTTAAATCTGATTACAAAGAAGATCCAAGACACATTAAGACCTGCCTGAGACACTTTTAGTGCAATGGATCAACAATCATACCTGAACAATGTACGTCAACATCTGGGAGCTTCCCTAGCAGTTAGCATGTTCTCCACCTCTTCCATTGGTCATTCCATTTCCTTATACAGAACTTAATTTATAGAACATTTTGCTTTTAAATCTTTTGTCTGTGATTGGTGTAGATTTCATGTCCGATTAGGAGTATATTTCAGTAGAAAAATCTTCCTGTTTCAGTTTGTATTATTTCCAGTATGAGAGCATAAAACATATATGTAGGTATTCTTACTTCTTCCCATGTAAAGTAAGACAGCTCGTCCCCTTCTAGGTTGCGAATTTCACCGTGATGTGGAAGCTCTTCCACAGAAAAGTCAATGTTTGCTAAGCTGTAGAAGTGGTTCGAGATGTTCAGAATCTCCTCGTTAATCACTCGACTGAGGCCTTCCTTGATGGAGAAGTTGGATGCCTGAATGGGTATAAATCGGGGCATGATGTCCACCTTGACGGTCAGGTCCTCCACCGTGCTGAAACCATTGCTCACATCCAACGTGAAACTGTCGCTTCCCTGAAAGAGATGAACATTGACATGATTTACCAATGATCGGCGACGGGCCATCGGATTGTTCAGATTTATTTCTGTTTCAACGTGATAGAAGGAAGCACCCACTAACCTGCAAAGATGCAGACACGTAGAAGACTCGACTCAGATCGATGTCTTCCTGAGAGAAAGAGTGGATGTAGTCGAGGACCGGGGAGGCTGCGACCTCTGAACTGTTTTTCAGCATGACCACATGACCGAGTTTAGGTAAACTTTTCAGTGTGAAAATCATGTCTGTAGGAAGGATATCAGTCTGCTCCACCTGAAAGGCAAAGGTCGACATCATCAGTATTTTCTATATTAGAAGAAAACAAGGGCATAAAATGTCAATAAAACCTGCAATAAAAGCTCAAAGGGGTAGGATTATGTGTTTTCCAGCCACACTGAATAGTTCTACAACACATTCAAGTAACTGTTAAGTCCAGTTATAAAAATGCTGTATTTATCCAACATGACTTAAATGAAATTTCACTTTGTAATAGAATGCCTTAAATTTGGGCTTCTGTCTCTTTAAGAAACTCCAGCTTTTTCTGAAACTTTGCCTTCAGGAAGCCATCACAGCTTTGCTCCTCTATTAACTCTTTAATAAGGTTTTTACCAGCATTGCACTGAGAAGTAGCTCGTATAATGAGCTCAAAACACTCAGTTCCACCAGGTGTTTGTTTATTGTTGGTGGCTAGTCTGAAGGAACTGAGTCGGGGAGTTGAGGATTAGGGCTGCTCTGTGAGGCGGAGCAGCAGGAGGAGTTTCGTCGTTGAAGACGGTGAAGTCCGGCTGACTGCCACAGGAGATTAAAGGATTTCTTAAACATACATAAAAGAATCAAAGCAAAACTTCAAGTATGTTTTTGATGAGGGATTAACATTATCACATGACATAAAGCTAAAAAAATACATTTTACATAATACTGCCCCTTTAAAAAATGGCTGCTTTCTAACTCCAAAGACCACACTTTGTGCAAGACTGACATTTTGATGTACTCAAACAAAACCAAAATCATTATACGTTTTATCTCAGTATACACAGGTGAAATACTTCTTCGAGCATGAAACACCAGTGGGCCTTCCACATGTGATTTAGAATTCAGTATCTTATTAATAATGTAAAGCTACATTATATCTTGGAAAGGAGGTTGTAAACTGTAAAAATCGTCTCAACCAGTTTGGAAAACAAGAGAAACCGGTTTAATTTCAAATTTTTTGCGGAAAATCTTCACATTTCTGCTATTTCTCCTTTGAACAAGTGCTTGTTCATTCTAACCATGCAATGTCAACTTCAGGTTTTCATTTATGACTGTGGAATAATGTACATTAAGGAGCAGAAACATGCGTTGACACAAATTTGATAGCAACTCCTAAAAATACTTCTGTGACACTTGGAAACAATTAAGCTGCTGTTTTTCCACACAGGCAGATTTAAAGCCCATCCCTCTAAGAAATATTTTAATCTGTTCTCTGGAGTCTGAGGCCTTGACCTGTCTAGCAGGCATGCTAATGCTTTTTTTTTATTCCAGAAGACGAGGCTACTATTCATGTCATAGTAAGGATGTGAAAGCTCCCAAAGGTCAAATTCACATCCCAGATCTTGGACGGGGCCAATCTGTCAAGGCTTTCCTCGATGAATTCTTCAGTGGTTTGGGCACCCACAGGTCGATATTGCAGAACTAAATTGAGAACACAGTTGTGGAAATTCACGTTTTTTACTTTCGGAAAAAGGTTTCTCATTATTTCGAAAGTCAAAACATACAAAGATGCACTCAGAGTGTGTTATGACTGGACCAGCAATTTAAACTTCATTAATTGCTTTTAGGATGAAGTGCATGCAGGCTCATCTTAGAAATAACACCAGGCTTCAGGAAGCTCCTGTGGGGAAACTCAGTGCTCTGTTTTCCTCACTTAATAGAATGCAATTTAGCGCATACACCAAATTAAAAGCAGCAGCGGTACAGTCACATCAGCCCTAGCTTTTATGTGGTAGATTAGAAGCAGGGTTACGAAACAGTAAACTATTCTTCAGGAGTCATGCGAACACTTCTTCTGACATATTACAACAAAGTTCAAGAAACCTTCAACAAACCAAAGGAAAATTACATGTCTCTTGTAATCGTTGCTACATTGTATTAAAATTAGTGCTGTATATTGATTTAAAAAACATTAGAGTGTGATTAATCTGATTAAAGTTTTCAAAAAATATTAGTTTTATTGCATCAAACCAACCATCAGTCTTCCAGGTTTTCATATTCAGAGAGATTTAAAAGAAATAATTTTGTTTCTAATGTAATTTAGAAATGTTAACTATAACCTGTTGGTGCTTCAGTGGAAGGACAATTCATCACTGCAGTATGTAGGCTACATGCTTCCTTGGTTTGATCCAAATGTCCATGAGTTTTTGGTATTAATGGCCTTTAGTTGTACAGTAATCTGATATGAAGGAGGCAGAGAGGACAGGGGAGAGACATGCAGCAAAGGAACCAAGGTCAGGAGTCTGACTTAGGACAACCTAAGTGTCAAGTCCTATAGCAGTGGTCCCCAAAGTTGATTCTCGGAGGCCGGCATCCTGCACGTTTTAGTTTTCTCCTTGGTGGTAGCAACAACCTTTTCAGCTTGTCAATGTTCCTCTTAGGGCTTCTAACAAGCCATCATTTGATCCAGGTGCGTTAAACCAGGGACAGAACTAAACATGCAGGATGCCGGCCCTGGAGGACAGACTTTGGGCACGCCCACTTTAATCGCAATGTTTTAAAGTTAATTTTTCTCCTTGCTCGTCTTTTCGCTCACATATGTGACTCTGCATTGTTGATCACAGTACAACGCTAAGTAATGTGCTACTGCAAACTAGGTAAACGTCAACAGGAGAGGGGCTTTTAGGTCAAAATAGATAATGTGATTAATCTGCATTATGTTAACATGTTAAACATTATAGATTAACATGTTAATGTTGACAGCCTTAATTAAAATTTACGTTTTATTGAGAAACACAATTTTTGCAAATGAAACTAAAATCCCAACCCAAAAGGTTTAAACAAATTTTAATTCTCCAGTTTGTAAAGATTACCTTGAGATGATCCTGGCTGATTATGGTGTGCTCCCCCTCATAAGAAATGATGACCTCATTGGTTATCACTTTTGGCTCTGAAAGGTAACCTTGTTTAAAAATCTTTATCTTAAATAAGCCTTTTTCAGACAGTTTCTTTGCTCGCACTGTGAAACCAAAGGAATCCTTGGCCTTAAGGCTTTCATAATTGTGCTCATATGACACGACTCCCTTTTTCAAGTCCTCTTGGGTGAATTGTGAAGCCTCAATCCCACTCACGATAATCCTGCCATCACCGGGTGGAGACGTAACCTCAAACTTAATTTCGCTGTCATCTCTGATGTCCATGTTGGAGTCGGCGCTCAATAAGCTGGTGTCGAGGGTCTTGGTACTTCCATGGTCAATGACAATCATTGTGTTGTTCACCAATTGGAGGTAGGGCTCACCAGCTTGGATCTGAAGCATCGCGGTGGTTTTATGAAAGCCGTCTGAAACCTGCAGGGGAAACCGTTCTTGATCTGCTCCATGATGAACGAATAAGATGTTCTTGTCCCTCAGGTCAGCTTGTGTGAAACGGAAAACTGGCTGTGACGGATTGGACGCCGACATGATATTGCCCGAAAGAATTCCTTCTCTGGCATAGACAATTTGAGTGTCATTGAAATTTGAGTCGTCGTCTTCAAATTGAATGACGTCAGTTGTGAGCAAGCGCTGACCCCGACGGACCACGTTGAAGACTTTGTCCACTATCCTCACTGGGACGTGCTCATTCTTGAATTGAATCTGTATTTTGAAGATGCCCATCATCACTTTTGGACTGTCTGAATCTTGCGTAGTGGCTGAGAAGTGGAACTCGTCGCTTGTAGTCCTGGAGCCATCATGCCTGTAAATCAGCCTGCCATTTTCAAGATCTTCATTACTAAAATATCTAACTGCCCCATCAAATCTAGGCAGTCCTAGGGCATCCCTTATAAGGCGTCCATGCTTTGGTTCTTGTGTGACTCTATACAAAATGTCCTGGGAAACTGAAGACTGCAACCAGAGATGGTTTTTGTTCAAAGCTAGCTCACCCCCTTGTAAAACAACAAGATGCTTATTTGTCAAAAGATAGTCATCCATTCCAGCAAGTATGCTTATTGGGAAGCTATATAATGGAGAGTACTGGTCCTCAGCAGAGACTCGAAACTGAAACTGGTCATTATTATCCACAAATCCTTGCATCCGCACTACGTAACTCAAAGCATTGTCCAAAATGTCCTTCTGTGTGAACATGTCACCCTCATTCAGCTCTTTGTCTGATATCAGGAGACTACCATGTGCAGGAGACTTCACAAGGATGTATTTGATTGTTTGCGGATTTAGGGTTTTGCCCTGAACTTCAGCCTGAAGCTTTGTGATTATCTGCTTCTCTCCAGGTTTGGCTTCCAAAGGTTCCAGATATGAAACTTTTATTTTGGGAGGTTGGATCTCAACTCGGAAGAGGTTGTTTGGGAGAACAAACTCTCCCAAATGGATGTCGAACAGAATGTTATCCACCTCAGTGTCTTCATGGCTATCTGTATCTGTGCTAAAATACCTAATTAGCTCTCGATCCAGATGAAACTGATGAAAACTTGTGACTTGCGTGTACATGCCATCACTTCCCCTAACTCTTAATTCTCCTAACACAGGAGGTTGTGTGACGATATATAAAATATCCCCATTACGAGGATGAGGGATGACAGCCAGATTCGGAATCCCTATTGACGCATTGCTCCCTTGGACTACGCTAAGGCCGGTGGCGCTGACAATGATTGCATTTGGTTGTATTGCCAAAAACATAAAAGTGCTTGACTGAGTTACTGACCCACCGTCCGACACTTTCAAGGTCATTTCACTGGTCCTTCCTGCTTTGTGCACGAAAAAGATACTTCCATCTTTCAGTTCTCTGCATGTAAACTCTGAAATTCTTCGTCCTGGTTGCTGACTATTTACCAGGTAACCAAAATCAAAAGAGGGAGCCGAGGTCACAGTTATTACTAACTGGTCACAATTGGAGTTGGATTGACTTATTTTAAGAAGGCTGGGGCTCAAATGAGATCTTCCCTTTTCTGTGATAGGAAGTTCTACAGTGGATCCTGGTGAGGCCCTGGCTGGAATAATTTCCACTGGAATTGAATAACTTTGGGTACCTTTTAAGCACTCTGGAAGGTATCTGTTACTTTGAACACGTACATATAAGGAGATCTTATCACTGGTTCCTCCATTACCATCATGCATATACTTAATTTTCTTGTCGACCACATCAAGCAGAGAGAATTTTCGAGTGTTTCTATTGACATTAATATCAACCAGGCCATACCAGGGATCATCGGTGTGCGTAAAGATAATTTGTGATTGGTTCATCCCAGCAAGCCTAAGGTCAAATGTAGGTCTCAGGTTGTTGATATCAAGATAGGCTTCTTCACCATCAGATACTTGCAAAGTGGTGATGTTGAGAAGTTTAGTTACATTTCTGAACACCTCAGGTTCAGAATCAGTTGGATGACATTCTTGCTCGTTTAATTGAGGTTCAGCAAATTGAGTTACGAAATCAACGATAGGTGAGGAAGTGGTGATTCCATCAGGTTCTCCATAGGTTGAGTAGTCATAGTCATCTCCTTCACATTTTATATGGACATCTTTGGTCACCAAAGCATCCTGCAGACCTTTGTCCCGTTGATTTACTTTAATTTCCCCAAAGCATCCAATGAAAGACTCGGATGTGATGTAGTCCTCAAAACGATTCAAGGACCCACTTTCACTAAATACTTCCTTCATCTTCCTCTGGATGCCTCCAAAATACAGGTTTCCTACCAAATCCAGTTTTTGTGACGAGTTGAGAGGAATGGAGGATGGCTGGCTGTCTACAGTAAGAACAAAAGAATCCGGGCTAACCTGAATCTTGACCCTGTGCCACTGGTCATCATCCAGCTGCACCTGTGTATTCTCAAGGGACTTTAGACCATCTCCTAGATCCAAAACCCCTTTGAGATAGCCTTTTACAACACCAATAGCAATAAAATCTGACGTTTGGCCATGGTGGAAGACAAGTAAAGCATCCTCTATGGTGGTTTTCATTAGGAACTCCAGTGACCTTGGAGCACGAGTAGATCCACTCCATGTAGGGAAGGACACAAAGGAATCTGGAGTGCTTAAACTGATTGCCTCCCCGTCTGTATGCTCAAACTCACTGCTGCAAGATTCCTTGGTGTCTTGGCACTGCTTGAACGCCGAGTTGAGAATGTTAAACTGATGGGATTCGAATTTAACGTCAGTAATGCAGCCACGGAAAGGTGGGATGGCGTTGCTGAGATAGGAAGTGTCCAGCTCACCGGCTCCTCCAAGCCAAAGGCCCAGGTCAATATTTAGCCTTTCTCCACCAACATCCACAGGGACGTATGTTGAAAACAGACCATCTATCGTCAGGGTGAGCTTGCCGTCTTGCAATGTCAAAAGCACCTGGTGGTCCCTGAGGTTGTTCAGCTGCACTTCTTGAGAAGAGGACAGCATGATTTCTCTAGCTTCCACTTTCATTCGTGCCTGTGGGAAAAGGACAGAAGAAGGTCACTAAGTAACCTCAGATCTACAATTTTTAGATGCTGTTGTACTGCAACATAAAAATTAATTCATAAATTGAGGTCTGCATGTACAGTATACACAAAAAGAATATGTATACTGTACATATACTTTTCTTTTTTTGTGATGTGTAGTGTTTATTTTACACACCTTTATGTTAAAAATCTCAACCTTGTTTTTATCAAACCTGCTTCAAATATGCATTTGCAATATTTAGCTGACATTAGATGGTTTTTATTCTTAAGAAAAGATTTCTGTCTTGTCAACCTTCTTCACAGTCCACACATATAAAGAATATGGGAGATAGTTAACTATATTACACAGCCATTTCAGGTCATAAATTGCTGCTGCTCCTTCAGTGCTGCTCTGTGACCCTCTTGGCTTCCCCTCTGACATGTCCTCCCCCTCCCCCGATTTTTAATCACTTCCAGACCGACATATAAAAGTCTTGATAATGTCACTGTCATGAAATATTTTTTTCCACTTGATTATTTCTGTCTTTCCTGTGTTCCATGTATCTAAGGTCATTGAATTTTGTTTTATTTTTGCAACCTTTTCCTGACTGATCACTTTTGACAAAGAGATCCCACTAATGCTGTGGAAGGTCTGTACATGAGGAAAAAGCTCACAAGAACAGCTGGACTTTATTTAGGCTCAATCACAGGCAATTTAAATGATGGAAAGAAGCACAAAGTCCTTTATACGATGAGCTTGAATATTAATTCCCAGCAACAGTTATAAGAAACTGTGCGCCTTAATGCCTCCACATTACTTTATTTTCATGCTAAATTTTGTTTTACAATTAATTTGAATAGGTTAAACATTTAAAGTGGGTAAGTTCTGATATTATTTCTCATTCTCCAGCAAAGTGACACATAACCTAAAGGTTTTTGTCACTGTTCTGTCTAAAAAAAATACTGAAATTTGATTGGGGAATGAGATAAATAGGTAGGACTTCCTGGGCCCTCCACACGGGAACATTTCTATCAAAAATGGGGCAACTTTTTAACTCTTTTTGCCCCACAAACTGTAAAAAGTTTTATTTTTTTTCTTAAAAACAGAATTAACAGTGAAAATCCCACCCTTGTGTCTTCATGTGGACCAAAAACAAGGAAGCATGGACATACAGGCCCAACCTATCACCTGACATACTGTATAGCTCTATAATCCCAAATACATCATACATAACAATAAAAATAGCAGATTATATGGTCTTCTTGCAATTTATTAGTTTTATAATCCAGTGTGAGACGAGAAGAAACTCTACTTTTTCACTCCATGCAAAAGATTCCACTTGCAGCTTGGTGCTCACCATTCATGTTTTTTGACCTTGTTGGTAACCTTAGAGTCCTTGTCCCATACTTCAACCTACAGGTCTGGGTGAGGAAAAACAGCATTTTGGGCTGTTCTCTACATTTCTGTGTTGATAAAAAATAATTTTTGGAAATGTTTCTGTGCGGACAAGTGTTTTTAGAAAACGCCAACCCATTTCCCACAAGTGTGTGCATGTATCATTTGTGCTATGTATCATTTGTGTGTGCATGTATCATTTGTGCTATATGGCAGGTGAAACAGATATTCTGTTAACCTTTTTGAAAAATCTCCATATTTTATCGGTTGTACTGCTTTTCCACATAGCTCTTTTCCCAATAATGTATATTCCTTCTGCTTCAGTTAAACCTCACCTGTAGTTTCCCATTTAGCAACTCCAGGAACAGGTAGTCCTCCATTCCAGCAGCCAGAAGCAGAAGACCGCTTCGGCGACTCGTTTTGAAATTCAGAGACAGCTGGAAGGTTGAGACATCTTGGACGGCTACTATATTACAGTGGCTGTCCCCAAAGTAGGATTCTGTAAAACAGGAGAAGAAAAAAACATTACTTTAACCAAGGATTCAACAAGTTAGTTTTCGTTTGAACCACTTTTTTTGTTTCTTCCGTTGAAGTTGAACAGATTCTGCCGCTTAAGATGACCAGTTGCTTCATTGTTAGCAAATTTAGGTGCATGCTACAGCTGCATAAAACAAATGGACACCTGCATATGATGCTGTATGAAGTCACCTGACAACTGCTGACTGGCAGTTCTATGACTATTAAAAAAAAATCTGAAAATTAGAGAAACCAATTAGGCAAACATTTTTTGGGGTTCTCAACATTTGACGCGACCTGATTTCTATTTAATCACACAGCCTCCAGCTACGCGCTGCTGAACAGGAGCGTCCCTGGCCTCAGAGGCGTTCTCTGACTGAGACATCAGTCTTTACCCCTGTGGAGGTTTTCCGGGGCTATAGAATGCCGTGGCGCAGGATTTCCCAGGCTTGACTTGCCTCATTTTCAAGGGATATGCTAATTTAGCCACCTGCCTTGGTTTCTGCTCTTTGGAGCACTTGACAAAATGTAAACCAGGGAGGAAGTCAATTAATTACCAGCGCACATGCTCTGAAAATGAAAATGGACAGCTTCCAAGACCCAGTTTAATCAGATAAGACTTTCCACTCTTTTAGCAGGAGATGTAAAAGGGAGGCTTTAAATGAGCCACCTGCTTCACCCTCACAAAGGTGATAGCTCAAGACACAGAAAGTCATTGTGATGCATAGAAAATACTTTTCTATATCCTTAACTCCATCGTGTTAGAATATTTTGGAACAGTGAAGCAGATCAAGACAGTGATTTATGAAAGTTGGAGCATTCCTGTGAGATTCTGGGGGCCAAAATGTTCCCTCAGACTCAACAGATGCATCCAGAAGCCTGGCAAAAATGCTGGGCTCGACGCCATGAAACAGAGACCCCTCGGACCCAACCATCTCTGGAAAAACATCCATCACACGATGACATCAGATCATATAACTTCCATATCAATTCATGAAAAAATGACATTTTCCCAAGACTCAAGCCAACATGTTTCTGTCTGTGCTGTACATTAGTGCCATTTTACACCATTTAATAGGGCTGCATATTACTGTAAAAATCTTTCAAATGTGCATACAAACATACATCTGTTCTTACCCCTCAGGTCATATACTTTTCACATTTCTCACTATCTACTTCAAGTTCAGTATGATTGACCATTATTAAAGATGGCTGCCACTTTTGAGCCTTTTTATTGTCATAAAAAGGCTTCATTATCATTACTTGGATGAACCTTATGTTACATCGTTGACTTATTGATCTTATTCATGCAACTCCAAGTAATGTGTATCAAAAACAGAAACTGAGGACTTTGCTGTTAGTCTCAAACCAGTCTTTAACGGGAAGATGATTACCGTTAGCTTTTGCTAATTTTCTATGTGTTTAGCTGTTTAGCGATATCAGAGCTGATATTCTTTAGCAGATTAGTGTTTAGTGAACCTAACCCTTTGTTTCCTTCCCCCTGGCAATAATGACAGCCAATTTTAGTGTAAACATCCATTTGAGGGGGGGAGCTATAGGGAGGGCTGGGGGGACGGTTGCGCCCCCCGGCCCGACGCTGACTTGTTCTGCCAGTGATCCATTCTTAATCAGAACCATAGTGCCCATTTTAAAAAATGCCCACCAGGAAAAGAAAGCATAAAATAAAGAAATTATATATGATTTATATGGCTCAAAACAC
This sequence comes from Poecilia picta, assembly GCA_033032245.1. NCBI lineage: Eukaryota > Metazoa > Chordata > Actinopteri > Cyprinodontiformes > Poeciliidae > Poecilia > Poecilia picta. The sequence goes on from CM065358.1 coordinate 6,963,653, forward strand.
ATAGGTTATGATTTTACACCAGACTCCATCTAATTGGAAAGTTTAGTGCAACAGTGTATTTTACATGACAACCTCAGTGGCCATTTCAAAAGAAAATTTAAAAGTTGAAAGTCAATATGATTTCTATGGGCTGAATTGCGTATGACCTGAAACCAAAGTATTCATCTGTGATAAATATTTGCAAATTTAGAGCAAAACTGAATTATGTCCATGGCGGCCATCTTGACTTTTTCCAGTGGCTAACTTTTGTTTATTCTAAAACTAGTAAGCCCTTGGGGACATCTGTGCCAAGTTAGGATCTCGTTTTTGCATGTGAAAGATTTTAATGACATTTTCACTTATCTGCTGCACTATTAAGGGGAAGTTTGTCTTTTGTTTCTCACTCTTTAAATAAAACTCCCCAGCGATAGTCTTTGCCAAATATAAGCAAAGAAAATCCTTTTGATGTCAGGAACAAGGAAAGCCACCCTGCTATCATCCTGCACATTCCTTTATTTCACTAAGAGGCATTTGCATTTCCTCCCAAAGCCTCTCTGTCATCAACAAAGTCGGCGAAGAAGCACACCAACGGAGCATCCGTCTCACATTTAGCGATATTACTCTTGAGAGGAGCTCCGCTACATCCAGTCAAACTGAAAATTCAACACATCCCGCTTTACATCCTCGACAAATTACCCCAGTTCCGCCTCGTTCATTTTCAAAATGTCAAATCTGGGTGGCTGTCGTCTCGTTAGCTGGTTCTGGCTGTGCCTTGGGCTGTGTTTTGAACAGGTCAGAGGGTTTCTGCTTAGGCAAAGCTATTCAAAATGAAAGCCGAGCACTAATTACACAATAGCCTCCAGGCTGAAACTGAAAAATGAGGGAGCGGAGTTCTTTTATATGCAAGTGCATTAACAAAGAAATTCACACCGCGCTTCGCAATTTTCAAAAATCCAGCCAAGCTTTGGTTGGATCGTTCCCCGAGATTTGGAAATAAAGGAGCGAGCCTGATCTCAGGCGTTTCTGGTGTTTTTCTTTTTTCGTTTTGTTTCTGTTGCCTTCGGGGCAAAATAGTTAATTTTCTCCAACTGTTTGAAACTCTGCTTTTGTGAAAGAGCAACTAATTTATGACGTGTTAACTGCATGACAACTGCTTGGATCAAATTATTTTTAGTTACTGTATCTTCTGGTCCACTTTAACATCCTCCTGGTTCATCTGCTAAAGGCTGAAATGGTGTCACATTGTTTCTGTTACTTTCTGCCACATCTAAAAATGGGTCCTAAGTTGGCATAAGCATTAACAAATGTAGCATATTTTGTGAAACCTTCTTTTAAGTGTTTTGAATAGTGCATGCTATTGGGAGGAGGAGTGGGCCAGGAGGGAGTAAGTCACTTTGGCTATGACATTCCTGTTTCTCCTTTTTGTTTTCCATACTTATAGACAAACTAACCATCTTGGACTGGAAGCCCAAACTTTTATTCATGTAGTTAAGTAATCATCAGTTGAATAAATCAGAAATTGAACATTCATCAGCACAAACAAAGAATCTGTACATTGTGACATGAGAACTGGGATTGCCATAACATAAGCGTACACCTTTGCTTGTCTCTCCCCATCTTTTGCATGAGGAAACTCAAGTTTGTGTCAGAAACCTCCTGGCATGTTATTTTTTTCTTTGCAGGAAAACACAAAGCCACACTTTCCATCCTTTAAAAGTAGGAGAAGATGTTTCGATATTTTTGGACAATGCTCCATTTTCAGAAAAGGAGCGCCCTGAGCCCTAAGGAGCGGAAAACTTTACAAGCCAAGGCCAGAGATTGTGTTGCATGTTGACTTTTACCCACTTTATAGAGAAGTCCCTCAAGTTGTTCAGCTATTGATTCACAATCCATTATTGTTTGCACAGCAGTCTTGTTTTTCGGCCAATGCAGACATCTAGTATTTCATAACTAACTTCTGTTGTAATTTGCAACAGAAACTGAGTCCCCCTGCCCCCTTTTTACAACAACTGAATGAATTAATCTTTTGTTTCACTCTCTTTTTCCTTCTGTTTTCATACAACAGAAGTACAGAGAGGTTTACTACAGAGGAGACTGACTGACTTTCTGATTTGAAAAATGAACTTTCTTGCATAATTTGTTTTGCTGACAGCTATTTAGGTAAATGTTAGTCAAGTCATAGATATTACAACCATATGTAGATTCAAGTGTTTTTCATACATATATTTTCTAACTCAAGGCTATTTTGCAGAAAAAGATGGGCTTTCGAATGTCTTATTTTTTTTCCCTCCATACATCTTGTGTAACTCAGTTGAACCGCAGCTAACGTCACTATAAATAGAGGTCGTTTGGTGGATTTCTTTCCTTTTTTTGGGCTGTGCCTACTTCAGCCTGGTACAAAATGCTCAGCATGTAATTATTTAACGACAGGGTGTTGTTAGCCATGGATTGAATTGGAAAGCAGCTCACTTTGTTATGGCATTAACCGTAAGGCAACATGACGATCAACGTGTTGAGCAGTTACATCTCTTGCTGTGGGTCAACAGCACTTGTGTCGGTAATAAACGTCTGTTTTCCCGTTAGCTCTGGAAACGGTGAATGCAGGCCGTAAAAGCATGGAAGACCTGAACATTACAGGCCTCCCAGATAATTAGTCGACTGAAAAACAGGAAATGAAACGATAACAAAACAATGACGACTGGAGGAGCTCCAATCATGTCAGCTTTGTTCCTGCAGGGTTTCCGTTTCTTTACAGGGCAATGTGGACAATTTTGTGCTCATTGGAACTTTTATGACCCTCTAATCGAATCCATTTCACTTTCAGTTCATCTCTATTTAACCTTCTAAATTAATATTTAGGTGATCAATATTTCACTAGAACTTTAGCAGCATGTTTATTGAAATGCGTCTCTTCAAGCTTTGCACATCTAAAAACTGAAATTGTTTCCCATTCTAGTTAGCTTATCGATGACGGCAGATAAATAGTTTTTCTGGAACCATGAGTTGTCTGACCGTCATTAGCACATTTAGCAGCTTTTACACTAGCTTGATTGACAGCGCTAAGACTGTCCTCCTGACTCATATTGGCTGTTTTTGATTGGGCCTGTTGAATTTTTTCAGGCAGAAATAGTAGCTCAGGGAGGAGGTTGATTTTTGTTTTCTTGGTTTATCTTTCTCATATTATACTGCTACAACCTGTTCACAGTTTTACAAAAAATATGTTTTTTATATGCTTATTAAAAGTTACATACTGCAATTTAAGGAAATGTATGAACTTGATGTGGCCCAGAGTGAGTTTGACACCCCAACATTACAGGTGAAATCAAATAATATAAAAGCCTGACGCGTCAAATCAAACAGTTGAGTTTTCAACTGCTTAAGCTTTTATAAACTTTTGTATCGTAGAATCAAAATTTGACATGCCTATGAGGTTTTGTTGAGGTTGAAACAACACACTGTAAAACAGTCAGGAAAGACTCTATAAACCCTCATAATAATTACTCACCACCGCAGTTTTTTTTTTTTTTTGCTGGGCTATGACAATACAACAACCATAAACACCGCATTTCAACAAACCACAGCCTTCGAGCTGCTTTTAATCATGTTGGCAAAATGTTTACACGCCTGACTCTGAACACAGCAGGCTGTCTGTATGAGAATATACGGCCAGCTCCAGCGCTGTTAAACAGCAGAGACCTGGACCACAACTCTACATACCTTGACAGTTGTGCTGCTTTATTAGGGGCCTCCCCTCACAGGCCCCCTCTGCCCCCCACAGACCTTTCAGATGTCACCAGGGACGCACTTTTTACGGGCTTTATGGAGCTGTTTCTCAGACTTGCATATCTCAGTGTGAAAGTGTGCTGCACATTTTTCCTTTTTCTTTTAGCCCCCCCCCCCCTTTTAAAATCCCCATCTGCATCTCTTTAAAAACACTCCAGTTGCAAGCCAGAAAGAAGAGGTACGACACTCTGGGAAAAAAAAAGGCTTATGGAGCCACAGCGGGAGGTTTCCTCCAATAACATTTCAAGCTCTCTCTGTGAAACTCACATTTACACAATACATAAAGGATGGGTGCGGAAAAGAAAATATATGACCTTTCTCTTTGAAAAGGAGAACAGAAATGGAGTGTAATTTTTACCTTCGGAATATAGACCAGTAGAGGAAAAAAAAAACGGGTGGAAAAAGCGTGAAAAAGAGATCTAAAAGACTCATTGTTATTTCAGTTCAGCACCGTTTTTTTGCAAGAGTGGCGTCCGAAAGGCTGGGCTTCTTGACAAGTAAATGGACATCAAATAAAAAAAATTCTATCTTTGGCTGTGAGAATCTTATTGTTTTGAGGCCATACAAATAACAGCAGAGCTGTTTGTCACCTGGCTGCGACAGCATCGAGAGGAGGAAATCCACAGGGATCAGAGGTTAGAAGGTGAAGCTTAACTCCCAATCAAGGCAGGAAAGGGGAGAAAATCGTCTCGCCTCTCATCTAGGAACTGGCGTCAAACCGTCCCACGTTGACTGGAACAGCAGCCGGCGAAGAAATTACTATCAAGCGTCGGATTTCCTTTCAGTTTCACGCTTGTTTGCGATGCCTCAAGTTTGAATGAACAAAGGAACAGTTCGAGTTTGAAAGCTCACACCAAGCTTTTGCAATAGAACATGATCAGATTCACCACCCGGAATTGGTCGTGAATAAAACATCTTTGGTTTTGTACCTTGTCAAAGATATTCATATCACTTCCCATGTTTACAGCAACAAAGTTTGAGATATTTGGTTGGGGTTTAACCTGACAGATCAATACATGTTTGTTTATAAATATTAATCTGAACTGTGTGAATCTATATTCGACTCTCCTCTATTCAGTACTTTACAGAAGCACCAATAGATGCAATTACAGCTGCAAGTATATTGGAGCATGCTTTCAGTTTCGTACATCTAGTTCAAACTGATTGGAAGGGGGAGCAATCATTAAGTCCTTCAACAGATTTTCAAATTGAATTCATATCTAGACTTTAACTGGGCTATTCTGTCTCTTCAGTTGTCTCTGAGTGTTTTGCTGACATATGAGCCACATTTTCAAACATTTTACAGCCTCTGAGGTTTTTCTCAGGGCTGCGTTCAACCATCTATCTACTAATCAACTCTGACCGGCTTCCATGTCGCTTCTCAAAAAAGGCAACTGCACTTTGATGCTGCCGCCACTGTGCTAGGTTTCTGCCACACATAGAGCTTTTTATGTTGGTTAGAAACTGTAATTTTGGTCTCATCTGACCAGAGTGACTTCATCAGCATGTTTTCCAAGGCCCTTTAAGGCTTCTAACAAACTACAAATGGCTATGACTCTCTTCCAGGTACAACTTTCTTCTTACTTTTCCACCAGTTTTGTTAGTTGCCCGATTAGTAGTTGACTTTCTGTTGTCTTCTAAGAACTTCAGGATGTTGATTACTAAAACCTTTGATACGTTCACAGAAGAGCTGCTGAAATGAAGGGTGCAGCAGCCGTGTTTAATCTGTTTCAATCGATCGAACTCCAGTTTGTTTGGTTAGAAAGTCCGGTTCATTTGGGGAGGTGGAACAAAAAAAGTTTCTGGTCCACCTTCAAACCGAGGTCTTAGTTTGGTGGAGGTGAATGAATACATATATGGATGACAAGCAGACCTGAGACCGCCCTAAAAGCAGGAACCGGACTACAGCGCAGGGCATTCTGGGTAAATGCAACCTAAACAAATGTATGAGTCTAGCGCTAGTGGAAGAAATGGCTAGCTGTCTTTTACCAAAGACAAAACAATAGAACCCTTAGAACTGATAAAATCTGATGCCACTCCATTATTGTTGACATTTTGTGAAGGGGGAAGTTAAGTTCATGTCTTCTTCAGATGTTTTTGTGTTTTTCTCCAGTAGGTCTTGTTGCAGCGCCACCACAGACCAAGGGAACTAAAGCAACTGAAACAGTAACAAATGCAGACAAATTTTGGTCTCCAGTTCACCCGAATTTAAAACACCTTTATTTATATTCTACTCACCAACTCGGTGATTTCTGAAGACAATTTCTTGCTTTGAATTTAATTTGGGGGGGATCAAAGTTTAAAAGACTTAAACTTTGATTTTTACACATTTTTGAAAATTGTAAATTGTTCAGTAAAAAAAAAGAAGGAAAAATTAAGACCACACCTCCTTTTCTCTTTATGTCACAATTATGCACTCCGTTGTGCTGAAACCCCAGTAAGATACAGGAAGCGTAAAGCTTGCTAGAGGAAAAAAAGTGAATACTCTTGCACAGCACAACATATATATCCATTCTAAATAAAGAGTTTAATGGAGTCATTGTGTGGATTCTCATCAAACTCTCCTGTCACTAATGACCAGTTTGGAGTCGTGATCTCACTCGGAACACTGCAACCCAAACAGTCGTGAACAGAAGTACTGTAGTCGCTCAGGGCTCTGCTGCGGTTTACGACTGACTAATACAAAGCATGTCTGTGTCAGCCCAGCCAAGCTACGGAAGCCGTCAAACCGCCAAGGTCCCAGATGGTTGGGCCTGTTAACATAATCTTCCCGTGACATCAGAGGAGTAGACACCCCCGCAATATTGTTCCGACTCGTACTCTTCCTCGCACCAAACGACCTTTTTCTACATCCGTCCACACACCAAAAATCTTGGTTTTCCGAGAAGCGATCGTCCGTACCTGGAGCTGTGACTTTTTCTGCTTTCATGCAACCTGAGCAAGGCTGCTCACAGACTTGAGGTATAAAGCATTTTAACACACTTGTAATGAGTTTCTGCTTGAACTCTCCCGGTGAACTGGATAGAGGTGGAATACGATGTCAAGGGAGCAGACAGGAAAGGAGGAGAAAAAAAATCCAAAAAGCAACAGAGAAATCTTTTTCAGCTTCTGCACCGTACTTGTTAGTCCGATAAATTTAAAGTTTACTCGTCTTCATACCCGAATTGTCCCTTCAAAGGGGAAACTACAATGATGTGGGTGAGAAGGAATGGAGGAAAAACCGAAAGCTTTAAGGCTCACAGTGAACTTGGATAGCACAGCACGAAAGGCTCTGTCGGCTTCGGCGGTGTTGCGCGGCATTAATGGCCCAGAGAGCAGCAGCAGCAGGAAATTAGCCAGCAGTTAACTACAGCCACTTAGGCTTGTAACATTTACAATGTCAACACAAAACGAACGTTCAGAACGGTTCTTTGTTCTGCTGCTGCATCGAGTTTAGACTTAATAATTAAACTAATTTGGCTTAATGCTGGTTATTTTAGGGCTCATCACCATACCTGTGTTAAATTGTAGATAAATGAACTTGACACAACACTCAACCACCACCACCTCTTTCATGTGGATTGCTTCAGGATTAGATTTAAATGTCCCACAAACAGTGTTGTGCGCTTCTGTATTTATTTTAGAACATCATTATGTGATGAAACTGTGCCATGAACTTTCATTTATCCCCATTTACTCTTAAATCTCTGAATAAAATGCAATTGCTTGTCTTCAGAAGTAGTTCACCTAAATTAAGGTGTAATTTAAGATCCCGAAATCCCTGGAACATCTCACAGAGGGATGTTCAATTCTTTATCCAAAAATTAAGAGCATGAATTATCTGCAAACCTGCAGAGACATGGTTAACTACCTAAACTCGTTTGACACCGCACAGGTCACACAGGGGACAGGGATGTAGCAACCATCTGGAAGAAGACACTCTGGTCGGGCGAGACTAAAACTGATGGCAAGTCACCATGAAAACACCTGCTTCACAAGCCTATTTCAGATCACAGTTCAGATCACAATGAACACGCAGCCACAAACCCACCACGTCACAGCTCGGTTTGTCGTTTCACGTCACACAAGTCAGTCTGTCGGCTGATGGTCCCGTGTGACTGTGGAACCCAAATGGTTTTGGTTTATCTCTAGCAGTAGTGAACTGAGCCATGTGTTTGTCGGGGCTGAGTTTATGTCAGACTTTTCAAACTCCAATATGTTTGAAAAGCCTGATATTAGTATCTGCATCAAATTGTGTTCTCACTAAATCGTGAATAAGAGATACCATTACCATATCAGTCTATCTAGAAAATCTAATAATAATATCTGCCTAGCTAGATATATTAAAAATAATTGAAGCATGATGTGCTAGCTAGTTGGATAGCTGTCGCATCGTGCTTCAATTATTATATTTGCTAATAAAGCTAATAAGTCTTTAGCTACCCAGTGTCAAAAACCCTGTGAGTCTTGAAATGCAGGCCTTTTTAATGCATCTGTTGCTGGAGTTAGCATTTTTGGAGGCACTTCAAACCTAACGTGTTAAATAAGAAAACCGTGATCACATAATAAGCTGCATTCAGATTAATATGTTCTACAATCATATGCAACAAGTTAAGAGTTTAGCACCTCGGCAAACACATGAGCTTTATCATCTCAGTGAGAGATTTTCTACCCGAGCACTCAGGAAACTTAATGCTTTATAGATTGCTTCTTGACTCTTCCTGTCTTAAGTGCAACAGCGTTGATGGCCGTAATTATTTCCAATGCATCTCGACTCTTAGAAAGTCCTGGGGCGTCCCGTTACATGACCCGTCTGTTTTGTTGTGTTGCACAATCGCGACGGCTTCACACTTTGAAAAAATAAGTGTTTGAAGGCACTTTGGGTAGAGCGCCTGGGAAACTACTGGAGCCATGCTAATTAAACTCCGAACGAGCAAGAGACTCGACAGCACCATTGTTTGGCCTCGCAGTTTCCACGGGGCTCGGCTTTTATGCTAATTGAAATTGCATGTCGGCATGTTTGCGCCCATCCTGATTCTGTCTGCCTCATTCGTCATTAACAGTCATTTCTGACATGATATCAATAGCTCCATTCATACTTCATTAAAAGTGCCCTTGTGACTGCAGTAAGCATGTGCATTAGTCACTCCGCTGATAATTTTCAGCATGACACTGGGCTTTTTAGCAGGCTGGGAACGCTCTCTCTGCTCAGCAGCGATTCACTGTCATAAATCGAGCCGCTTAAATGTCGGCAGCGGAGAAGGAGATTTAGGAGCAGCTAAAGACGGAGCTACGGTTTGGTTTGGCTGTTGTAAGGCTTCCAAATAACTACCAGATCGCTGAAGTTAACTTCTAACCTTTCCCCCCATTTATTTTGTCTTTTTCTATCATTTAGGTCTTTTATACTGCTGATACATTTGAGTTATAAGCAAAACCTTATGTTTTTTGATATAGGCTTTGTCTACATTCACTCCAGAAATGACAGCTGCTTGCCAACAATTTATGGGGTTGTCCAGGATACGTTTGTCATGATGGGCTTTACTGATTTTGCCCACATGCAAGAACACCACCGGAGGCAAATGAACAGTAATATGAAGTTTATTTACAACGGACAAACAATCAGACGTAGATCGTGCGCTGCGACTGAACGGCTGCACCGCACACACTGAGGAGAAAATGGGGAAAGACGGTGAGTTCAAGGTTGTCGGAGTTTAGATGAATAGATTGGCGGCGAGTCTTCTGACTTACTTGGGTAGAGTGCATTAATGGCGTGGGAAAGGCTATGCTGGTCCTGGGGTTCCTAAAACGACTCGGGGATCCCCTCTCCGTCCAGCTTGGTGATCTGATCAGTGGGGCGTAGCGGCTGGCAGAGGGGAGCGGAGCGGCGTTGGGAGGACAGACCGGTAGGCTATGTTGAAGGCAGCAGATAACCAGTGGAACGATTCCAGAGAGGCAGGCAGAAACAACGGATGCGGGTGAGGCTTGGAGCTCAGACACCAACGGGGTGATTTCCCGTGACCGTTGCGAGGAGTGAGCACCAAAAACTGGAAACCAGGTCCAGATCCAGTTGAATCCTGAAAGATCAAAAAAAATCACAAGGCAGTTACTTCTCCAACAGTGGGAAAGTCAGGTCGCAGGCGGATACTCGGAGAAACTCTGAGGGGCTTAGAGGTACCATCAAGGTTGACACTCTGGCGTCGAAGTACTGGTGTATCACCCCTCTTATGCTGCCGTCAATCAGCCTCCGTGTGAGGATGACGTCAGGGGACCCGCAGCCCGCCGCCTCATGGACTCCATCTAGTGACAGATAACTCAAAGGACCCCAAAGGAACAAGCTAAAAGAAAACCCCAGAACCTAACAGTACCCCCCCCTCAACGGTCGCCACCTGGCGGCCGAGAAGAGCAAGAGGGGAGGGAGGCCCGATAGTCCGAAATCACGGTCGGATCCAAAATAAAGGAGCCTGGAACCCACATACGATCCTCCGGACCGTAGCCCTCCCAATCAACAAGATACTGCCAACCCCGACCTCGCCGACGGGAGTCCACGATCCGGCGGACAGTGTAGGCGGGATGGCCGTCGATGTCCCGGGGGGGTGGAGGGGACTCGGAAGGAGGGCAAAGGTCGCTGGTCTGGACGGGCTTCAACTGAGAGACATGAAAAGTGGGATGGATGCGGAGTGTGGCTGGAAGATGGAGACGAACGGCAGATGGACTGATAACTGACTCTACCTCAAAAGGACCAATAAACCTGGGGGAAAGTTTCTTTGACATGGACTTGAGTGAAATACCACGAGTCGACAGCCAAACCTTCTGTCCGAGGCTGTAGGTGGGAGCGGGGAGCCGCCTGCGGTCAGCAAACCTCTTGTTGCGGAGGGAAGCATTGTTGAGGGCATCCGTGGTGATTCTCCAGATGTTTTTACAGCGGCGAATGTGATGTTGGACGGACGTTACAGAGATGAGGGACTCGTCAGAGGTGAGTAGTGGTGGCTGATAACCTATGGAGGCTTCAAATGGAGACAGACCAGTGGCAACAGAAACGTGACAGTTGTGTGCATACTCCACCCATGGCAGGAACTGACTCCAATCTGATGGGTTGGTAGAGGTGAAACAGCGAAGAGCAGACTCGAGTTCCTGGTTCAGCCTCTCCACTTGACCATTAGTCTGAGGGTGATAGCCAGATGTTAATGTGACCTTAGCATTGAGTGCGGCACAAAACTGTTTCCAAACGAGAGAGACAAACTGCGGGCCTCTGTCGGATAAAACCTCCACTGGAGAACCATGAAGACGGAACACATGTTTCACCAGGAGCTGAGCGGTTTGGTAGGCCGTGGGGAGTTTTCTGAGGGCAACCAGATGACAGGCCTTGGAAAAACGGTCAATAATAGAGAGAATAGTTGTCATACCTCTGGAGGGAGGGAGGCCGGTGACGAAATCAATGGCAATATGAGACCACGGACGTCTCGGGATGGACAGAGGTTGGAGTAGGCCAGCAGGGGGTTGGTGGGTGGGTTTATTTCTAGCACAAACTGTACATGCTTGAACAAACTCCTTGACATCCTTATGGAGAGATGCCCACCAGAATCTGCGACTAACAAGAGCAATGGTTCGGCTTGTACCTGGGTGTGCAGAAAACTTTGAAGCGTGAATCCATTGCAGAAAACGGGCTCGGACGGACGAAGGAACGTAGATCCTCCCAGGGGGGCAATTCTCCGGAGTGGGTTCTGACTGCTGAGCCTGCCTAATGATGTCCTCCATCTCCCAAGCAACTGCCGCCACTGTGCAGTTGGGAGGCAGAATACTCGCCGGGGTACTTTCAGAGTCATCAGGTGCATACAGACGAGACAGTGCATCAGGCTTAATGTTGCGAGAACCTGGGCGGTAAGAAATGGAAAGGTTAAATCTTGAAAAGAAAAGGGACCAGCGGGATTGGCGTGGGTTGGTTCTTTTTGCTGAGCGAAGATAAGAAAGGTTCTTATGGTCTGTCCAAACTAAAACTGGATGCTCAGCCCCCTCTAGCCAGTGCCGCCATTCCTCTAATGCCAGCTTTATAGCAAGTAGTTCTCGGTCTCCTACGTCATAGTTGCGTTCAGAAGGAGATAATCGACGGGAAAAAAAGGCACACGGGTGAGTCTTCTGATCCGAGTCAGCAATCTGTGACAGGACCGCTCCAACCCCTGAGTCAGAGGCATCCACCTCCACAATAAACTGCTTGGCTGGGTCTGGCTGAATGAGGATTGGAGCCTGGGAAAACAAAGACTTAAGTTTACAAAATGCTGCTTCAGCAGCAGGAGACCAGTGGAAGGGAGTCTTTGTGGAGGTAAGGGCGGTTAACGGCGCAGCCGTCTGACTGTAGTTACGAATGAATCTCCGGTAAAAGTTTGCAAAGCCCAAAAATCTCTGTAACTGTTTCCGGGTCTGAGGAGTGGGCCAGTCCATGACTGCTTTAATCTTCTCCTCCGTTGGCCTTATCTGTCCGCCTTCAAGGATGAACCCCAGAAAAGAAACTGATGACTTATGAAACTCGCACTTCTCTGCCTTGACATAAAGCTTATTCTCCAGAAGCCTCTGCAGCACCAGTCGCACATGCTGTTTGTGCTCGGCCAGGGACTTTGAGTAAATGAGGATGTCATCTAAATAAACAAAAACAAAAATGTTAAGAAAATCACGGAGAACGTCATTGATTAGTGCTTGGAAACAGGCTGGAGCATTACACAAACCAAAAGGCATAACCAGGTACTCGAAATGACCAATAGGAGTCTTAAATGCTGTCTTCCATTCATCACCTTCCTTGATTCGCAGGAGGTGATAGGCATTGCGCAGATCCAGCTTAGAAAAAACCGTCGCCCCATGAACAGGTTCAAAAGCAGAGGATAACAGAGGTAGGGGATACTTGTTCTTGACCGTGATCTGATTTAAACCTCTGTAATCTATGCAGGGCCTGAGCGTCCCATCCTTCTTCCCCACAAAAAAAAAACCCCGCCCCCATTGGGGAAGAGGACGGACGAATAATACCTGCAGCCCATGACTCCTTAATGTATTTCTCCATCGCTTCACGCTCCGGACGAGAGATGTTGTACAAACGGCTCGACGGTAAAGGAGCTCCGGGCAGTAATTCAATGGAGCAATCATAAGGGCGGTGTGGAGGGAGTGAACAGGCTTTGGTTTTACTGAATACCTGTGCGAGATCATGATAGTCAGCGGGAACGGATGAGAGATCAGGAGGGTCTGCATCTTGACTGGTTACCAGAGAGGGGCCTGGAGGAACGGCGGAACGGAGACAAGAGGAATGACAGTGGTTAGACCAGGATTCAATATGTCTCTTAGACCAGCAGATTCGTGGATTATGGAGTGTTAACCAGTCAAAACCCAGAACCACAGGAGCATTGGTAGAAGGAAAAACAAAAAATGATATATGTTCACTGTGGTTTCCGGAGATAACTAAGGGTAATGGCTTGGTCTTGTGAGAGATACTTGGCAGGGATTTACCATCCAGTGCGGAAACACGAATAGGAGAAGGTAAGGGGATGGTCTCAACACCTAGTTGTTTAACCAATTCAGAATCAATCAGGGTTCGTTCGCAGCCAGAATCTATCATGACGGACAGGGAAAAATGTTCAGTACCGTAACATAGATCAGCAGGAAGTTGTAGGCGAGGAACATTGTCTTCACCCTTCTGACCCATCAGGTTCCTCACCTTTACTGATGGGTCCTGAAGTTTGACTTCTTAGGGCAATTAGCGACGAAATGACCAGAACCTCCACAATACAGACAGAGCCGATTCGTCATGCGCTTGCGGCGTTCCTCTGGTGAGAGCCGAGCGTTACCGATCTGCATAGGCTCTGGCTCGGACTGGGGGGACTGCGACGGCGAAGGTAAAACAGGAGAAACGGCACTAACCAACCCAGACCTTCGATTTCTCTCCTTATTTCTTGAACGAATCCTGTTGTCAATTCGTACAGTCAGTTTAATAAGATCCTCCAGGGTCTCGGGCTCATCTAGCGTGGTTAATTCATCCTTAATTGACTCACTTAAAGCATGAAAGTAGGCGCTCTTTAAAGCCGGAGCGTTCCAACTAGAGGCTGCCGCTTTAATGCGGAAATCTATAGCAAATTCAGCTACTGATCGTTGCCCCTGTTTCAAGCTCCATAAATCTCGAGAATTAGAGGTCTTGTCCGGGTCAAAGCAGAAAATCTGTTTAAACTCCTTCAAAAAGTCCTGAAACGTGATCCCAAAGTTGGTGGGATCTGGAAACTTGGCTTCAGCCCAGTCTAAGGCTTTCCCTGACAAGTGTGAGAGCACAAACGCTATCCTCGCCCCGTCATGGGAAAAGCTCCGTGGGGAACTGTTAAATGCCAAGGAACACTGCATGATAAAGCCCCGACATTTGCTAGGCTCTCCGTCAAACCTCTCCGGAGTAGGAAAACGGATCTCGGAAAACATGGAACGGGCCTCAGGGATTGGATCCGGAGCAAGTGCGGGAGCTGGAGCAGGAGGCTGTGAAGTAGATGTTTGCAAAAAGTTAGCTATTTCATCCAGGCGTTTGTTAGTCTCTGACTGAATAGAACTTAATTTTCTCAACATGGATTCATGGGTCTCCAAGACGCCTTGTTGATCAGCGAGGGCTCGCCTAATGGTGTCTGCGGGGCTAATGTTTTGGCCAGAGTGTTCTGTCATGATGGGCTTTACTGATTTTGCCCACATGCAAGAACACCACCGGAGGCAAATGAACAGTAATATGAAGTTTATTTACAACGGACAAACAATCAGACGTAGATCGTGCGCTGCGACTGAACGGCTGCACCGCACACACTGAGGAGAAAATGGGGAAAGACGGTGAGTTCAAGGTTGTCGGAGTTTAGATGAATAGATTGGCGGCGAGTCTTCTGACTTACTTGGGTAGAGTGCATTAATGGCGTGGGAAAGGCTATGCTGGTCCTGGGGTTCCTAAAACGACTCGGGGATCCCCTCTCCGTCCAGCTTGGTGATCTGATCAGTGGGGCGTAGCGGCTGGCAGAGGGGAGCGGAGCGGCGTTGGGAGGACAGACCGGTAGGCTATGTTGAAGGCAGCAGATAACCAGTGGAACGATTCCAGAGAGGCAGGCAGAAACAACGGATGCGGGTGAGGCTTGGAGCTCAGACACCAACGGGGTGATTTCCCGTGACCGTTGCGAGGAGTGAGCACCAAAAACTGGAAACCAGGTCCAGATCCAGTTGAATCCTGAAAGATCAAAAAAAAATCACAAGGCAGTTACTTCTCCAACAGTGGGAAAGTCAGGTCGCAGGCGGATACTCGGAGAAACTCTGAGGGGCTTAGAGGTACCATCAAGGTTGACACTCTGGCGTCGAAGTACTGGTGTATCACCCCTCTTATGCTGCCGTCAATCAGCCTCCGGTGTGAGGATGACGTCAGGGGACCCGCAGCCCGCCGCCTCATGGACTCCATCTAGTGACAGATAACTCAAAGGACCCCAAAGGAACAAGCTAAAAGAAAACCCCAGAACCTAACAACGTTACTGAGGAATATCTTCTCTGTTGCCTGGAAATTTAGCTTTTGACAAGTCATGACACTGTCATCCAGCACCAGGCTTTAGTCATGAGGGATTTTCAGATCCGCTGCGAGGCTGACTGCTATTGGAGATCCTTCCTGGCTACAGCATGGGTGTCCACAATGACTCTCTGAAGAGATTTTGGTTGTATGAGTTAGTGACATTTGAACTGATTTTATTTAAATGGGACAGTGCATGAACATGCAATATTGTTGTAAACACTTTCCATCTGTAGCCCCATAAATTTAGTTTCCTTTTGGGATAAATAAAGTATTTTTTATTTTGAATCAAACTGGATTTAATTTTGCCTCATTCTACTTTACTGGAATTTTCTGATGGATGGACCCAATAAGATGAGATGAAAGAAATTATACAGTTTATATTCTTTTTATTGTAGAGAGCTTTAAAGCTGGAAGCTGGAAGCCGCCCTGTTCCTGCAGTAGAAAAAAAACACACATCATGAGGCTGCCGCCACCATTTTTCACAGAGGGAGATAATACACTAAGGGTAGTTATAGGTTGGTTTTTCATTACACACAGCAGGTAGCCAAAGAGGCTAATTTTGGTCTCATCGAACAAGATCGCCTGCCTGTATCTTTCTGTTGTGTCACCTACATGGCTTGTGACAAATGGCTGATGGCTGTTTATCAGAAATGACTTCCCTCATTCCACTGATATGCATGATGCCTTGAAACTGCAAAAGACTTTATTTCACAGCCAGTATCACAGCTAACGAATCACGAGGACACTTTGTCGAATCAGGGAAAAACTCCAGAAGTTGATCTTTGAGATCAGCAGGTTCATAACAGTCTCTGTTATAGACCTCCAGGCAGAACGTATTTACTACCCTGTTTGACATTCCCCTACATAAAGCTGCAACTTTAAACACAAGTTTTTGCTCCACAAGAATTTCATACATGGTCTTCCTTAGCTTTATGGTCTCACCCTTCTCCGAAGGGTTCTGGAGTCCATGCCTTTCCTTATTTGATCAGTCCCAGTGTAGGAGTTGGCCTTACAAGTATGCTGCAGGCTCAACCAGAGACCTCTGTGCTATCAGACACGCCACTAACCCCAGATCTGTAGGGTGGTAGGTGATGGTCGTCCCGCTGATGGATTCTCCCACTTGAGTTGTGGATTTCTGAAGCTTCTCCAGACACTATTGCTTCCTTCTCCGATTGTCTTCCTTGCCACATCTGTAGTTTTGCAACTGTGTCACTTTTTCTGTTTGTTCAAAACTCAATATTGTTTTACAGACTAACTTTCATTTTCCCAATGTTCTCCCTGACCTTTCTGTGGTGTTCCTTGGTTTGAACTTGATTTGTTCACCAAGGTTCTCTGACAAACATTTGAGGCCTTCACAGAAAAACTATATTTATGTTATTAAATTACACCACACTTTTACGGCACACCACACTTTTTGTCTTTGAAACGTCTTGTGCTCTTTTTCTTCCACTTTATGCATCAACTTTGTGTTGGGTTGGTCTGTTTCATATGATTCCAAGAATCAAAATAACTTCTTTAAGGAGATGTTAATATCAAGCTACATGTCTTGCTTTTTTTTCCTCTTTATTCAGATAGAAAATCCGTAGAAAACTTCTCCTTTGATAGCTGCACACTCTTCCATGACCAAACAGATAGCGAGGGCTTTCCATAAAACAAGGCGCTCGGTCTCGCGGGGCTCTGAGAAGGGAAACCATGACACAGAAGCAGCAGCGAAGGGGCCTCTTAAAACCCATATCCGGCTTCAAACTCTGGTCTGCAAAGTTTGTGTGTGTTTGAGATCAGAGCCTCACATTAGCCTTTATAATGAGAACCAGCTGTAGGCACGCACAGTCAGACTGACCTTTTTCCAGCTCAGACTGAACCCCCCTCTACTCCTCCGCAAAAAACAACCCCATCAACTTCACCACCTCACCACCTCTCATCAGGTAAATGCTTTTCCCAGATGCTTTCTCCCAACGTCTTCCATCATCCGGCGTTACTCTAAACATTCCACACCCGAAATACAGAAGAACCGGGTGCAAACCGAAACACCCACTCCCAACTGTGCCTCCATTAGTGACCGTATACGCACACACTTTTTCTCTCCCCTCAACACCACCATGAGTTGACCGTCTCTCAATCAGCCGTTGTGTTCCCAGTGCTGACTCACCCCACCGTCTTCCCGCCAATCCGAAGGTTTTCCGCCAGACTACTGTTGAGAAGGCACGCCCTGCTCCACCCAGCATATTTAGCGTTCATTTGGAAATTTAGCCCTCTCTCTCCTCCCTCGCCCTTTCCTCTCTACCATCCTTCAACGTCAATCTCACTTTGCCTCTACCCGCCACTTTTTCTCCCCAAAATAAACAACGCGTACCAAGAAAAGCCCGGGAACACTACGTAACATGTTGAACAGGACTCCAGTGTTAACGCTCCAACTTTTATATTGCTTTTCCACAATACTGAATAGTTAAATGTCACTGAATGTCACAGTGGATAGCAGAAACCGTTTAAAGTTGGCATGGAATAACGCTCCGGACTCTGGAAGTTGGGGGCTTCTTTAGCGAGCAAACAAAACAAACTTTTCCCTCCTGATTTTTGTCAGCCTGTATTGCAGATCAATGTACAAAGTTTACTCAGTTCAGACATAATCTGTAGCACTGATCTGTACACTCAATGCCAGCCTTCCTACACAATGCTTCCACAATGAACACACATCAAAGACGGACGTTGATTTGGTCAGGTTTAAACACGGAGACCGCATCTGTGGTAATGGTCTAAACATGTGGTGGGCATAATGAGCGTCAGTGGGACCAAATCCTTTGGTGAAGGCGAACGGTCTTCACACAGCAGTGGGCCCCGAGGGGAACGTTGTGGCACCATGCGACTTCTAACGCTGGATGCTGTTTATTGGACGTAACTCACGCCCTGTGGCAGCTTTGTTGTGTGCACAAGGAACTGCAGTCGAGGTTTTGGTATTATTATATGGGAGGTTGGTGGTGGCGAAGAGAGAGTTGGGGGGAGGAGACCACAGACTTAGAGTTTATTGGGATTTCATGTGAAAGCCCAATAAAAGGTAGGGCCTGACTGACAGGAAAAGCAAATATAGCCTCAAGTCTGTTTCAGATAAATCATTCACTCTGAGATCACCAAATAAAATTCATCAGTTGCTTACACCTGCTTATCCTTATTGTTTGATGGGAAGCCCAGTGCCCGTCTTCAGCACTCATGAGGTGCGACTATTAGTAAAATACTTCTCTATTCTATGTGCACCCCAAATTGAAAAATACAGAAACAGTTTTGGTTGTAGCTCTAAAAAAATGTGATGCGGTTCAGAAATCATTATTGCTTCTGAAAAGCACTGCTTATCTACAAAGGGAAATTCTTTCAAAGTTGTGAGAAGTGTTGCTTTTGGCAAAAGTAATATCACATGTTATTCCCGCCGATTGGGAAAAAAACACCCCAAAAAACAAGCAGTTCTGTGTTTTTGCTTGTAAGGCATGGTTTACTGTGTGAAAGTCCGAACTTGTGACAGAGATGAGTCAGAACTGATCCGCGGTACAACGAGCAAGTTAAGACCAAGAGACGCCTTAAAGATAGAAAAAGCAAAGAAGTTTAGAATAACTTGATGACTAAATAGTTTAGATGGAACACAGACAACAAAACACAAAACTAGTTGTGAAACATTTACAGCTGTACGCCAGAAAACCTGCTCCCTCTTGCGTGTCATTTCGCAAGTTTGCAGGAAAGTTCAGCTGATCGACGGAGGTTCCAACTTTTTGCAATTTGCATTTAAACGATAAGAACAGCGGAGAATTTGAACGGGCCGATATTCCAACAACTTCTCTGTGGATCCGACAAATGCAATTACGAGTAATTCACCTCATTGCCTCTGATTGATCACGTTATTTCTTCATTTAATTCGAGAGAAGCGGATCGTAATCTCTCTTTCTGTTATCCCCGACCGGCATGGATGAATGAGCTAAATGCTTGTCACTTTGCAGTACATGAGACCATTTCAAACAGTCTCTCTGCCGTCTCCTCTATAAGGATGGCAACATATATAGGGGAGCAATTGTTTGGGTTGACAAATAAACTTTGTCTTAAACACCTGAGTGACCGCGGTATGTTCAGAAGCTATGAGGCATTCATTTGTAACGTGGCGAGGAAGAAATATTCACATCTTCAATGTGAAGTTGTGAAAATGTTTCACCTCTTTGTTTCTCAGCAGTATGTCAACAAATAAGATACTCAAATCAAGAAAGGTAAAACTTAAAGGGGCAGTATTCTGTATTTCCAAGGCATGCAGTACCATTTTATAGCGCAATCAAGTTTCTGTTACCTTCAGTTGTTATGAAAATGCAAAATATGTATTAAATATGGCTTAAAAGTAATTTGTCTTTATACTTTAACACTTTGAAATTGAGCCTCTGTCTCTTTAAAAACTCCTCTTTCTGAAACTCTGCCATCAGGAAGTAATTTTAACATGAATTTCTCAAACTTCCATGAAAGAATCAAGGTAAAACTTCAGCTATGTTTTTGCTGAGGGAAAAACATTACAACATGATGTACAGCTAAAAAAAACTAGATTCTACATGACACTTCCTCTTTAAGAGAGATATCAAAGATTTTTATGGCAGACATAAATAGATAATGCTTAGAACAATAGATACTGCTTTGATAAATCATGAAACCACAAATTGATGTTGCTTTTAAAGAGAGGAGAAAGACCCAAAGAGACGGTTATGAGAAGTAGGGCGAACACCTTGGGATTATTGTCCTATATGAAGTGACTCAGCCAAATGGTGGCAAATTCTAAAAAATATTCTGACATTGTGATCAATCAAGAATAACACACACTATCCAGTCACTCAGGCATTGAAGTCTCAATATGTAAAATTAGGCTCCAGGGGATAAACAACAACTGGGTAACAGATCCAGGGGGGAAACCCGGCCACCTCTCTCTCCCTTAGCAATGCTCACTGGATTATTCTGGGTGATCCCAAGGTGTTGCCAAGCCGAAAAGGAAATGCAGTCCCTTCAGCATGTTCTGCTGTCCCAGGGGCCTCCGCCCAGTGGGACGAGGGTCCCTGGAAAACTTCCAAAGAAAGACTCCATGCTTACAATCTCTAGAGGCCAGAGGGTCACAGCAGGTTGTCCATGATATCCAGCTTCGTTAAGTAATGAAGATGAAAGCATACTGGACCCCCTCTGCAGGTGGTCTCTGTGAAGTTGTCCCTGATCTATAATGACTCCATTTATGCTGGGTTACAGCAGATGTTAGAACCAGCTCTAAATGTCTTTAAGTTGGTGTAGGGCAGTGGTTCTCTGTTCCAGTCCTCAGGAACCTTCGCCCAGGGCATTTAAAACATGACTCTGGTCCAGAACACCTGATGCAAATGATTGCATGACCTCCATGCATGCCATCAAGTGCTGCACAAGCCTGTTGTGCAGCACTTATCCAAGTTGTGACCCATTTATCCAAATCAGGTGAACTGAGAAGCACTGGTGTATTGCTGTGACTGTGATCCATCTACAGGTGTCTCCCTGTGTCTCAGTACAGGTGTGGTTGATGGACTGCATCTTTCAGCGGTTTTCTTAAAGAGATATTGCATGGTATTTCTTGTAATGTGGAGTTTTGAACTTCAAACAGTGACTTTCTCTTTTTATTTCCCCTCTGAACTATCAAAATATCTTCAAAGATTGAAGGAACTCCCAATCGTTTAGTGAAATGTCAAGACTTGCTGGCAAGTGATTGTGCAGTTTTCAATAAGATGAAAGCAAATCTAATATCTCTGGTTTCTTTACCATGTCTCAAGTTGTCTTTGCAATACTTTGATGCTCAGCTCAATTTCTTGTAAAATAAGGACTTTTCTAGAAGGACCAATGTAAACCTGTTTTAAAACCGTATCCCTTCTTGAGACTCATTGATCATGTTACAGTATCTCTCAAGATTATGACCTTTAAAATGGGTTATTATTGTTTCCATCATAATAATAGAGGAAGTCGGTTGTCAGGTTTAGGATAGACTGTTAAGTGCATCACTGTAATATCAATAACAGCGTGGTAGACAGAGTACTTTAGCTATGTACATAGAGCAGATTAGTCTGATGGATTTTTAAATAAAGAAAAGCACTGCCAAGATTTCATTGAATTTTAATTTAACCTTTAACCAGGTGATAACTGTGGAAACAGGCAACAGTTTTGAGATTACAACCAAGATATTACATTCTTAAGAAATGCATACATAATAAAGTTATGTAAATGTGGTACAGCTCAGGCCCTAAAATACTTGTGGCGTGGATCAAAGCCATAAGAAAGAGAAAAAGTCCATGTTCCAACCAAAACGTAATGCAACTGCCTAGAATAGAAACCACAAATAACTATTTACTCCTAAGTCTTAGTAACAAGAAGCAGTGAAGGAGACTTGATGCTACTGGGAAGACAGAAATGAAACCGTAGACTCAGTGAAATCATACATTTTTGAGTGTGAATATGATTGGAAATTTTAAGGAAAATGTAAAGGCACTACAAGTCAAGTTACAGCACTGATATTCCCCTCCCACCACTCCCAAATGGCAGTGAACGTCCGTGTACTGTAATTTAAGAAAATGGCCTAAATTTCTTTTTCCAGTATTTTGCTGAATCAAAATAAAGCAACCTCTGGTGGAGGTTGAAAAGTCAAGAAGTTTCTGACTGCTGGTTTAAAACATGAAATTACTTTCTCTCTTTCCGCTCTGCGTCTTGGCCTTGGCATTTCTTATCAAAGTACAGTCTCTCTCTCAAACACCACTATTGCTCTCAGCGTGTAACTTTGGTGTTATAAACCAAACTATTTTAATGTGCTGCAGATGTGAAAAGTGTTCACTTCAAGCTTGATATCCTGTTTCATACTGTTAATTTGAAATGCTAAAGGAAGTAGATTTTGAGTCACCCTTTGCATGAACCGTCAGCCGATGAAGACCTCTTATCAAACAAATGTGGAAGCTAACAGGTCGGGATTTAACACAATGTAAATGACCTATTCGATTTTTTAATAATTGTTAGCCTGGCTGTTGGCCCTCATCTGTCAGCTAGGCTAACAGGGTTATTCAATGTCTAAATAAGCATTAGCACTGAATGAAAAGACATGTGAGTAACGTGAAAACATAATTTCAGTTGGCTACACTGTAGTGAAAATCAATAATGTAAGACCAGAGGTAAATTATTTGGGAGAGCTGTAAGAAAAAACTACCATCCATCCATCCATTTTCTTCCGCTTATCCAGGATCGGGAAAAGGAAATGCAGTCCCGTCAGCATGTTCTGCTGTCCCTGGGACAGCATGTTTAGCTTCACTAACTAATAGTGAAGCTAAAGTTAGCATCAGTTTGAGGGAGCTATGCGATCAAAAACCTAAGACTCAAATATGTGTGCTTGTTAATCTGCTTACTTTGTATGGAAGGCAGGAAATCTCACTACTTTAGAAGCCCATGATTTCTCACTGTTGTTGAATCTTACTTGTGAACTGCCATTTATTTGTTTTCAGAAAGTGATGATGTTTGTCTTTTGAAGTAAGTTAAAGTACATTTTAAATAGGGTATTGCTATGTGGCCTGTAGAGATTCTTTTAAGGAACAGTAATATGTAAAATTGACTTCCTTCAGCCAAAACATACCTGCAGTGTTGCATTGACTCTTTCATGCATGTTTGAGAAATCTTTTAATCTCCATGGTAACCGCTCAGCTGTGCAACATGCCTCGATGGACCTAGCCCCGCCTTCAAGCTGCAGCTCCTTCTCTGAGCCGCACTTTGCAAGTTTCTAAGACTCCTCCGCTCAGCTCCTTCAGACTAACCAGCAGCAATTGGCAAAGACTACTGAGCTACCTCTCAGTGAAAAACTGGTAAAATCATTAAAGGGCCAGCAGAGGAGTGATGTTGTGATGACTTCCTGAAGGCGGAGTTTCAGAAAGAGCAGGAGTTTTTAAAGAGACAGAGACCCAATTTCAAAGCGTTAAATTACTTTACGGCTGTTTTCAAGTCATATTTAATACATACAGAATTTTTATAACAACTGAAGGCAACATACAGGTGCTGGTCATAAAATTAGAATATAATGAAAAAGTAGATTTATTTCAGTAATTCCATTTAAAAAGTGAAACTTGTATATTATATTCATACATTACATACAAACTCATATATTTCAAATGTTTATTTTGTTTAATTTTGATGATTACAAATGACAATCTCAAATTCAGCATATCAGAAAATTTGAATATTACTGAAGACCAATAAAAACAAAGGATTTATAGAAATGTTGGCCAACTGAAAAGTATGAACATGAAAAGTATGAGCATGTACAGCACTCAGTATTTAGTTGGGGCTCCTTTGGCCGTATTACTGCAGCAATGCGGCGTGGCATGGAGTCGATCAGTCTGTGGCACTGCTCAGGTGTTATGATAGCCCAGGTTACTCTAATAGTGGCTTTTAGCTCTTCTGAATTTTTGGGTCTGGTGTATTGCATCTTCTTCTTCACAATA
The DNA here is from genome assembly GCA_033032245.1 of Poecilia picta. NCBI lineage: Eukaryota > Metazoa > Chordata > Actinopteri > Cyprinodontiformes > Poeciliidae > Poecilia > Poecilia picta. Next base: position 6,987,434 of record CM065358.1, read on the forward strand.
CCCCATAGATTTTCTATGGGGTTAAGGTCAGGAGAGTTTGCTGGCCAATTAAGAACAGGGATGCCATGGTCCTTCAACCAGGTACTGGTAGCTTTGGCACTGTGTGCAGGTGCCAAGTCCTGTTGGAAAATGAAATCTGCATCTCCAAAAAGTTGGTCAGCAGCAGGAAGCATGAAGTGCTCTAAAACTTTCTGGTATGTGGCTGCGTTGACCCTGGACCTCAGAAAACACAATGGACCAACACCAGCAGATGACATGGCATCCCAAACCATCACTGACTGTGGAAACTTTACACTGGACTTCAAGCAACGTGGATGAAGTGCCTCTCTTCTTTTCCTCCAGACTCTGGGACCTTGATTTCCAAAGGAAATGCAAAATTTACTTTCATCAGAGAACATGACTTTAGACCACTCACCAGCAGTCCAGTCCTGTTTCTCTTTAGCCCAGGCAAGACGCTTCTGACGCTGTCTGTGGTTCAAGAGTGGCTTGACACAAGGAATGCGACAGCAGAAACCCATGTCTTTCATACGTCTGTGGTGTGGTGGTTCTTGAAGCACTCACTCCAGCTGCAGTCCACTCTTTGTGAATCTCCCCCACATTTTTGAATGGGTTTTGTTTCACAATCCTCTCCAGGGTGCGGTTATCTCTCTTGCTTGTACACTTTTTTCGACCACATCTTTTCCTTCCCTTCACCTCTCTATTAATGTGCTTGGACACAGAGCTCTGTGAACAGCAAGCCTCTTTAGCGATGACCTTTTGTGTCTTGCCCTCCTTGTGCAAGGTGTCGATGGTCGTCTTTTGGACAACTGTCAAGTCAGCAGTCTTCCCCATGATTGTGTAGCCTATAGAACTAGACTGAAAGACCATTTAAATGCCTTTGCAGGTGGTTTGAGTTAATTAGCTGATTAGAGTGTGGTACCAGGTGCCATCAATTTTGAACCTTTTCACAAGATTCTATTTTTCTGATATGATGAATTTGAGATTTTCATTTGTGATAATCAAAATTAAACGAAATAAACATTTGAAATACTGTATATGAGTTTGTATGTAGGCTGCACAGTGGCGCAGTTGGTAGAGCTGTTGCCTTGCAGCAAGAAGGTTCTGGGTTCGATTCTCAGCCCCGGCCTTTCTGCATGGAGTTTGCATGTTCTCCCTGTGCATGGTGGGTTTTCTCCGGGTACTCCGGTTTCCTCCCACAGTCCAAAAACATGACTGTCAGGTTAATTGGTCTGTCTAAATTGCCCCTAGGTGTGAGTGAGTGTGCATGGTTGTTTGTCCTGTGTGTGTCTCTGTGTTGCCCTGCGACAGACTGGCGACCTGTCCAGGGCGTACCCCGCCTCTCGCCCGGAACGCCAGCTGGAGATAGGCACCACCACCTCCCGACCCCATTAAAGGGACAAGGGTGTAGGAAAATGGATGGATGGAGTTTGTATGTAATGTATGAATATAATATACAAGTTTCACTTTTTAAATGGAATTACTGAAATAAATCTACTTTTTCATTATATTCTAATTTTATGACCATCACCTGTAGTTATATAATTGCAATATAAAATGACACTACATGCCTGGAAAATGCATAATACTGCCCCTTTAAAGTATATCCTGTAATTTGTGAATCTTTTACAAATTAAACTGTTGCTAAAATTAATCTTCTCGTGAACTCAATATCTTATATTGTATTGCCTCAATTTATTGAGCTGAAAACAATGTTATATCTGAATCTCCCTATTTACTCAAATGCCTGTGTAGTGTTTCTTCCTTCAATACAAAGGCGAGTGATGTTGGTCATGCCTGAGCTAAATCAGAGGCCAAGTACAGTGCCACTCTGCACTGGGTACAGGACATAAGCACAGATGGCTTGAACAGATTTGTCCGTAGTCGACACAAAGTTTTACAAACAAAGCTGTCAACTCTCCGGCTATTTTTGGATTCATAGAGACATTTGTTCACCTCATCCTGAGGATTTGCTGTTTGGGTGGTGGATATCGACACAGCTGTAAGACTTTTATAAATCCAAATGGGCCCGGATGAAAACCGAGTCTGAGTGTTTGAGACGGAGAGTTGCCGAGAGCAAGAGAGATCATCAACAGGACCTTGTGAGCACCAACAGAGGCAAAAGGGAAAGCGAGCAATGTGTTTTTTTTATTATTATTATTCTATGCTCGAGGCAAAAGACAGTCTGCCGAGACGCTCACTGTTTTGACTGAAGACTCAAACAAAGCCTATAACTAAAATCAATACTCGACTTCATAAAACCCTGATTCTGGGAACAGAATAGAACTGGATCGTGGCTACAGTCCCATTGTAAACTTTGATGCTGTGAAGAGATAAATAAACAGAAACCCCCGGGGGCTTTAAAAATCTATCCAGAGAGCTGGGGTTTCTAAATATTGATTGGATGAAAGGTTTATCTTGTTTATCTTGACTCTGTAATTCCAGTCTATCTAGTGTTGCTCCTGAGACAGTTATTAATGCTTTCTCTGCTTGTACTGGAGCCAAATTTCATACATTTGTACACACCTATTATTCAGTTTTAATTACAGGTTGAGATGTATCAAAAGTAAAGAGGAAAAACAGAGTTTTGGGGAGCTGAACAAATTTTTGTGTGGGTGTGTATTTCAAAAATTAAACACAGGGTAACGTAGATGAGGCATTTTTGATTTGATGGTGCTGCTGCAGATGATGGCATGTCATCGGCTCTATTCTGAGTCATTCACGCGGGGTCGTTGCTACCTCGACACACTGCACACAGGGTAAAAAGCTCAAACAAAGCCTATAATAAAACCCTGATTCTGGGAACAGAATAGAACTGGATGAGATCTTCGAGGTTGAAAGGCCACTTTGACATTACCCTAATCATTGACTATCTCAACAGATGCGTTATCAAGTTCAAATTTAGACTCAAATGTCCAACCAACTTTCAATCATAACCAAGTTTTTGCTATGAAATGGTCACAGAGTACCATTTCATAGCACAATTTAGGTAATATGTTGCCTTCTGTTCTTCAAAGTTAAATTGCCACATATAATTTAAGAAATTTAATGCCTTGAAATTGGACCTCTGTCTCTTTAAATTTGCACATCTCCCTCATTAACTCTTTAAAGTTTTTATCAGCTACTGAGAAGTAGCTCCTATAATGAGCTCAGCAGATGTGCAGTTTTACCAGGTGTTTGCTAATTGCTGCTGGCTAGTCTGAAGGAGCTTGTGGAGGAGGGCTGCTCTGTGAAGCAGAAACTTGGAAGCAGCGGCGCAGAGAGGGAGCTTCGTCCTCGAAGGCGGGGCTAGGTCCACTCAGGTTTCCTGCACACCTCAATGGTTGCCATGGAGATTAAAGGATTCCTCAGGCATGCAGGATAGAATCAAAGTAACACTACAGATATGTTTTAATCACTGAATAACATAACACAAAGCTAAAAAAAAAAGTCTGTCTTATGTTATACTGCCACTTGGGTATGAAAGCTTCTGAGCTTAACTGTAAATAACTTTGAAGTCAAACCATCCTCCAGAACGTTCTTGGGTCTTTTTTCAATCACTAGGGTTGGATTTGATTTCCAGGTGCAAAATAAAAGATCCAAATCTGAAACAGAGTCCTGGAGCCAAACTTTGGTGCGGCTTAAATGTCAGCCCGTCTTTTATAAGGTCAGACTTCTTTGAGCTTATAGCGGCTTTCAGGCTTATACTTGTTCTTCCTCGGTCGTCCTGCCGCTCACCTGTGTTTGACATGTTTCACGGCGCTTTTTACCGCTCGTTACTGGAAAATCATCTCAACTTTCACGGAAAGACAAAACCACGGGCCTCCTTATTTATGTCGTATTTCTGGGAGAACGCAAACTTTTCCGTCTCGAATCTGAGCGCAGTAAAAACATGACAGTTTTAACCCTCTGAACCGCGGACAGGGGAAGACGGGAGGCCTCCGACTCTTCTTCCAAACCGTCTCCAGATGTCGTCTCTGCGCCTCGTTTTGCTGACGGAGCAAAATCTCAAACGATGGGGTTGGTCTGAAAGGCCGCGTGGGACGTAGTGAGAACACGCATGTTGCATCTCGACGGGAAATCAAAGCTCCCTGCCAGCAAATCTGATCGAAATCCAAGGATTACCGTCTGGAGTTTGCCGCGGATCTGGATGAGCCGTCAAGCTGGCGACGGCGCTTCATGTCACAGCTCTGAGTTCTGCTTGAAACATCTCACAAACTAATGTTTCCCCTGTTATTTCCAAGGTTTCTCTTCTTTTTAAACACAAAACAGAGTAAACAACAGTAAGAAACAGTTTGAAACAGACTAGCGGTGAAAGACCTTCTGTTGACTTGAAGCCGAGGTCTGAGGCGAAATAATTAAAAAAAAAAAAAACCCAGCCTCCTCGTCTGTCCTTCTGTAATGGAGGCAGGATTACAGCGCTTAGTTCGCTCTCAGCGCCTGTGATGTTGTTGTCTTCTTGCTCTTCCCCGTGTTTTGAGTTTTGCAGATTAAAGGAGCGCAGTCTTACAAAACTGTAATTTACCATTGAAGCCTCGCGAGCCAGCCCGGTTAAAAGCTATCCGAGAGTAATTAAAATCCTCCAGCATTTAAATACGGCGTGCAAACCGTCCTTTTGGGAGCTTCTTGGACTAATCTGGGCGACTGTAGAAGTGAATTTTCGCGCCGTTAATGGGAGTACACATCATTTCACAGCCCCCAATGCGATTATGCTCTTATTAGGGTCAGACATTCATAAAGACTCATTAGTACCACCCCCCCCCCCCCATCATGCGTGTGGGTGATATCGTTTTCATCTCTTGTGTTGTTCGCAGCGCGCTCTGCTTAGATTTCGGGGACCGGATCCTCCCTTTGAACTCATTTGTAAGCCGCCGAGTGTTTACACTCAATCTCAACTCGGGGCTCAAGAGGAAAAGGCTTGGCGGGTTTGATGTTGCATGTTTTCGGTGAAGTTTCGAGTGACTTTGAGGCACAAGGAGATCATGTTGGTTTATGTGATGCATCCTAAGGCAACAGTTTTCGACGGACGAACGGCAAAAACTATCCGAATCCTTCGTTCATAGTATTCTGTACTTGTGGAAGATGCAGGAAGAACTGCTGCATCAGGTCACAAATATATTTAACGCATCTAAAAGGTTCAACTGCTACAGTATTTAAAGGGGTAATGTTATTTTTTTTAGCTTTACATCATATTATAATCTTATTCTCTTAACAAAAACATACCTGGAGTGTTGCTTTGATTCTTTCATGCATTTTGGAGAAATCCTTTAATCTCCCATGGCAACCATTCAGCTGTTCAAAACGCCTGGGCGGGGCTAGCTCCGCCTTCGATAGCATAGCTCCTCCTCGGAACTTCATTTTCCAAGTTGAGCTTCCACATTACAGAGCCACCACTCCCCCACTCAGCTCCTTCAGACTAGCAGCATCAATTAGCAAACATCTGGTGTAACTGGGCATCTTCTGAGCTCATTACATGCGCTACTTCTCCATCCAATGCTCTGACAAACGTTTGTAAAAGCCCGATAGACGAATGTTGATGTGATGTTGTGCTGAAGTCGGAGTTTTGGAAAGAGCAGGAACTTCTTAAAGAGACAGAGGCTCAATTTTATTGCGTTAAATTGCAAAGGGAAATTTCTTTTAAGTCATACGTTATGCATACAGCATTTTTATTACAACTGAAGGTGACAATTACTTAATTGTACTATAAAATTAAGTTAACGTGTGGAAAATGCATGATGGTGCCCCTTTAAACAGCAGTGAATATTCAATCTCATTAGAAACTATATAGAAACGGAAAGCTAAATGATCAGTATGAGAAAAATGCATGACCTAATTTCTGATTAATTTAGATACATATATTTTTACTGTGCGCTTAGAGCATTGGAATTTTATTCAATGTTAGTACAGTTGATTCTTAAATACAGAAACAAAACTGAACAATAGACAAAGATTTCATAGAATAGTAACATAACCAACCCTGATGCAGCAGAACACTGTGAATCCATTTTTTAAGCTGCTTTTTTTGTCTTTATTTGCAGTGCCCAGGAAATGGGGGTGGGGGGTGTACTTTAAAAATCCGATTGTATGTTGATTTTAGTGGTTAAATTTTGAATTTAAATAGTTTGTATTTTGGCAATTCAACAGATGGATTGCAAGATGACAATGATTTTGTTGTTGCAAAACAAGGATTATGTCGCCAATATCCTTTTAATTAAAGAAAAAGTTTTTTGTCTTTGAAACTAGTGTGGTCCAGGGCAGAAGATGGCATAGATACTGAAGCAGAGAGTCACATGCAGGTTTTTCTTTCTCTCCTTGTTTTTCCCTTTTTATTTTTTGAATACGCTGGCATGACAGGAAACTGTGCAGCAGTAGCTTATTCACTATGCCAGCTCACAGTCCTGACACATGAAAAATATGCTCCACCAAAAGATTGCAATAATGGTGACAGCAACACTAATAATGACGACGCATCGCCTCCGTTTCAGTGAGGTTGCTGTAGGACATGAGCTGAAGCTTTGTGCTTCTCCTTCAACTAAAACAGCTGAAATCAAGAGCCAGATGCCTGTATATGTTTTGCAGCCCACCCGCAGAGATAATTTACAATTGAGTTAATTGAATAATGTGCAAGTACTTTGCAATGGCAGTCTAATTAATGGCTAACAAGGGATTGATTCATACAGTTGGCAATGCATGTGGTGTTCTCAGACAATATTACTCTCCTCTTTGGTTATGTTAAAAACAGTTTTTTTAAAAGAAACATTACATTTTGTTTCCTCTCATCAAGTCAGTTAAAGGGTTTGGTACTTGATTTTTTTTTCACAGACCATCCTTAGAGTATATTTAAAATAGCAACTTGAAGTTAGTGACTTTTTTTCTTTTTAGAGCGTTTCGTGTCTACAGAGGATTTTCTTCTAAACGTATATTTTGTTTTTGAATCACCACTATTGTCATTAAGTGTGATGGGTGGTGGTGAGGAGAGACGCTGAGACCCAGGTTATGGTGGTGATGATTGAGTTTAATGAAGAGAATATAGCTCACACAGTTCAAACTAGGCGGCACGGCAGAGGACTAGCACATAGCTAAATACTGGTAGCTACTGGCTAAAACAAGGACTGACAAGAAGAGCTGACACTACCAGGACTATACAGTTCTACTGGCGTGAGAACAAACAACTGACAACAAGAGCTAAGCTAGCCAGGACTTAACAGTTCAACTGGCACAGACCAACTAGACATACGACAAGGACACGACAAGGAACACAGACAACAGGGGAGACTAAATACACATGGGGTAATCAGGGGAATGAGACACACCTGGGAGACAATCAACGGGGAAGACGCAGAGACAGGACTCACAAGGAACAGGACCACACAGAAAACTCAAAAATAAACACACAGAAACACAGACCCTGACAACTATGGACAGAGGGAAACTTGTCAGGTTTTCTTCAGTTTATTAATTTAAAGCAAACAACAACAAAAAAAAAACAATAAATAAGTACATTTAAGTAGTAACCTGAAGCCGGATTATCAAAGTCTTAAAAAAACCCTCCCTAAACTTGTTTTGAGATGTGTATCGAATTGTTCATAGTCCTGGGAAGTTCAGCTTGTTTTTATTTTTAACCTGGATCAGGAAGCTTATTAAAGTAAGTGGTCTGATGATCTCAACGCTCTGGTAGGTGTGTTTGTGTGATTAAAAGGCCAGTATGATTTTGTGTTTCCAGCCTATAAAGACTAACAAACACCAACAACTCATTTTAAAATAGACTGGAATTTGACACAAGGAAGCCAAAGCAGGGGAAACATGGTGATTTCGTTTAGCTCTGGAAAGAAGACAAACAACAGAACTTTGTAAAACCGGTAGAAGACAAACCAACACATAAACTAGCCCAAACATGAGGTGACAAAGGCCTGGATGACTTTGTAGTACCTCCTGTCTTTCGTGATATCATGATAATGGACATTCAGGCAAAATCAACAGATGCCAACCAAAAATTAAACGGGGACTGAAATATAACCACGAGGCACTTCTACCATATGGAATGTTGATGAATGATCTTAGATGAATTGGGATTTTTTCATATTTTACCTTAGTTTTGGCCACCTTCGTTTATTCTGCTACATCTGTTTAGTTCCAGGTTAGCTTGGCTTAGTTCAGCTCCTTGTAGCCTTTCATAAGCATTGTTGACTTATGGATGTAGGTCTGGAAGTAAAAGACTTCAGTGTCTTTGTTTGTTACCATTTAAATAGGATTGTCTCTGAAAGAGGTGGGGCTGCTGCAAAATTGCCATTCTGATACCAGTGGAGTTACTGGTGTGTTTTAATATCCACACCAGTAGTGAAAGTAGTGAAGACTGTTTCCTGCCATCTGCCAGAACAACACAACAGACTTTAGCTGCATTTCCATTGACCATAAAATCGCACACATTGGAATTATTGAAATAAAATTTTTAATGAAAACACACCAACTTAAAAAGCAACATCTTTTTTGATGTAAAGCTTTTGGCACTAGTATGAGGTGTTTTTTTATGACTCGAAATTAGTGTGTTTTGCAAAAACTGCAATGGAAACACTTTTTTGTACGCATTACACAATCAACAGCTGGATGTTACTAATAATGGAAAAGATAGAAAGGACAACAGGAAGTGGTAGGAGGAAGATGGTGCGACATATTTTGACTTATCGCATGAACCACGTTATTCGCATGTGAGTTTAATTGTATTTCTTACACAATTGCAGCGTTTCCATTAAGTATTTCTGAGATTGACAAAGTTTTGCTCATGTTTGTAATGGAAACTCGCAGGAATCCCTCTGAATTCTTTCTTTAAGTCTCTGGTTGTTGTGCATCAAGAGCATGTACCCCCCTGAAGAAAGATGCTACTTAATCAATATCTTCTAAAAATTCAATTTCTTTTAATGTCATGCGTTTGATGTATCTGAACTGACAATAAATTAGTTGCTACTGGCTACTTATTAAAGTTTCTTGTGTGGAACACAATCACTGATGGTAACTAAACCCCAATTCAAAAATGATCAGCACTAATAAAAGGTTAAAACATTTCTGTCTTTGTGCTTTAAATGAAATCCTACACATAGATGCACAACAGTCCCCTATCTGCTCTTAGCCTTTAATGAGCCACAGTTTAATCTGACACAAACTCAAACCCTTCTGACCAGATGAAACACCAAATCAAATGGTGACACTGAAGTCGTCTTTTTAGCCTACAAGGATGAATATTTGAACCCTTGAACGAGCTTCATGGTTGTCTACTGCCATTTCTTCGTCTTAGAAAGGCTTCAGTGAAATCCGTTTTAGCAAGACATGGATATTTTGTCGTGAATCTGAAGCTGAGTGTTGAAAAAATGTCTTCTCTTTTCAGCGATTCCCCCTCCACACACCTGCTGTGCGGAGAATATGCTAACATTTACGGTCGGCTACAGACACGGAGACCTCGAGTTTACACAAGTTTTCACCATTCTCAACAAAAGCTGAAAGCATCTGTACAGCTTCATTCAGGCCACGGTGAGTAAACACCAACTCCAAAAAAACACTGCTGAAACTAAGCTGAACATAGACAGATGTAGACAAATGTAGTTTTTTTTCTTTAGCTGAAGAACACAACTGATACTGTTTAGCGTTCCTGATGGCATGGAATGTATTTTACTGCTTACGCTCTTTAACTCTGCCAGGCTTTGACGTGGTTTTGGGAATGAGCAAAAAGAGGTCTCTCTCTCTCTGTCTCTCTCTCTTTCTCTCTCTCTTTCTCTCTCTCTCTCTCTCTCTCTCTTTTTTTTTTTTTAAACATTTATAAACTGCAGGGTGACTCTGTAGCAAAGAGGGAGAGGCGGTCCAAAACCCAGGAAACTTCTTCCCCCACCAAAAAAAGCAAATCCAACAAATGGCACAAAAACGTATTTTTCAGATGGCATCTGTAAAAGGGGCCTTTGTACCCTCAAAAATCTGCTCCAACCAAATAATCGCAGCAAAGGAAAGGGCAAGTGGAAAAATGGAGTCAAAAGAGAGGGAGTACGCAGTGTACCCGGTGGGAGGAGGGATTTTCTAACGGCAAAAGATGTATTTTGAGGCAGACGTCTCCTTCTGGAGCCTTCTGATACGCGGTTCCACCAGAAGGCCTTGGCATATCGTCAAACCAGTCTTTCAGCAGAATCTCTCTTTGCATGAAGGAAGATTCATAAGACCTCAACAGCTATACCAGTTATTTTGTGCAGAGGATGCTACACACAAGTTGTTTTTTTTTCTTTGACAATCAGCTTAGTGAATACATTGGCTGAAGTGTTTGTTCAAGAGGAAGAAACCCAACGCACGCCAATCAGCTCGTCTTCTAGTGCCGAGTCTAGAAACCTCCTATAGTCGCCACTTGGGCCTGTGGCTGCAGCGTCGTGAAAGAAAACCCATTTCAGTCTTTCTAGCCATTTATGACAAAATTACGTATGTGCAGCCTCCAGCTGTTGGTGTTCTGAGCACTTAACAGCACTCCATAGATCCAAGGCTGTCAGGAATGTGCAATAAAGCATCTTTTTTTTCTGCTGGAAATGAAGAGTAAAGGATTGCTGCTGGTAATGACTGTGCTGAACAGACGTTGGCTCATTGCATCATGCGTCATTTTCAAAGAGAGTTCAGCCTGAGGTCTGAAATTCGTTCTATACGTTTCTGAGAAATCAGACCAAAAATTGAAGCTGTTGGGCGTCATGACTTCTACGCACTGTGACTATTAGCATCATTAAATGGTAGCTTGGGATTTTGAAAGTAAGATACTGTTAAGACGTTGCAAGGTTAATATCCTACCTGGAGTAGTTAATGGTGTGGTTGGATTTTCTAAATTTCTACTTAGAAATACAACAAATGCACTTCCTGTATTTGGTATTCCAACCAGAAATTATGAAATCTCCAAAGAGTTGTACGTGTTCAATTACTCTTGTGACAGTTTCTATCGTACAAAGTAGTGTATAACTTTGGTTGTACACATGTTACTTTGGTATTGTCTGCTTAAAATGAAAAAAAAAAAAAAACTAAATTCTTAGGCTGCTTGGTAGTCCTGTTCTTAGCATTGTGGTCTTGAAACCAGAAAGTTATGGTATAAATCCTGACCTGGGTTCCTCCTGTATGTGGTTTTCATGTTTTCTGAGTTCATGTTTTAAATCTGGATAGAACATCATTCAAAACTCCTGCTTCAAACACAAACTGAATCCATATTAGCTGGAAGTTATTTTAACATGTCAGTTTCATCCAGTGACACCGAGTAACAAAATCACCTGCCTTTTGACAGAACCTCACTGTTTGAACTGACAATATTTTGAATACCATTAAAAACTGGCATATGATGGATGCAGAAACTGTTCAAGATGCAAAACGCTAGTCCTGAAAAATTGACATCAATGACGTGTCTGGCCTTATGAATGTATTCACATTTGTTTATTAGAATTTAAAAGAGGATAAGGAATCAATTCCTCGGGCCAGTTGGACGCCTTGTATCTTCCTGACTGCTAAAGAATGGCAATGATTATCGATTATCCTGCCAAAGTCATACAGTTGGCATTCAGATGTTCTACAGATGTTCAATGAGAAGAGAATACATTTAAATATGTCGTACAACTGGATAAATTATGTTTTTGTCAGTAACACACGTCACGGTGGGGTAAAGACCTTACTCCATTGGGTCTTAAGTGAGCTAAAGATAGATGGATTAAAAATATAGATGATAGCTAGATAACTATCTAGCTATGCATTTAGCTAGGTAGCTAGATACATAGCTATCTAGCGAGCTAGCTAAGTAGTTGCTAACTAGCTTTCTAGGTAAACACCTATCTAAATAGCTATGTATCTAGCTAGAAAAATACTTTATTAGACCCATTTATGACTTTGCTCATCATAAGTGGGTCTGAGTAACTTACTGAGATGTTAGGTTAGGTTCACTTCTAACATTGGACATTTTGCGTGTGAGATTTTAAACCTGCTTAGGGGAAACGTGTAATCACAGAAAAGCTTGGGGTGAATTGGTGTAGTGATGCTCAGTTGAGTTGGCTCCAGTGTTGACAGTCAGACGTTTCAGTTGCTGCTGAAGTTCTGCACACATCTGGAAAAAAACTGACTTGAAAAGAATGCAAGTAAATGAGCCTGCAAACCACAAACTGAAGTGAGATGGACCAGAGTGAAGCAAAGTCTGCCTTCTCCCGGGTCATCTCAAAGGAAGCACCAGTTGTTCTTTGCTCCCCACTCCGTACATATGCATTCTGTCTCGGTCTCTAAAGGGGTGAGATGTAAAAATCCCTTAGAGAAGGAGTATGTTTGACTAAGTTTCCACATCATACAACGAGTGTTTCACAGCCAAACACCAGAATGGTTCCATGTGCCCTTATGACTCAGGCTCTCGTGACGGTTTTAGTGGGAGACCATCATTTTCCCTGCATTTCACTCAACAATGCACAGCAGCCCCTCTCTTTCCAAGCAATATATTGTTTTATATTGGCCAGAAGAAGTCACAGAAGGGGAGTATATCTCGCCTGTAATACATGACACCTGCTCAAGCCTTATTCATAAATCCAGAACTACAGCTGGTTGGAGTTCATATGACCCATCTCTCTCTCTCACGCACACACACACACACACACACACACGCTTTCTCTGCACAGACGGACCTAGGCCCACTGAGGCCACTGTTTCCAAGTGACCTCACCTGAGAGTGATGCGATTCAGCAGTCAGCCCGAGTTCAGATGTATACCACCATCAATGGTTTATGAATGAATTTGACAGAGGCCCAAAGAGGTCTGCTCAGGTCAAGGTAGAACCATTATGTCTGAATGAGCGAGACGTTTGACAGTAACACTAAACATGGTGCTTCAAACATCATGAAAATCACATTTTGGACGAAACCCAACAGATAACAAGGGATCCGTAGTGAACAAGATCAATACGAAGTCCAAAAACTTCACAAGAGGAAGGTCACTAAAACAAATCCCACCATCAGTAAAATTTAAACTGAAGCTAAATATGAATTTATGAAGGCATTTACAAGTTCAAATTGACTTTGCAATAACCATAACAGAAAGAAGAGCCAACACTTCAGTCGCTGCCAGTAAAGACGTTCAAGCGGTCCTAAACTATAGCTATGTTTCCATTAACTATGAAATTGGAATTACAAAAATTAAATTCCCTTAATGGAAAATTGGCAATTTTGGAAATATGAGGTATGGAAATTTGTGTGCTTCAGAAAACAGCAAAGGAAGCACTTTTTCTGCGTCACAGTCACCATGCCAGTTTGTACATTATGAAGTCAGTTTCAAATAAAGGCCATTAAAGCCAAAAAATGGCTCTAATGCCATTTTTTTATTCATATTGTTACAACTGTATTGTATTGTTCCAACGCCTCAAGAAGACGCCAACATCTCTGATGGCTGATCAGCGCTGTAGCTAAAATGTGAATATACCTCATGTAAGTGTTTAATCTGTGATTTTTAATGACTTGTCATGCGAAAAAGCTTAGTCACTCGTGACTTCAATTGTATTTATTTAATGTAAACAACGTAATTGTGAAATTGTGTTTTTCCAACTTTAGCAGAATATCCTAAAAGATTTACACATATTTGTAACGGAAACACGGCTTTTAACCCAGAGCTAAGGTTTTTAACAACTAACAATAGCCTGGGATGCCCAAGTCAGGGTTTTCACATTTTGTTGAGCAAATCTTTTACTAAATCCATACGCAGTCGCATGCCATATTTCAAAAGCAACAGTGTCTTAGCTCTAACCCTGACCTAACCATTAGCTCAGGAACATCACTGGGTTATAGTGCATGCGCTTTGACTTTCCTTGATTTCAACGTGTCTTGAAGTTGATGTTTATCTTAGCTGGTAGTTTGTCTTGGCTGGTAGTTTATGGCAGTTAGGAAGCATAAAATAAAGGCAAGGAAACTAACACAAGCACTTAGCATTTCTGTGTTTTGTAAGTTTTTCTGATGGACGTGGATTAAAGGCAATAAAGTCTGATGGATGAAAACAGTGCAGCTGCTTTGCATTTCTCCAACCTGGTTCTGTATAAACGTCTAGCTGTCTCCACCCTCACTAAGAGGCTCAGGAATGCTGACTTGAACGCAGAGAGGCAGATGTCAGGTAATAGCTAAGCATTCCTTGGCAATAAATTGGTATTGCAGATTTCCAGAACGGTGGTTTTTGCTGGTGTGTGGACAGGACTCCACATCAAAAATAGTCGAAGCGTGTTGCAAAAATATGCATGCGTCTTAAACCTTTACGCATTTTGTCACCACAAAAAAAACTCTACATCTCCATCTTATTTGTCTTCTTTTGTTATATGACGACACACAATGTTGCACAATCGTGAAGGAAAAAGTTCATCTGTTTTTCTAAATTTACTGAATAAACAGAAAAAGTGTTGCGTGTTCTTGTATTTAGGGTTACTAAAGATCAATTTTCAAGTCTGTACACAGAGTCTCAACTGGATTTAGATGAGAACTTTGATTGGACCATGCTAACACATCAATTGGTTTGGGCATTCTGGGTAAACACAACTAAAACAAATGTGTGAGTCTAGCATTAGCAGGAGAAATAGTTTTTAGTCCTTTGCGACAAAGGAGAAATCCTAGAACTGCTAAAATTTGTTTTTGCTTTCATTTTATTAAGGAAATCATCTTCAGAGTTTTTGTGTCATTTCCTTCAGTGGTTATTGGCGTAGTGACATCACTGATGTAGGGTGGAACAGGTTTTTGATTGGATTGGATAGTTTGACTCGGTGCAGTGTGAAAATGAACCTCGCCAGCTGAAGATGTAACAAATGTTGCAACTTTGGTCCGCAGTCTGAGGAGTCTATCGGACTATCAAATGTGAAAACACCCTAATGAACCTCTGAAGTAACACTCAGACAAACTCTATTCAGAAATAAAATGAATTCTGAACAGGGTGTACTCAATTTATGTGGTAAGAGGGGATGGGGATGAGTACAAATGCATGCCACACTTGCATACAAACTGTTCATACAGTGTACAATTATCCAGTACTCTGTGTTCGTTTATCACCAAAAATAGCTATCAAATATAGCAAAGTTTGTGGTTGCATGGAACCAGTTGTGAATAAGTCAGAGGGTTATGGATTTTTTTAGTTTTTTTGCCAGGCTTTGTATATTAGGGCAAGTAGTTCTGAAAAAAAAAACATGGAGACAATTGCCTGTTTTAATCTTAAGCTTTTGTCTCAGAAACCAGGAAAAGACAGGAATGTAGCAGCGTAGCTAGCTCTTGGCTAATTTTGGTTGTGGAATTCTAATAAAAGCGGGTTTCAGCCTGCAGCCTCTTATAAGGGATGTTCCCGGCAGTTATTTGGCTAAGCGCAACTAAAGCTTATCAAGTCGTTCCATGTCTCATATCTGTTACAGTAACGTCTGGGCGTGTTGTCACCTAAATGCATCTGGGAAGCAGAAACACTGTGTAGAGAAAATGGCAGACTTTAACAGGATCAACAAATTTCTCAAGATTTTATTGGCAAAGCCTTTAGCCTAAAACCTTCCATCATCAGTTTGCCAGGAAAATATTTATCCAAATATGTTGCTTCATGTTAGGCCACGCCATGCAGAAGCAAGTCTGTACACAGAGTCTCAACTGGATTTAGATGAGAACTTTGATTGGACCATGCTAACACATCAACCATGCTAACACATCTGCACCCTAAGCTGCAGAGCTACTTAGGGTGAAGGCAGTGACAGGACAATGTTGTTGTGCTGTTGGAGATTTTTTGTAGTGACACCCATCATGGCGAACCCCCTTTCTGTTCCGTCGCCACCAGGCACTCATCAGCTCCTCCGAATTGATGCGCTGTCAGGTTCAGTGAGAAGGAAATATGCATCGTCGACATTGGAAACCTAGCAACCAGCTCTGAAACAGACGTCTCGTGGAGAGATAAAAAGTTCAGTTCCTGTTTTTACTTAGCATCTGATAGCACTTTGTGACTTGCATGTAAAGTGCGTTCTAAATAAAACTGTCTTATTATTACTATATTATTCTTGCTGCAAGTGCACCGAGTTGATATTAATGTCTGTATTGGTCGCGATACTGAAAGAAAATTCTAGATTAGCTATTGGTGGACAATGTGACTGATCACTTTGGGTTGCGTTCACACTGCAGCCTAAAGTGACTCAATTCAGATTTTTTGGGGGGTCAAATCATATTTTTTTGCCATGGCCGTTTTATGCTTCCAAATAAATGCGACCTGAATGTGATCTTCAGTTTGAACTGCAAACATGCTGAAAGTGTCCTGCCTGAGCAGTAGAGGGCACAATAACTTCTCAGGGTTCTGCCAACCACCATAAAAAGAAGTGCTCAGTATTTGTGGAGGTGAACATGGAGGCTAACCGTTTACTGACTGAACAAATTAAAGTTGTTTTTACATGTTTTGGCCAAGCTTGTGAAGCTGCTGGTGTATTTAATTGTGTTGTACTGGTGCAGAGTTATCAAATAAACTTGTCTGAGTTTTAAAAAAATAAACATGAAGTCAATTCAGTGTTGTTTTTCTGTATCAGAACCCTCATATCATATCTATCAGTATTGCAAAGTGAAAAAAGTGGATGAGTGCATCCCTAATCATCACTGCACAGCCTCAGATCTCCAGCTGTGGTGTGTGAGTCGACTGCTGCTGTAGCTTAAACCTGATTAAAAGTGTCTTCCCTTTCTTCACCTGCGGCTCCCATTTGAGACTGAATTGGAGCTAATAAGTCAGCCCGGCTAATGATAGCTTCCACCTACTGATGAGGGCAGAGCAGCTGGTCATAATGTTAGGAATAGATGGCCACCCAGAATGGCCTCTAGTCTTTAGGTTCAGAGCTTCAGGGACCTGATCTGGTTTTAAGTGTGATGCTGGCTCTTTTCCCCATTCTGCTTTAGAAATGTGCATCTGGCTACACTCTAGAAACTTTTTCTCCGTTTCCATTTTTTAAGCTAGCTCTCAGTGGTTTTCTAAGAAAGGTAAACAAACACCTTCAGGCCATCATTAACCTCATAAATGAACCCGTATAAGAGAAGTTTCAGTTTTTTCCTTCTCAGACTTCCCTGAAGGAAACTGCCATCCAGTCATTGTTGGCACACTAATGTGGGGCAAACTGCAATTTCATAGTCTTCAGAGACGTTTAGTTTTTTTTCTTTTTGTGCAGATTATGTGTGTCAGTATTTGTCAAGAAAAGTCTGAAGCTCTTCTCAGGACGGAGTAACTTTTCCACCTCACAGAACGAATGGAGAGAGCGACAATTACAATTCACCAAATTCAAATAGGAGCAAACAAAGTTTGAAACATCCTCCTGCGGTCGCTCGAGACAATGGGAAGTGATCCTGAGGAGAACCTCAGGAATGTGTCTTTGGCCGTAAAGCGGCGGGATGCTCCAGGGTCACACGCGGTCATCTTGACCATCTCTGGCTCCTCGCAATTCCCCCAGAGGCTGCGACTGACAATATGGTGCATCAGCTTGCATAGTTGGCTGCTTGCATAGTTCAGAGTGATCCCTCCTATCATCCAGCGTTTTTTTTTTTTTTTTTTTTGCCGGTTTTGGCCAATCACTAGTTGACTTCATAAGGACTCTGCTGCTACTGCTGCTGTCAGCAGCTAAAAGATTCACATTCTTCTCTCTCAACTCTCATTCTTTCCATCCATAAGTGTTTTGGGGGAAAAAGGGATTTTGCTATTTACTTTATTTCTTTGCTTCAAAGCAAAGAAATCAAGCATATAATTGTTTTCGAGCTCGCTCTTCTGAATTTCTTATGAAATGTGGAGAATGTCTGGAGCTGCAAATATGTGCTTGGTGGCAAACCATGATTTGCCTTTTATTGTCAAAGAAAAATGAGATCTGACGACTGAACATGGACAGAAAGGAGCTGTTATGGTGTAACATCATGAAGGAGTTTCAGCTGCTAAAATGGTGAATAAAATTAATTTAAAACATGTTGCATCATGCCATGTTAACCTTTCCTTCTTCATTTTAATACCCTTAAGTTAACCAGCTGGTACCCATGGACTTTGATGTTGCATGTCGGTTTATTAGGTAGAATTCTTATTTAATGGTGGAGATAACAAATTTAAGGGTTATTTTCCAAAAGTGTGTTGGAAGTTTCCGTCAGATTTCCTTAACTCGCTGGCTTTTTTTTCAGGAGGTTAGATGGACATACAGAAACTCGCCAGTTTCTTTCCTCTGAGACATTCCAGACATGTACCCTGGATTTTAAATGTAACTTCCTGGTTTTCCTTAAACTTTCTGAGTCGATTCAATAATTGGGATGTATGACCAGGGGGATAGTATGTGGGAAGCTCCAGGAATATATCAGCTTAAAAAAACAACACAACCGAAGTAGGAAATGATGAGCAAAAAGCATTACACATGCAAATCGTTGCTCTTTCACGGTTTTATTTGACTGTTTATATCATTAATATTGTGCTTGTTCATTTTAAAAATCACAACATAATTGATTACTAGAGCCTATAGAGTGAAAAACCATGCCCTTTCTTCCTCTATTCATCAAAAACTTTACAAACTTTCTTTAGTTATACTTTGCAGACCTTTTTAATCTCCCTTAGGAATTTTGTGTTGAGATAATTCTCTGAGGACTGAGAGCCTCCCAGCTATTGGACAGGTGTTGGGCCAATGCATCAGAAAACTCTGGGGAAACCTTACATTTTCCTTTCAGGATGTCTGAATGACTTTAGGGATTAAAAAAAGCATCAAGCTGACGTGTCATTTATACTGTTTACATATATTTGGACTAACTCTCTTTCTGAACAGTATCTCCCTGCCTCTGTCTTTATGGCAACAGCATTTTAATGTTTACTTTTGTGTAACTACAACATCAAGATAATTTCACATTTTTCGGTTCCTTAAATAACGCTGTCTCCTCTTATGTCATCTTTGTTTCACGTTTTTGAGGAACTATATAAAAATGTACATGTCAGCCAAGCAGACACCCATTTATTTCCAAAGTGATTCAGAATGTACAGTAGACATCTGCCTGTTTATTATTGTTATTATTATTATTATTTATTATTTCCTTTGCAACTCATCATGGTGCCTCATCACGTTCAGGCACCATGATGGACTTCGGAAGTGACTCCTGGTGTATTGGACTGCAATTGTTTTCTATAGTTGTTTCTGCCAATATGTCCATGGCTTCTACTTCCTGAAGTCAAGATGATTTGTCTGTGGAAGAAATGCACCAAATTCTGCAGCACATCTACATGTCAAGGTTGTCAAAGTCAAGCTAGCATAGTTGACATACTTCCTTCTTTCTTGCTATTTTTTTAATTAATACGTTTTCCTGACCAGTGAAAAGTGATGCCTTTGGACCTTATTTTCTTGTCCTGCTGTTGATGATTAGTAACAAAGCACTGCGTCCCTTTTTTAGGCATACCTTTAAGATTTAGCGCGTTATGTTGACAACTTGACAGCTAAAATCAACGGTAGTCAACTTTCAGAAAGTCTTGCAAGCATGACATCACGTTGCAGCGTGTCTGTGATCAAGGCAAGTATTTTCAGCTTTTACCGCTTAGCCAATTGTTGTAGTCCACTGTTGTATCCCCAATATCATAATTCAGTGCCATTTTTTTTTTTTACAAACTGATTTTGCGATTTCAACGTGAAGATATTTACTGTCGATACTTTGCTTTCTTCACTAAAACGTTGAAAGTTTCAGCATCTGATGTGCAAGAGTCCCTCCCCCCCCCCTCTCTGCTCCTCAAGGAGCTTGTCTGTGGGACTCAGCGGACCGGAGCTGCGTGTTTAAGGCCCGCTGCGCAGCGCTTTATGCCACTGTAGACGGCCGAACCGTGAGTCGATCCAAACTTCATGGGACGCATTATTTCCTCTGGTTATTTTAAGACTTCTCAGCGAGCCGGATGACGACATTCGCTCCGACTGCCGAACACTGGATTCTGTGTGAACCACAGAGCATAAAGAATACACACCCTCACACGCGAGCCTACAGTAAACATAACCATGAGTTCACACACACACACACGCACACACACACTGCGCCCTCCCTGGATCGCCTTCCCTCCTTTCCCTTTTTTTCGTCAGCCTCATGTGAAGCCAACATGATCTTTTGTTGGTGCTGCAGCTATATTTATCATCCGCATGCTACTTCAGTCTGCCATCTGCCAGATGCTGGGTCTGGTGCCACCCTCCACCCCCACCTCTCCACCTCACCCCCGGCTCTCCCCTCAGCTCCGTCGCCCTGTTGATTTCGTCTGAAGTCACTGCGCAATGATGCCGTCTGGCCTCAAATTACTCAGAACGTTTCTTGAACCCATGGCAGCGCTGATGAAGAAGATCTTCAACAAGACAGGAGCTGGCACTGACTTGCCTCTATGTCTCCATGCTGCACAAGGCAAGCGGCCCTCCTGAGCGCCGTCTCCCGCCGCCACGCTTTGGGAATTACAGCTCAGGAGACCGGCTGCTGCTGCCGTGAAGGGGGCACATCATATGCCCCTTTTCCACCGACCCGGCCGGCCCGGCTCCGCTCGCTTTGCTTGCGTTTCCACCGGCCTTTTAAACCGGGCTGGCGCTGCTTTTTTAGGTCCTGCTTCAGAGCAGGGCCAGCAGAGCCAGCCCGGCCAGCACTGGTGACGTAAGCTTCGCTGCTGTTCACTGATTGGCTGAGGGCGGGGACAGAACAGCGAGGCAAGAGAGAAGAAAAATGAAGGCGCAAGGTTTGAAACTCGCCGCAACACGGAAGTGATGGAAGATACAAACAAGCCCTGAACTAAAAGATGCAGCTTTTTTTATTTGCTTCGGATTTCAATATTCAGCAGCAGCTGATGGAGCCGTGAGGAATGAGGCGTTTTTGTCACATAGTGGAGAGAATGAAAAGCCTCGTTAGCCGCTTCGGAGCCGATGGAGCCTCACGGTGAAAACCGACCAGACGCCGCTGACGCCGCTGCTGCTCCCAGCCAGGTGAGCAGTTTGTAGATAAATCTGTCTAGTTTTTACTACATTTATGGTGGACGACATTTAAAACACAGCCTGCTGTATTTTTATTGCTCAAACACAACATGCGCATTTTCTGAAGACACGTTGTACATTATAAATAACTCAATATTGTTCAGCATTTTACCGTCATTTGTTTATCTTTGTGTGAATCTATGAGCTTCCATTGTTTCTCATTTTGCTGTTTCATCCGAGTTTCCCCCATTGTGAGATAATAAAACATGTTATGACATTCTATTGTTAAATAGCTAGATATCAGTTCTCTAATCAAATTGTTATGAATTATTAATTGTAGAATGAGCAATAAACCTGAAGAAAACGATAGTGGTATTATATCCATGGCTGTATAACTGCATAGGTCTAAAACTTACAAGTAATTAGATTTTGTCTTTAATTTAGACAACTATTCCAGTTATTTATAATCTGTATGGCTGGATGGTAAAAGTGTTGTGTGTGTGTGTGTAAATATATACATGTGTGTGTGTGTGTGTGTGTGTGTGTGTACATATAGTAACATGCCTGTTTTAAATAATTCCTTTTGTCTATGTAACATCCACATTAGTGACTCTGTTATTTATCTACATTTATGTGCTATAAACTATAACATCTTATTACCAGGGAGCAGAAGGAGCAACATGGCTGACATGATGGACCATCTGAACACCTGGATCTCCTTCAGCAGGAAGCAGCTACCAGCTGAGATGGCAGAGCAACAAGGAGAGTTGAGACTAAAAATAAAAGTTGTTGTGTCTCAGTGACCAAAGTCTCTTTATTTCTGCTCACTCCACACATTATTGTACTAACTGTAGATCAAGGTCCTAATACAATCCTCCCAAAATGTGAGGAGCTTAAGCCAGAGTGAAAATATTATGTTATATACATATTTCATTGAACTTAACATTGTAGATTATCAATGAAGCCATTCAAAACTGAAAACATTATTCAACAAACCAAACATTTTGACATTATTATCAGGGCAGCTATTAACAAGAGCCCTAAATACAAATCATGTTTGTTAGTTTCTAGTTTATACAAAATCATTCTATTAACTCACTGTTTATCTGTCTTCCTGCAGAATCTTCAATGTAAGAAAGTGAGAAAATGTGTCCAACCGGTAAACTTAATTAGTGATAATTAAGACTGAGTTTAAACTTTTAATTCTTAGTGTCCAAAATGTGAAAACATAGAAGAGGAACCAGTCAGATTAGAGGGAATAAAGCTTTATTTGTTCTCAGTATAACTTGGACATCAGGTGAAACATAAACGTATTGAAAAGTTAAAAACAACAGACTGTTAATGCACTTCAACTCCGTCAGAATATCAGACACGTTTTTTTAAATCAGAAATATTTCCTCAGCATATTGGGGTCATGTGATTTCTGCTCCAGAAAGGTGAAGGTCTGGACATCCTGAAGGTCAATACGACCAGCAGGAAGACGGACACTGATGAGATCCTCCAACCCAAAGAAGCACGAAGAACCACGATGGTCTGCGGCGGCAGTTTGCCAACATGAAAACAATTGGAATATATTAGGAATTTATTCTGACATTTTTAAGTTATTTGCAACACCGTGACCAACATTAGCTCATGTATATTCGGCACGATTACAAGTTTTATCGTAGTTTAAAAATCCTCGTTATCTCACCTGAACCGTCTGAACCTCCTGCTTTCCTCCTGCAGGGCGGAGATCAGCTCCTCCTCACCACATGCAGCTTTTCCTCCCACTGTCACATTTTCTTGAAGTCTCAGAAAAATCGCAATCAGGCTGTAAAAAATAGCTCAGCTCTCTCTTCTTTTTGTATCAGAAAAACAACAACTGGCGTTAGGTCGCATGTAACGAAGCTCAGCACGAAGCTCCTGGAGGCGGGGCGCTACACCCCCCCTCCCCTCCCCCGCCACCAGGAGGCGGTACCAGCTACAGAGCCGAGAAGAGCCGGTGGAAACGCGGTCACTCCGAAACAGAGCCGAGCCGAGCCGAGCGGGCCGGTGGAAAAGAGGCAATAGTTATTTACATCACCGAAAATAGTGCATGTGGAAAAAACAAATTAGGACACTTCCTTTGGAGGAATCCATCAAGTGTTAGCAGGGAAGCTGAACACTGTGTCAGAATGAACTCTGACCGAGTTTGATGGAAATGGCTCATGAAGCATCCAGGTGTGCACTACCTTCCACATTTTGTCTCATTGCAAACACAAGCTTCAAAGGTTTTTATTGTGATTTTGTGTGAATAAGGCAGTAACCCAGGGCCCATGATTTTTTGGGCAGCCCCAAAGACTTTACTGTTTTTTTTAATCAATGAATATTTTGCAAACATCGTACTTAATGTGAGATTTACATGCCCATATTTGAGTTGTATTAGTATTTTGGAATTTTTTTATATATTAACAATACCCAAATATTTGAAAATTTTGAGTTATTGGCTGTATTAAACCTACATTTCATCAGTTCATGCTCACTGATGATTAGGACTACCTATTACTGAATTTAATTTAGAACTAGAAAAACACATTTTCTTTAGTGAGTGCGGCACCAAAATTGATTCAGCTCAGGGACTCACAACCCTGTAAATCTGTCTCTGGTGACAAGCCAGCAGTGTTATTTTTTGTTTTTTCAAATACTAATGTGAAAAATGTGGGACATTTCTGTATTAAGTTTCATATAAACATATACTCATAAACAAAACTCTAATACTTTTTGTGGCAATTTTCTGCATTCACCACTTTTGTACCAGTGACTGAAGATTTTGCCTGTTTTTTTTGTCCATGTAGCTTAACCTTTGTGGCAAGTCATGTGGGAAACAGAGCAAACATGAAAGAAGTGGCTTTTTGACTAGTGGTGAGGACTGCTAGCTAAGAAGTCAGTTGCGCTAACCCCAAAGCACTAAACATAAGCTCTGCTGATGCTAAAACTAAGTGTTCTAAATGTTTTTAAAGTTAGCAAAAGTGCTAAGGAGCTAAACAAAAAGAATTAGCCCTGCTGTTAGTGCATTAGCAGAAGTGTGTCCACCACTGTTTTGGTCAGATCCATGGGGCAGATATGAAATAAAATATTTTTGATCTATATAGCCTTACAGCTGGGGAAGTATTTGTCATTCCAGCAGAACAATGGCCCTAAACAGACACACAGAGCTGTGACGAAAGAGTTCACATCAAAGTATTTCCGTATTAGACCACCGCAGTTAAAATTCAGATCTAAATCCATTTGAAAAATTGTGTCAAAACATAAAAATTGAAGCACAAACGTTTCAGTCCCTATGTTTTTACTTTTTTTTTTTTTAAGGCGGTAGAGGCATACCGCCTTGCATTTTGGTGAGAAAAATGTGAAGAAATTTTGCGTACGTTTGCAGCAGACTAAACATCGACACATATTACCTTTGGGCTGAAACTCTGGTCTGTTAGTCTCGATGCAAGACAAACAGTATCACAGAGTCGAAAATTTAATCACAAGAAAAACAAACAATTAGTCCTGAGTGCGACATCTCATGATTAGCCGCTGCGGCCTTGTGCTCATGAGTCATCTCCCCTCGGAGCTCGGGGTGGTGGGACTCCCCGGACTGACAACGGAGTTCTCTTTATTTAAAATAATGAGTCATGCGCAGCTACCACTGCTGTAAAAATAGCAGACTCAAGTCTCCAGGGGCAGTGTGAACCAGACGGACCTGAAACAGAACCCAGCCTCGCCCCAAATGAAATCCAACACATGGCTCTGTGGATACACACACACCCCCACACACACACACACACACCACACACACACACACACACACACACACACACACACACACACACATTCAGCTTTGCCCTGTTGAATTTGATTTATCTGATGGAGCCACCTACCCAGGGGCTGGAAATTTGCTGACAGAACATAATCAGGTCTGATAGCAGCCCAGTCCGTTTCTAACACTCTGGGCTTCTTTAAACTTCGCTGACTGCATACATCGACGTCCTTTCGCCACATTTTTTCTTTTCTCTTAATTTTATTTTACGTCTATATTAGGTAAGAAAGAGCAGGATGGGGGGAGACTATGTGATTAAAGCCCTTTTGTTTGGCTCCAAGCTGACCACGTCAGCTCCAGATGTTGGATAGGGGAAACCTCAAGCTGTTCCCAACACCGCTTCAACCAATCAGGAAGCGGTTCCCAGGATGTGATTCATGCTGCGCGTCCAGAGGCTTCACATGCCTTTTCCATGCCAGAACTAATGTAAGCTGAAGTAATTAGGACATGTACAGGGCCTTGTAAAAGTTTTCAGACACAATGCCCTCTCAACTTTGTCACATTTTTTAATAATACAGTGTCAAACTGCCATGTGTTTTTTTGGATTTTACGTGATGGACCAACATTAAAAAAGGAAACAGACTCTTGGTTTTCAAACTCTGGTGAAGCACATGAATGATCAGCAAAGCAGCTGCAAGTTGTTATGGGTAACGGCTTTGAGTTTCACATGTAGAGACTGAATGTTTTGCTATTCTTCTTTTTAAAGATCTAGATTAGTCAAATATTTTCAGGAAGAAAAGTCTTGGCCAGTCTTGCACCAATAGACATGTTAGATTTAAACCACCCCATTCATTCTGTATATTTAATGTTGTCTTGCTTTTGAAGCCTTTGTATTTAGCTCCTTAGATCTTCCCAATAACTATCAACAGCGTTTAGCAATTACCAACCAAGCCAAATTGGTATGGTGTTTTATTTTTTATAGCTCACATAGTGTAGGCCAAACCCTTCATGTTTAGTTTCTTTCACATATTAACTGTGACTTCCACAGTTGTGGCAAACGTTCACACAGGAACACCTATTTCCGAAATAGGAATGTTTTTAGCCCTTTTTCCCATGCGCCCACATGAAAACGGCACTTTAGGGATGTTCTTTTATTTTTAAATAAAACTCATTCTGGAGTAAAACTGTTGCCCTCACGTAATAGTATGGATAGTGAAATTCCCTTCTTTAGGAAAAACATTGCAATTCTGACTTATAACCACAAGTGCGTCATACACAACAGTAGCTTCTCACATGTTATATGTTTTGTTTTAGTTGCTACATAACGCTCTACGAAAGACTCCATTCGCACTTTGTTTTTCGTTGTTATTGTTTTCTTGTCGTGTTTCCCGCTACCCTCGTGGAGACTTTATGCACATATTTCTTGCTCCTGGTTTAGCGACACTCTCAGGTCTCGAGGAGTGAAAATATCGTATTCCTTGTGTTTCTGTGGGAATGAAAACATTTCTGAAAATGATTCTGTGTGGTCAAAAGTTTTTTCAGAAACAACCTGTTTTTGAAAAAAACCTTCAGAACCTAAGGGAAAATGTTATGCCTGTTTTTATAGTAACATCTTTTTTTTATTATTATTATTATTTAGAAAAAGCTCCCCTACTTCACAATTATGCAACACTTATTGTTATCCTGCCACAGATGCTTGTGCTTGTTAAATGTGTGGGATACTTAATATTTCGATATTGATCCAATACCAAGTAAATACAGGTCCAGTGCCACCGATACTGATACTTATCATTTTTATTCACTTTTGAGTGAATATAACAAACTTCTGACCTCTAAGTGTTTTTTTGTTTTGTTTTGTTTTTTTTCTTTGAATTATCTTTTTCTGGCCTAAGACACAATTTTGACAAAGTTTAAAGGTGTCTACAAAACACTTTAACATACTGACAAGATTTTGTTAAAAAACAAACATAAATTGAGAACAAGCCCAAAAAATCTTTTTGAAATTGAGAAGTGAAATATCAAAATAAACCAAAACTTCAAGGACAAATTTGAAAAAGTATTGATTTTACCCTGTTAGTGTCGCTCCAATACCGGCTTGATATCGACGCTTTGTACACATCTAGTGCTTGTAAAAATAAAAAAAATAATAATCACTGCGTCGCATTGTAAGCTGAGGAGGCTAAGCACTGCTAATGAATCAAACATGACAATGATATGTAACATGTTAAAGTGGTTACAGCTCTGTAACGATAATGGCCCCTTTGAAATGATGACACTCGCCGTAAACAAGTAGGAAAGATCCTAATGGTTAATCCTTCTGGGACAAACTGAATGATTAATTTCACAAAAGCTCTTCTGTTCTTCTTTTTCTTTTTATCCCAGGGATAAAAAGAAACAATGGCAGGCACAAAAAAAAGAATGCATTCATCTTCAGTCAAAACGATAAAAAACAGACAGTCCTCTCTAAAAGGGAAGAGAGAAAATCAAAAAAGAAAAGCCCGTGGAGGCCGTTTGTATCGAGGCATCTGGTCATGCATAATTCCTGCTTATTGAAAGCTTGGCAGTCCTGCGATGATGAGAATTTTCTCTGGAGTTTTCATTTTGGGCACCAAACTCCCCAAAAGCTCTTATCAAGAATAAACATGCAATTCTGCTGCTGCAGTGAAAACAGGGGCAAATGTTTCCTATTTTTTGTTGTTTTTGCTGTTGTTTTCTCAGAGTCACAGCACACTTGGATTAAACAAAAAATAATGTTCTGCCCTTGGTCAGGGCGCCTCAGCACAGCAGGTACCCTGCCTGATCCTCTACCTGTAGCTTAAGATGTAATTCATAAAGTCTAAGAGCAGCAGTGTTGGTTTTATCCACCCTATGTGTTGCTGCCCGTAATTATTCTTCAAAAAAAGAAAAAAATCTAAATAACTACAAGGTTAATGGACAAGTCAAACTCTGATTCAAATAAATCCCCAGAAATTTCTACTTTGAGGATGTAGATCTTGAATATTAGCTTATAGCAAGATCCGCAAATTTAAGCTAGCTGTAAAGCTACATTACCTATCTCTGGCATCAATTTGAAAGCAGGACAAATAACTTTAAAATGATCTAAATCATGCATTTCTGCAGGCCTTCAACAAAGTTAACATTAACATTCAGTACTCTTCCAGAATTCATTTTATGATCATTTTTTTAAATAAATGTATAGACATTTGAGTACATAACTGTTCATATATGAGAAAGCACAGAGCTCAAACTATCCCAAGATAAAAAATAAAATAAAACAGGAGAAATTTCAATGCTTTGTTTCATTTTGGCAACTAAAACCCCAATAAGGTCCGTTTCAAATTTGAAAAATAAAATAAGATCAGGGCAAAGCTAAGTGAAAGATGATGAATCAAAGATGAGGGTCATCATGTAACTTTGAATTAATTTTGTTTTTTCAGAAACTTAATGGAACGTAATATAAATAGCAACATACACAAAGTGAAACTTTATCTATAGTTTTCTTTTTTGTTCCCCCACTTGACAAATAATAAGAAAATCCAATTCAACACTCTTCCGGACATTTAACGCACCGGAGCCTCTGGGTTTGCTCTAATTTGACAGAAACTCCACAGACGCTATATTTCTTGGGAGAAGCGACGGCTGTTGTTTTGCTTCTGCTCATAATCGTACCGTGTGTTTTCCAGGCTCTTCTCTGTGTTTAGCGTCACCCTTTGATTAGAAGTTGTTTTTTTTTTTTCTGTCGATCTGTTATGACTGCGCGGTCACAAAGCTCTGGACCGCTTTCAGAAGTGCAGAGAGTCCAAACCGGACTGTGGTGGGACCGGTGTGGCTTGGGTTTGAAGGTTTAAGTTCACCACTGAAGTGACAGAAACACTTAGAGGTAGAAAATAATCCTGTTTTCTTTTCACTGCATATACCTGATGAAGTTGCCTTGACATTTATTATTTAGCATTAATTTGTTTCACTGTTATTGTGTTCATTATTTTGCTTACATTGAAGAGTGAAGTCTCACGGGCCTCGGACCGAACGTTGGGATGATCTACTTATTCAGACTGGAAATATTGAGCAAAACTAGGTGGACACGTTCATGGTTGTACTTTTTTTTCTTTCTCTCTTTCCTTCTTTCTTTCTTTCTTACAAATTATCTTGAAAAAAACACACCTTTACTGTCACCAGTGTTTACTTTCGTACATGAACTCTGGTAATCTGCAAATTAAAATGAGTTGAATATGGATCCAGGGAACAAGTTTAATAGAAAATAAATTCTAGACCCATACTATAATCGCCAATGACTTTTATTTACTTTTGCAAAACCTTTTCTTGTATCATATGTATTATTTGGCAAATTGGTACATCACTTAATTTTTTCTTATCAAATTCACAGATTAATTTGCTTAATGGAAACACACTAATTTTGAAAAAGCTAAAAAGCTTTTGTGTCCAAGTTAGGTGTTTTTTTGGCCATATCAAAATAGATTAATTGCACAAAACTGTAGTAGAAACGCTTTTTCGCATCACGCTAGTCACATGATCAACAGCCAGACGTTACCACTGACAGAAACGACAAAGAAGACGACAGGAAGTTGTATCAGGATGGTTTGTTTTTTTTGTTTTTTTTCTGACATTACACAGTTCATAAAACGTTTAGTATTATTCGAACTCGTTGAATCCATAGCTCTTCTGTAAAATCGGCAAAACGCAGCATATGTAGGCGGGGCTTGTTACTCCAACGCCTGAATAAGACGCCAACGTCACCTCTGATGGATGATAGCGATGAGCGCTAGCTCCAGGGCTGAAACATTAATAATTCTCATGTAACTGTTTACATCTGATTTTTAACAACTTGTCATGTGAACAAACTTATTCACATTTGATTTTAATTTAATTTCAAATTCAACAGAAACACCGCAATTGCAAAATTGTGTTTTCCGTTTCCACATTAGCATGATACTGACACAGATCTCATTCGTAACAGAAACGCAGCTACCATCTGTTGATTTCCTTCTTCTCTAGAAAAGTTGAGTATTTTCCTCTCCATGCGGTTTGGACCTCCTGTTGCTGCTGCTGTAGGTAACACCGTGCCCCTAGAATGCATGAAATAACACGGCTACAAGGTAATCACAACAATCTGAAATCCCAAATTGCCGCTTATGGACTTTGAATCTGGGTGTAACCCATCTGTCACCGAACTGCTGCTCAAACAGTTTTTTGCTGCCGTAAAAGAGGTTCCAACAGCGAAGGAGCGCCGCCGCGAGATGCCCTTTGACCTTCCACCTAGCATCAGAATCCAGGCTGTTTATGTAACAGAGTCTTTTGTGTACACGAGCGGGCTAAATGAGGTCTGTGTGTGGGCTGCGTTCTCAGCAGATCAGAGCCCCAAAATATAATCCGAGCAGCTTGCCTTTGACAGCCAGCCACCTCAAAGGGAGCAGCGTGGGGAAAGATCATCTGCCAAGGGAAAACGAGTCCTCAAGGCGAGGGATGTGTCTCTTCCTTCTTTCTTATTTTTTTTTGTTAAGGCTGCTGAATCACAATGAGAATCAGCCGAGCTCTTCCGCTTTTTCAACTCTGCAAGAACTTTCAGCAGGAATAGAAAAGCAGATTTGATCTCTTTGTTTGGAAAGAGGTTCATCTGGCACATCTGTGGAGGACGACCAGATGGCTTCAGCTTCTGTTCCCCACACCAAAGAGCGATTCTGTCCAGCGCAACATGAGTCATTCTTCATGCTTGCAGATATGGCCGTCTTTCGCTGCAGATATTATCTCTCAGCGCTTCCCATGTGACTGATAAAACACAAGATACTGCGGAAGACGTCAGAGTGGGAGGGACAGAGACGGTCAAAGTCATCCCACAAAAAGGTCACTGAAATGTTTCCCGCTAACAAATGTGTGGTAGAAGTTTCCACTGGTTGAAATTGTGCAGCAGTAATTTGAGTTATTAGAAAAAAAAATGAACAACTGAAAATATAAATGATTTCTAAGTGCACCGAGGGCTACTGTTAGCTACCTGTTAGCTGCTAACAATGCTAAAGTTGATGTCTGGGATGTTTTACAGTTTCTTAATGAGGCGGACGGCTCTGTAGTTTAATATCTATAATACTTATCAAATTTGGAGTGGATTATTCTGAAATGATCAAAGATTCCTTAAGAGACAGTTTGAGAACTGTAAAATTCTGCTTTTAACAGCTTTGACATAAAGCACTTTTAATGCTTTTCCGAGAATTAGACATTTAGAAAATCTGGATACCTAAAAGGTCACCAGGCTTAGTTGAAGTGAACTCCAGAGTTCGGTTGAACTGTGGTCCGATTTGTTGGCAGACCAGAATTAGTTCATACGCGTTCATATCTCCCCAAAGAAACCAGACTCTCTGGACAAACTGACTAGAGTTAAATTGAAGCGGACTAAGCAGGTCTGGTGTAATTGTTCTACTTAAAGATTGAAGTACATGCAAGACAGTAAACAAAATCCCATCACGGCCAGTATAAACAGAAATATTCAAGGTTTCCAATCATTTGTATTCCCAAATGACCTTTGGCCTTGAGTGTTTTTTTTTTTTCTGGGGGATTTGTGAGTATTCAGCCTGCGGCAGCTTCTCATTCGCTAATCTGGCCTCGGTCCAAGGCTAGCCAAATTTACTCGGGAGGATAAACTGAAAAAAGTTTTTTTTTTTTTTTTTCCAAATGACCCAGAACTCAATTTGCAGATTCTAACCAGCCACACGTGGTACGCTCACGTTTTATTTGTTGTGTTCGGTCCAACTTCTATTAATAAGATGCTTAAATAAGCTGCCTAAATGTATTGGCTCGTGTTTAATTATTTCAAGGTTAGCTCAGTTTTCACAAATATAACAGGACGGAGCAGCTGTGGTTGTAATTAAAAGAAATGAAAGAATATGTGACGTGCCCTCTCGTTCAAGCACTCTTTCGCAGTTCTTTCTTGCAGCCGAAATGGTTATCCAACCGAAGTGGCGCACTTGGATGATCTGCGGAGTTAGCATGTGTTGCGTGTCAGGGACTCCTTGACAGAAGTGAGAGTGTTGCAGCTACAAGAATCCAGCCTTTTTCGTAAGGCTACTCTGGGCCCGGCATTGCAATTACAGGGCTGCTTACAGGTTGGAGGGTGGGAGGAGGAAATCATCCTGCATTGAAGAGATGAAGTTAGAAGGAAAAAGCAGGGTAAGGCTGGCTGCTCACATAGACAACTTTAGCTTCTCAGCTTCAAGGATGTTTGCCTCGGGCCAGAATACCTCAAATATAGTTAATAAACCATGACTCCCTGAAACTTTGTGTCTGAAAGTGGCAGCCAAGAAATGTCAGGCTAGCAATGAGGGAGTTGCATTACGAGAAATAATATCAATATTGATCGTTTGAGCGATGTTAGAAGGGGGTCTTGCTTTCATGAAGCCGAAAGGACAAGCTTGTCAGCGAGCAGCATGTCTTCCGGACAAAATGACTTGCGCTTTGAGGAAACGCTAAAGCACAGAAACCTCAGAGTTCACATAGAAACCAGCGTTTTGAAATGAAAAACCTCGCTCATTTTGAATCGTCACTCATTAATATTTAATGCTTTCTTTCCTATAAGTCTCACAGAGCTGAAGAGGGAGCATGTTCTTCGTTCACTCATGAACAGATGCTGCTGCGTAGAAGGAAAAAAAAAATGTCCAGCTCCTCTCTTTGGATTCATTATGATGGTTCCAGACCTTTGCTGACATCTGGAGCTGCACCCGTCTTAGCTAAACCTATTGGAGACCATTCACATAAACAAAGAAAATTCTCTTGGACTTAGTTTGGAGATTTTAAGTTGCTTTTGGAAAAGTACGGTTAAAATTCCCATCGATGTCCAGGTGTATGTACTGGAGAAAGCTGATCTTTGCCTTTACGCAAAGATTTAGGAATGAACAAGTAAGATATGTTCCCTCTGAAACATCCTCACATCGACTATAAATACACATGCATAACTTTTCCACTCCTAAGCTGCCGTATGTCATAATTTGATCAGTTTTGCCCATTATTATAGGTCAAAAGTTGGCAAGACGACGGAGCAAAAATGACCAGCACACCTATAATGGCTCTCTGTTGTAGAGCCCTGAACTTCTTCAGACTTCATTCATAAATACTATTTTTTTAAATGCTTTTTGACATATCACATTAAAAAAAGTTGATGAAACAGCAAAATTCTGAAAAATCATTTTAAATTTCACACATTTTTGCTCGAGGTGGTTTTTGGATTTTGCGAAAAAGAGTGAATGTGCAACAAAGGGAGACAGAAACACGTTTTCCGAATACATTCTGATGCAGTAAACTTTCCAATAATAATTTTCAAAAAATCCCAGTATCATCTCTGATTTGAATGGAGGCTTTGCAGCGTTTCTGCTGCTCAGAGTCTGAGAGATGTTCCTTGTTTTCAAAAGTTTCCTGATTTAAAACTTTGGCTGCTGCTTGTTATTCCGGTCTCCAGTGCGGCTCCAGGCTATATTTCCAGACTATATCAAAACATTGAGATATTTGATTGACGCACAAATGGGTAATCCATATTTGTGTTCATAATTTAATTGTTAGGTACATGTATGTGCTTCATGGGTGATTGAACCATATGGATTCTCTGTTCCACCTGTTGAATGTTAATTAAACCAGATAAAAATGAAATTGCAGTTGAATTTAATTATTCTTATTTTAAAATGACTGGTAAAAATGGATCACGACAATTTTTTCAAAATGGCGGGCAGGGAAAATGTGATGGGACACCCATTGGTAAAACTCATTTTTTAAAAGTTATTCAAATTTATTTGTGAAAAAGTAGACCAGTAGACTCTGTCTTTCATACCAGGCATTAATTACATAAAATCTTCACATCCATACAGCATCACTCATGCTCATATGTTGTTCATATGTCGTTCAACCCAAACGCACAAAATGGGTTTACATGGGTAAAACAAATTTAGGACGCTGTGGAAGGCTTGTTAGTGGGGCGAGAAAAAAGTGATGTCTGAAGAAAAGAGTGGTAGCAAGGAACCCAGCTCCAAAACTCTAACGCCATCAGACTTCCTGTTTTTACCAGCGTAGCGACAAAAAGAGAAACTGTCACCATACCAACCAAACAGGCGTGTTTGGATCGGAAACATCCGGCCGGCCAATTTATTATTACTTTTTTTTCTCTCTCTCTCCCTTCTTCCACCGAAAGGACGAACCTAAATGGTTGCCGAGGAGACGCAGAGGCTGTTGAGATGTTTTGAAGGGAAAAGTTGAAACAGGAACATGTCATGTCCAATTTTAGATGGGGCTATGATAAAGTGAGCATCCCCTGATATGGAAAAGTGCTCTCACATGGCTGCTCAACGCATCGCGGCACAGCCGGTCTCCTTCTGAGCCATAAAAATGTCACTTTTACATTTCACAGTGGAGTCATATCAGCATCTCAAAAGTTTGCAGGATAGTTGGTATCCATTAAAGCAGCATCTCTTACAGGTATAATAGTGAAGTCAGCCAGGCGCTTCTCAGTGAGACTGTAGTACAAAAAGTCATTTTCGAGGGTCGTTTAAATTATGTCCATTTCCATCAAGCATTTCTGTTGCAAATGTGATCATTAGTCGATTAACGGTTAAACTCGAAGAACATTAACTTATTTTATTTTGGTAACAAGTCCTACCTGAACGTTTTAATTAGAATTTTGTTAAAATATTAACTACTTTTGTTAGTATTAAGTGTCCAGCAGAGAACAGTAAGGTTGATATGCATACACAAGTTCTGTTTATAAGCAATATATCAACATTTTTAATATTTTGGAACCAGTCATAAGACTTCAAAACAGAATGTAATCGTGTGTCCAGCTTTAGCTATTTTGCCAACAGCGCTAGTACTAATGTCAAGCAAGCTTGTTAGCAAGTAAAGCTTCTTGTTCCTGTGGTTGCCAAGGAAACACCACACCCTGTTAGAGTAAATTTCAGAAAACGTGTATCTATTTTGAAGTGTTTTGGTAACAGCCTTGCTAAAATCTTTTTATCATGAGGTAGCCATCACTGAATTGTAGCTATGGCTATGTTTAGCATTTTTCTATGTGTTTATTTTCTAT
Organism: Poecilia picta; assembly: GCA_033032245.1. Taxonomy (NCBI): domain Eukaryota; kingdom Metazoa; phylum Chordata; class Actinopteri; order Cyprinodontiformes; family Poeciliidae; genus Poecilia; species Poecilia picta. The sequence goes on from CM065358.1 coordinate 7,022,174, forward strand.
GTGTTTATTTTTGTCACAATACTAATACTAAAGTACATTTTCCTTCAAGCAAAACGTCAAAACTCTGAAGCGAACTTACCGATAAGACCAATAATTTACATATTTAGCAAGCGGTTTATACCTTAATCACAAAACAGTTCTTATTTGAGGATGAAGCAGAACACCTAGCTTATGACCTATTGATATAATTAACTAGAAATTACCTAATGTAGTTTGGCAGGTACATTTCAAAAAAAGTTATGAAATCTGTTCAGTAAACGATTTGGCAACGGCTACATTGCAACACAGCTATGACACCTGGATGCCTTAGAAACTCAGAGTCAGACTTTCCACCAGGGGGAAAGTTATAACTTCTCCACACATGAGGACTTTTTATGACAAGGGAGACTCACTGCGTCATCTGAACAACTTCTGCTCCAGGGCAAAATGTTCCAGGTACTGGTACTGAGCCCTTAATACCAAGGCAGGTGACAAAAACAACTGAAGAACAAGAAAGTGTTAATGTTCTTACTGGCTTTTTTTTTTTTTTTTTTTCCGCATAAGTGCTCATCTGCAGCTTGTGGTCGGCATTTTGTGGAGCGACCGGAGCCCCCAAAATCTAATCAGCAACTTGGCACATCTGGTCAGCATTAGCATTTAGCTCTCCGGGGTCAGTGGTGAGCTTTGTCACACTGAGGAGGCAGGGACGCTGTAAAAACAGAGAATCTTACCAAGTATTTTTGCTTCTAGTGCAAATATCTCAGTAGACAGTGTCCACATTAAATACAGTTTGCAAAAAAATGTGGAAAACGAAGATTTTTGAACACTTTCCAAGACTCCACAGATTGCATCTACTCCATCATCTACCAAGACAGCACAGCTACAGTAATGGTTGTGCCACACTTAAACAGCGCCTCGCCAGTTGCCAGCAGACATAATTCAGCAACACTCTGACAAGCCACCGTTGGGTCAACGCTCCACTAACTCTTCCAGCAGAGGTGTCACCATTCAGCAAGACTCATCTGCAAATGAGCATCCATGAAAGGAAAATGGCTCTTTTTTCCATGCCTGTGATGAACTGATCACAGTGCGGAGAAAACCAAGTCCAACTTCCCATCTGAGCTTTGATTCGGTGCCACCAAAACAAAGCGTTGTCCCCACGTTCTGATCAAAGTCACTTTTCTTTTTCCTCCTCCTCCCCACATCAGCTGCCAATGAGCCTGACACTTTGGAGATGAGGAGGGGGAAGCAACGGACTCAACAACTGTCCGAGCCAAAGACGGTGTAACAGTTTTCCTACTGATCTTGGATGTTGGTGAACCGACTTGCTGCTATTGAATCCCACTGCCTTTTGGCGTTGTCGTGTCATCGAGAAAGTATATACCTGTGGCATTTCACACCGTCTCTGTGGGAACATTGTATGGGCCTCTTCCATTAGGCAGCCCACATCCCTCACACACATGCACACACACGCTGCCTTTCTCACACGTTCATAGCCCTGCTTTCCCTCTCTCACTTTCATCCCCTCTCTCCGGGTGAATGAGGAGCCGCTCTTCCCTGCCACCGCACACTTCTCTTTGAAAGAGCCATTCATTGCCGCCGACACAGGGCACCTATAAGCTCAGAGGGCTTCGGCTGCGCTGCCTCCTGCCTTTTGGTGACGTTCAAACACTTTCAAGAAAAATACAACCCGGCTGCAGGCAAAGAGAGGCGAAAAGAAAAGGAAGGAGAGAAAACTTGAAAGGATTAGAAGAGAACAGATGTTGTCTCAGACCTTGGACAAGAGTCAAAACAATGACACGTCTTTCTCGCAACACGTGAAGTTTCAGCACAATGAATGACTGAGAAGGTAGAGAATTTCATGAGATAATTCTTTTACAAAAAAAAGCAGCATTAAGGTTGAAGTCAGTTCAGTTGAAGTCTGAGGCACTAGCTCTCCTGCCTGTCATGCCGGTGAGGTACAAGGGGATCTGACGTCCCTCCTTGTACATCATCTCTGACCGGACAGGCGGCTGCAGGAGCGAACGGTGATTTGCAGTGGCGCTTACCTCCGTGCGCGGGGCCAGGCAGGCAGAGCAGCAGGGTCACCAAGGCACCGACCAGGACTGGATGCAGGGCTCGCATGGTGTTTTTTGTTGTTGTTGTTGGGGTTGCTCAACGTTAAGTCCTACACTCTCACGTTAAAGACGCTCCATTCAGAAGAGACTGAATGAGTTTCCAGTTTTTTGGGGGGGTTGATCTGCTACAGGATACTTCTCTATGTGAAAGGGGCGGGGCTGGGGTGGGACCACAAGAGGGACGCCCTCCTTTTTTTTTCTTTCCTCCTCATCTCCTCACACACACACACAAATTTAGATCTCTGTGAGGCTGGAAAATCATATGTTGCTTCTTTCTGCCGACCCAGCACTCAGAGACTCCCAGTCGAGCAGCCTGTTGATTTATTTGGCTCGTGTCTAAAAGAAGAAGTAAATCTTATTAATACACACACATGCTACCCGTTGACAGACATTGGTTTAGAGGCCTCACACCAGTCTGTCCTCTCTGTATTGCTCTCAATTCCCGCATTTCATTGCAAATGTGTAAAAAGCTTTATTCATATTCTGCTATTGTCGAAAAAAAAAAAAAAACACTATTTCGTATTTGTGGCGAAATAGAATTCAAATCATCGTCCTCCAAGCACTTCCTGTCATTTTCTTGATCATGTGACTGGTGTGATGCGGAAAACCGTTCCCATCACAGGTTTGATGAATAAACCAGTTTTGATTCGATCAAACAAAAAAAAAAACACACACTCATATGATCAGTGGGATCATAGCTTCTGTTCCACCTGCAGATTTCTATAACTCTCTTCTTTTTATAATCACATCCGGCCTTGAGTGCAACAGAGAATCAACCTTTTACTGTTGAAGACAAATTGTGTTTGCCAACTCTTCTGGTGCTTTATCTTTCAGACTTTCTCTTGATTGATGTCTAGCTTTTCTGAGATTTTCTCTTACAGGCCTGAGGCCTTGGGTAATCAAACTCACACCCGATCAAACAGAGGTGGGCCACTTTGGATCCACTCTCAGTCTTACGTCTTCTCCGTCAAAAGACGAAGGACGATTCAACAGCGTTGGGCGATCACACGATCTGAGACTCGTCTCATGGCAGACTTTAATTGAGGTGAATCCCGTCTTATTGTTCTCCACTTCTCTTCTTTCTCTATCTTTCTCCTTTTCTTCAGTAATGAACAAGTATGTGCACTCCACCAGAGGATTTTCTTCCTGGATATAAAAAATAAATGATAGTCGGAGTTCGCCGTCGGAGCCTGAAGATTCAATTTCACCTGTCGCTCAGGCAGTTGGTTTGCAAATTATTCCTCATTCGTTCCCACGGCTGGAGAAGTGAGTGTGCAATTAGAATTCCTGTGCAACTTCTTGACTGGAGTCCACGAAGCTTAATTAGGCTTTCCTCTCAGCTGTACATACAATTCTTTGGAAATGATGCCCCGAATAATTGGAATGTGAAGAATAAAAACAGACTTTTTTTTTTTTTTTACTATGGACTGACCTGAATGCTCAATCCAAATGCAGCGGTTTGAAAAGAATTGTAGAACTTTGACCATTTAAGCTGATTCCTCACGTCTGTACAAAATGACAAAATGTGCTTGTATTACTTTGAAACATGACTAAACATAGCTGGTGTTGTTTTCATTTTGCTTATAAAAGCTGCAGTAGGTAACTTGTGTGGAGAATGTTGGACTAAAAGTTACATTCAAAGTCCATTAAAAGTGTCATTATTTACCAAATGACACTTCATAAACATTCATGATAAAGACTCATTTTAAAGATATTCTGTCATATTCCATTTTTATTCGTGAATGTTTTTTATCAATTGATTTGTTTATTGATGTACACTTGTAGTTGAAAGTGTCCCACTTGACTGCACCAAGTATAGTCGGGGGTGTGAATTGAAATCTGTCAAAATGACGGACGAGCTTTGGATCTTTCCATCAATTAAAAAAAAGTCAAATACAGAAAATATTCCATTAACGTGAACCCTGGTGTCAACCTTATGCACACACCCTCAAATGAAGTTTTACCAATAAAAGTTACATGATTGTTTATCTTTAATCATTTAAGGTTTGTGGTTGTCAAATGTCACGAAGTAGAACATCAACCTTCTGGCCTTGTTTAATTGGCGGAGGAGTGTAATGGGTCTCTGAGGGTAGGAGGTGTGGAATCATGTCCTGGGTGGACGTAGTTCCGCCTTCAAGACGCTGCTCCTCCTCAGCTCCTTCAGACAAGCCAGCAAAAATTAGGAAACACCTGGTGGTTCTGTGGATCTTCAGAGCTCATTAAATAAGCTAGTTCTCAGTGAAACACTGGTAAAAACGACGCTAAGGGGTTAATAGAGAAGCCATGTTTTGATGATTCCCTGGGCAGAGTTTCTTAAAGAGACAGAGGCCCAAATTCAAGGCATTAAAATATGAAGTCATGTTTTATATATATATATATATATATATATATATATATATATATATATATATATATATATAATATATATATATATATATATTATATTATATATATATATATATAGCATGTTTATAGCATTTTCATAACAACTGAAGTTAATATGGCTGTGTATAAAGTTGTGCCTGGAAACAGTGGCCAAAAAGTGGGTCTGCAGGGTATGCAACGCATAGGGGCGCAGCACCAGAGGGGGCCAAAACCCCGTCTGGAGGGGGCGATGCGCCGATGATGTTTTCCCAAAACACTTCAGCGCCTTTCGCTCCTTCACCTCGCGCACATAACGAGGTAAATGTAGCGAGTTTTACCCTTCACGTATCGTCGCTTGGGGGAGGGGGGGTGGTATATGTTTCCGCATCCACCTGAAAAATGTGTAGTTGTGCCACTGCCTGGAGAACACATAATACCGCCGTTTTAAATGTACAAAGCTTGTAGAAAAGATTTCAAACTATAATTGGTTCCATGAAGTATTTTAAGATTTCTTTTGCAGAAAAAAAAATTCTTCTTTCTCACAATTTTGTGCTAATTATATTGATCTGGCACATAAAGTCCCATTAAAAGTCATGAAAGTTTGTGGTTTTCTTATAGCAAAGTGTGAAAAAACTGAAGTGGAAATAATATTTCTGCTTTCAGCCCCCAAATCAGCTCTCTGTCCTAAGGTACCATTCTCTCTCTCTCTCTCTGTCTGTCTATCTCTCTCTTTTTTTTTCTTTTTTTTAGTAAACAAACATAAAAACACTGACGGCCCTTCAGCTCCCTCCATTCCAAGAAAGCATTAGTTGCAGAGTCTGTGAGCAGAGCTGTGAAACACACACACATACACACACACACACACACACACACACACACACACACACCCCACACACACACACACACACACACACACACACACACACACACACACACACACACACACGACTCGCGTAACGGGACACTGTTTATTGCAAACAACCTTTCCTGACACCGCAGCAGCCTCCTTGATTATTTCAGCATGGCACATGGTACAATTGAAAAAGAAACAAAAAAAACAGGGCTTCCTTTGAGCCTCGGCCAACGGTTTGTGCGGATGACATGCTCCTCGCCTCCCCGAGGAAGCAGAACTTTCCCTGGAGGGATGTCACCCACTGAAGTGAGTGGGAGCCGGTGCAAGATGCGAAAGCCCGGATTGAGGCTTATGCAAGCCACGAACATCAGTGACCCCCTTTAGCTGGAGCGCCACGCATGATGCAAGCCAAGGTGCAGAGAAACCGCCTTTATTAGTGGAAGTCGGTTCTGTTCATGAGGAGGCTTTGGGGGGTTTTAATAATGCATCGGCGTGCTTTGATTAAAGGTGTCATGTGGAGGCTTGTAAACAAACAGGGTTCTGTTTGCATTCAGCCACGCGTACCAAAATGCATTATATGCATCCTCCAGCCTTAAAAAAAGATAAAAAACATGTTTAATGTGTTTCCAACCTTACAAAACATCTGCTGGCCCCCTTTTTTTCTTTTAATCCTTTATAATCTTATGTTTGCATCAGCAAGCACTGGGTTCTTTTCTTTTCCATCCATCCTTTTTCTTCCGCTTTATCCGGGGTCGCGTCGTGGGGGCAGCAGCTTCAGAAGGGAGTCTTCCACGTCTTCCAGCTCCTCCGGGGGAACCCCAAGGTGATCCCAGGCCAGCTGAGAGACATAGTCCCTCCAGCGTGTCCTGGGTCTTTCTCAGGGCCTCCTCCCGGTGGGATGTGCCCAGGAGGGCATTTTTATATCAAATAATTTATATAAAAATGAGTCATCCAGGAGGAGGCCCCGAGGAAGACCCAGGACACGCTGGAGGGACTATGTCTCTCGGCTGGCCTGGGAACGCCTTGGGGTTCCCCCGGAGGAGCTGGAAGAAGTGGCTGGGGAGAGGGAAGTCTGGGCCTCCCTTCTGAAGCTGCTGCCCCCGCGACCCGATCCCGGATAAGCGGAAGAAAATGGATGGATGGATGGATGGAGTCATCCAGAAGGCATCCTGACCAGATGCCCGAGCCTCAACTGGCTCCTCTCGACGTGGAGGAGCAGCGGCTCTACTTTGAGTCCCTCCCGGATGACCGAGCTTCTCACCCTATCTCTAAGGGAGAGCCCGGCCACCCTGCGGAGGAAACCCATTTCGGCCACTTGTATCCATGATCTCGTTCTTTCGGTCACGACCCAAAGCTCATGACCATAGATGAGGGTGGGAACGTAGATCGAACGGTAAATCAAGAGCTTTGCTTTTTGACTCAGCTCTCTCTTCACCACAACGGACCGGTACAGCGCTGCTTCACGGCAGACACTGCCCCAATCCGCCTGTCGATCTCCCGCTCCCTTCTTCCTTCTTCAACCGTTTCCCCCCCAAGGGACACGGTCGAACGCCTTCTCCAAGTCCACAAAACACATGTAGACTGGTTGGGCAAACTCCCATACACCCTCCAGGACCCTGCTGAGGGTGTAGAGCTGGTCCAGTGTTCCATGACCAGGACGAAACCCACACTGCTCTTCCTGAATCCGAGGTTCGACTATCAGATGGACCCTCCTCTCCAAGACCCCTGAAAAGACCTCACCAGGGAGGCTTAAAGAGTGTGACCCCCACTGTAATTGGAGCACACCCTCCGGTCCCCCTTTTTATATAGGGGGACCACCACCCCAGTCTGCCAATCCAGAGGAACTGCCCCCAATGTCCATGTGATATTGCAGAGTCGCGTGAGCCGACACAACCCTACAACATTCAGAGCCTTAAGGAACTCCGGGCGGATCTCATCCACCCCCGGGGCCCTGCCACCGAGCTTGTTGACCACCTCGGCGACCTCGTCCCCAGAAATTGGAGAGCCCAACCTAGAGTCCCTATCTTCCTCAACAGAAGGCATGTTGGCGGGATTGAGGAGGTCATTGAATATTCCGCCCACCGGCCCACAACATTCCGAGTTGAGGTCAGCAGCACTCCATCCCCACTATAAACAGTGTTGGTGCTGCACTGCTTCCCCCTCCCGAGATGCCGGATGGTCTTCTTTCTTTTGCGGCTGTTTTTATGGCAGCTTTGCTTCATTTTACGGTTTAATTTATTCCCCTCTAACTGGATGCACGCGTCAAATTCTTGTGGTTGTGGAAAAGAAGTGGAAAGCTCAATCAAACATTGTACATCAAGTAGTGGTGAGAATGAGAACGCACACTGATGCTACTCGAAACACATTTTACACTCTTAAAAACTGTTGGGTTAAACACAATCTAATCCGATCTGGGTTACTATGCTGACCCAGCAGAGGGTCGAATATGAATCCATTTGTGGGTTTATTAACCACAACATGGCTGACCCAAAGTATGGGGTTAAGCTAGAAACACTAAATCTTACAGTGAGGAATAACCCTATTAATTAACTATATTTTAGTTAAAATGAAAGATCTGTATTATTACTTTATTCCTGCATGAAAACAATCAGAAACAACAGTCTTGCATACAATAACAATTGAATTGTTTGGGGTGCCATGTAAAGTCAGCAACATTTTTGGCATATTTAGCTGATAGAGGAAAAAAAGGTCATATTTTCACCATGTTGGCCATACATTTATAAAAATGTCACAGTTCCAAACTAAATATTTAGTTTACAAACTAAATGTTTACTTCTCAAATAAATTAATCTGAGCAAAAATATTTAGTTGGCAAACAAAATATTTAATTTGCAACTTAAATATTTATTAAGCCACTACCCTATTTAGCCTAGTAGCCAAATATTTAAGGTGTTAGCTAAAAATTTGCTTGTACTTAAATAGTCAGGTCCTAGCTAAATATCTGGCTAATATGCAATTTTGCTTGCCTCTAAGCTAGCGGTTCTCAACGTGAGCGTTCAGGGGACGGCAGGGGGCGCTGGCAGACATTTTTACTAAAGGGGATCGCTGGGATGCCTTTGGGGGGGCGTTTGGTCGAAGGTAAACTTTGCACCTTAAATGCACAATAATGCCAGTTTAGACTTTGAGCAACTTGGTAAAAATGTGTAACATTAAATCAACTGTGGCTGCAACTGTGTCGATGGCAGCTCTTCTTCTATTCAGTGTCTGTTAGCTTCTGTTAGCTTCTTGGCGCAGCTCCTCTCCTGCTACTGGTAGCTAAAATCAGATACCCTCACTGTGTATCCCTCTGAAAAATGAACCCATTTAAATAAAGAAATCCCTCCACGGTGATACCGGGATAGAGACCGTTCATTTTACAGCATTAACACCGGTGCTGTAAGTGGTCCGGTATGAAATGGGGTTGATAGAACAACGGTACCACAGGACTTTTAAATTTCAATAATCTGAGTACCGAAATTGTTTTAAAAGGTTTACGTCAGTCTGCCATTTCCCCATCGTTAAGTTTCCCAACTGCCCTGCACCTTAGGGGCTTAAAAAAAAAGACGCGCACATTGCGCAAAACTCTGAAACAGGAGCGGGACATAAGATGGAACTAGATGTGAACTGTGACATAAAAAACAGAGAATCCGACGCTGAGCAGTGAAAAATCAACACATAACGATTAGGCGGCGCAGCAGGTAATGAGTGAAGATTGCTGATGGTGAGCGTCAATAAACGCTCACCATCAGCAACAGGAAAGAAACTAAAGTGGACATAGCAATAAACCAAGAGAGAATAATACTAATCAAAGGAAACTAAATAGAAATGAATGAAGAAAAAAATGCAAGAATAAACTGAGAAACTAAATACAGAGGAATAAACTTGTATGGCAAGACCTTTTGAGCAATAATTAATACAGAGGACTGTATGGCAAGAATAAACAGACATTATTTCCAGATTAAAGGTAAAATAATATTGTTGAAATGTCATGGGTTGGTTGAGACCACATCTGGTCTGAGAATAAATATATCTTACAGACCATAACAGTAAAGAACTGATCACTTATTTGTGTTTTTAATTAGATTTGATTTATTTATTTCTTCAATATATTATGTCAGTGTTAATGTTATGAGGCTGATGACTCCATGACACTTTCAATTTGACTCATTAGGATTTGATTAAAAACCAGATTTGTTCTATGTAATTTCTGTCCAATAAAACTATTAATAAATCAATAGATAGGTCTATATAAAGATATAATCCATGTTTCTGTCCCATATTCATATGGCATTAAAAGGATCTGGAACTTTTGTTATTCCACTGAAAGCTCTGGTTTGCACAATAAATGCCATGTGGGTGAAATTTTATGGATGATGCTCTGATGTCCCATTCTCCTGAAGGCAGCACAGAGCTGCACCGCCAGAAACCGACAGAACCACTGAAGAGAAGAAGAGCTATGATTAATGTAGGTAGAGTTCTATCTATATCTTAATGTTGCAGAGCTCAGTTGTTTTGCAAATAGTTCAAAGTTTGAACCAGCATGTTGAACATCTTTTATCTGGTCATTTTGTGGAATATTTAAGAACTTGAAAATGACAAAGAATAAGAATATTTTTCCACTCTGATTGGCTGCTGTTAGGCCAACCAATTTTAACTTGAATGTTCATTGCATTTTTCGTAGACGCCTGTGAAAATAATTTCTATTCCCATGACTTTTTTGTTCTCTGGGAAATTATTTTGGATGATGAATACAGAAATAAGCATAAAAATCAAAACATCTACAAGTGATAGTACTATTAATAATAAAATAACAGTCAGTGCAAAGTAGCCTACAAATTCTTTGGTGGGGGGCGGTGAGGGACCTGGATAAAGGTTAGGGGGGCGCTGGGCCAAAAAAGGTTGAGAAACACTGCTCTACGCAGAAGTGGAATATCAAAATAAAAGCTGGGTTTAAATAAACTCGGCTGCTGGCTGAGTCCGTTCTTCCCGATGTGTCCAACATGTTAGCTGGAAATCAGAACTTTCCATTTTAATTGCAGTACAAGCAGAAACACTTCCAGCTCATGTTTATTCTTCCTGAAGCTGCTTGAGAGCCGCTATTAAAGTTTAAAGCTTTCTGTTTTTTTATTCATAAGAGAAAATAATTTATATAAAAATGAGTCGGTGTGTTGCCTGTGTAAAAACTTTGATAGCAGCTCTAAAGGAACTAAAGAGTGAGTCAAAAATTATATTGTTGTGACGAATTCCAAAGTGGGAATGTTGAACCTAGCTAGCGCTAGCTAGATCCATTGTTTCAGAAATGGCAGCCGGTGATGACGATGCTTCTTCCAGCTTTTTCTCTTACCCAACAAATTCAGTCAGATTTATCTCGCCTTGTGTGTGACTGAAATGATCCAACATGTGGCCTGACATCTTAGGAGAGAAGTACGATGTTTCAGAGAACAGGATTACAGTACCATGACTCTTTAGTGTAGTTTGTTCAGAGCTCTTTTATTTGCAGCTGACCCGAGTCGGCACAGCAAGAAATGACACTTTATCTCTCATTCTGCTGTTTGGGAAGTAAACCTTTAATTTGTTAAATACACATAATTTCCAGACATTTTGAATTACAATAGTCAGATTAAACAATATGAAATAATAAACGTAAACTGACTTATTGGGAGTCAGTTTAGCTACTACAATGTTTTTGCATGGTGTATTGATTTTAATAAATCTTGGACTTTGGGTCATTTTATTAGAGACTAAACATTTTACAAACAGAGCTCTATTGAATGTTTGCAGTTATTAACTTTGCCAGACCTCTTAGTGTCTTTGTTGTGCATAAATACCAATTAGTTGGTCGCTGGTCAGAGTAAATGTTTGCCATGTCAAAACAGCAACAGCGTTCAAAACTTCACACTTGTTCTGAGACACGATCTTTCTGCTTCTGTTATGGTCTTTGGGTTTTTGGCTTGTGGTTATTCTTACAGGTTATTTATGTTTCATAGTTTCTATCATTCATCCTGTCGGGTGTATTTGGGGTTTCCTCTTCTGAATACTTATATTCATAAGCCGTTCCCCAGATTATTCCCGTCTGTCTACTTTTTATTCAATCATTTCCTTGTGCACTTATTTCAGTTAGTCTTGTCATATTCAATTGAGTTTCCTATAACAGTTCATTTCCTTATTTCTAGTTTTATTTGACTGTTATTGTCTACAATATATTGCTACAGTAGTTATTTCCTTTTTTTTAGTTTCTCAGTGTTGTGCTGCTTCTAAATGTATTTTGGTTTTCTTAGATTACTGTCAGTTCTGTTTCTCCATTTGGTTCCAGTTCATATTTCGTCTCAGTTCAGTTTTTTCTATGACTCCCACCTCAGCTTCCTCACATTTATTCCATATTTTATTGTTAGTCTTCTCGTTTCCCATGTTGATTATTCCACTTATTTCTCTGGTCGTCTCTGGCGTTTCTTTGTTTTTTTTTTTGTCAGATTCTTTGTTCTGTTCTCACCCTGTTGTTTTATTCCTTAGTTTTTTACTTCTTTTACTTTTTTTTCTGTTCATGTTCTGCCAGGACATCTTAAATTTCCCACTTTTGGGACTAATAAAGGATGATCTTATCTTAGCCTTTCTTAACTTATCTTAATTTAGCTTATCTTAGCTTAGTTTAGCTTATTGGAGTTTATCTTATTTTAGTTTAGCTTATTGTATCTTAGCTTAATTTAGCATAGCTTACCTTGTGTTGCCTTTCTTAGCTTATCTTACCTTATCTTAGTTATCTTATCTTAGCTTAGATTATCTTAGCTTAATTCATCTCACCTTCTAATAAAAGTTTTAGTTTAATGGCAAACTAAAACTTTGAAACCTACATTTCTGAATGGGAACAAATGTATTAGTTATGGAGAATGCACACCAGTTGACTTGTATGAACAATTTACCAATGCTTATTATAACACAAGCAGTTTTGGACTTCAAACTTCAGTTGTGCACCATGATATGCAGCTAAAGCTGAGAGAGGATAAAAAAGAGGTAGAAGAAGTCATGTAATTATTTCTCAAAAAATAAAAGACTCACTGAATTCAAATGTTGGACGGGCAATATTACACATAACAGGAAACTCAAACTGACGCACAGAAAATGCTACGTTTAACGTCCACTTTAGTGCTGAATTTAACGTCCTCCCTTTCAGTTCAGTCTGAAGCACAAAAGGTGGGTAAGTTTCACAACAATTCATCCATTAATGCATTAGTGCAACGACATGGTGCAACAGTTGCATCTGTTTAGAGCTGTTTGTTTATCTTTTTATCTGTCACAGATATGTAGCTTTACATTCAAACCCACAGAGTTCTTTACGCTCCACGTTCTCACTTTAAGAGACGAAGCAAGCACACAGGGTATTCCATCGCGCTGAAGCTCTCACGTTGCGAATCAGACATCATCCACCTTTCTGCCGCTGATCCTCCAGAACCTTACATGTACATGGAGCGGACGTGAAGAGGAGGCCACTGACGGAGACCAGAGTGATGAAACACAGATCATCACTGATCTGTTTTCAGTAATGCAACATACCCGGATCTCCACATGCCACGCATAACGGGAGAGTGTGTTGGTGAACATGAGACGAAATTGAAACCTTTTTGCTGTAAAGGAGACATTTTGTTTAAGAATTCATGAAATACAATTAAAAAAAAAATTAAAAGAGAGATTATGTCCTATTTATCTATATGCTGACCTGGTCAACATGAGAAATAGTGAAGTCTGTACCTTAGATAAAAACCATTCCTAAATGTATAAAACTACAGCTCCCTCCATAAATATGAGCAAGCATGAGAATGTGCTTCTCATGTTTTCCGGGTCAAGTGGGTCAAGTTTAGAAAAATATTAGCACAGATATTTTCATATCGGCATATTTATTTTCTTTGTATGTGTTCTTTTTACTGGCCTGGTCTGGCCACCGATATAGACATAATCTTTCCACCCCAAAACAGTTTGAGAGCGGCAGAACTTCCATCTTGAGGTTACCAAGTCGCCATAGCGACTACTTATTTTAGGGATTTCTAGACATCTTTAAAAGCAGTGCTAATCACTGCAGAGAGGGCTGTATAATCCACTGTCAGAATCACCAGTGTTTATTGAATCACATACTTTTCTCCTTATTAACCAAATCATCTCAAGTTGTGTTTGGCCGAAAGAGGCTTTCACCGCAGACTCAGATATCATCTGTGTGTGTTCCTTGGGCCGCTGGGCCAGACCGCCACTAACTCTCCAGACTTGATTGAACCGCAGAAAGCACGTCAGTGATACTCGAAACCGCTTTTTTTTTTTTTTTCCATTTTCATGGTGGAAAGCTTAGCTTAAATTGCTTGAAAATTAATGCCAACCTACTTGTAAGATTGTGATTCTAGTGCTTTTAAAACACTGTAATGTTCATGTTGAGCAAAGAATTTCAATGTCTCAGACGACGGCCGGAGCTGAGTCCTTAATACGCAGAGGTAATCTCTCTATTCCTGTCCACAAAGTCATTCGGTTTCTGTGGTCCAGTAAAGAAAACAAGTTCACATGTCAGTTCAGTTGTTAACTGATGCCCACTTTGCATCTCACTAATACTAGTTCTCCAGTAGCTTCAGGGACATTTACACAGAAATCCAAGAGGAGACTCTCAATATTGAAATATAACTATTTTGTTCAAACCATAACTTAAAGCTGCAGTTTGTCAGTTTTATTAAAAAAGTGTTTTTCACTGTGGCATTATAATGTGAGACAGATGAAGCTCCTCTGTCTTTTCCCAGCTCTAAAACTAGAGGGATAAACGGCTCAGACAACCAATCAGAGCCAGGAAGAGGGTCCTAGCGCTGTTGATCATGCTTGTGTACAGACTGCTCAGTAACTCCCCCTTGCTCCCTGTTGTGCTGCAGCTCATTCTTACGGCAGAGGCTGCAGTTAATGCCAAAGCTAATTAGCATGGTCAACGATGAACGTTTTTCCTGGAACCACAAACTGTTTCTCTGCCATTGGCACATTGAGCAGCAGGTACACGGTGGTGATTGACATCACTAAAACCCTCCTCTTGGCTCTCGTTGGTTGTTTCCGAACAAGTTGGGAAGAGCCACGTTATTCGTTTCATATTGTATCGGCAGCACAGACTGAGAGTTAAAAAAAATATGTAAAAAAAAAAAAAATATTAAAAGTTAGAAACAGCAGCTTTAAATTTCTAAATTATTTTAGAAAGTAGTCTATAGCAAAACTTTACAAGTGCCCCATCACTTCAGCAGCTCTGAAACTATGACAATAGTAGGACCTGGAAATCATAAATGTCACAGCTGCGGCTGAGCTGTGACCACTCGCACCTGAACAGCATCACCCTGATCTCCAGCCGCTGCCATATAAGGACGGATCTTCCCCCTGCACGGCGTCAGATTGTTGTTTAACCCTCAGCGGTAACACGTTCAGGCCTGCTGCTAGATTTGAGCTACTGCCCAGTACTAACCTGTCTGTCTCTTCCTTCTCCCCAGTTGCTTCTCCTGTCCCTGATCCTGACCCTCTCCACTGGATTTGGACCTCCTGGCTTTGACCCCCCGTCTGTCTGACCCTGAGATCTGGAACTCGTTTTTACCTGGATTTGGACCCACTGGCTCTGACCCCCGTCTGTCTGACCCCGAGATCTGAAACCGCCTGACCCCGACTTGGATTCCCTGGTTCTGACCCTGGCCTGTCTGACTAAGATTGTGTGTTTCCCAAATAAACACCTATTTTTATATCTCCTGTTCAGTCCCTGTGTCCATCAGCTCCTGGACGTGTCAATAAATACTGTAATAAATATAATATATATATATATATATATATATATATATATATATATATATATATATATTTCAAACCATCTAAATCACAAATGAGAGGAAACTGGATGACTGTTATCAACTAATGTTTCTTTATTATCTGTAAGTCTATTAGTTTTATTGAGTCAGTTTAGCAAAATAAGCTAACAAAAACATTTGATAAAAATCCCTCTTGTTACATTCTTCTTTGCATGGAATGTCAAGTTACTGGGATGTGAGGCCAAAAGCAAACCGAGACGTCGCCCTCCACTGGATCAGTCTCCAGCTCACTGTGGGAGGTCCTCCGCCCAGAACGAATAAATGTCGTTCCTGCAGAGACCCGGGGTCTCCTCACAGGGGAACGTGTCTAGAAACTTCCAACGGAAAGAGCCTCGAAACATCTGGGCTGACTCCGTACGATGCAGATGATGTAGCTCCTCAAGCTGTCGCCAAGCATGACTTTACAGAAAAAAGAAAACTAATTTAATCTACAGTCGTGTTCCTTTCCTCGTGACCCATATCCAATTATCCAAAGGTGAGAAACATGGAGAGCTTTTCTTTCTGGATCAGCTCCTTTCTTCCTCACCACCACCAGAAACCCCTCCATCCACTCAGATCAGGCCCAGATCCCTCGGTCATCCTCCTGCTGCTCTGTCCTCCCGTCACTAGAGCCAAGATACTTCAACTCCTCTGCTTGTGGAAGACACTGATTGCCAACCAAAGTATTTACAGCAAGTTTGGTGGTGTAGCTGTTCCTCTTCTGTTTAGCTCCAGTTCAGTAAACATCCTAGACAGTCATTTAAACATGCCGAGAACAAAGGCAAGAAGAAGAAGAAAAGTCCAGCGAGATTTCCAGCATCTGTTCTGGATAGTAAGCGAAGAACATCCTGCTGACTTGGGTCAAGAACGTTTAGATTTATATGATTAGGAAATGATGCTCAGACCAGAAACGAGCCTTATGAAAACTAAGAAGATATTTAATTTACAAAGAATAGCATATTGTGCTATTCTATGCTATTCTCAGTCCAGCGCTGGACTGAACTGTGCCTCTATGTAGCAGATGTGCTACACATTTGTGTCACCATCTTGAATTGATCTCAACTTGTCACAAGTATCAGTAGCGTTAGTGGGTGTATTTTATTTGAATCGAATAAAATACGACTTCTTTTGGATAAAAATGTTCAAATACAGATGAACATGACATGACAGAAAGGTTCCCCAAATCAATTCCATTTGATTTCAACCATAAACGACTCCTGATTTTATTTATTCTAAACGAGCCACTTTATTGTGAAAATTACTGTATTTTCTGTTTGTTGGATGAGACGCAGAGCCAATTAATCACAAAGGCTGATGAACAGTCACATGGCTTCTGGAGACAAAAGGATATGGATTTTCAGGATCCATGGAGAAATTTAAAAAACTCTGATTCTACTCTTTGAATTATATTTTCACCCAGATTTAGAGAACATGTCCTTCATTTGTCTTTGAGTAACATAAAGTAATGGCTGTGAAGTATTACCTTACATTTAAACACATAAAGAAGAGAAAAAAGTAAGGAGCTCAGATAGGAGGAATCGTATGTGTGCTGCGTTCAGGAACAGTTTTCACTTGATTGAAAGCAGAACTTCTTCTGGAAAATGTACAAGACAAAAAGCAGGCATCTGAACACAGTGCTGTGTGTTTCAAGGACAGACGTGCCTGCTGGCGACAGGGTGAAGGTTAGCCTCACCAGATATAATTCATCCACTCTGGGTTTACTCATCTATCTGCTCGCAGCCGGTGTAACTTCAGATAAATAATGTGTCCCTGTTACAATTCAAGATGCTCTGTGATCCCTGAAAAATGAGATGCATTTTCTTTAAAGGGGCAGGACTGTGTAGAAGGGACTTTTGAGCTTTACATCGTGTTATAATGTTATTCCCTCATCAAAAACACTCATGGAGTGTTGGTTTGAGTCTATACATGTTTGAGAAATCCTTGAATCTCCTTGCGAAAAATGCCTGAATGGACTTAACTCCAACTTCAAGGACAAAGCTCCTCCGTGGAGATGCAGCTTCAAACTCTGTCTCTCAGAGCAGACCTCCACCACTCAGGTCCTTCAGACTAGCCAGCAGCAATTAGCAAACGTACGGTGGAACTGCTGAGCTCATTATTTAGACTACTTCTCAGTGAAATATTGTTAAAATAGACTAGTGCTGTTGTGATAACTTCCTGGAGGCGGAGTTTCAGAAAGAGCAGAAGCTTCTTAAAGAAACAATGGCCCAATTTCAAGGCGCTAAATTAAAAGTCAAATATTTTAAAGTCATATTTGATATATGCAGCATTTTTATTACTGAAGGTAACATACAGTATTTACTTGATGATGCTATAAAATGGCACTCTGTGCCTGGAAAACATATTATACCAACCCTTTAATTAATGATTAATTAATGAGGCCCAATTTCAAATCTTTAAATTACAGACTAAAATTTAAATTATTCTTGGCATTTGTAGCATTTTTATAACAACTGAAGGTAACACAGTCACTTGATTTTATAGCAAAATGTGCCTGGAAAATTTATAATACTGTAAAAAAAAAAAAAGTCCAATTTACCCCCCAAAACAGGATGATTTTTAAAAAATTGTTGAAAAAAGATTTGAAAGGCTTTTTATCTTGTGGTTCCAATCAACAGCAAGTATCAACTTCCAGCTCCACTGTTTGGTGGTGTTAGGCAGTCAGGTCCGTCCTGCACACACTGAGACAAAATGCCATTTTCTGGAGTTCAGTATCTGAGCATTTTTGAGGTTGTATGACATTTTGTGAGCATAATATCAGTAATGTCAGACTTTTGTCTCCCGTCTGTTCCGTGACCTCCTGGGTGAAGCTGTGTTTAACGGCTGTATTTAGATTACAATTGGGGGCAGCTGTGATTAACTCAGTGTGACGGCATAAACAGTGACTGCTTGTGTTTCTGTAAATGTTTCAGGAATGCCGATGCTCACTGTCACATCTGCCAGATACATGAGACCTCGTTGGAATCCGAAAGCTGCATAATATAAATCAAACACACAGAGGAAAACTATTTTGCCCTTCTTTTGCTGACTCAACACTGAACGAACAGCTTATAAATCTGCCGCCACAGAGCACAGTGTACTGTTTTGTTGCTATCTGAACCCCAAAAAAATCTGCGCGGCTATTTTGATTAATGTTAAATGGAACATTGTTGAACTTATTCGATGTGTGATATTGAAGATATTTGAGAAAATGTAATGTTTAACACTTATTTCATAATTCGTTACTTCTATAGTGTAAGGCACTTTGAACTGCCTTGTTGTGGAAATGTGCTTTACAAAATAAATATACCTGGACAGTTTATGATGTAGCAGGATGTCGGTGGTAATAGAGAGATTGTCCTGGGTGCTGCAGCGTCCAGCATTTCTGTCAGAAACCCCCAGATGTTTGGGAGAAAGCAGCCGAAACTCCGGTCTTTAAAAATATTAACAGTCAAAGCAAGACGTTAAGTTTCTGAAGAAAAGAAAAGGTTTTTCTTTTCTTATTTTTAGCATATTGTGTTACGGAATTGAATTGAAATGTTGCAGTCTTAGTTATCAAGGAGTCATATCAAAACCGACGATGAACTTGTTAGCATTAGTTTTGACCTTTAACTCTACATTGTAAGCAAGATATTCATGGTTTTGCTGATTGACAAGTAGCTGTGTTTCTATTAAACCATATAATTGGACAGTTTATTGAAAATAAAGTTGCTTAAATGGAAACACGCCAATTAAAAGAAGAAAAACTCATGTATTTTGATTAAATGTTTTGTCCGGATGATGGAATGTTTCGAAATTGTTTTATTTTGCCAAACTACATAGTTTGGCAAAAATCTTTTTTTTTTTGCATTAGACGCGTCACATGATCAACAACCAGATGTTGTCACTATTTCAAACCACAAAGAAGAAGGCAACAGGAAGTGACATATTTATTCACATAATTTTAGTTGCGTTTCTTATTTAACTGAAACACCTCAATTGCATTTTTTTTTAGGACATTAGCGGAAAACAAAATTTTGCGCACACCTGTATTTTTGTTCTGGTTTTTTCAAAATTTGTCAAACCTTCAGGAAGTCTAGTCCAAGGAAAATTTCTCTCAATGGACTTTACGATTTGTAACATTATTGACTTACAGATAAATTTCAGCTGTTAACACCACTAGCAAAGTCTTGATTGTGCCCATTTTCCAGCTTCGGTATTAAAGGAATTAAAAAAAAAAAAAAACAAGTAAAAGCCTGAATAATCTAACAAGTTTTAATCAATAGCTGAGCGGGTAGCATCGTCTCCAACCAGTGATTTTTATTTTTTTCACTCTGAATGGCAGCTACTAACTGATAACATCAGTTCACCCAAAGGACACAATTTCATCTCTCCCAATGACCATGAAGCAACATTTTCATTCAATAGAAAAGCATGGCCAACATCATTTTTCAAGCTCCTATTTTGTGCAGCCAAATCACACGCCCATCCTCTGAGTTACTTTCCTCCTGCTTTAAGCCTATTACATTCTCTCTTTTGACAAACCGTCAGAAGCGTCAAGCTAATTTGCCTTCCTCTGTGCTAATCCGTGAAAATAGGTAAATAGTTGACTTATGTAATATTGCATCTACCCGGTTTATTAGTGATGCTCAAGCGATGCTTTCCCCCTCTCAGTCCAAATAATTACGTGTTATGATATGTTTACTTCAAGAGCAGGAAGGATTAGGCTTGCCAATCACACCGCTGCAGCACAGACATTAAAAGCAATGGAGCGTGATAATAATTGCAGCCTGAACTGTGTTTTCTGTAAACTTAATTTTAGAGTTTTAATCTCTACTTGCATAAAGCTCACCTTGGCCCAAATCACTGGAAAAACACTCATCTCAATCCTGACGGCTTTTTGACTCAAAGTTTCCATCTCCAGTGCGGTGCCTTGGGTGGGATGATCTGAGATGCCCAAGATTAAAGGGTGTGTAACAGAAAACACGTTCAGTAGCAATATGCAAAGAAAATGGAGGATGAAAAATCATTAATTAAAGGGCTATGATGTGTTTTCCAGGCACATAGTTCCTTTTTTTAGCACAATCAAGTCACTATGTTGCCTTCAGTTGTCATAAAAATGCTGTATTATATCAAATATGACTTTAAAAAATTAGACATTGCAATTTATCACCTTGAAATTGGGCCTCTGTCTCTTTAAGAAGTTCCTGCTTTCTGAAATTATGCCTTCAGGAAGTCATCACAACACGGCTCCTCTGTTGATCCTTTAAAACATTTTTAACCAGCATTTCACTGAGAAGTAGCTCCTATTATGAGCTCATCAGATCTACCAAGTGTTTGCTAATTGCTGTTGGCTAGTCTGAAGGAGATGAGAAGGGACTCCTTTGTGAGGCGGAAACTTGGAAACTGCAGCTCAGAGGAGGAGCTTTATCCTTGAAGGCGGGGCTAGGTCCAACCAGGTGTTTTGCACAGCTGAATGGTTGCCATGAGCGATTAAAAGATTTCTCAAACAAGCATAAAAGATTCAAGGCAGGACTTTATGTATGTTTTTGATGAGGGAATAACATTATAACAAGATGTAAAGCTCAAAAATGTTTCATGCTGACAAATTAGTTCATGTTCAGTAATCTAATAAATATTGCTTTTAGGATGGGTGGGGGGGAACACAATATCTAAGTGCTGCTATGGGTATAACACGACAGTGACAACGCAAAAAACACATTCACCCTCCATCAAAGGCTGCAGATCATCATCGTGACAGAAATCTTTCCAACAATCAGCCTCATGTCATTTGATGTGGAGCGAACAGTCTTGGTGATTCAGCTGCTTTGATATTCCTAAATAGAAATGCAGAAAGTTCCTGAAACACTGAGTCACCCTGCCATGAGAAGACGGCAGTTTCATTTATACAATAACCCTTTCAGTAATAAATCATGCTAATGTAAATTATGTTTTTTCTTTTCTGTAGAGATAGAGGTTTATGATCCCCAGTCGAACTGAATCTATCAGAAGATCTGGTGTGGAATCACTCTAGGCCTAAGTGGCATTCTGTGTTTAATGTCAAGAAACTACTTGTAATATTAGTTGTGTTGGTTTTTTGCTGATATTTTTTGGCTTCTTTGTTGCAAACACCTTTAAATCTTTATATTTTACCAATGAGTCAAATCATTTTTAGTACAGCTGTAAGACAGTGGATCTGACTCAGAAAGTTGCAGAACTAGTAAGTTGCAGTGTAAAAGTCAAATCACAGAACGTTATGTCCACCTTTATAGGCAGATTGTTCATTGCAACGTCTTGCCTACATAAACTCAATGCGCCATCATTAAACATTATTGTAACTCTCCTTTTCTAATTGATGTTAGGCATATAATATATATGTATTTTACCTCACAAGTCTCGAGGCAAAACTTTACTGAGCTGTTCAAGAATTCTGGCTGACTCCCGGCTTTAAAGTTTCGAAAAAAACTTTTGTTCACATACTCTGGCCAGTAGGTGGCAGTATAAGGAGTAACATACTGGAGTCCAATGCAGCTATTTACATGCAAGTCTACGACCAGCATCCACACATTATACAAGATGAAGATGTTATTTGAATATCTGTCCCCCTTGGAAATCTGAGCAACATCTAAAACTGCCAAAAGTGTTCAGAGAGCCACTTCAAGTGGAGATGGGTGCAGAGAGGGAAGTTTAGGCCGGTCGCCAGAGACTACAAAAGCCTCTAAGTGAAAGAAGAAGAAGAAAAAAACAAAAAACACCTTTGATCTCTCACCTGAGATTAATAAGTAATGTACTGCAGCATATTACTAAAACATATTACCGGGCTGGAAGAGCTGCATCAGATTCTTGTTTCTGCAAAGCCAGATTTACACAATCAGCAGGATATTAAAATTCACTTACTGAATCATCTCTTTCTTTTTTTATTTTTGCTCTAACAAGCTGTCTTTTTTGTTTAACTTTTTATTTTCAATAACTTTTTTACATCAACATACACACACAGTAGAGATATTGAGAATATAAACTCAAGTAATGAAGGTACCTAATAGTGATAATACAAGCTAAATTTGAAAAGTACATGAACAAAAAGATAAATAGAGGTGTCAAGGTTACAGCATGAATTTAGTTATAGGTCTCCATCTTGTTTCAAAGGTCCCCATCTTAAGTTGTAGTCTTGATGTTTTTTCCATTATATAGACCTTTTTAATCCTATCTCGCCACTGTGTAATATTGGGAGGTTGTGGTCTTAACCAAGCAGAAGTTATACACTTTTTGCAATCAGAAGCAGAACTCTGATCAGGTATTTATTGTCTGTTGATCATGTCAGGCGGTATTATTCCTAGAATATAAACCAGATCTAATTGAATGCCCAAAATACTTTTTATATCTGTTTGGACATTTTTCCAAAATTCAACCACCTTCGGGGAATCCCAAAATATATGAGTAAAATTCCCCACATTTCCATAATTTCTCCAACAAAGCTGGGATGTTTTACCATATTTAGATGTGATGATTGGCGAGATATAGAAACGCATCTTAACTTTCCAATCAAACTCCCTCCATGTCGGACTGTGAGTTAATTTGTGTCCAGAGTTAAACATTTCTTCCCAATCCTCAACTATTATTATATTGGCCTCCAATTCCCATTTCTCCTTAATTTCCTTATTGTTAACATTGGATTCATATTGCAGGCTTTTATATATTTTTGAGATGAGGCCTTTATTTGATTCACCTTTTGCTATTGATAATAGAATTTCTTCTGTCTTGGTCATATCTGCTGAAATTTTCTGCCAATCACTATGATTCTGGAGATAATACCTAAGTTGTAGAAATCTATAAAAATCAGTTTTTGTAGATTAAATTCCTTTCGAATTTGTTCAAAAGATTTCATTGTTGACTCTTTAAAGAGCTCTAACAAGCTGTCTTTTTTTATTGACTTTAGCTGGAAATTAAATCTGAAATTTCTTAATAAACAGTAAACGACCTTTACCAGGGTTAATGTTAGCATTAGCAACACACTTTTGTTGTGCTATGGCCCCTGTAACCTATTCAAAGCTCAGGATGTTTTAAATTTCTGTTGTTTTTTTTACACACACACAGATGTTTGTGTGGCTATATTTGGGGCTATATTTGATGCTATAACCGTTATTACATGAATATGTTTGTCTTGTTTTTTTCCTCTTTCTGCAGGTTTGGAGAAAAACTTCCAGGTTGTTTGCTTGTCTTCTTTCTCTTCTCCACTCATTCTTTCCTTTTACAACTTTTCCGACTTTCCGTTTTCATCCCTCGACTCATATTTAAAATGAACCCAAAGAAATTTCAAATAAAGTTTTACACAATGCTCCACTTGTGAGAGTAAACTCGTTTCGCCTCACCTTGACACTCAGATGACAATTTTGATTGCCACATTGCCGGACATGACATGTTAAAAATAAATTTAAAACGATTCTCTACATCTCTGCTAAAAAAGAAACCAGGCAACCTGAGTCCTATGCAGATTTAAAAATACATTGCCTGCTCTTGTCTTTTGTGTGGATTGTCTGGAAGGAGGGTTGTTGGCGAGACAGACAGCTTTAAATTTATGATGAAAAGCATGTGCTACACTATGCATGCAACATCTAATGGTGAGAGCCAAGGTAAATGTTGTGCTAGTCGGGGGAGAGTGTAGAAGATGCTCCGGTCTGAAACTTATATAACCCAAGTCTGTCCTAAAGACTAATGAGGTTCTTCCACAACCTTGAGCAAGACTGGATGGATGGATTAAGTCTTGATGTGAGTTTTTTTTGTTTTTAATGCTCAATTATGCTTTTATCTGTACAGAACTTTGGTTAACAGCCTTTTGTCTTCCAGTGTGTGCCGATATATAAACTCAGCCGACCTTGCTATTCGCAGTAAGACACCATAAGATGTGAGCAAGCCCTGATCAGCCATGACGGTACGACCTCTGACAGGTGAAGTGACAAACATCGATTTTCTGCTTACAGCTGCATCTGATGATGGTGGGGATTTCTCACGCAGCAGGTGAACTTTCTGACCTTGAAACTGAAGTGTCAGGAGCAGAGAGGAAAACCTCAAAAAAACAAACCAACAAGTTTGGATTTCAGTGACTTTAGAAAGGATTGGGTTGTGACAGGTGGATCACGTCCTGTTCATAACTGTAATTATACTGGGAGCATTTCAGCTTGAACTGGTTGTGACTCACCAAACCTGAGAATCTAAATGAGCATCAATCAATAAGCACCAAAGTTCTCTGAAGTCTTCATGAGACCTTAGTCTTATAAAAACCTAATATTTCACAGATGTAAAGAAAAACAAAAAAAACACATTTTTGTTGTTAAAATTACATGTGAATAAGTTTGTTTGCTGGATAAGTCGTTAAAAAGCATGCTGCACCGTCAGCCTCCTATCACATCCTGTCATCTTCTTGGTCTTTTCCACCAAAAGCAACATCTGGTTGTTGATCACGTGACTCGTGTGAAAGAAGTGTTTCCACTGCAGTTTTGCGAAATAAAGGAGAAAAAAGAGTTTTTATACATAATTGTTAAAATATATCACTATGGCTAGGCAGTACAATATTAGATAAAAATCTGTAAAAAGGGCAGATAAAAAGAAAAGAACTAGCCACCCCGTCTCCTCCCTGTTGTCCTACTGCCAGCAACAGAAATGCACCGTTTGGTCAAAAACAACCAATCACAGCTGTTTCCACTCATGAGTGTGCAGCAAACCAGCAATCTTGAGCAGCGTATACAGAAAGGATGAAGACGACGGCAGGAAGTGTCATAAGAACGATGGGTTGTTTTTGTTTGTGCATCTGGCTCCACCAGATCTCTCACAGCGCTGCACAGTTCATAGAAAGTTGTGTAAAATGTGTTGAATTCATAACTCCTCTGTAAAATCAGACTACAATTTCCCTAAAAATCAGCAAACGCAGCAGCTCCCAAGTATGAAAGGTTTGTCGCTCCAAAGCCTGAATAAGATGCAAACATCTCCTCAGATTGGCTAAAAGATGACGACTGAATTATGAATACATCTAATTTAACTGTTTACATCCGTCGCTGCCATGATTTTTAATGGCTTCTTGGATGAACAAGCTTATTCATGTGTGATTCTAATTTAAATTCTGTTTTCTAATTGAAACGCCACAGTCGTGAAATATTTTGACATTAGCAGAATGTGGACAAAGAATTGTGCCCGTTTGTAATGGAAACTGAGCTGCAGACAGAGGAACCTCCAGACCAACAGGTAGCTTCTCATTATGTGTGAGCGGTGATGGTGCTGGTGATCACCCTCTGCATGATGGATTTAAATTTTGCAATAGTCAGAAACCTCACACCATTGTGGCTCCATGGGGGGAAAAACAAAATGTTTAAAAAGAGAAAAAGTCTTCATGTTACCCACAACTTGTTCTATTACTCACCTTAATTTTCCCGGAAAGTGTGTTGCACTTTCCTGCAAATAATGTTTCCCTTCATACATTTGACCCGTTTTGTGGCCATAAAAAGATAAAAATATAGTTCGCTTTAAATTATTCTTGAAAAAAACAAAAAGCTTTAAGTTGACATTTTTAAGGGACTTTTTTAAAGACTCCTTTACTATGTGGAGATGATGCCTTTTTTCCCCACACAAAGGAAACCAGCTGTGAGAATAAAAAAAAACATTTCACATTCTGTTTTCCTCTATGCATCCTGCTTGTTGAGACACAAAAGACACTTTGAAACATACAGCTGAAGGAAACGCAAACAAAGTAATAATAAAATAAAACTGCTCCATTTTAGATGTCCTAATAGCTTTTGGAGAGGATGGCGGAGATTCAAAGCGGCGTCTATCTCTGCTTTGTAGCAAAGAGAAATGAGGCGGCGGCAGCTGAAGAAAACGACATTTCAGATGTTTTTAAGTTGCAGCGCTCCTGTGAATGGAGCTGTGTGTTTGGGTGCAGCACTGGGACGACAGAGAACAGCTGGGAAGTAAAGCTGAGGTCAAGAGAGCACTGAACGCTGCCCTCTGGTGGCCCATCAAATGAGCTCTGATGACCACTCATCAGGCCGCTCTGACTGCACACACTTGCTAGGAAGCAGGATCAAACCAAAGGGACGGAGGGGTTTCGCAGAGAAACGGTCTGAATAATGCACGTCTCACTTTGACCGTTTCCATGGGAAAGATCTCGTTTTGAGAGCTTCCGCTCGGTGCTTCAGCGTTTCGCCCTGAACACTCATGGAAGGAGTCATCGCTACATAAATAAACAGAAAGTGCCTCTTTGTCTTGCAGCGAGTGAGAGAAATGTCCGAGTTCCTGGGAAAAAATGCAGGAAATATAAGCTTGTGAAAATAATTCCTGGTCAGCAGGTTGAGTTACATGGGAATGGAATCAAGAAAATAGGCTTGTCTTACTCACTGATGGGTTTTTTGTGGTTATTTTAGGGCTATGATAAAAAAAAGTTGCATTTGCAGTAAACATCAGTAGTATTGCATCTGAGTGGCTTGCAAAAGTATTCCCACCCCTCTATTTCCACATTACAGCCTCAAACTTTAATGCATTTTATTGGTATTTACTAGAGATGCACCGATCTGATATTCATACCGAGATCAGCTCCAATATTGAGAAAAATTTTAGCTGGTATTGGTGACGATCTGCCGGATCCATGAGGGCAGGTCTATTCTGTCTAGTTCTATGTGTTGTGCTGCTTTATTATTTATTTTATATTTAGAATTCCTCGTTGAACTTCCTGAACCATTCGAAAGAAGAAAGTTTATTTTAACTTGAGGTTCAAGCTATTGTTTTTGTCGATTTCTTTTTTATTTGTTTGACATTGACAGTTATATGCCTGATTACACCAATTGAACAAATGAAAGTTGTGTTGTTTTTAAATGTTTGACCAAACTTGTGAGTATATTGGCATAATTAAGTGTGCCGTACTAGTGCAGAGTCCTCAAATAAACTTATTTTCTAGTACATTTATGTCTGTATTTACAAAAACTGTTTTCGTCAATTCAGCACCGATTTTCTGTATGAGATCAGTATCAGCCGATACTAAACATCAAATATCGGCATCAGTAACGGAAGTAAAAAAAAATGTGGATCGGCTCATCCTTAGTATTTTCACAATATGTAGTTTTTAGACAACGTGTCATGTATCTCTTCTCTACCGTTTTAATCTGGATCAAATTAAAAAATCATCTAATTAGTGGAGAGTCTCAGTACGGATCCAGATGTTTTGCTAAAGTTTGTTAGAGAATATTAGAGATCAAACTGCATCTCGAAGACTAACGAACAGCCGACAGGTCTGGGGGGAAAAGTGTTGGGGAAGTTTAAAGCGGAGTTGTTTGAACATTTTTACAGAGTGCTGCTCAATCCATCTTCCAGTGACAGAAGGAGAATCTCGTAACCGCAGACTCACAAAGACGCGGCTGTCCACCTTAAATCCGACATGCCGGGCAGGAGGGAACATTAATCAGAGGAGCAGACAACGGGCCCAGGGGAACTCTGCAGGAGCTGCAGCTACAGTTCAGGTGGAGGAATTTGTTGATGGTGCACTCTGCCAACAAGTCTGTCCTTTACGGAGGAGCGGCGACAAAGAAGAAATCTGTTGTTGAACGAAAGCCGTGAGAAATCCTTTGGAAAGTTGGACACGGCAAATATCAGAAGAAAGCAAAATAAGCCTTTTTTGGGGGATTTTTACAAAATCCAACATGTGGAAATGACACAACATTCTTGTGTGGAAAACACAAATGGCAGTGTGTGGAACTTCTATACGCAGATCCCCCATATTTGGCCTTTCATTAGAAAAGTACTATAAACAGCATTTTTAACCTGTTAGTAAAAAGGCTTAGCAAAGTTAACGCCGCACAGCTTTTACAAAAGTTTTTAATATAAGATTAAAAAAATAAATAAATCTCAACTATTCCTCTGATTATATAGAGGACGATAAAGAACAGTTAACTCATTTTCATTTGGCCACATATCAAGATCATGAACAGCCTTAAAGGGCTGGTTGTGCCAGAATGTATTGATAAAATGAGTTTGTTGACGATAGATCATTGAAAATCATGGCAGCCATGAATATAAACAGTTGCATGATATTTCATAATTCAGCCATGGCATCATCTGTCAGCCAATCAGAGGAGACGTCGGCATCTGTTTAAGGTGTTGGAGTGGGAAACCCTTTGTCCTTGGTAGCAGCTACTTTTGCGACATTCTAGAGAAATTGTAGTCGGAGATTTTACAGAAGGGTTATGGATTCTACACCTTGGAAAACACACAGCTTCTCATGAACTGTGATGCTGTAAGAGCTCTGGTGGAGCCAGCTGCACATTGTCTGACGAAAACAAAAACAACCCATCGTCCTCCTTCTACTTCCTGTCATCGTCTTTGTGACAGGAAGTGATGTGATAAAAAAATTTCCTATTAAGGTTTTGCGAACTACATTTCTTTCGATACGACTGGAAAAACCAGCACTAGAGCAAAAACTCAGTCTTTTCCAGATTGCTGTGTTTCTTTTTGTAATTTGCATTTGTGCAATTTTATGGCCAATGAAAACATTATCTAGTTAGAATGGCTAAGTCAACATTCAGATCTACATTCAGCTTATTTTTTAACAGTTCAAATTAATTGCTCCCTTTTATCTCTCCATCCAGTCCAATGAGCTACTTTTGCTAAAATTGGAAACACATTTCAGCCTCTGGATGTGCAAATCTGGTTGCAAAACATCCCAAAAGATGGAGCGAAAGATGGTCCTACTGACTCCGGGGGCTGAGCACCAAATCAAACACAGATTTTTATTTATCAGTTTGGAAAACGATGTATGGTTGAGCTTTAGTTTAATTATCCACAACCTTATCTTACGTCAGAGTCCAAACGTATACCATGATGTCTGTGACTGTAAACTCTGGAGGTAGGAATGTTTTTAAGCTTCTGCTTCTGGTTGTGAAAAAGCTGCCTTCCTCATTCTTCCACTGAGTAAAACCGTTTGGCAGTCCATTCACATTTAAACAACACAACCTCCTACAGTGACAAAGGAGGAGCCGCAGAATGAATGGCTCCTAAATCAGTGCCTCAAAACGAGGAAGACGGCTCGCCGAGGCCTCCTGTTGGCCTTTGATGATACTCACAGATCACATCCGAAAGGTGGTTTTGTCTCACTTTCCACATACGACCTGTACTGGCCTCATACTTACTTTTCCGGACATGTATGTGTGCGTGTGCGTGTGTGTGTGTGTGTGTGTGTGTGTGTGTGTGTGTGTGTGTGTGTGTGTGTGTGTAGGCTTGATGCGAAATCACCACCCACCCATGTGTTCTGCCAGCACTGTAACTCAGCTCTGAATGCACCAATCCTGAGCCTTTTTTCCTTTCCTTTTTTTTTCCATGTATCTGAGTTATAGTGTGTTTTTCTCCCCCAGCAGACTCTTTGGCTGTCAGTTTCTCTCCTTTTTTAATTTTATTTTTTTCCACTGCATCTCTGTCATCTCTTACTGCACCCCCGTGTCGCTTGCTGCTCTCTCTCTCTCTCTCCCTCCGTGGTGCACGGGGCCGTTGGAAAACACTGGCCTGAGTCCCAGGCCCTCAGGAGGCTCAGAGGCTCAGGGCTGACTGATCGCTGGATTTCACCACAGGCTCCCAGAACGGGGGATTGTTCAAGAAGCTTTTTCCTTCCCGCTGAGACCCCTGTGGATTACGGATTCCTGGCTTCTGCTGCCGTAATAAGGCCTCACACGCAGCCAAGAGAAAACGCAGCGCTGAAAAGCTCTGCGCTGCTTCCACTGTACGCGTTGTGTTCTTGACGCCAGCCCTCGTAGCGTCTTCACTCTTTCCTCGTAGCCCGTTGTGAACCAGTGAATCCGAAGTATTTTGACTGCAAAACTAATATTGCAAGCTGTCAAACGTATGATATCAATCACCCTCGTTCATTGCAATGAGATGTGAAGTTATCAGCGTTTTGGATGCAGATGTGCACAACTTTCCGCGCTACACATCTGTTAGTTACGCTCTCGGTTATGCCTCTGTCCTCTATTGGAGGTCAAGGCTTCACACTTCAGTATGTTTAATGTTTACATAAGCCATCTAGGATGTCATGATGTTTGTTTTTGCATCACTTTCATTTCAAAAGGTTACGTCAAGTTTATTTAAAGGGGCAGTAAAATCGTCTTTTTTAAGATTTCTAGTTTCCGCCTCACAGGGCAGCCCTCCTCCACTCAGCTCCTTAAGACTAGCCAGCAGCAATTAGCTGGAAGATAGAACTCTGCATCTGCTGAGCTTATTATAGGAGCTGCTTCACAGTGAAGCAGCTCCTAAACTTTGGGAAAAATGTGGATAAAGGTTGATAAAGGGTTGATAGATGAGCCTTGGTCTGAGGGCGTCCTGAAGGCGGAGATTCAGAAACAGCAGGACATTTTGAAGAGAAGGGAGTTAAATTGATTGGTCAGAAATTAAGGTAATACAGTAAACGTCAAGGTCGTTGGCCAGATTTGGGAAAAAGTTGCAGTGACTGGTGAAAATTGCAAGTCGTCTCAAAATTTCAAATGATTAAAAGCTGCGATTGCATCATCACAGCTTCCTGGAGGGACTAAGTACAAAACATAACAAACACGGCACCCTTCAAAAGCAATTACGCCCCTACAAATGTTTTTTTGTTTTTTTCTTTTTTTTTCTTTTTTTAATGTTGTCACTATAGTCATAAAATACAGTCTAACTCATTTGGGATTTCTTAATTTAAACTGAGGCAGATTATGGCATAATAATGAATCGAAAACCAACACATGATGTGATGTAGAAATCATTTTTGATTGCAAATAAAATCTAAAATTATGACCCCTTTACAGTGACGCAGTCCAGGTTAGGGTTAGTTTATGTTTACCTTTTGCATAAAATCCTAATAGTTTATCACTGTAGCATGACAAACTGTGGAAAAGTTGAAGTTAGTATTTCTGCAATATACATTTAAGATATAGCTACATCTAATGGCAACTATTTGAAAAATTCTTCGAAGTTGGTAAAAAAAAAAAAAAAAAATAGAACTCCTTGCAGATCGCCTGGAAGATTCTCTTACAACATCATCCAATCAAACATTAAACTCTCTTGATGGGCTGACTTGTCTTTCGGTAAGTTGTGGCGAAGGTCTTCACCCCACCACGCACAGCACGAGAATCCCGACCGCCACTTCAACTCTCCTGGCGCGTCACGCACTGCGTTCCGCGCGCTGCCCTTCACGAGCGCTTCACGACTCGCTCAGCACTGGCCGTTGAGCGCGAGCGCGTTGAAGGAGGAAAGCGCGAGCGAGCCGAATGCAATAAAGTGGAGACAAATTCTGAAGCCAATAAAGACGGTGGGGGTGTAGGAATGGTGCAGAGGAGAGACGGGCTAGTTTATGATAAAAATAGTAAAGCAGAGTAACTTTTTCCAGCCATCGAGCAATGCGCCTTGAGGATCTACAGACTGAAAGCAGCAGAGTGTTCGGTGTTAGGCTGGTAACACAGGAGAATTACAAGGCTGATTGTGACGTTAAATTGAATTGTGTAGACTTTTTTTTTTGCCATCTATTTACACCAATGACGTAAAACAGAAAATGGTGGCGCCAATTAAAATTAAAAATAATTTCTTACGTCATTTTATTTTTTGTGATAAACCAACACAATGTAGTGACATAAAAATTAATTTAATCCATGGTTTTAAATTTTTGTAAAATCTGAAAATATGTTTTCAGTCCCTCGACTTCATGTTTTGTATTAAGCAGAACTTGACTCTACAGTTAAAGTTGCAGCTCTGTTGTCTATTCTACATTGGAAAATATCTGGAGCTCAGTCTGATCGATCAGGAGCAACTTTGAGGATCAAGTTTTGCCAAAAATATTCTTGATTTAACTTTGTTTAGATCTGGACTACTTTGATTTTTGCCATTGCATTGTAGCTGTGTCTGTTTGCTTAGCTTAATTTCTTCATATTGTTACATTGACATGTTTGATATCATCAAACGATTCATTTTATTCCTTAAAGTTAACCCAAGAAAATACAACAAAAGCAATTTTCAAGTGAAGGATAATTTTATACAATAAGGGAGAAAAGCTTTCCAAACCAGCCTGGCCTTTTTATTTAACCTTGTTAAATGATGAATCAACTGGGATTAAACCACAATTTCAAAAAAGGTTTAGCTCAATTTCATTAACTAGGACTAAGCCTAATTATTACCTGACCTGCAGACATAAAAAATAATTTATATAGAACCTTTCTAACCACTGAAAGATGTCAGAAAGCAACACAGCATAAAAAGTTGAGGGGAAAAAAATCTGTGGAAAATATTCATTAACATTTATCACCCTGGAAGATGGTTACAATGGTATTTTCTAACTAAAATCAGAAATTCTGAGGCAGTATTTATACTAAATGAATGTAATAATTATTGAAAAGTCAACAAAAGTTAGAAAAACAAAACATTCTGTAAGTTAATGTTTATTTACAGATTTTATTTTTGGCAAAAGAGAGAAAAGAGAGACACAACCCAGAAGGTAATGGTGTTAAATGATGGAAAGGTTTGGAGGAGTCCTAAACCATTTCATTAGTAAGAGTGTAAAAAGAACTAAAAACATGTGCACACCACACTTTTCAGATTTTTTTAATAAAAACTTCTCCTCTACTTTATCTTCCATCCATCCATCCATTTTCTTCCGCTTATCCGGGATCGGGTCGCGGGGGCAGCAGCTTCACATCTTTGGATTCTTAACAATCCAAAATATTAAAATTGTGCTTGCTATGTGATAAATTTAGAGGTAACCTGGTTGTTTCTTTTTGTTATAATTACACTAACTGTCCTGTTTTTGGTCATTCGTTTTGTTCCTTACCTGACTGAAACACCTTTAAAAACTCTCTTTGTTTTAAGGATGGGAAGCCCCTCTTTTTTATTTCTTCTGGTATTGTCTTTAAACTGTTTGCGCCCCTTTTGTCATAATGGTGTGTAGCATAAATATTTAAGTGAACTTACAATAGCAAAATAGCAGGATTTAGCTTTAGTTTTGCTATGTACTTTTGTTTTGTGTAGGACTTGGAGCGGGGGCTCATGACACAGTTGTTTTCTGTTTGCTGTTCTTGTCAGAATAAATTGAGAAACTAGATATTTTAAAGACAAACCGTTTCACGGCCCTGATCATTCAATAAAGCCGACACGACACCGAAAGGATTCAGTTGCATAAAAACAGAAACCAAAACAACAATTTCAATCAGCAAAAAAAATCATCCAATTTGTATAAAGATGTGGGATTCTGAGCAAAATTGAGCACATGTAACTATCGGAGAGAAAAGGTCAGGGCTGATAGCTGGAACCAGGTCCACACCTCTCCACTTCCTGTTAGCAGGTCAAAGCTAATGCTAACATGATACATCTACAGAAACTGTTTGATTAGCTTCAGGGAGAAAATACGTCGGTTTACACTGACAGCAGTTATTATAATTGTTTGTACAACAACAGAGTGTCATGAAAAAAAAGTCACTTTTTGAAAGTGTGGGAAATATTTTATTGTATTTTTTTGTAACTGACGGAGCAAATCCATGTGCGGCAGGAGAAAAAAAAAAAAACGCCAACGAAAATCCAGCCATTTTAATTAGAGCGCTAGGGAAAGTGACAAACAAGGAAATTACAGTTGGGATAAGACGGCCTGGCTGAGTGTCTGTCAGCTGCCTGCCTGAGTGGACGGACTACTTATGTGATGCTGATTGGTTCAGGCGCTGCAGTAGCAGTCAGCGCTAATGGCACATCCAGAGCTCTGCCATTGGGCCGCAGCTCCAGATGGCTCTCTATGGCGTTTTCTTTCTTTCTTTTTTTTTTTTCTTCTTTTTGTCGATGCCACGACCTCCCCCATGCAAATTGCTGGCAGGGTACGAGCTACCATTAGCTCTTTATGGTCGACGGATTCCATTAATGCGGAGGCACTAATGGAATCTGACTTCCGACGGCACAATTTGCCCTCTCATCATCGCGTGCGCCGCCTTTATGGCTCTGCAGTTAAAACCCGAGCAAAGCAACGTAGAGCGTCGGACGCAGTTTGTTGAAACGGTAGGGGGAAAAAAAAAGTCTTATGGAGTAAGCGCTGCCGCCAGTTTAATCCAAAGAATGTAAAGAAGAGTTCATTACTGATGGGACCAGATGGGAAATCCTGACGACTCCCAGAGATGTTCTGATTATATGAAGCCCTTAACGGCTCCCGCCGCGGCGAAGCTCTCAGAACAGATGGATCTGATTGGTCTAAAACGACACAAGTGGCGAAAGTCATCGTCAGCTGATTGAGACGCCTCATCATTTGTGATAAAATGTGGATAAAGGGAAAGGTGGGGAATTTACTCAAACACTGCACTTAAGTAAAAGTACAGCAAACGTTTTGGAGCAAAAAATAAAACAACAACCCTAAAATCCCAGCAATATCAAGTGGACTATTGAAGATGGCCAAAAACGGATGCTTTTATATTATTCAGCAGCCTCGTTTACCTGAAGTAGAGAAGTTTTATTGGAATCCAATGAAAAATATTAATTTGCTGAGTGGTCAAATAAATGCTCAATTTTGTCTATTTTAAAATTTTTTCCCCATCGGTCAAATGAGCTTTGGAAGTATTTTCGCAACCTAATAAATCTTTGACAGTACCAGACCCATATGAAAAATCAAGCCTGTTAAGACCATGTAACAGGCTGGGGAAAATAGCTTTTGGGGCTTGGTTTCAACATATATTTTTTAATATGGAATCCCAAAAATGCCATGTCTGTTGTTAGGGTCAATATTGAAATTAGTTTTATTTTTCAAAATGACAGTTTTTAAAAACTTTCATTTTAAAAGTAAGCTATGTATACTGTGCATTTTCTTGCTTTGCAAAATGATTTATATTTATTTAAATGATGGCATTACAAATACGTGTCAAATTAATTTATTTTTTAAGTAATCGGCTTTCAAAAATCCCATCTTTTTCTATTCAAAGGTGGGTTTGTGGTAAGGTACACCTACGTAACAAAATCTCAAAAACAATTAGATGTAATGAGCTGAAAATTTTTCTGTTCTTTTCTGATAATGTACTTAATTTTTTTAAAAAAGCATTTAAGGTACCAAAAAAAATAAGCAGACAAATATATAATGTAGTAAAAGCAAAATTTAGACTTGCTTTTAAAAATACCTGATATAAAAGTTCTTGCTGAATGTATTCCCTAATGCAATGAATGGTGTAGATTAGAATATCACTAACTGCGCCTACTGTCTGCATATTTCCTTCAACACATCGATGCTGTTGCGCCTTTTCAATGAGCAGCGCTGCAGATAATGCATGTTTTTATTTTGTTCAGTCTCAATGACCCAGTGTGGACTCTTGACTCAATGCACCAAAATCTTGTAAGAGAGCGGAAAGATTATACCTTAGAACGTTATAATCAAAACCGGTGTGTTATTTTAACGGCAGTAAACATGTTCAAGTAAAAGTGCTCTGCCTGAAAAAAGGACATTGAACACACACACAAAGAAACAGTTCCACCGATCATTCCCGCTCCAGTTTGACTTCAACTCTCACGTTCTTTGAGACGTTTCCACAAAAGTTTACTCCTTTAATTGTGAAAGGTCATCCAGATCATAAAATAGCACATGAGAACTTTAAAGTATGTGTGTTTTCCTTAAGTATGCCCAACGTATTGTGGAAAGTCAACATTGTGCTTTGCCCCGAGGAACAAAATAGAATTAAATGCACACCCGCGTGTGATTTTTATATGATCAAAAAACTACATATTCTCCTGTTTATGCCCCCTTTTAGATCAGCCAGGAGAGACGCTGAGGATAACTGAGCGACAGACTGTGCGTTTTGAGATTTATTAGGTATTCTACCGTCGGCCGCACACAAATCAAACTCTGAAACATCCTTCAACGCTTTTGAGAGTCTATTCAAGGGCTATGAGCCACTATAAGAAACTTGCTTTTACTATCTTATGATTGTCATATATTACACGCTGTCACATACTTTTTACGATGTCGTATTTTTTTTCTTTTTTTTTACTACCGCATGCACAGCGACTAGATTTTTATCCCTCAAAGCAGACAGCAATAGTGGGACTTTAAAGCACAAATATGCAGGAATCCATTACAATTCAGAGACTCTCATGTTTGAGTGTGTAGGCTCAAAAAACAAAAAGTCAATGCTATCATGCTTTTTATTCATTCCTAAGCTATCTGTGCTTCTGTGTCTGGTTGCATGCACTGTATGTGCATTCAATTCAGCCTGCGCTGCAGTCATCATCGTTTTGACCCTTGACCTGTTAATGTACCAAGAATGCTGCAGAAGGTGAACTAAAACCTTGCTGTGGCAGGCGATGAAAGCTTACAGTATACACTCAAAATAGGCCTTTTAGAAGGATGCTTAGGGTTTAAATACAGTGCAAGAGTCTTTTCTTTTGTTTTTTTCAAAGATGTTTATTCATGATTACTATCAGCAAGGGTCATGTTAGTTTGAGGCTCAGAGTCAAGTGCATTTGTACAGCACATTTCAGCAACAATTAAGGTCAAAGTGCTTTACAGCAGAAAACATCATACAAACACCAATTATGATGCAAAAAATAAACATGATGTTCTGTCAAACGTTATTAAAATTATAAAACAAATATACGTACATCTAATATGTTAATCAGTGTTCTGATTACTAGGAATCAAAGGCAACTCTAAATGGTTGCTCTTCAGCTCATGTCAGCGTTTCAGCTGCTTTGTAGTTTTCTGGAAGTTGTTCCAGATTTGTTTAGCATAGACGGCAAATTGTTCTCCATCTTTAGTTTTGGTTCTTCAGGTGATAGAAGGCTGAATTTGTAACTGTCTTCATGTGACTCTAAAGGTTCAGGTCAGAGTCTATCACTGCACCCAGATTTCCAGCCTGATTGCTGGTTTCCAGCTGTGATAACTGAAGCTGTGTGCTGAATCTAGATCATTCCTCTTTAGATACAAAGATAAATTCAGTTCTATTCAGCTGGAGGAAGTTATGGCACATCTACACATTGATTTGTTCTAAGTATCTGTTCAGATATTGAGGCATTTGGATCATTCACTATCCAAGTTGGAGTCATGATGCAACATAAAACTTTAATCAATGATTAAAAAGATGAACTGAGTTCACAAGTTTGTCTTTAACATGTATATGCTGGAAAAAACCCTAAATCAACACATTACTCTGAGCACACCAAGACAAAACATGGTGAAGGAAGTGTCTTGCTATTTAAGTTAAAAAGCCTTTTAGAATAAATTAGTAGTATATTAGAATTTTGGGATATTCCAAATGTTAACTATTTACTGCTTTATCCAACCAAAACTACTGTTAAAGGTGGAGTGTTATGTAAAATTGACTTTTTTGAGCTTCACATCATGTTATTCCCTCATCAATAACAAACCTGGAGTGTTACTTTGATTCTTTCCTGCATGTTTGAGAAATCCTTGAATTTCTGTACAACACTGATAAGAACATCGCTCGACTTAATGGTGAAAAGTCACGATGACATACATATGAAGGGACAGAGGCCCAATTTCAAGGTGCTAAATTACAAATTTTCTTAAGTCACCTTTGGCATATACAGCTTTTCATACAGACTCAAAAATAAATACACCCAAAAATATTTTTGATATCTTTCTGAAACTTTTTTTTTTTTTGAAAAATGGTTCCATCATCCTAAATAATTTTCCTTTCTAAAATCCTGCATTTGCAATTAAACTAGGAATGAAGTGATTAACCAAACGTTGTGTGGGGTGTTTATCAGCCTGACAGTGAAAAGCTGCGGTGGGGGCATTTTGCATTTCTTCAAACAGAACCCAGCTAAATGCGAATGTCACTGCCTGTTGAAACGTGACTTTTGCAGAGAAATATATTTAATCACTTCTTCACATCTGGTGCTGCCATGTTTTTCTTGTTCATTGGCTTGTTGCACTTTGTGCCACCATGTCCTTTACACAGTCTGGTCCTGTGATGGCTTCTCCTCTTCCAGAGGAATGTGACCAGCACAAGAAATCAGGCATTCAATAGAATAAATGTGAACATATTTGCAGGTTTCCACACCCATATGGGAGGTGTTTTATTTAAAATGTTTGAATATAAGTTGAGATTTTATATAAATGCCGTGTTGACCTTTACAATCATAGGGGAGACTGTTGACTTGGCAGTTTTCCAGCAAATAGTCTAGGTGCATTTCCGTTACAAACTTGTGCCAAACTCCGTCAATATTCCACTAATGTTGGCAAAACACAGTTTTGCTATTGTGGCATTTTCATTCATTAAATAAGAAACGTTTGTTCATGTGGCAAGTCATTAAAAAACAGTCAGTGCCATCATCCTCCAACTCCTGTTTTCTTCTTCATGGCTTGCAGAAACAGGATGTTGATCATGTGACTCAAGTGACATGAAAAAAGTGTTTCCATTACAGTTTGACGAAATAAAACAATTTCGATACGGCCAAAACATATGGCCTCATCCTAGCCAAAGCTTTTTGATTGAAAAATTAGAGTTTTTCCGAAACTCGCTGTCCCCAAAAAACTGTAGAAACGCTCTATCCAAGATGCTGAAACTGTCATAAAACTGTCATTTTCATGAACGATGAGCAGCTAATGCTTTTCACGCAGGAAAACAGCAGGAGAACCCTGGATGTGGGGGTGCAAGGCAGTTTACAATGCCTCGCAAAAGTCTTTATTCCTGCAGAACCTTTTTGGATTGTGTCACAGTACAACCACAAACCTAAGCATATTTTATCAGAATTTGATGAGATAGACCAACACACAGTGGTGCAACTGTGAAATAAAATAAAAATAATGGCAATGAAAAGGGTGTTGTGCATTTGTATTCAGTCCCCCCACCTGAGGCTCTTTACTTTGTAAAGCCACCTTTAACAGAAATTATTCCTGGAAGTATTTATGGGTTTGTCTCTACCAGATTGAAAGTTTTTTGAGGAGTCTCCTGCAGTCTCTAACAGGTATTCGAAGGGCCTATGTGGTATTCAGCTCCATTTTTGATCAACTTCAAACATTTTCATTGTATGTGTTGTAGAAAGGCATCCCCACAGCATGACATTTGATGTACCATGTTTTATGTTGGTGTGATGAGAGTAACATGTTTTATTTTATTTCTTCCAACACATAGTATTTTGCTCTCAAAGGTTAATTAATAAATTTCGCCTCCATTTGACAAAAAATATCTTCTTCCAACAGGACCATAAACACACATTTTTAAATTGGTGGTATTATGTTTCCCACAATGTGATTTTACATCATCTCTAACCCTGACCCTTACTAGCCTGTTTCTATTGTTAGCTAAAACTCAATTTACAACATACCTTTAAATCTAACTTGTAGATTTTATTTCTACCTTTATTAGGATTCCATTGACTTCCATTCATTTTAGTAACTGTATCAATGCCTAGACATATTTCCTAGCATTACCAGTCTATTTCTAACCTTATCTAAAACTTAAATTACACCATACCTCTAAACCTAACACCTAACCTAAGCAAGGAGTCCACCATATTAGGAC
Source organism: Poecilia picta (assembly GCA_033032245.1). Taxonomy (NCBI): domain Eukaryota; kingdom Metazoa; phylum Chordata; class Actinopteri; order Cyprinodontiformes; family Poeciliidae; genus Poecilia; species Poecilia picta. The sequence continues at coordinate 7,061,790 of CM065358.1, forward strand.
CGGGCGTTGGTCCCCATAAAGCCCATTGATCTTCAGAAGGTTACAAATTGTCCTAAAATAATACATAAACGAGTACAAACATGCACAGACAATTTGTGACTTGAGTAGCGTTTACTGTATAATTGAAAACACAAAATTATTGCTAAAGACTTGCTAGAACCTTGTCTTGTTCTTCAGTCTAAAATTGTGCATTGTTTCCTGAGGTATTGTTACACCCCCTAGTTGTTACATAATTATTCATCGGGCCATAAAGTAAAAATTTAATTGCTCTCTGCGCTGTTAAGCACATAAACCCAACCTAAGTTGACTCACATGATTCTTTTCCTCGCTTTAAAGATGCCAACAGACATTTCAGAAACAGGGTGCCTGTAAAGAGGAGACAAGGCACCACCAGCTCTTCAGTGTTAGTGTTTTTGACGCCAATCCCTGAAACAGATTGTATTTTCTTTCCCCCACAGCTTACAGAGACAGAAAAAGAGAGAATGAGAGAGGGAAAAAAAACACAGCTGCCATGTTTAAGTCTGAAGGAGACAGTCCTTTGGAGTCTAAGCCGATTTCCAGCCAGTGAACAACTAAGGTAACAACAATAACATGCTGTAGCTCTATATTTATTTCTGTACCAAACGGAGATAAACTTTTTAGGACACATTTCCAAGGAGGCGCTTTATTGTGGTAGGATTAGCCTTCATACCTCAAGATTTAAGCAAATGATCAAATGAAATCTGTACAATCATTACACATTTGCAGTTGATAGAATATTTATTATATGAGCAAGTCCTTGTTTTCAAATAATGACAATAATGGAGAATTAAGCATTATTTTGATTAAAATGTGTTTTACTTCCAGTGTCCTCATAACAAAAGGTCAGTATCAGACACAGTTACCGCATTGGCCTACAGGGGGAGCACTTTAGGCTCTCCAGAGTTCATCTATCATCTGTAAACAGGTCATAAACCTCACTACAACTCCCAGCGTTATCTTGAGCTCATGGACACGCTGACCAATCGTTTGTTTCCTCTTCCCTCACCTCTCTCTCGGTTGTAAATGTTCATTTTCCAAGACAATATGAAGATAAATTAAGGCATTATTGGGTGTAAACCAGCTGATAACAACAGAGAATTTAATTTACTCAAGATTGTGATTGGCAAACAAACAATTACTAGATACTTCCTCAATCTAGAAGTTATGTTGGCCCACAATTAATAACAAAACCTACAACATGACAGCAAATGCCATAATATGATGGCGAAACGTCTCACTGTCACAACCAGAACTAATAAAACAGTACATAGACTGTGACGTTAATTCTCATTTAGGGTTTTGTTTCCTTCAACAAGTCTTGCAGTTTCTGCTGCAGCCAGTAAAACTTGTTGTACTTAATGTTATTACACCATTTAAAATTAAAACACGTGGAGAAATCAGCTGGTTAACTGACTAATTTTGTTCTTAATTGGTTCTTTTCTGTGACTGGCCAATTGGAAACTCAAAAATCTGATTTTATTCTACTCAGTGAATGTATCTTACCTAACAGCTCACTATTCACTCTTTGATGTTTAGGAGCAAGAAGAACACAAGTTTACCTAAACACAAGAGTGCATACAATATGCAAGGTGCTATTTTAAAGCAGCTGTTCAAGCAGATACAACAGCCTTTCTTAAGAAACTTGCCACAAAACAACTCTTCCAAAGATAGATTGTTTTTTGTTGTTTCATTCCAAATGACTCCCATGTTGGCAGGTTTTTAAGCAACACATATGTATGAAGAGGCATGATTTCCACAGAGGCAGCTGCAGGCGGGACAACCTCGAGTCAGAACTCTTCACAAGTCGCAGCTTGACCTCGGTCCAAGAGAGCTCAGAGGTAATCCGCCACACTGAGCGAGACGCGGTGAAGGAAATACCATCCTCACAGCTCGATCCAGTTTGGAGCCATAAAAATGATCTTTACGTTATTTCTACGATTTGGTAGAACCATGTCACTTAAATCTTCTACGTTATCATTCTGAAAATTGTATCCAGTTGGAGACATTTTTGGAACGTTATTTTATTCTAGCAAATGCTCCTAAATGTACACTGCTTATTATTGTGTAAAATCGACTTTTTTGAGGTTATGTTACTCCTTAATCAAAAACACACTTGGAGAGCTGCCTTGAGTTTTACATACATGTTTGGGGGAATCCTTTAATCTCCCATGGCAACCATTCAGCTGTGCAAAATACCTGGGTGGAAGTTTCTCTACCTTGAAGGACATAGCTCCTCCTCTGAGATGCAGTTTCGAAGCATACAAGCTCACAGAACGCCCCTGCAGACTAGCCAACAGCAATTAGCAAACACCTAGCTCATTATAGGAGTTACTTCTCAGTGGTAAATGATGGTAAAAACGTTGTTAAAGGATGAATACAGGAGCCATGTTGTGACGACTTCCTGAAGATGGAATTTTAGAAAGAGCAGGAGTTTTTAAAGAGACAGAGGCTGAATTTCAAGGCGTTAAACAGGAAAGTAAACATTTTTTAAGTCATATTTGATGTATAAAGAATTTTTATGACAACTGAAGGCACCATAGTTATTGATTATGCTACAAGATGATTTTGGATGCCTGGAAAACGCATAATACTGCTGCTTTAACATGACACCTGTTATGCTTTTGGCCATCATGATGCTGTATATTCACTTTACAAACTGCATTTTCTCTCTACTTTCTCTCTTTCATGATTTCATGATTTGACTCCCGCAGAGAACCGAGACCACCCAAATCTAGATTAGCTAGATTAGCAGGGATGTTTTTGTGAGACTTTTTGTTTATGTATAGAACTTCCACACATTCTATACATAAACGTTTCTGCTTGCATTGCGGCATGTCTGCATGTAAAATAGCTCAAATGTAGATTACTTAAGAGGGAAGCAGCGTCTTTCCCCCTTAATGTTACTCTCAGCGAGGCGGGGAGCTTGTTGCCCGTTTTGATAATTTAACAAGATCAGTAACACACAAACGCAAGATCCTTGAGATTAGTCAATATACCGTCTCACCAGAATGCATAAGTTAGAGTCAGCAGGGGGTCATTACACACAGTCCTTGAGCATGTAGCTCACTTTACCACATTGTGAATGTGAGTCATATATTGGTATGCAGCGTTGAATATGAGATAACAGCGTGGAGGACTGCTTGGTTTCATGGACATCATGAGTTGTCTCTCTTCATTTCCATAGATTTTTTAACTTTTTTTTTTTTAACTTGAGTTGTGCAGGCTGGTTTTAGTGAGATGCCTCATGTCGGTCTGAGCAGAAAAAATGTTGCTAATAACATGTCATATGGCAAAGATGAACTGGGATTTTTAAAGGGAGGTTCTCATTAAAGATTATGAGAAATTAATGTCTTTCCTGCAGTAGATAACTTTCTCTCGACTCGTCTTTGTTTCACAGAAATCCTGACAGCTGCCCACAGCAAATTTTTAGTTGAATAGAAACAGAAAAGATAAGTCACCTTTCCATCTAAAGGTGAAAATGTGAGAGACGAAAGGACGTCGACATAGAAAAGTGGGTTATCTTCTAAATCTGCTTGATGTCGATGAAAAGGGTTTAGCAAGCCTAACTTTTTACGTCTTTGTTTTTGTGGGATGGGACACCGGGGGTAAAGAAAGTATTTTCCAAACATTTATAAGGCTAAATAAAGACAAAGTCTAGTCAACCATAAAAAGGATGTCTCCACTGTCCGGTGTTTTGGAGGGTAACGGCTTGTCAGAAAGAGGCCAAGAGAAAAACAAACATTTAACTGTCTTAAAAAAACTTCTCACCAGTTAATATGTAGGCTATTTTATAAGTCTTCAAAGGCTGCTGTGTTTACCTCGGGCGTTCACTTAATGAGAAGCCAATAACTATGTGTACAGGAAATGGATACAGGCGGTTGCCACCTTTAAAACACTTACTGAAAACCAAGTGCACTTCCAGTCAGAGTAAAATGCCCGACACGAAAGCAATGTAAAAAGGAAACCATAAAGGAGTTTAAATCACCAGTTTTCCGTCTGTCCTTTCAATCTGGATCCCTTAACTTTCCACAACCATCTCCACTATCCTCACTCCAACTGGAGTGAGGATAGGATAAACTACATCACTGGCTCTGTATTTTGCAAAACTGCGGTGGAAACGCCTTTTTTGCATCACACAGGTCATGTGATCATGATGGCGCAGCACGTTTTTTAATGCGAAAAAACTTGTTCACATGACTTTAATTGCGTTTCTTATTTAATTGAAACACCGCAATTGTGACATTTTGTCTTTTTTGACCTTAGTGGAATATTAACAAAGTTTTGTGTATATTTGTAATGGAAATTCAACAGCTGCTCACTGGATCCTTTGTAAACCAAAGAGATGCATGGTTGTTGAAATTCCACATGATTATCACAAAAGTAAAGTCATCTTCATCACATCTATGTAATATGTTGCCCAGTATTTGGATAAGTGGCTGTTTTTGCTAACAAGAAATTGACTATTGTACATAATAAAGTGTACGCTTTAGCTGTGAATTTGAGCTGTACAAACAACTTAAATTGACCTGAATTGAATTGAAAAGAATAATAAATTCTGGACACCCCAGTTATAAAATATAGGGTACAATCATGAGCACAACAGTGAAATTCGAGAAGCAGCGAATCGTCCAGTGCATATACAGTACTCTGAGGGCTAATTCCCATTAGCACAGCGTCTGCTCTGCAGATATAAAAGCAGCTTCTTCTCTAAGACAGTTTTCCTTCTAGTCAGTCCAGGAGTTTGCAGGGTTTTGTGTCTGATCTCGCCATGGTGAGTGACTTCTCTGTCGATCTGGAGCGGGTGTTTGCCTCCTCTGATGTCACTTCCAATTTCCCTCTGGCCAATATTGACGTATTGAGTTATGTGCCTACACAACTTTACTGCACAAAAGCCGAACAAGAGCTTCTCTGCCAGCTGAAAGTTTTCTACATTTTGTACATTAGCTCTACTTAGGACATAAATCTCATTCGACGTTGGCTGGTTCATTTATTCTGCTGCTCACTCATTATGAATCCTCATATCAGGGCCTGGAGGAGTCTTTCGACTTTCAACTGTCTGTGACAGTAATACATGCTGCTTCTGGTTCTTGTAGGTCTCCTCTGATGCATGCTAGTAATTTTCCAGTCAGAATATTTGCTCGGCTTTTTCTCAGTCATATTGTTGCTACTATTTCTATGGAAATTCAATCCTCATTGCACAAAAACCTTTCTCTTTGCCTTGATATTTGCTCCGAGCCTTCATATTTTAAAAGGATACCACTCTTTACAGCTTGTTATGTTCATCTTTTGTCCAATCATGTCAACGATTACGGTGTGTGGTCTAGCTAAATCATGTAGCACAGATTAGCTGGTTCTGGAGGCTAAAGCTAACAACTAAAATTTCAAATTGTACTCACATCAGTAATTTACAGAGAAACAGATAATTATTTAAGCAGGAAATTGAGTTTGGAGGCGGTGTCCCAGATTTTAGCTCCCTGTGTGAAACATGTACTGACAATGGAAGATAAAATGTTTCTAGACAAAGTAGCTGTAGTGAAAGCAAATTACTGCAAAAATATTTTAACACTGGATACAAAATTTGTATGTTCATCCCTCACATTGCAACTTTTTTAAAAATATATTTGCCTACAGCCACTTGAATGTCAAGATGACGGCCATTTTTCAAGATGGCTGCCACTTATACATCTTTTAAGGCAATTAAATTAATCTAAGACCAATTGTCAACTGGAAGGAGAGACAGTAGTTTTAATGGTTAGCATTAGCTTCCGCTACTTGTTTTATGTGTTTAGCAGCTTAGCGTTAGCTTCTGCCATTTTTTTTGTGTTTATGATTTATCTTTCATGGATTATTCAACTGTAATAAATATTGGCAGTTTTAGTGCAAAACAATTATTTTGTTTGGCCACCATGGAGGCCATTTTGAAATTTTCAGCGGCTAAGCTTCTGGGAACATCTATGCCCAGTTAGGTTCTTGTATCCGCATGTGAAAGACTTTTGCTGAAATATTCAATTTATCTGCTGCACTAATAGTCGAAATCAAAGTAAGGCAGGGATAAAAGCATCTATAAATTAATTTCACTTAAAGATAATGTTTTTGTCTGGGTTTTTTGTGTGTAAACAAAACTGGATTAGAATATATCGTTGCTGCTGATATTGCTTATTTCAATTAAATGTAATTTCTTTCTTGTCCTGCCTCAAGTGGAGGAGTTTTAAGTATCTGTGGATCTTGTTCATGAATGAGGGAAGAAGGGAGCGGGAGATCGACAGGCGGATTGGGGCAGCGTCTGCCGTGAAGCGGACGCTGTACGGTCCGCCGTGGTGAAGAGAGAGCTGAGTCAAAAAGCGAAGCCCTCGATTTACCGGTTGATCTACGTTCCCACCCTCATCTATGGTCATAAGCTTTGGGTCATGACCGAAAGAACGAGATCATGGATACAAGAGGCCGAAATGGGTTTCCTTTGCAGGGTGGCTGGGCTCTCCCTTAGAAATAGGGTGAGAAGCTCGGTCATCCGGGAGGGACTCAAAGTAGAGCCGCTGCTCCTCCACGTCAAAAGGAGCCAGTTGAGGCTCGGGCATCTGGTCAGGATGCCTCCTGGACGCCTCCCTGGTGAGGTGTTCCGGGCACTTCCCACCGGGAGGAGGGACTATGTCTCTCAGCTGGCCTGGGAACGCCTTGGGGTTCCCCCGGAGGAGCTGGAAGAAGTGGCTGGGGAGAGGGAAGTCTGAGCTGCTGCCCCCGCAACCCGACCCCGGATAAGTGGCAGAAAATGGATGGACGGACGGATGGATGGACAATCACCACACTGGATTTGAATATATCGTTGCTGCTGGTATTGTTTATTTCAATTAAATGTAATTTCTTTCTTACAATCACCACACCTATGATATCAGATGAGAGGAACGCTAAAAATTGTCTAAACAGAGGAAATTAAAATCATATAAACGTTTATTTAATTTTTTAAATACTTTTACCTATAACCTGAACCAGTCTAACCAACGCTCCAGAATTTGTTAACGGAGCAGTTTAAATCCAACAAAGTTTAGTTGTTGAAACAGTTTCAGTGGGGCTTTTTGGCTGGACTTTAACATAACCACTGATTTAAAATATGTCACAAAGAAAACACGGAGTGAGGATTGATCAATCTATGTTACACCTTGTCCAGCTTTTATCAGTCACCGGATGCAAGGGAAGTCTGAGATAAGGCCAAGCAGTAAATTATCGTACGACAGAGAGAGCCGACGTATTCAAGCTCCCAGAAAGAAAAAGAACAAAACTGGTCAAAATGTTAGAGAGCCGGGGAAAGTAGAGCCGACATGGAGCCAGAGGAAACCAATTAGGACAGTGATGGGCACTTAAATCAGGCTGTTATTCAATACTGTCTGTGTGGGAGTATTACAATTCCCCACAGCTTGATAGAGTATTTCTTGTCTCTGGCTGACAACAGTTTAAAAAGGGGGATAATACTGATTTTGAGCTCTGCGCTTTGCTCTGAAAATAATAAACTGTCTTTATAAGTGACATTTCCTGCTGCTTTTTTCCAGCTAGAAAGAGAACAAAGCATGTCCTTCTCTCCATTCTTTTGATCTGACACCTTTATATTTTCAATCAATACGACATATTTTGGAAGGGAACCTCTCACATAAAAATCTTTTGTGAAATCTTGAAGTACTTTTGGTTGCTGGTGGTCGTCTTTGCATTGACGCAGAACGCCCACCAAAGGAGCGGATGTGATGTTTCACTCAAGGATTATATTTATTTATTTATTTATTTTTTTAACAAGCTTGCTGTGTTTAGTTTGAATATTTTTTCTCATTATTGGAAAGTGAAAGAAAAACATCTGAGGAATTACTGTTTGCACAATTTTGGTTACCAAGCAACTGCTGTCCGACTCATACGGTGGTGATGAATTCATTGATTTTTCCAACTGAAAGTGTTTTTTTTTTCTTTTTTTTATATGTAGGACATTACTGACTGAAATGAAAACACATCCAAGAAATCAAGGAAGCATGTTAGAATGATACGTTCCAATATAATTCTAGTCATTCAATATCATATCTCTTCCTCCATTAAACATTTTAAAGTTTAATGGAGGAAGGGATATGATATCAAAACCATTGGGGGACTTTAAAATAAATATGATAAATATCTTTTTTGGGGGGGGTTGCTTTATTATATATGTGCACTCCAGGCACATTTGCATGTGAGGATTTTTAAAAATATCTAATAGTATAGGAACAAACCAAGTAGAAAATCTCTTTTGTGCAAATATTGGAGCCTTTCAGATATTTTCATAGCTTTTCATATTTTTTTTATGTCACAAACAAATATTTGTAGATATTTTCCTCTAAAATGAAACCAAAAGTTGAGTTGTCTCAGATTTAACAGTTGTAGGATTTCTCTTTTGTCTTTGGTGAAAGACCATGAGCCAATTCTCCCACTAAGGCTGGTCTTTTAAGGTATATTTTGGTTGCATTTACCCAGAATGCCCTGCGTTGCAGTTTGCTTCCTGCTTTTGGAGTAGTCTAGGGTGTGCTTGGTGTTCACATATGCAATCAAACCAGCCCGAAGTTTGCTTTTTTGGTCTGAATCAGTGTTCGATTGTGCATTCTCACCTCTACAAACAAACTGGACTTGCTAGACAAGCAAACTGGAATTTGATTAAAGCGGACTAAAACAGGATTAAATAACTCACAGACTCTGCGTACTAACGTATTTCCATCTCATATTTCTACATTAGCATCACTGAACAACATTTAACTTCGTAGTCGGTTCCTTTTGCTCATCTCTGTACCAGCTGATGGAGCAGCGAGGCTTAAGAATGCCTGAGGGTTGAGGTTGTGACTGCCATGTTTATGGAATATGAAGGTTGACAACAATACTGGTAATGGTCCAGATATTGATTTATATATTAAGTTGCTCCAATGCATAGTCAGTGTGCGGATAATGATGTCCAGTTGAGTAGAGAACAGTGTGGTGATGCGGGAGCGTTTTATGTGCCGTTATGAATCTTAAAGGAGTGTAGTAGACATTATCTGACAGTCTCAGACAGTTGGCAGAGGCGTTTATGTAAATAATGTTTCCATACTCAAGGTCTGTTAGGAGAGTGGCAGCAACAAGACATTTACTGACACTTGAAGAAAAAACAAGATCTGTTTCTAAAAAAGAAACCAAGTTTTAGTTTTCTTTTAAAGTTGCGTAATACAAGAATTAAAAGACAGTTCCATTAGTCACCATCCTATTTAAACTCTGCTACAAAGTTTGAACATTGATTAGATGCCAAACTTGCTGGAACTTTCTATTTCTTAGAGAGAGAAAAAACAACTTGTTGTTTAGCCAAAGTTAAGAAGCAGATTGCGGCCTGTGATGTGAAGCTAAATTAAAACAAAATGTTTAAAGGGGCAGTATTGCTTCACATCATGTTGCAATGTTAACCCCTCCCCAAAAAACATACCTGGAGTGTTGCCTTGAATCGTCCATGCATGTTGGAGAAATCCTTTAATCTGGATGAAGATTCTCTTCTTCACTGCAGTTTCCAAGCTTCCAATCTTCTGAGCTTCCACCTCACAAAACAGCCTTCCTCCACTCAGCTTCTCCAGACTAGCCTGCGTCAATTAGCAAACACCTAGTGAAGCTGAGCTACTTTTCAGTGCAATGGTGGTAAAAATGTCATTAAAGAATTAATAGATGTTGTGAGGACTTCCTGAAGGTGGAGTTTCAAAAAGAGAAGGGAGTTTTTAAAGAGACAGAGGCTGAATTTTAATAAGATGTTAAATAAGGGAGTGAATTTTTGTTTAAATCATATTTGATATATAGCATTTTTATAACTGAGTTACATGACTATTTGACATACTAGAAAATGGCCACTTTAAATACCATTTCATTGGCTTTGGCACCACAGCAAACAGTATTGTCAGCATAGTGATGTTCAGATGCATCAGAAATATTTTTGCCTGAATGTGTGACCTCATCATACTCAGATACATTTATATTACTAAAGGTGGAAGGACTGATTAGCGCCAGTAAGAAAAAGTTAAACAAACCAGTTACCAAGTCTATGTCTGAAAATATTATTTTAAAATCCCATGATATACAGTAGATATGAATGAAATTTGACAGATTGAGTAAAAATGCTACATAGTTATGTTTGGTTGACCCAAATTTTGGATGATGTGGTGAAACCAGTCGACATTACTGGATTTTATTTGGAGCTGTCACAGTAAGGAGAGTTGAATACATATTGTATGCAAGTCAAACTTTTTAAAATTTTATTTATAGTGATTTTTCTTTCTCGTTCACAATTATTCACTATGTTGTCATGTAAATTTAACAAAAAAAGACATTGCAAACTGGGTATAAAAATATTGTCGCCTTTTTAAAAGGATAACGACCTAAATCATTTTATTGCCAAAGTGTTTTTTTTTTGTCTATTTGTTTGTTTTTTCTGGCACGTGGTGATGAACAAAAACACTTCTGACCAAAAATTACTTGCCCGCTATTTCAGAAAAGCGACAATATATAATGAGAAAATATCTAATGTGACTAGTCTTCCAAAATTAAGACTTGGATTGGTACATATTAAATAGTTCACTGGAGCAATGTTGTATATATCAGTACCCACTACACAAATCCCTCAGCAAACAGAGTAATACTATGTGACATGCTGTTATCGTAATCACCCTGAACACTGATATTTCTGTTGATTACCACAATCCATCCTGTCCAGATAGCATCTAGTCCCAACTCAAACTGATATCACCTCTGATATTTATTCAGGCAGATAGCCTTAATTAAACCTGCACATTGCTCAATCTTTGTTAATACGGACACATCCATTCTCTCATTCACATACAAACACACACATGCACGCACACACACACACACACACACACACACGCACACACACACATGCACACACACACACACACACACACACACACACACACACACACACACACACACACACACACACACAACACACGCACACACACACACACACACATTCCTAACAGGGTTTTTTTTCCAGATGCTTTATTAGTATAATGTATCCTCCCTCTATTGATGACCTTAGCCTAAACCTCAACTCAGTCGTTTCATTAAGGCTGCATCGATCGTTTCTCCGACCCTTCAGTATTGGTAAATAATTGTTTCAATTAATTTGATCGCAGGTCATTAAAAAAGACAATTGAAAAGGCTCAAAGTTTTCCTTTTAAATCAACACAAGTACTAGGTAGATATCAACAGAAATCACAAAGAGAAATAGCAACATCATTCAGGTGAAAAATCATTTTCACCTGAATGATGTTCAGAGATCCAGAAATTCATACTGAGGAGTCAAGCCAGCAGTCAGTGAGTCTGGCACCACCTCTAAAAAGGATGTTTTACTTTTCAAAACATCTTCAAACATGGTTTTACAAATATGAGAAAAAAAAACATTACTAAAACATCACAATCTCATAGAAACATTTAAATCTGGCCTTTGTATCTCTCTAAATAAAAAGTCAATATACTTTTTTTAAAAAAAGATTAGTATTGAAGATAATGAACTTATTTAAGAAAGACATAAATTTGTTAGGCTATACAAGGTTTAATATATGTATATTGTACATATATACATAGATAGATATAGATATCTATATCTATCTCTATTCTATCTATATATAGATATATAGATATAGATATCTATATATCTATATATAGATATAGATATAGATATCTATATATCTATATATAGATATAGAGATAGAGATAGATATAGATATCTATCTCTATCTCTATATCTATATATATAGATATAGATATCTATATCTATATATAGATAACTATATATAGATATAGATATGTATATTTATATATAGATATATATTGTTAATGCCGACTGATAACTAAATGAAAATTTAAAAGTGAACTGAATGTTTGCTTATTCCCCCTGTAATCTCAAATTAATCACAAGGACCTATTAAGTATTTTTGTTCAGGACCTTTCTGTTACTAAGACCCAAACAAAAATTAGAACATTGAGTAATCTTTATTTAACAAGGAATTAACTCAGTTAAACCAAAGACCTATTTTAAGACAGATGAAAAAATAAAGCTTTGAAACATTTAACATCTAACAATCAAGACACTCCCACCATAAAACCACAGACAATACAACACTGAAAGTAGCATAAAGGTATAAAAAATTTAGCAGTAAAGTTTTTGCTGAATCTGAGCAATAATATTAACTACATACATAATGCTGTAAGGCTTTATATTCTTTCTTTTCTTGTGAAAACTATATTTCCAACCTCAATTCTATAATCCTAACCCTAATCCGTAATCCCAAATTAATGTCTTTATCTGGTGTAGACATGACAAAATGTCCTCACAAATTCATATATACACACAATGTTGGTACTTTCTCAAGGGTAAGTCCTCAAAACTATATATAAACAAGTACACACACACGCAGTCACACACGCATAAAAGCACATTTAAATAAAGAAATGTCAAGAAAAGAACAAACAGCAACATCAGATTTCATGGTTAAGTAAATCTAATTTCTAGGCCTACCTTGCTCTTGACCCGATCACATCGATCTGCTGGAGGAGCCCAAAACAGCAGCGGAGATTTGGTGGCCTATTTCAAAAACGCACCGTCATTTATATTGATTAATACTGTCTGCCAAGAACCGTCTCCAACCAGCGGCCAATCACTCATGTTAGCAATAACCATATACACTACAACTTGCTTTCAGGTTCTTTATTGCAAACTTAGTGAAGCTTTCTCAATGTTTACCCAACATTGAGAAAGATCTGAGATGGATTCTCTGTTAGCAGATGGCCCCTCATAGAAACACACAAAAACATGTAGGCACAAATCATCAGCTTCAGGCTCCTAAATCCATGTCAATAAATAGCTTGTCGATAGCAGAGAATGTAAAAGTGCCATATGTGCAAACCGCATATGGCATGATTTGATTCGGCATACAGTGGAGCTAGTCTAGGAACAAGCAGTAACTGCTCTGATTTTTATACTTAAGTTAACCAAAAATACAGTAAAGAATCACAAAAAATAAACTCATCATTTGACTAAATTTGGTTGCATTAAACAACTAAAATGTTAGGAAAATTCATCTGAAGGCATTCACTTTATTTTTAAAAATAAAGAAATTAAAGTTCAACATTTTTGACACTTTTTTTTCAGAAAGTGAAATTCATATAGATTCATTACCTATAGTAAAAAAAGTGTCAAGCTTTTATTTTTGTTATTGTGATGATTAAGCCTTACTAATCATAAAAACACAAAAGTCATATTCAGAAAATATGAATATTACAACAAAATTAGTAAAATATTATGCATTATTATTTATATAAAACAGAAATGTCAGGCTTCTGTTTCATTCCTGTGTGCTCAATGCTTGGCTGGGGCTCCTTTTGCTCTCCTGTATTGTTGTGCCCAGTGTCTCTTGACAGGATCTCATAAATTGTCTGTGAGGTTCAGGTCAATCCAGTTTGCTGGCCAGTCAGACACAGCAACATCATTGTCACTGAACCAGCTTTTGGCCTGAAATGAAATGTAAACTTTACTTTTGTCCAAAGAGGTGAACCACCGTGTAAAAGTCCAGTCTCTGGTCCATAAAGGTTTGACGCCAGGACATTTCTAGCCCATGTGTAGGAGTTGTTTCTGCCTGTTCTTACAGACTCAGTTTACTCCTCGTGAAAAGCTCCTTCAAATTCTTGAATTAATTTTCCTTGACAATCCACTCAAGGCTGCAATTATCTCTGTTTCTGGTGCACCTTTTTTATTTCACCCTATTTCCTATACACAGGGTTAGACACAGCATTCTGTGAACAAGCAGCTTCTTTAGCAATTACCCTTTGCGGCGTACCCTCCTTGTGAAGGGTGTCGATCACCATCTGCTGGACGTCTGTCAAGTCAGACATCTTCTCCAACATTGTGTAGTTTACTGACCCAGACTGAGAAACCTGTCGCCACACGATCTGTTCCAGAAGGACGATCCCTATAATCAGCTAATTTAAAACAAATAATCTGAGTGATGGTATTTTTATTTCTTTTTGTATGTCATTGTAATTGTAAAACTAGTATGACTTAAAGAGAATTACAAGAAGTAAAAATAAAAAGGGCTTAACCGCACTTTGCAAGGCTGCTTCCGAAAAGAAAAGAAATGCAGTAAATGTATGAACACTTGTACCATAATCATCAAATGAAAGGAAAGACAGTGAGTGATAAATTAGTGTTTCCTATGAACATATAAGTGATGCAGATAAAGATCTTATTTTATCTGTGATAAGTCCAGCAGAAGTAATGTCCAGCTTTTTTTTTGATACAAACTCAATATAACTTTGTCACTACCCTCCTACAAGATACAACACTTAAGTCAAGCCCTTAAAACAAGGAATTGTTTTTACAATTCTTGCGTTCTTCTGTGTGTTTTTAATAGTAACATGTTGTTTAAGCAGAGCAACATCCTCTCTGATCTAGGTTTATGAGGTAATCAATCCCAGGTTGAAGTTGTATTATTGTCACACTATAATGCGGTTTATGATTCCAGCAACTTGTAATTGCAACATGGCCGCTGCACACACAGATCAGACATCTTAATCCCCGGGGCAAGGCGTCATTATTTCCATTTTAATAGGCATTATTGTCATTGTCAAGGTTACATGTGACGGTACCGTTGCTGACATTTTGTGTTTGCTAAGTGCAGATGATGCATATCCCCCATTCAGTGCACACAGTTATTGGATTCCCCGACCATATTTATGTTTTTAATCCCCTTCGACAAAAGCCACCAGAGATACAGACACATACAACCGGCCGAATCTGCTGCTAACAACCGAGTCCAAGGAAAACTACAGCTGGATGTCTGGAGATAAAATAATGTCAGTTTTAGCTAATTGTTTTTTAATGGATGCTTAGCATCAACAGCTGAAGAAAAATGAAAGCTTACATTTGGTATATATGTGTGTGTGTGGGGGGGGGTGTACGGGTGTGTGTGTGTGTGTATATATATATATATATATATATATAGTCAAACCTTTGATCTTTTTCCCTTGGCAAGGTGCATCTGAGTAAAAATAAATAGCTCAGTGTTTACTGTGTTGCTCTTTTGTATAATTTGAGAACTTCCTTGATTGATTGGAGGAATAAAAGCAGATCAGTGCTTATATTCTACACATTTATGGAGTTGTGTTGCTATAACTGTGGACTTCTGTGTTTGCTCCAGTTCTTTTTTCTATGTGTAAGTTACATTTTTAACCGTGTAAGCAAAAAAAAGCCCAGTAAAACTTGATCTGCGAGCAAAACGAAAGAAAATCTTTGTGATCCCGATATGGACACATGTGATGTTACTGTGATTGACGTTTACTGCCTTTCAAACGATTTCAGCCAGGTTTATTTGGAGCCAAAGTAAGTTTGTAGTTTACTGATTTTCACTGTACATCTTCTGACTTTTTTAGTCATAAGATAATCTCTTCCTGGTTAGCTATACTGCTAATGTAAGTTGCTAGAATTGTCTTGTTCCCCAGAAAATATTCATGATATTGTGACTTTGCAATGCTTCACAACACTGTTTGTAGTTCTTCTTATTTGCTTTGTTGTTGAATAACAGCAGCTAATTTTATGGTTCTATATCAGGACTTTATGTGACCAACCATCTCACAGCTCTGCTGAAATGTAAAAGGAGTGAAACAAAAGAACATGACTTTTAAACAAGTCGATATTCATATCTTTACTTGAAATGAAATTGTTAAATTTATTTCGAACATGTAAAATGTCAGAGAAAAAAAATATAACCAAGAACAAAAAAGAAAAACAGCAAAATAATAAAAAATAATAATCACTATAATAATAAAAACTTTGAAACTTCAATTTCTAAATTTTGACTAGGCCATTGCAAAACAGCAACATGCTTCGATCTGAACCATTTTATTGTTGCAGTACGTGAACTCTCACCATATTTTCAAATCTTTTACACACTCTGACAGATTTTTTTCCTACTTTTGCCCCGTATTTATGGCTGTCATTTCAATTGATTAAAAATATCCCAATTTACAACTTCTATCATAACTTACTCTTACCTGTCAGTCATTATTTAAACATGTTTCCATCAACTCTGTCCAACTTTCATTTCTATGTTGAAATTAAATGACCATTAAAACCACTATGTGAAAAAGACTAAATTTCAACCACTGCACACTGAAATCTTTTCGAAGATGTTTGTGTCGTGACCACATGCAGGAGGAAGGAGAAATTATCTTCATCACTGATTAATTGTATCACTTCGTGAGGGAAGAATGTGGGAAAGAAGCTTTAGAAGAATACACCAGCCAACTTCTCCATAATCTTTTCCCCCCTATTCTCTAGTTTAGATGTCTATAAAGGTTGTGGTGATGGCCGATTTACTCATCCTTTGCTTTTGGAAAAATAAAGTCTGGAGGCCCTCTGCTGACTAACTTGGTCCTCGCTGTATCAGACAGGGACGGCCAATCAGCAGGATGAATTGCGGCTGCCGCGACAGAGTTGCATATGTCTCGTTGTGTTGCAGTTAATGGGCCTGTCCTTAGGCTGCTGAAATGCTCTGCTGGTTCTTCATCTGTAGGCAAATCAAACATATAGAAAAATATATGAATTTATCAACAGTGTCAAAAACTGCAACAGTGGTAATGTAACAATAATTATATTACCACTGTGAAAAAAAATTGTTTTGTTTCACCATAAATGCGTCATCAAGACAATAGCTGCATTCCTTTACTTTGTAAATATTCCACTTATGTCGAAAAAACACAGTTTCATTATTGCGGTGCTTCCATTAAACGAATGCAATTAAAATGACACATGAATAAGTTTGTTCATGTATTAAATCATTAGAAAACATACTGTACAATAATCTTCCTACTACTTCCTGTTGTTGTCTTCTTTGTGGTTTCTACCAGTTGCAAAGAAGTAAAAAGTGTTGTCGTTGCAGTTTAGCAAAGTACACCAATTTTTGATACGGGCAAAAATAAAAAAACACCTCATCATAGCGCCAAAACATTTTTTGAAAGTCTTTTTGAAATTGCTGAGTTTCCACAAAGTCAATTTTGATTTTTTTTTTCAAAATGTCAAGTTGCGCAAGTATTTGGTCAATACCAATCCAGCAAACGAAAGCCACACTAATTCCACATTTATGCAGGAACCTTAGCAATTGTTCTGCAAATAGTGTCTGATACCAAATCCTTTGCAATTTTGTGATAAAAACTAATTTTGATATGAGCAAAACAAAACAACCAAAAAAAGAAACTCACTTTATCTAATCATGCTCCTAAATTTGTGAGTTATAATTTTGTTGTTTCTATACATATAAATTGGTGCTGTTTTTTTTTTTTTTTACATTGTCTCTGTATTTCATCTTGCTTTGTATGTTTGAAATGCCTGGCTGCAGAACAAATTTCCATCTTGTGGGACAGGAACTCTACTATCAAAACTTCTTATCAAAAAGCAAGTTTTTTTCTGTATTGGTGTGTTTCCTTTAAGGACATTTATTTTCCGAATGACACATTGAGCAGTTGTGTGGTCAATGGAAATGCAGCTAATGAGAGGTGAGGTTGTCTCTTGATCTGCAAACTGTCTTCTCAGTGGATCTGTCCAGGACACGGGTAACCTTTTGCTGCGTTCCACCATAACTACAGCTTCCATCATTTGTAGACTAGCTAGAGGCTAACTAAATTAATATAAGCCAAACAACATATTTATGGCCTACAAAGCCCTATAGGCCCCATCTCGACATAGGCAGCCACTAGCCCTAGTGAGGATAAACTCAAGCCAGCCTTGTAAACCGTCTGCACATAATTTTCTGGCTCAGGGAGCTTGGAAGAAAAATGCAGGGCAGCTATTGTTGACTGGGGAGGGAATGAGATCTAGTTCCAGCGTGGCTCCTCTGTCAGAGCTGCCAGCCGAAAGGAGATGGACTTTCACCGTGGCAGAAGTGGTATCCGACAGGAATGACGAGGTGGAGCGGATCGCAAACTGACAGCTGTCATCAATCACTCACCCTGGCAGCCAGATGTGGGTTGACAGAGCAGGGTGCATCGGCCAGGAAAGCAATTCATACAGCTTACCGGGGGGATGTCTTTTTTGCCAGTCGCTCCCTGGTGGGATTCTGTGTGCCGTGAATCCATCTGACCACGCAGATCAATTACCTTTCCGTCTGAGCCCAGAGGTGACGCGCC
The DNA here is from genome assembly GCA_033032245.1 of Poecilia picta. Taxonomy (NCBI): domain Eukaryota; kingdom Metazoa; phylum Chordata; class Actinopteri; order Cyprinodontiformes; family Poeciliidae; genus Poecilia; species Poecilia picta. The sequence continues at coordinate 7,080,021 of CM065358.1, forward strand.
GCATTTCTTCGCGACGGCGCAAGAGCTGCGGCGTTGATGGTTCCTGATCCAACAGGTCGTATTTCCCTCAGGAAGGAGGACCGCTCGCATCAAATCAACGCGTCGCCGAAATCCTGACATTGCAGACATCCGAGGAAATGGAGGGAGACTTTCTGGCCATACCTTATAAATTTGAAGACAAGGCAGTAGCACAAATGGCGAAAGCTGGCATAGTATAAACTGAGATGACCAGAAGCTAAGTAACGCCTTTCCGGGTAAGTTAGGGAGACAGGAGAGAATTGGTGCTTCGTCTCTGAGGAGTTTCAATAGGTGGAAGCTCAGTGATGCTGAATGCTCAGGACAGCTTGTACTGACTCTCAGCAAATCTCATTCTCACACCTATAGTCTCCTATAGATTATTTATAATGTTCCCTGAGCGGAGTGTGCTTATGTTACAAAATGCATCCAAAAAAATTCAATTAGTGAAAATAAATCAAGGATTAACCTTTCTAAAGGAACTGAGAAAGAATGGTCCAACTTGTACCCATTACTGGCAGATTAAAGTCCAGGAATAGGTACAGCATGTAGTGACCTCCACACCTGGTAAACAGAACCAAACAAAACAAAAAAAAATCACATTTGATTACAATAACATACGAGTTTAAAACACAACCTTGAATTAAAGGTTGTATTTTCCATCAGCGAGAAAAATATTCCACTTTGAGAAGTAACTTCTAATAAAATCACCAGAGCCACATTGTCAGCAATTAATTGGACATTTTTAAATTCATTCTTCACCTTTTCAAATCAGTATTTTCTAAATTAGAGGATCTTTCAATTATTCATGAGCTGTGTTTCCATTGACTGTATAATTTTGACATTTGGAAAATACATTTGCTTAATGGAAACACTGCAATTTAAAAAAAATTCTACATTTTTGATTGTTTTGATGATAGGTGGATTTTTTTGGCGCATCAAAATTGATTCATTTCACTAAACTGCAATGGAAATCAAAATTGTGTTTTTTTTCGACATTAGTGGAATATGAAAAACATTTTGCACACATTTGTAATGGAAACTCAGCTATAGTTGTAGCGGTGCAGATATGCAGGATATACAGTCTGTGTGACTGGCTGATCTTAAGTGGTGAGATTTCCGACATGTCAAGACAAATCTGTGGCAGAATTATCTTTAAATAGTTCATGCTTCATGCAGTGTTTCTGGTGCTTGTAAAATGAGTATAACAATTTATCAAACACATGTGTTTCTAATGTTTTTGTTATGTTCCCAGCATGGCAAGTGGCAGGAATAGAGAAATGATTTGTACTTTTACAACTTTTAAGTCTTTTGTGACATCAGAAAAAGTTGCCAGATGTTTTACGAGTCACTTTCTCAGAAAACAGGATGTCAAAACTGACTGAATATAGCAACACATGTCTGTATGTACACTGCACAGCATGACTTGGTAGAGCTCAAAGATGCTAAGGTCATTCATTGGTCAAAGATCAGAGTTTGTCCCACCCCAGTTATGGTTGATCAAGCTAAACACCGGCGGATACCAGTAAGGCTGATTTCTCAATCCTTGCATAACGACATGCTGCTTGTTAAAATATATCAAACCAGAGACGGAAGACACTATACTGGTTTCCCAAAAGATTATTGCATTTCACAGTAAGATTCAGGTCCAAGGATTAGTAAAGGATTTATCGTTCTTCTTACACTCAGAATGTAGTATGTCAAAGATGTCTTCCCCTATATACTGTCTGCATCCTTGTTGTTTCAACTTCTGCATTCGAAAAGATGCCAACTTTTGATAGATAAACCAGGCCAGGCTGGGAGTGAGGTGGGATGCAAAGAGCTGCTAGCTGACTTCATTTTATTAATATCTCATGTGCTATTCTCTGAAGCAGAACTTATCGATAGCATAGATATGTTAAAATACAACCGATCAATTCTCGGTCACCAATTGTGAAACAAGCAAACAATACACTTTGTAAAATGCCATAAAATCATCAATGTACTTTAAATATGTTGGTCAATGTTCCACTTACTACTAATCAGAGGCAGCTCAGAGTAGGTTGGTTTTTAGTCTTGATTTAAAGGAACTCAGCGTTTTGGTTGTTTTACAGTTTTCTGGAGGTTTGCTCCAGATTTGTGGTGTGTAGAAGCTGAATGATGCTTGTGTTTGGTTCTGATTCTGGGGATGCAGAACCAGAACCAGCAGACCTGAGAGGACTGGAAGGTCATAAGTCATTAAAAAACATGTAGCGCCATCCTGCTCCTACCACTTCCTGTCTTCTTCTTCTTTGTCTTTTCCGCCAGTAGTAACATCCAGTTGTTGACCAGTTGTGATGAAAAAGAAATGTTTCTGTTGCAGTTTTGTGAAAAATTTTAATATGACCAAAAACCAGCCTCATCCTATAGCCAAAACTTTATATCAAAAACAAAACCTTTTTTAAAAAAATTGGCATGTTTCCATTAAGCAAATCTATTTTCAAAATTTCAAATTGTGCAATTTTAAGGTTAATGGAAATGTAGCTATTGTTGGAGGATTCTATGAAGCATCCTCCAACAAGTCAAGAAAATTATGGACAATCCTGACCATCTTCTTCACAAGATGGTCTTGAGAAAGGTGCAGCATCTTCAGTCAGAGGCTTCTTCAGGTTAAGTGGTACAGACTGCTTCAGGAGGTCTTTCCTGCCGACAGCCATTGCCATCTTCAGTGGCTCTTTGAAGAATCTCAAAGAGCTAAACAACATTTAATGTCCCTTTGGGATTAATATTAAAGTACTTTTGAATTTGAATATGACTGAGGATAAACACATGGGTGAGTTTCTCTAGGGACATTAATGCTTTAATCTTGGAAATGCTCTTCTGGTGACAGAAGGCCGTCTTTCTAACTGTCTTTATGTGACTCTGAAGGTTCAGGTCAGACTCCATCACCACACCCAGTTTTTCGGGTTGTGTCGCCGGTTTCTAGATTTAAGAGCTGAAGCTGCTCGATGTTCACCACTACCTTACCGTTCAACAGGCTTGTGCCATGTTCTGATCACAGCTGATCCAAGTTCACAGCACCTTGCTGGGTAAAATGCCCTTAGGGTTAGAATTACCAAGTATTACACAAGCAATATGGAGGACCAAAACTGACATAATAATAAATAAAATAATAAATATATAAAAGAATCAATATAAAAATAAAAGTAGAAATATATAAATAAAAGAATAAAAGAATAAATATATATCCAACATAATAATAAATATAAAAAATATATAAAAAAATATAAAAATAAAAGTAGAAATATATAAATGAAAGAATCAATATAAAAATAAAAGTAGAAATAAAAGCATAAATATATACTTTGCTTTGATTTTATTACTTCTCCTTTTTCCGTTTGCTGTATTTATTTCTGTATTGTTTTCTGTATTTATTTCCGTATTTATTTCTTTATTTATTTCTGTATTTATTTCTTCCTAAATTTACTTTTTTAATTCGTCCGTATGCTAATGAGATGGGCTGTCTTCTACATGTTGTTGAAATATAATCATGGTTTAGTGTTTTGTTGAACTCAATTATAGAACCATTTTTAGTGTTTGAGTTAGCTCTATCGTTTACTTGAAGTCACTGGGGTCGTAAAACCACAGGAGACAAGCAGTCTTATCTGTGTGGGGATCATTTAAAACAGGCCCACGTTTGGTCTCAGCAGGGGAGGAATCTCCGGTGGACATCTGGTGGGGTAAACTATTGACCTGCAGTTCACCTTAAGACAATTTGGTCTAAAAACAATACAGCTAAGTCTCCTGAGGCATTTGTAAGTTGTAAAAGTCAGCAGGATTTTTAGAGTTCTGGTTAACTTCAAATAACATCAAGGAGGTAAAAGTCTCTTTGATGTCTCGGCAGATTGTAGGGAAGTGCCGTTTTCAGGGGTGCTCGGAGGCGGCTTCTAATTGGTCGAGAGGTGTTGCCCCCTATTTGAATAGAACACACCTACTAGCACAAAACCTCTTGCGCAGGGAAAATAAGGCAGAAAATAGTCAATTCTTAGCACCATGGGCTGACTGTTTCTCCGAGGACGTCTCCGACGTCTTCGTCTTTTCCTCTATCTGTTTTTGTTATATCAGGTGACTAATCGGTGACTGTGTTTTCCTTTAACTTTCTGTCTTGTGTGATACTTTCTTCTGATTGGATTAAATTCTGAACTTCTGTGACGCCATCACGCTGCTTACGTCTCTTCTGTGTCTCGCGAGAGTTATCAGACCGCGGACAAGAAACCGGGACCCAAGAACAAAGGAAAAACCGAAATTGCATAGTTTTAAAAGTTTTACAATAAGAATTCCCTTATGATCATCGACAAATTGGAGGCTCGTCCGGTTGCGCGGTCTGGAACCCTCTGTGGGGACGCTGAGGATTTGTTGCGGTGTTTAACTGCAAACGGTGAGTTAATTCATTTTTTGCTTTCGGTTTGTAGTAGGCGCCATCTTGTGTGCGCCATCTTGTGAGTGGCGTTCCAGGTGTTCAGAATTACTTTCTGTGTACAATGCGTATGGAATCTTCAACCGAAATTAAGCATATTTGATTTAATGGTTAATGGTGAAACACACGTTGTGAACGGAGAGCTTTGGCACGCTCCGCAGAGCTGCACCCTCTGCTTTTTCTGCTAGGTGTTTGTGACCTTGGAAGTTAGCCGTCTCCTAAAAACAAAGATTTGGCATAGTTAGTGTGTTAATAATCAGTCTGAATCGGCTGAGGACTTTGCTAGTCCAAAAAGGAGACTCACCATTTACGGTCAAGATTGGCTTCAGTTCTGGGAACTGCGCTCGGACGGGTCTGGGATCCGTTGCGGCGAAATTTTAATTCGGAGGGGTGATTCCAGCTTGAAGACGCTGAGGTAACGCCGCCCTCCCAATTCAATCACACAAAGTGCATTTGGAATTGGTGGTAGAAAGGCGTTTTGTAAATTGAGCTTGACCGGCTCGTAGCAGACTGGAAGTGATGAGTAAATGAAATAGTTAAATAAGTCTGCGGAAGGTTTTGTTCGCATTGTATAAATAAGCCGGCTCCTATTTTGCTATACTATCTGTTTGTCCTTTTTGTTACCTGACTTAGCGTGTAGTTTTCTCTGTGTGAGTGTATGATTTGTGTTTTATTGTCTTTTTATTATGTGTCTTTGTGTGTCATAAGTGCCTGTTCTGTGTTACTTGTTGTGTGTCCGTGTGTAGCTGTGTGTGTGTCAGTGCGTGTGTATCAAGCTGTGTGTGTGTGGGGCCCCGGTCCTGAGCTGTGTGGGGGAGCTGTTGGAGTGACGGCAGACGATTCGCAGCTTCTGTTGGAAAATGCAGGACTGCGACGCTATAAATGTGTACGCGCACTTTCACTGTATGCATGGATTATGGCCGCGCATTTTTATTCTGAAGTTCAGTGAATGTGTAGTTTATGCTGTGACGATCTGAGCGGCCAGTCTCCGGGTATATGGATTTTTGTTCAGTTGATTTTTATTTTTATATTTTTGTTGTTTCGAACCATTTAGATGGTTGCGTGTCCCATGGGCTTAGGTATGGTAGGAATTAGGCTCCTGCTATATACTGAGGATAATTGGCTGATTGACTCTATTTCATTGCGATTTGCATTTTTGTCTTACTGTTTCTGTGACTGAACTGTCTGTGCACGCAGTTCTGCCCCAGACGCAAGAGACACAGCACATTGGAGTGCTACACAGTGATAATGTACTAAGTCTGTCTGCAGACGATCTTATATGTAATTATGGAATGGAGCAGTGTGTGACACGAAAGTGCAGTGAGTCTGGGAGGATGTTAAAATGACATTACAGCCGGCACCCCGTTGGAGACTTCAGTTTTTAATTTGGTCATTTAATTAGGATTTTGGTTAGACACACAGACAATATTAAATATAAGGTTTTTTGCGATACACACCTGCATGATATATGAAATTGACATGATAATTCTGGAAATTGTTGTTCCTGTCATAAGGTATTTTAATTCCAACAGGTTCTAATCATTTACTGCTTTAATCGTTTTTCTTTCCTACTTTTCATATAGATAACTCGGGACGTGTGGACTAATCCATATTTTTCTCTTAGGTGATTCTACGCACACGACGATGCATTTTGCGTGGAAATATGTTTGGAACAGGTTTTATCTGTATGTGAAATGAAACTCTTTCTTGCACATATGGGAATGTGGTGTACACTATGGGTGTACATTGAGACTCTTTTAATTGCTGTGAGATATTCCATATGTTTTTATGTTTTTGGGTTCTACCTGCATTCTGTTTGTTCTATTTATAATGTACTAACTACTGACTAACACACTAACTTAATTGTTTTAATGGTTGGTCTGTGTGACACATGGGTTACTGATTTGGACATGGTGAGAGGAGCACAATTCTTCTATTTTTGGTTTTCCACCTATAAATTGTTTTTTAATGAATTTATGTTTTTTATTAAATAGATGGGGGAGTAGGCTAAAATAGGCCTTACTTAAATTGGTGAGATTTGGGGGCAGTTGATTGTGAATCTTTTATTCAAAACTTTTGACCTTCATTCCAAAATAGTGGATTATGGATTTAATTATGTAAGGAGATTTTATCTTGCCTTTATGATTCACTAACATATGATGTCTGCTTATAAGTGGACTACAAATTGAGGTAATGAAGCCGGATGACAGTTAAGCATCTGTCATGTTTACACACATTTGGAATATAGCAGATTTCTATGTCACTGCTGATTTTTTGGCACAGGCGAAGTGAATGCTTTCGAGGTGCTATTTTGCATAGATCAAAACAAAGAAAAAACAGTAAGTGAGCTTATTATATCACTTTTATCACATTTGGTTGTGAAATATCTTGTTTTAATTCTATTTTTTTTTCTTTTCTTTACAGAAGGTGGGGTGTGAGGCCAGAGGAATGTCAGATGGCTCTGACATTAATTTGACATTTTGCAGTAAGGAACGTTGGTATAGCCTTTTGTTTTATTTTTTGTTAACTTGGTTTGTTTTACACTGGCAGTTCTGCTCTTGGAGGTTGAAGTGCTGTGGGGGTAGGTTTCTGAGGCTGGAACCATGCTTGGAGGTGTGAGATGATGGTGTCGCTTGGCATCTGGCTTCAGGTGTCTGCTGTTGCTTTAAGCCGATGTCTCGGCTCTCCGCTCCGCTGCGATTACAAACTGTGCCTCTGAAATGGACTGTTCAGTGGAAGTGACGACATCTTCAAAGACTGAGGTCGGTGGAGTTTACTGCTATTTCCTGTTATTTGGGTCACGACAGGACCCAGAGATGGATTACACTCTGACTGTTATCTCAAGCGTGCTGGCAGGAGGTCACACTTCATGGATCAAAAGACATTCTGCTGGGAATGGATAAGGAGGAGAGGGGATCCTCCGTGGTTCTGTGACTTTTGCTGTGTCTCTTCCCTCGGGACCACTGCTGTCATTCACAGCTTACCTCAGTTCAAAGACGGGACATGCATACCCTGTACCGTTTCTGAGTCACATGGACTCTGCACAGTTCACGCTATAGCTCGGTGGATGTCCTGTTTGTCTGGTTGCTGGGTGATACTGGATTCTCCACCTGTCGCATGTGACTGTAGTCCTCTGACTCCTCCTTCAGCGTGTTTTGGCCTCTGAGATGCAAACCACTGCCAGTTGTCGGTTTGAGTTGGTGAAATTTCATTATTTTTCCAAATTTATCTTGTATTAAGTGCGATGTTTATTTTTAGTTTTTATTTTTTATTTTAGCTGACTTACTTTGCCACAGGGCATACTATGTTTACTGGGTTTATTGCCTCACATTCCTCTCGCTTGACATTCTGACCTTTTGGCTATGGTAGGGGTGTGACAACAAACAGGATGTCTCAAAAGATTTATGATTGCAAGACTGGTGTTTGTGACTCTCTGCATTTTTCGAACAAGCATTTTTTGCCTCAGTGATTCACTTCGTTTGTCTCAACTTATTTTAATTTCAGACTGACGAGCGTGGTGCAGGGGAATAATTCAGATTTCCTATTTTTAGCCATAACTGACTTACATTGGTGCCGCGCTTTACCTACGGCGGTATATGATTTAAATGTCATTTGGTTATTCCTCAGTTGCAGTATTTTAGTGAGATCGGGAGTTCGACTGCATTTGACGTTTGCATTTGAACATACTGAAGTGGACTGAGTACACAATGAGCTACAAGCACCACGTTCCTTCTTACTTTCTAAATTTTGACTCAAATATGAATTTGTTGCCACCTGAAACATGGGACATGGGTTAGCAGTGACTGATTTCTCTATTTAATTTATATGGTATTCTATGACAGAACATTTGTTCTGTTATAGAATAAAGAGGGAATAAGAAATAATTAACATGCATGATTGGAATCAAATAGTTTATACAAAACAGTGTTTCCTAAAAAGAGGGAAAGGGATCGTGACATAATTACATATCACTCCATATGATTCAAAATAAGTGGTTTAAATAAGGCATGCAGGAAGGCCTAAAATAAATGTTTACAGAATATAGTTGTATCAAGCTTCTCCCCAGTAAATTGAAAATATATTGATAGAAATAAAAAGGATAATTCATTATTAAATAAGATAAATAAATATTTAAAAAAAGAAAAAACTGAATCAAATATTAAAAGGGTTGAAATTTGGAGTGTGGAATTTTGAGTAATTTGGATGAATCATTTTTATTTAATGACACGGTTAACATATTCTTGCAAGACAAGCTGATCATCCTTTGAGGATTTAAAATGAAAAATTAGGATTAAAATTAAAGTGGTCTAAATTGGATATTTAAAAGGAACAATTATGGAACTGTTTCTAAAGAGAGTTAACTTAAGGAATGAAATTATAATCTGAAATGAAGGCATAAGAATAATAAAATAAAAGTTAAATACAAAATCTCTACATGCCTGATAAATTGAAATAAACTATCTAAATAAAATTTGATAAGAATAATATATGATTTGAAACGACAAAATAATTAGGATCGTTTATTGTTGTTTCCTCTTACTACGTTTTCATCTATGACTTGCCAAGGAAGTCATTTTACTTCAAGGATGTTTAACACAGAGACCCAAAATGAAGATATGTTTGAAGATTTGTACAACCAATTGTTCCTAATCAATTTTTTATTTTCACAGCGACTGTAGATTTATTGATGGATTCGAAGCGTTTTATATGCGGGATATTGGGTCTAATTTGATTATTCGTTATACGGATAATTCTGGATAAAATTTAAGAAAAGTTGAAAATTGTCTATAAACTGTGCACAGTCTAAATTCAAATTAGATAAAACGTTTTGCTATGGGTCGATATTTTTACGTGTTGTCCATTAACAAATTAACAGGGTTCTCTTCATACGAGTTTGACACGAGAAGGATGTTTCCGACACCTGCGCATGGACTCCAGAAGGGACAGGTGAACCGGCACATTTATTTCATAATGATGTTTTTGAGAAGTCCTAGGTTTGGGACCGGAGTTTGCAGAATACCAGACGTCACAGGACCTGTTCCAGGAATCATCTGGGTCCAAATTAAAGTCATCAGAAGGACGGGGGCTGAACTTCACTTCACCAGACCAGGCTGAGAGATCAAGAGGACGTCTGATGCTGTTCATCTGCATGGAAAAGAGACGCCGGGTTCCAGTGGAGTCAGTGCGCAGCAGCTGAGGAGCCCCAGTGAGCCTTCAGACGGAGGAGCTTCGTCACGCAGTTCCCCAGACCAAGGAGGTTCAACGGTTCCAGTAAGAAGTATAGCGGGAATCCCTGCTGAGACTACTTCTGCTTCCTGAGTTTTGACGTCTTCAGAGACCCGAACAGGCATAATAATCCTGTTTTGGTCTCAATTTATTGAGAGAAGAGGAGATTGAAATTTCTCTTTAACCTCACTGTTTAATTGGCATAATAATCCAATTCTCAGTGAGCAACGGTTACTCAGGTGTGAAACCTGAGCTGTAAATACCCGATGAGGGTACACGATGGATCAAGCCTCAAGAGGATCACACATCGACCCCACTTTTGCGTTTTTTTTTATCGTTGATCTTGCGGACTTTTTCTGAACTTTCGGTTCTTTATGCGCGTATTTTGGTCACATTTTTGATGAAGATCTCATTTTTGCAGACTAGCAAAGAAGACATAATACGGACTCTTAAGATTCTACTATAATTCTGTGAAAAAAAAAAAAAAAAAAAAAAAAACATTGAAACCAGTTGTAATTGCTTTTTGTGTGTTCTGATTTTCCCTCCACAGCTTTGAGTCTGTTGGTTGTATATGTTTGAAGGATGAGGATGTATGTGTTCATGATTGATTTGTAATTGGTGGACATCCTGAGTTAGTATTATGTGACTCATTCAGTTTTCCATTTTATTATGTCTGGGTGAGGATTGTAATGTGGTTTGATTCCCCTGAAATGATTGAGTTATAACATCTTCATATTTAAAAAAGGTTAATGGGTATTTGACATTTGGATTGGAAAGCTTATGAATTCTTTAGGTTCTACAGGTGAGTATTAAACTTTCGCTCAGGATCATTCTATCATCTCTAGGTAGAATACAGAGTTTAATTTGAGATACAAGTAACTGGTCCGGGTGGCAGTAGCTTACCTAATCCACCTCCCTATTAGTTGTTTTTCCAAGGTGCTGCAGATGGTGGGCTGTAGACCAGTGCTGTCCTGCTTAGACAGGGCTTTTAGTTAAAATGGGGACTGTTAAAGGAGTATATCAATGTTTGGTCATTCTAAATTTTTTTGATTCCTTGGTTAAAACACTAATCAATTTATTTTGTGAGGTCTGTAAAAGGCAGACCTCAAAAGAGGGATTGTTGAAATATAATCATGGTTTAGTGTTTTGTTGAACTCAATTATAGAACCATTTTTAGTGTTTGAGTTAGCTCTATCGTTTACTTGAAGTCACTGGGGTCGTAAAACCACAGGAGACAAGCAGTCTTATCTGTGTGGGGATCATTTAAAACAGGCCCACGTTTGGTCTCAGGAGGGGAGGAATCTCCGGTGGACATCTGGTGGGGTAAACTATTGACCTGCAGTTCACCTTAAGACAATTTGGTCTAAAAACAATACAGCTAAGTCTCCTGAGGCATTTGTAAGTTGTAAAAGTCAGCAGGATTTTTAGAGTTCTGGTTAACTTCAAATAACATCAAGGAGGTAAAAGTCTCTTTGATGTCTCGGCAGATTGTAGGGAAGTGCCGTTTTCAGGGGTGCTCGGAGGCGGCTTCTAATTGGTCGAGAGGTGTTGCCCCCTATTTGAATAGAACACACCTACTAGCACAAAACCTCTTGCGCAGGGAAAATAAGGCAGAAAATAGTCAATTCTTAGCACCATGGGCTGACTGTTTCTCCGAGGACGTCTCCGACGTCTTCGTCTTTTCCTCTATCTGTTTTTGTTATATCAGGTGACTAATCGGTGACTGTGTTTTCCTTTAACTTTCTGTCTTGTGTGATACTTTCTTCTGATTGGATTAAATTCTGAACTTCTGTTACGCCATCACGCTGCTTACGTCTCTTCTGTGTCTCGCGAGAGTTATCAGACCGCGGACAAGAAACCGGGACCCAAGAACAAAGGAAAAAACCGAAATTGCATAGTTTTAAAAGTTTTACAATAAGAATTCCCTTATGATCATCGACAATGTCCAGCTCTCTATTGGTCAATAAACAGGAAACAGATCCATCTGTGTGCAGATCGATTGTTAATGTCTGCTTCGTGGTCCTCTTCGGAGCCTTATGGACCCTTTTCACGTCAACCAACATCACTATCTATACATAATCTAAACTGGACAAATTCCTCGCTGATTGACACCGGTTTGACTACGAAGGTTCATGTTTTGGTTCTTTCTAGCTGTTAGTTGATATGTTAGGCTAGCAATAGTAATTTGTTAGCTGGCTAACATTACTTAGCCTTTCTGTTTTGGAAATAGATCGTATTTAGGCTCTAGTATTAATCATATTTTTATAGTATAGACTGGTGTTGCCACCCGTCATGTAAAATACATGTTCGTATTAAACCCTCCGTATTTACGCCAGTTTAATCTCCCGCTAAGTAGCGACATTACCTGTAGCCACAAGTCTAAAACTTAACAGTTATGCCAAACACCCGCTACTCCATAGATAGATAGATAGATAGATTAGATAGATAGATAGATAGATAGATAGATAGATAGATAGATAGATAGATAGATATTAATATTTCATTGGAGAAATGTGATGAGCTCTATAAACTTATATGTTGGAGCCTATTAAGAATTCATTTATTTTTTGCTAAATTAATTTTCACAGATCTAAGGTTATGTGAATGTTAGATCTATTGTACATTTATTTATGTATTTGTTTGGCTTAGACCCTCTTCCTTGTCACTCAGCCTCCTCCGGTGATTAATAGGCAGAAGCTGCTGCTGGGGCTGATCTGATTGTTTGGTGGAGTGACAGTGAGGAGTGAAAAGGTTTTGTACCACAAATTAACGTTTATATTTGAAGTCAACGTGGACATTATTTTTGTTATTTTTATAAGTAAATGAAACCCCTTTGAAACAGAAGTCTCTGCAAGTGCTTTTTATTTTTTCTTTGAGTTGAAAACCTAGTAGATGGTAGCTAATGATTAGCTCATTAACTTCACATTTCTCCAATGAATATTTATCAAATGTTATGATTATAAGGTTAAGTTTCTTATACTTTGTTTTCCTGTGGTTGTAGACTTGGCAGTAGAAATTGATAATATAGGAATAACACCTTTATATCCTTTTAACAGGTTACACTGGATTCTGCTGTGGTGCCTGTGGAAACAAAGTGCATGAAGTTTGTGCTCAGCTGGGAAAACCCTGTGGATCACATGGTGGGACTTCTGCTTTAAACTACTCACTACAGTAGATCATTGCCTCTGTCATCAACCAGTTCACTGCAGACTGGCACCAGTTCACTGCAGACTGGCACACGCAAGGACCCAACATGGACGTCTTCTTAAGTTGTAAACATAATGTTGAAATAAAATTGATATGCCTTTTGTAAATACATTTTCTCTATCAATGACTTAAATTGTTAACTGTGGTAATTATGTTTGTGTAATGTAGTAACCATGTACAGTGTTTAATATAATTATTACATACTGTAGATGTTTTAAAGAAACAGCCACAAATCTTATCTCTTTGTTCCACAATGGCAGCTTTAATTTTAGCATTTCCTTTCCTCCACATATTTTGTTGCAAGATGTGTAAAATTTACAAAAAGAAGCAATTTAAATGTAAAAGTTGCACATATGTAGATTACTCAAGAGAAGCTATTAACAATAGTTTTTTACAGAACTCTACACAACATTTATTAATGTTGATAAAGAAAGTGAACCTCTAAACGTTACAGCACTGACAATCAGCGGTGTTTATGTTTCCTAACTGTGGCTAAAGCTACAGCCAGCCGCTTTACTCTCCGATCGGAGGCTGGTTCCTTTAAATACAGTTGGAGATGGTAAATTGACAATGACTCATGAAGGCTAACATGTAAATACTGTTTATTACAGTTAATACAGAAAGTGAACCTTTTTATGTTACAGCACTGACAGTGGTGTATAGAAAAAGCTGCTGCTAGCTGGTTTACTCTCCGATCAGAGTCTGTTTATTTTATACAGAGTGAGAGAATGATGGATTAACAATGAGTAATAACGGCTATCTAACACTTAAATGCTGTTATTATCCTTACCTTTTATTGTATCCTTAAGATAATGAGTATTCGTGAATTTTTCGGTCAGGTTTTCCGAGGACTGTTGAGCGGCCAAGTAGGTAGACACTAGAAAATTCCGCAGACATTTTAAAGGGCCTGCCAAAGTGTGCCCGTCGGATTAATAAAGCGTTCTGACCCTAACCCTATTTGAGATTGGGTGCCTTGCCCAGGGGTACAGTAACATGTGCTGGAGAAAGCAAGAGTCTAACCTGAAACCTCCCAATTGAAAGCCACAGTTGCCCGTGTTGCTAATGACTGAAGCTTTTGCCAGATCCATCACAACATTACAGTGGCTGATCTGATTCACAGCAACAATCAACAACTGAACTCATTGTTCAATGAAATTCAGTACCAGACTGACATCTATATAAACTTTGGACATGTCCTCCTGACTCACGGTCTGAAATAAAAAAAATAAATAAAGAGGTCATTGTTTTTTTCTTGAAAATTTTCAAGCGTCATACTAAGTATTTTAATTCACATTCAAAAATTCAGAGAAATAATAATTTTATGCAAGCAAAATATGAATAATCACAGGAAATATGTATTCTTCCCACAATGCATTGTGACCTCTGAGCCCGTTTGTGAGAGTACAGCGCTGCTTTCCCGGCTGTCTGATCCTCCATGTCTTTTTTTACTGCAGTGAGCCTCGATGTAGCCAATCTGCGTCAAGTATTAGCTTCATTGTGTTGATATATTTTGACGAGCTCCGCCGCTGTGAGTCCAGCTGCACATGCAGGTTATTGGCAACAAGAGACAACGATAGCAGCGCACCGCTAATTGACACTGTTAATGATTAACGAGCTTCAGACCGAGACTGAAGCTTCGCACATGTTCTCACTCACGGTACAAAATATTAAAAAAATTACAACAGTCCATAATCTCTAAATCTTTCAGCCTTCATAGTAAGGATGTCATTTCACACTGAAAAATTCAGAGAAATAATAATTTTATCTAAACAAAATATCAATAGTCACAGGAAATACTCTCTGCTGTCTCTCAGAGTAATGGCTGCCGCTGGCTGGAACCCGTTACTATGGTAATTAATGCCCCGCAGCTGTGAGGAGACAAAGAGCGGGAAAATCCTCTTCTCCCTAGTTTCTATACTTGGGAGACACCCAGCGCCAGTCTGAAGGACCCTGACAAAAATCCATAAGCCCTAGGAAATTTTTGAAAACATTTTACGGGAGCAGGGATGTGTATCTATGTTATGACCAAGTTTTAGACCAATAGGGCAATATTTATGCCTGTGAGGGCGAGTTAAACACAGTTTTTCAGTAAGCCATCAGGAGTCCTGTGTGTGTGTTTCAGACAGAAAGGTTACTGATGCTGCGAGTTCCTCAATCTCCAATTTTTTCGTTTTTATTAATTTTTGTCGTCATTTTAAGTCAGAATCCCAACAAAAGTAATAGCTCACTTCTCGGCACCGAGCCGCTCGATTTGATACCACTTTTGTGGGTGGGCACGCAGCGGTACGAGCCGCATTAACGGTAATGGAAGAAAAATAAAGATATATATAAATAAAGAGACATTCTATTGGGTGTAGAATAAGAAGTGCCTGCCATGCAAATGCATGGAGGCAGTGACTGACCTGCTTCGCAGGTCAGTCACTGCTCTCCTTATGCATTGCAATGGCAGGCCCTAATTAACAATCGATCTGCACACGGATGGTTCTGTTTCCTGTTTATTGACCAATAGAGAGCTGGACATGTAGAAGACAGCCCACCTCATTAGCATACGGACGAAGTAAAAAAGTAAATTTAGCAAGAAATAAATACAGAAATAAATACGGAAATAAATACAGAAATAAATACAGAAAACAATACAGAAATAAATACAGCAAATGGAAAAGGGAGAAGTAATAAAATCAAAGCAAAGTATATATTTATGCTTTTATTTCTACTTTTATTTTTATATTGATTCTTTCATTTATATATTTCTACTTTTATTTTTATACTGATTCTTTCATTTATTATTATGTTGGATATATATTTATTCTTTTATTTATATATTTCTACTTTTATTTTTATATTGATTCTTTTATATATTTATTCTTTTATTTATTATTATGTCAGTTTTGGTCCTTCATAAAACAAACGCACCTTCAAAAAAACCGACAGGAGCCTGCACTTCACCGGAGGGAAGAGAGACCAACTTCCATTTTATATGTTGGGAGCGGGGCTAAGGGGTTCAGGTGTGTGTGTATATATATTTAGTTTTAACGTCACAAAACACAGAGGTGACAAGCTCTTTGGGATGTGATCAAGTGCAAATATGATTGGAGTGCAGCAGAGCAGTGACGGTGTTGCCTCTGGGATGGGCTTTGATTATGCCAGGAGTTTGCTGCTGAATCAATAGACCCTGACGGTGTTGGTGTGAACTTCAAACAGCCGCGCTGCAGAGAGCCGCTCCAGTCGGAAAGCCCTTCACCAACCCTCTCTCATTTAGGCCTCTTTGTAATCAAATTCCACATATATGCCTCAAAGAGTTTTCTAATCTTGATTAGCTTGGTTTCAGTTTGAATAACTATTGCCATTTTTTTCATTTATTTGTTGTTTCTTTTTTTAGCCAACTATTTCTTTCGGCTGCTTATGTGGAGTCTGTGTGTAAATGAAGGAAACAGACCCTCGGCGTGCGCCGTGTGTTTCTGTACGGGGCGTTCAGCCGTGGCCAGGTTCATCTTGCTGCCCCGGCGTGTTGAGCTAAATTTTAATAAAGCTGCCCCGTTCACAGCCGACTGAAGGCTCTGGAGCCCGTGGGGACAGCGGAACGACAAAACGACACGGGTCCTTATTGTTTTCTTCTCTGGGCAGTTAGAGTAGACCGCAGTCGGTTAGATTTGCTTTCTAAAAAAAAAACAAATAAAAAAACAAAACAAGAAAGACCAACAACCAGAGTCTGTCCACAAACCGACTCTATTACGCTATCTAAATCCGATTGAATAAAATTTGTGTCGACACATTTTTAGACGCTTTAAACATGAGGAAGTCGAGGAAGTGGCAAAACGAAACAGGAAGCAATTAAAACATCACAGGAAGGAGAAGGCTCTCGCCGTTTTTGCCGCCTGGCGCCGTTTCCTCGTTTCTCTGTTTCCACACAGTCCGTTTCTTTCGCTGACAAATGAGGTTTAGCGATTCAATTTTCGCCTCAATCTTTTCAATTTCAGCTCCACTTCCTCCGCCTTACGGGGGCCGTGCGCGCTCACGGTGCTGCCTTTGTGCGCGCAGGAGATGTTTTCTGCAACATCCCTGGCCGATTCCCGAGATCCTTTTCATGAAGTCCATAAAGCGAAAAGATTAAGAGCACCTGCAAACATCCTAACTTGATACTCCTGAATCTCACAGGTGCTTTTAAAGTTATGAAGGGGATTTTTCTGTTTTTTTTTACGATGCTGAATCCTAGGAGTGCAGTGGTGTGTGGGCTCAGATGGAAGTTGGGATGGGATTCAATAGCATTTATCAGATTTGAATCTGTTTATTGTATCTGAATCCTTCCAAAATCCTTTACTGAACCCTTTTCAAGTAAATTGTCTGGAAAAAGTGTGGGCTACTGTGTGTGTGTGCGTGTGTCCATTTTCTTTGTTTTGTTTTTGTTTATTATTTTTATAGCCAGTCATCCGATTTACTTCATATTTGGTTTTATGCTGCTGGGAATCCAACAAGATGCTCTGCCAAGTGAAAAGGTGCTTGGATCAGAAGCTGATATGTATGTATGTATATATATATATATATATATATATATATATATATATATATATATATATATATACATACAGTATATATACATATATATATGTATATATATATATATATATATATATATAAATTAATTGCATAGATTTTACCATTTTAAAAGATTTTAGTGGAATCAATTGCATTTTTTAGATTTGCAATAGTTTTGAGGTGTAACCTTTGTGCACGTCTGTTTGCTTCTGGTACGTCTGTAAATCGGACGCACAAGTGACACTGGCAAACAGCAATGGACGCCGCACCTCTTTCCCCCACTGGTGGTTCAAAAAAACCATTCTGATAGGTTGTTTTAAACCTCATCGTCGTGTGCTAGTTGTGCGAAAAGGAGTTGGCTTTTTTCACTGAAGCCATTTAAATGAGACAAATTTGTTAAATTGCTTGTTTTGTTGCTGTGTGTGAAATTTAGTTTTATCAAAACGGGTCACTCTTGTAAGTGGCATCTTGGATCTCAATGGGACAACATGTGTAAATAAAGGTCAAATAAAAATAATTTAAAAAAAAATCAGGTCTAAAATAACATTTCAAAACGAAAAGTATTGTGGCACAGACATCCCAGTGCAGCTTGTCTGTGTTTTCTTAATTAGTCTCACCTGTTCCCCCTCCAATAATCACCTCTCCCACATGATTCTCTCTCTTTCAGTCACTACTTGCTTGTCACTCCTGTTGTTTCCAGATGTTGTTTCAACCAGAATTGTTAAACTAATTCCTCTTTTTGTTCAGTAGTAGTTTTTTGTTGTTGTTTATATTAAAATGTGCTTTTACACCTTTCCAGGTGTTTGGGGTCCCAAGTTGCATCCTTCGTCAAACGGACCCCTTCGAGAAATTCTGGATATCCCAGTTTGTGGAGACTGCATCTGCTGTGCGAACGGCTTCGTGAGCAAATTCATTAATGTTCACAGTCGTGAAGCTCATAGTCATAAAACCGCAGGCACATTCAGTAGGAACTGTGAATAACGAGTTGTCATTTCTGCCTTTTTATTTTTTACCGGCACTATCTCCTTTCCTTCATGAGCGGCTCCGTAGCGTTTAACGCATCATTTCCCTCCTCATTGTGAGCGTGGAGGGGAGAGGAGGATGACGGGTGAGCGGAGGTGGAGGGAGGGAGAGAGAGAGAGAGAGTCCAACGTCCTTGCTTTTTATTGCCTTGCTCGTGTCCTTCCAGCATGACTGGTCAGAGTGCAGCCCAGGGTATTACAAATAAGCAAATGCCCCTTTCACATCAACACCCCACCCACACGAGTCTTATCGCTTCCTACGGCTGAAACACGGAATCCTCTCTCAACACGCGTTTTTTTTTAACCGTATCACGGAGACGTGACTCTGAGGGATAAGCAGTCAGTGATTCATGAGAAACAAGAATTTGTGGAATTAAGGGTGCAGGATTAGGTGAGGTTACTGGAAAGCATTAGGAGAATTAAGTGTAGCTTTATGCTTTTTAGAGATGGAAGATCATGAGGCCGTCCTTCCGACGATTCCGGCGAGGAGCGCGGCAGATCACCTTCACTTAGGCTGATCAAAAACCCCCAGCCCTCAATAAACTTCAGAGATTCGCCGCTTCGACCCTCGTGTCTCGCTTGAACTTATGACCCCCCCCCCCCTGCTGTTAGTGAAGGTTAGAAGAGGTTTCTGGCCTTTAATGGGATGTGACTAACCGATTTTACGTTTCACCTTAATTACGGACCACTGAGACTCGGCTGCCTCGAATTATTCATAGCAGGGTAATTTTAATTTTACCTTCCTAAATAGATTTATTTAAGTTTAATGAAAGTGTTATCTTTAAATGCACCATCATCACTATGGGATCTCATTATGGTCACACTCGAGCGCGGGCCAACAGCTTTGCCTGAAAGTGAATTGTTGTAGGAAAGAAAAACACGGCTTCACTTCGGAAAGAAATGAAAATCTATTTTGTTCAGTTTTCACATTGGCTTCATGAATCCAAGCAGTGATCACGATTGCGATTTCAAGTCCACTACTAATTGCAACAATAATTGCAGGCCAGAAAATAAAAATACAGATTTAGAAAAGTGGACATTAAGAAGTCTTTTAATGTTGTTCAATCCTGTTAATCAAAATGATTCTTGAGGATTCATAAAATGAATTCCTGTAAAAAGATTAGCATGAACAGTTGTAGCTGCAGTGGCTAAATCTCCTGTCGGTTTCATTTCATATGAATTCAGTGAGTTCATCCTGCCTGAAGCTAACAGCCAAAGCAGATTTCTACCATCTTAAAATAACTTTAAGACTAAAAGTAAGAAAGTATCTGTGGATCTTGTTCACGAATGAGGGAAGAAGGGAGCGGGAGATCGACAGGCGACTTGGGGCAGCGTCTGCAGTGAAGCGGGCGCTGTATCGGTCCGTCGTGGTGAAGAGAGAGCCGAGTCAAAAGGCGAAGCTCTCGATTTACCGGTCGATCTACGTTCCCACCCTCATCTATAGTCATGAGCTTTGGGTCATGACCGAAAGAACGAGATCATGGATACAAGCGGCCGAAATGGGTTTCCTCCGCAGGGTGGCCGGGCTCTCCCTTAGAGATAGGGTGAGAAGCTCGGTCATCCGGGAGGGACTCAAAGTAGAGCCGCTGCTCCTCCACGTCGAGAGGAGCCAGTTGAGGTGGCTCGGGCATCTGGTCAGGATGCCTCCTGGACGCCTCCCTGGTGAGGTGTTCCGGGCACGTCCCACCGGGAGGAGGCCCCGAGGAAGACCCAGGACACGCTGGAGGGACTATGTCTCTCGGCTGGCCTGGGAACGTCTTGGGGTTCCCCCGGAGGAGCTGGAAGAAGTGGCTGGGGAGAGGGAAGTCTGGGCCTCCCTTCTGAAGCTGCTGCCCCCATGACTCGACCCCAGATAAGCGGAATAAAATGGATGGATGGACTAAAAGTAAAAGTGTTTAATGAATATAATGGTTTGTAAACGTTTTGTATTGTCAATTATTTAAAATAAAGCCAATATTTATGCCCATGGAAAAAAATCATATACATGAAATGTGATTTCTCTGTATAATATTTTTCTTGGACCAGGAGTTCCCTAAGTATGACCCGGTGGCCACTTTTAGCCCTTGGAATGACTGGCTGCAACCCCCAATTCAGGTATGGTGGACATTTGGCAGCACAAAAATTGTATGGAAAATGACACATTATTATATTAAATGGTGAGATTTATAAAACCTTCATAAATGGAAAATGTTGTTATTGCTATTTTTTCTTTCTACACTGCATATTTAGTTAGTAAAAAAAAAATAATGCAATCAAATTATTTTAGCAAAGAAAAAAAAAAGTCAAATTTTTGTTAGTACTTTCAACTTGGTGATTTTGGAACAAGTGGGAAAAAGTTCAGGCCTGTCTGGGATTTCTCCCATAGAAATGGATTCTTCCAGTTGCTTTTCTACCGGACCAATCAGGAAACAGAAGAAGTTGTGAACGATTACGTTTTTTGTGCTGTTTTAGACTCGTAGTCTGTCTGTAGCTTTAGCAATGGCAGCGTAAAAAGTGAACGAAGCCGTTCAGTCCATGTTGGTCACACTTCCAAAGACTGAATTAGCATTAGCAGACATCTTGTTTGATCTTGTTTGGCTCGGCGCTTCTCTTTCTCTCAGTTCTTTTGTTTTCCCAACATGAAAGCGAATGCTGTAACGAGATCTGGTCGAAGTGGAGGATGATTGTTTATGAAGCAGGTAATTTCTGGTCAGTTCGAAGCGTCAAACTGGTGCATCACTTATGTCACGGGCCAATGTTAGCAACTGGGAACATTTAAAATCTCAGAGTCCGTTTCTCCTGGAAGCAATCGTTTCTCAACAGCCTCTGTACGAAGCAAAGCGTAAAACAAGGGAAGTAACTCAAATAGAAACAAAGTGATGCTTTCTTGTATAGTTCCAGATATTGTAGACATTAGAACATTATCCCATCTTGAATGTCCGATCCACCTAATCAGCTAAATGAGCAGAAACTGTACAATAAAAGCCAATTACTTTTTCACCCCTCCTGTGATTTATTTACTTTTCAAAAAGCTCACAGTGACTTTGTAATGGAAGAGAACTATATGCCAATGACTAGTTCACAGAATCTCTCTACATAAATCCCAACTGACCCTTCAACCTAGAACATAATATATATTTTAATGCTACCAGATCTGGTTGCAGCATTTGCTTTCATGTTGGGGAAACAAAAGAACTGACAGAAATGCCTTATGTATGTCTTCATCTAAGCGACTCATTTAATCTTGGCAAAGTCATTCTGAACTCCCCACTGATTTTCCATTTCCACTCTTTCTCTCTTCCTCTCAAACATGATGGATAACTGTGACCTGGTACATAAGGCAGCGTAATGGTGCTCAGTAGGATTAGACTGAACAACCCAGACCATATGTCCTGTCAGTTTGTTTATGTAATACAAGAGCTGTTAAGAATAAAACAGCCTGAAAGACTTTAGTAAGGAATGAATAATTCAGACCTCGATATAGTTTTTTAATGGCATTAATGAAGAATACGAGTTTTCCGACGGTCACGACACCGGCAGGAATTTCACCCTGTCGCAGTTTTAAAATGCTGCTTCAAGGAGATTGCATATGAAGCTTGTTACCATGGATTAAATGCTTTTTGTGATGATTGGGAAGGCAGTGCAGCAACGCTAGCAAATGCCAGTAATGGCTTTAACTACTTAGTTTGTTTAACGATGTTGTAGTCACCAACTGGAACTTAATGTTGGAGGGAAAAGATACAACAAATAAATTAATCTCCCAATGGTTATTCAGCTGTCCATCATGTCTTAAACCTTCTGACATTTTGTCACATGACAATCCGAGACTGTGATATTTTACCAAGAATTAAAGTAAGATTAGATTTTTGTTTAGATCGTCTGTTAGACCAACTACACCTTGATGATGTATGCATTTTATTTTAAATACAACCTGGAGTACATTTCTCTTAACTCCTACTCATTACTGTGATACCCCTGAATAAATATTAGATTATGAAACTTTTTTCTAAGTTTTCAACCACATTTTAAGAAGCACTATACTATATTATATGAAAATGGAAAGGTAATAAAACAACAGAACAAAAGAAAATATAGATGTCCACATAAACTGACAGTGTGGTATGGATAGCATTATTTAAAGGGGGAGTTTTATGTATATTCCAAGCATGTATTGCCAATAAAGAACTGTCACCTTCAGTTGTTATAAAAATGCTGTATATTTCAAACATGATTTAAAAGCAATTTGACTTGGTAATTTAACGGCTTGAATTTGGGCCTCTGTCTCTTCAAGAAACTCCTGCTCTTTCTGAAACTCTGCCTTCAGGAAGTCATCACGACATTGCTCCTCTATTAACCCTTAACGTTTTTACCAGAGTTTCACTGAAAACAATCTCCTTAATGAGCTCAGCTGATGCTCAGTTCTACCAGATGTTTGCTAATTGCTGCTGGCTAGTCTGAAGGAGCTGAGTGGGGCAGGCATGGAGGAGAGCTGCTTTGCAGGTTTGAGGAGGCCCTTGGCCCTCCCAGTTGCTTTGCACAGCTAAACTGTTGCCATGGAGATTTAAAGGATTTCTCAAACATACATGAACGAATCAAAGCAACACGCCAGGTCTGTTTTTGATAAGGGGAAAACATTATAACAACGTAAAGCTAAACAAAAATCTATTTTAATAATGCTGCCACTTTAAGGTAATGCTGAAACAATCAAGACTTTCTGTCGTTTTTCAAGAAGAGAATGAAAAATATAATGCTAACTACAGTTTAAGTCATAAAAACGAAGCTGCAAAATTTCTGGATAATCAAAAATCTCTACAAGCACATAGTTATGGGGGGAAGAGCCTTAAAACAGCCCAGTGGCTGTATTGACACGTCTGCTACAGCCTTGCATTTATTGACTTGAAGATTCAGAAGGCTACTTTGAGCCGACGTCTTCTCTTTCCATCTCCTAGACGGCAGTCGTGCTGATAAGGACCGTCGGTCGGAGAGACGGAGAAGATGTGGGGGGGCAACCTGATGAGGATGTAATAACTCCACACCTCGTCTGCAGAGGGAGACATCAAAAGACCCTTGACTAAGATGAACTCTGACAGAGTCTGGGGCGCAGCCCATCAATATCCCCCGCCACCATTAAATCATGATCCAGAAAGTGACCGAGGCACTCGCCGACAAAGCGTGCGCGTGCCGACAAAAAGGCGGAGACACTAACGAGAGAGCAGGTGACAGATGCACACGTCATGAAGACGGCGGTCTGAGGGTTGGGCGGAATCACTAATGAAAGGCGAGCCTTTTTATATCTCGGAACAGCATTCTGGCAGACGGATGGAGTGAACACGGCTGCCAGGCTTCGCTGATGACAAAGATTTCACAGTAAACATCTAAAAAGATCTGTGCTCCTCGACTGTCCTTGAAGGACATCACCGTCCTCATCATTCAGATCAGGCAGAACAAATTCAACTGTTGACACGACGAGAAAATGCTGGATGTTTACCACATCGCAGCGCTACGTTGATTAATCTTGGACATGCTGATCTTTAATTGGATGCCGAAGTCATGTTTCTCTTATTTTCTCCCTTCATACATTTAAGTTTTTAAGCACTAAAGGATCAAATAGCTAGTTATACCAGCAGAATGTCATTGCAATGCCAAGCACAGGAAACTTTTAAAAACACAGGAACTCAGAGTTCTGCCCTTGTGAGGAGAAGAGCAGAGGAACATGGCAGAATCAGTCATACAGACAGCCTATGCAGGAACAAGTCTCTAATGCAGATCTATGGAGCCGGACAGGGTCAGCGAAGGCACTGGAGTGTGTTTTAGTGCACCATAACCCAAGATGAATGACTGAGGAACAGTACAGCGCCATGAAAGTGAATATATATATATAAAAATAAAATCTTAGTTCTGCAAAAAAGGATGAGGAATTTTTGTCCTTTCAGATTTTACCAAAATGTGTGCTTGTAGTTATTTGCTGCAAATGTCGTCAACTAACGTAGAGGAGAAATATTTCTTGCAATTTCGAACTCACATACGCAGTGATTGGACATACAATCAAGACCACCTCCCTTTTGAAGGCTGACCCTCATGTAGGTGTAAATAAACAGTCAGTTGAGGTACGAACTCCACTAAAGCTTTGAAGGTGTGTTGCTTTAAGTCCTGCAAGTTATGAGGTGTTGCCTCCTTATATACAACTACACCACCTTTACTTTGTGAAAGGGGCAGTACTATGTAAAAAGGCTTTCTTGAACTATAATGTAATCAAAAACAATTGCTTCATGCATGTTTGAGGATCCTTTAATCTCCTGTGGCAACCATTCAGCTGTGCAAAACGCCTGGTTGGACCTAGCCCCGCCTTTGAGGCGCAGCTCCTCCTCTGAGCTGCAGTTTCTGAGCTTCGGCCTCACAGTGCAGCCCTCCTTCCCCTTTATTCCCCCCACTCAGCTCCTTCAGACTAGCCAGTGGCAATTAGCAAACACCTGGTGCAACACCTGAGCTCATCATAGGAGCTACTTCTCAATGAAACGCCAGTAAAAATGTCACTAAAGGGTTAAAAGAGGAGCCATGTTGTGATGACTTCCTGAAGGAGGAGTTTTAAATAAACATGCTTTTAGAAAGATAGAGGTACAATTTAGAGATGTTAAATCAAGAAGTAAATCTAAGTAACATTTGACATTTTCAGCATTTTTATAACAACTGAAGTAAATAAAATAGTGGAAAAATGTTGCTGGAAAACACATACTGCCCCTATAGCTGCATTAGATCAGGTTTTGTTCCACATAATCACTGACCGTGTCACCTGTTCACTGTGGACTGCGTGGTTTTGTTCACGCTCTGACCCAGCTGTCTAGCTGTCACAGTCTTTATCAAACATGCCTGAATCCTTCTGATTACCCTTTCCCCCCCAAAACATAACATCTACTTGCTAATGAATGCTGTACATCCCACAGTCATGGACCATGATGTCGCGCTTAATTGGATTATCTCCTGTATTGTTTACATTTTGACGTCAATTTCAATCTCTTCTTTCTAGTGCTTTTTTTATATATAAACGTTGGTTGCAGGTCATCATGCACGCTGCTTTGAGTGAAATGGAGAATTTAAAACTCAATCCCTGTGGCTTTCCAATAAAGGCCTCATGCCTGCCAGCGTATCATTCAGATTGACAACAGGGGCAGAGGCAACCGAAGTGAACTTAAGTCTACCCCCCCCTGCCCTACAAATAATATTTAATCCGTCTTTGGAAGGGAAAATTGGTAATGACTTTCGGAGCTTTTGGGATGCATCGCATTGCCTTAGCTACAGCTGACATCGAGAGGATTGAAGCCCACAATGGTGAGAAATGGCGGCTTTTCCCAACATCAAATATGATCTGCTTTAGATCAGGGGACAGGAGGGCTTTCATGTGGAATGTGCAGGAATGGGAGAAAGAAAGTTGGCCTGGGGAAAACAGCATCTTTAGCTGTTAGCTGAGAAGTTTGTAAAAAAAACAGCATTTGGTTTGATTTTAGAAATTCAGTAGAAGGTTATTTAAATAAACTTCTGACTTATAATAGTATTGCGATTGTATCATGTTCTATAAGACATGTTTTATCTCAAATATGTAGTTTGTTAAATTATACACAGCTTGTTTAATTATTATTATTACCTCAGATTTTGGATGTTACTTTTCACACTGTTGATAACAACATACAGCCTTTGCTCTGTTTAAAAAGAACAATGACCAACAGTTTAATTTATTGTAGCTTTTCCATTTTCACTTGGGGTCAAAATTTGACTCTCATGCTTAAATACATTTATGTCCTCACTAATTCTGAGTTAAACTGTCTGCAGCATTAAAAATGGTCCTTCCATTGTTGCACCATCACTAAGTCAGTTATTATCAACAAGTTAATTCTTACTCTAGTGTTGTCATCACGTAATAACAGATTCAGGTGACTACAGATGTACCTGCAGGCTATTGATAATTTTGAATCAAGATGATTTCAGAAGATTCACAAAAAAGTCAAATTTAGGTTTTGTTGAGGAAATATAATTGTTTTTAGCATTTAGAAAATATAACCATCTTTTAGTATTTAGTTAGCTGAATCTTTCACTTAAATTTTGAAGAAGTTGTGTTACTGAGTTAAAAAGCAGGAAGAGCCATGACTGGGTTCAAAATACCAAAGAGTGATGGATTGGGCAAAAGCTTTTAGCTTGGGTCCTTGTGGCCTTTATCACACAAGACAGGAGGTCATAAACTAATATATCTTGGGAGGTAGATCGTGCTATCTTTTTAAACATCTTGGTACAGGAGGTGCCAGGTCATGGAGAGAGAAACTGAACAAAAAGATTACTTTCTGGAAGACAACCTTTTATTGAATTAAAATACAGAATTAAAGGTTGGTTCCTGGTAGAGCAGAAGAGAAAACCAGAATTTCACAGCTATCTGTGAAATTCCTTAATTTGTTCTCCTTGCTCAAAAGGCATGAAGCCAGATGGTGGGAGAAAACAACTTTAGAATAAAGAAAATCTCCAGAAAACATTATGTGATAAGATGTAACATGAGTTAGTGAAATAGCCTGAGTATAGTTTTAAAATTTATAACTTATTCTGGCATATTGATCTGTAAGTGAACTGAAGTATTTAAGAGCACACATCTGCTCTTTTTAGGAGGGAGTACCAGTTATCTTTCTCTTGACTTCGAAGGCCATAAAACAGCAGGAATTTAGGAGTCAGATCCTCTTCTTCAAACAAAAAAGAGAAACTTGTCTTTGGTCGTCCGAATAGGTTTCAGGGGTTTCTGATGTTTTGTGATGTGCTTTTCTGGTGATAGTTTGCATCTGTCTTGAATAAATGCTGATTATTGTGACGCTGTTGTCTATGCGTGGCCTCAGTCCTTGCGCACAGCATTTTTCTTAACCCGGGCAGAGAGGATATAACGAGTAAAGTTTTGCAATTTTCTTCTCTTAACAGTTTATAGTAATCAAAGTAAAAAAATATTCACGTTTACATTCCCTAATACTGTATAATCTATGAGCGTGCTAATGCCTTTTTGTTTGTTTTTCATCAGATAGAAAAACAAACCATAAGCTGTTTTAAGGAAGGTTTACCAATATTTAGCTTAGCAACTTAGCATTGCTAGTAGCTAGTAGTTAGCCAGGTCAGCTTTTCTTATGGTTCTCTTAAGCTGTATTTTATCTGTAAACGTTTCTTATTTCTGCTGCATTTGTAACCAAGTGTTGACTGGCATGATGAACAGTCTTCATTTGTTGACTCTGTAATCACAACAGGAAAAATAAAGAACTACTGACTTCTTTTCTTCAAAATAAGAACTTAAAAGCATAGATACAAAGGTCCAAGATTAAAGCTCTTTAGGCACTGCTGTGTTTCTCATTCAAGCCTGGGCTAGCTTGTGACAGTCGGTTGATTTCACCATGGATGCCGTTTATGATTATGACTGATATGAAGTTAATACTGTGAGTAAGAAACTAACGAATTAAGATTTCTATTTCTGTTGAAGTACAAGATTTACACTGATTCTCAGACGGTCAAATGCACTTTGCAGTTTTTATGTTTTGACAGGTTCTTGTTTTTAAAATTCCAGGGCTATAACTGTTTAATGGCAGACACAGCGCTACATGGGTGGAAATAATTAAATGACAATAACACCCAAAGAATTATCAGGACTGCCTGCTTTAAACTCGGTTTAAAACGAAATGAAGAAATCCAAACTCCAAGGCGTGCTAAAAAAAAGCAGCGATACACTCTGCTAAATCACAAACGCTCAGCTAGTCTTCAGGAATGTACAAGTTCGTCTATCCATTCCCGTAAAGACTCCTCCATTATGAAGCGATTAAAACAGGTCGCTGGGCTTAACCGTCCATTCAGCTGCCTCACGCCGACCCAGGAGTGAGCATAATATTACCTAAATGGCGAATAAATAGGTTCCACGGGGGAATAATAAGCAGCATCAGCCTGGTCCAATACAGAAAGAGCAAGAGGGGAAGATGAATGAATTTTATTAAAGACTACTGGTGCCTGGTCAGCAGGAAAATGATGAAATGTCCAGGCTGGGCCTCACCTGCCTGCTCAGTATGCAGAGCCCCGGTGCTGCATGGCGTCAGTTTACATTTCAGCTGGTTTATCAGCAAAAGGCCTGACTAGTTAAATCCCCTGGATCAGCAATAAAAATGAAAGATGGTCCAAACGGTCAACAGCGTAAACAATTCATTTCATAAAGTAAATGCATGCTGACTGTAAACAGAGAATACTATCAGTTGTCAGTTGTCAGAATCTAATAAAGCTGAATTATGTTTTTAGATTTGATGTGGGGTGAATTTGGACAGGCAGCGGTAATCGTTTGGTAAATGTGATTAAATCAATTTTGAACTTTGTTGTGTTCTAAAGTTATTATGATAAATAGTTTTAATGATTCCAACAAGGCCAGATACAAAAGGGTGGCTATAAGGATAAAAATATTTCAATTATTTAAATGTATTTATTTACATACTTCTTTTAGGAAGTACATAAACTATGTTCTTAAAGTCGATGCCTCAGACTTTATGAATTGCTATTAATCTTGTTAAATAGCAAAACTAAATCTTACTGAAATTATTGTAGCTCAAAAGTGTTGTAGGATTTCTGATGTCTTTGACTATTTTTGAGCTGTTGTACCTTCAGATTTTCTTGTTACTAATTTGAAAAATTGAATTCAACTTGGACTACATTGCTTGAAATCTAGGATTAACTCTAAATGTGTGTTAATCTTGAATTTGTTTGTCTGGATTTAATTGTTTTCACATATTTTCTTCAGTAAAGCACCTTGAGATTATATTAGGGTGAATTGACACCATACAAATAAATTGAACTGAATTCAGTTGAACTGAAGCGAAGCAGACCAGCTGTTGTCTCCTTTGTACAACAACATCTCTCAGAAAAAAGCTAGTTTTCAACCTTCCTCCATGGATATGATGTCGGATAAACAAGAAATTGAAAAAAAAGAAGCCTGTTTACAATAGTCAATAAAATAAAAGAAACATAGCATTAAAATAAGAGTCAGAGTGGAAATTATCTACAAAAAAGTTTTTGTAACCTTTATTAACTCAGGCGGAAATCCGCAATAGCATCTAAATATTTGAACTGTTTTATTGTTGTCTGGTCACTACTTGGAGTAGAATGACAACATTTTGATTTAATGTTTGATTCAAGTGAACTGAAACAACTTTTTCTACAATTCCAAGACACAAAACTCAACTTAAGTCACCTGGACTCCCACCATTTGGATATGAAGCACCTCCAGAGGGCGCTCTGGAGTCTCTGTCATTGCATCATCTGCTCCCATTTGGCAATGAAATTCTTTACAGCTGTCAAGTATGTAATCAATCTATAAGCAGAACAGCAGTGGCACGATAACAAAGCCTTGTGGTACACCTACTTTAATATTTTTGAAAAGCTTTATCCTGTGTGTTTGGACATATTCTCTATTTTTCAAAATATAAAACAAACCACAAAAAAGCTCAAAAGTCATTATATTCATCCGAATATCTTTGGATCTTTGCAGCAATCGTCCATCTTCCTTGTTCTGTTAATGATCCCGACCAAAATCCAAACTGTTTTGTATCCAGATTGTGATTTGTGTAAAACTGAACACCTTCTCACTCTGCTGTTGATGTTTCTCTCATTCAGGTACATTTGTCCAAATAATTCTGTAAGAAGCAGATAAAAAAACCTTGTTTTTTGTATTTTTTTCACGCCGTCTACATTCTGCGTCGTCCTTTAGACTCGCCATTGTTCCCAAACCATAAAAGCAGAAATCCAACACAGGAGTAACAACTTTATACCGTGACGGTTTCCTCAGTAAACCAGAGCTCCAAGCAGCAACGAGACCTGTTACAGATTCTGTTAGTCATGCTGCTTTCACTCATGTGCAAGCCTTTGCTGTTTTTTTTAATGCTATTGCTATCAGTGTTGCTCTCTCCACCTACATGCTTAACCCACAGATGAATTCAATACGTTCCCACTTGTTCTCGGAGGAGTAGGGGGGGATTTTCACGTCATTCTGGGCAATGCGGGAAATTGCTTACTGAAGGAGAAGTGGAGGAGGAGGAGGAAGGTTGAGGAAAACACGCTCAATAAAAAACGGTAAATCACACCATTTCCTGTGGAAATAACAAACGGCGCACTCCGACATTAGAGAGTGATCTACAGTTTAGGTTAAATCGGGTCAGAGTGAGTGGAGATTTAAAATTCGGACACATTTCACTAACAGATTCTGAAGCTCCTGACCTCTCAGAGACAAAATGTGTTGCTGTTTTTTCTTGCTGCTTTTTCTTCCTGAGGAGCAAAGTTTCATGTTTGAGTATCATCTGCTGTAAAGCAGCAAAGGCAAAGGCAGTGTTCAGCCTGGCAATCTGTGCGATAACCCCTAGAGAATCGGCTTTAGTCAGAATGTCTCTCTCTCTCTGCTCAGCTTTATGCAGTGGGTGGCATGAAGTGGCTGTGCTTCTTTGAGCTTTTGCAAACGAGCTCTTTTAATTCCTGCCAGCAGACACGCAGGGCGTCCAGGTGCACAGTGTGCAGACGCGCCCTCCGAGAAATCAAACCTTCATTATTTATTAGGCTACAAAACGAGGCAGCAAGAAGAGGTTGGTCAGCCGTGAAGCCAGCAGCAGGATGGGGGGTGGGGGGGGGCAAGGAGCCAGGGGGGGAACGCTGCTTGCTTCCCTTGTTTTGCCAGGGACGCAGGTTGGAACACCGGGCATGTGCCGCTGACCGCACGAGCGGAAGATAAGAGACGTGAGATTGAATTCCACCCACCTTGGGTGTGTGTGTGTGTGTGTGTGTGTGTGTGTGTGACTGGCCAAATATAGACTATCAGATGGAGTTCTTAATTATAAGATGGCACGCCATTCTTTACCCCCCAAGAATCGACCATTTCAGGTCCTAGATAATCTTTAATCGGGCCAAGTCATTCTCTCTCTCTTTCTCTCTTTTTTTCTTTTTTTGTCCCAGCTAACCCACAGATGAATTCAATACGTAAAGGTTTAGACTTGGATTCAGCCATCATTTTTTTTCCCTTCCCCTATTCATGGTAATTTTTTTGCTTTCATGAGCAATTTTCTATTATCCCTGGCCTGGCCTTATGAGCTCAGTAAATGCCATTTGACTTCCCTTTTTCTGTGAATAATGGAAAATAAAAAGGAGAAAGCAGGAAGCGGATTTTAATAATCATGCCAATGTGATGACTCAGTTGATTTTCTTCCTGTTAGACTTAAAAAAAAAAAAAGCCTTGTTCCCATACTCTTAGCTGTACCTAATTTAGGTTTTCCGAATGGCTTTACGGGGAAAGAATTGCTCATTTTCCCTGTAAAACTTAAGATAAGATCTTCCATAGTTTAAGACAGAGGTTCAAAACTGTGGGGGGTGCCCCCTAGAGGGGGACGTCGGGCCATTGCAAGGGGGGCGCGGGAAGCTGTCTGGATGAAAAAAGTTTGGGAACCATTGGTTTAAGTTAATGTCCTATTTAAACCTGCAGGAATTTCTCAAAAAGCATTTATTCACATACTGTATTTGTTGAAAAATAGTATGGTATGAGACAGATAATTGGCAAAAAAAGTTTGCTTCTCTGGCTTCTAGAAACAACCAATCAAAGCCAGGAGGCGGGTCTTAACGCTGTCAGTCACCCTCCAGGTGCATAGCCTGTTGTAAATGATAGCCTAGTTAGCATAGCTACATATGAATGATTTCTCTGTAAGTTGTTTCTCAGCCATTAGCACATTTAGGAGCGCACTCACGAGGTTGATAGACAGTGCTAAGACCGTCCTCCTGCCTCCGATTGGTTGTTTTTGGTCGGGAGCGGTACTTTTCTTCAGACAGCAGTAGTAGCTCAGGGAGGAGATTGATCTCTTCTCAGATTATCAGTCTCATACCGTACAGTCACAACATACAGATTTAACAAATATGTAAAAACATTTCTTATAAAGGTTCAACACTGCAGCTTCAATGTGAAATAATTCCAATCCATGTTAAACAGTAATATATCCTGTACACAATATAGGAGCATTAGATGTTTGTTTCTGTGATTCAGTGGTTATATTCTGCTTAGATACTGTAACTAATTGCTAATTAGCTTTGCTTATTGTACCATTCCTCAGCTGCAGTGGTAATGGTCATCCTTACAGAAGCAAAAACAAGCATGCAGTTATCTATACGTAAACTCCTTAGTGGATCTCGTCTTCCTTTTGATTAACATTAAAACTGGATGTTTCAAAGCACTTCTGTTATTTTTTTTTTCTTGTCTGGTCCTCTGATGTCAGTCTCTCTACTTCTTGTACCCTCTTCTAGTTTGTATTTACATTTCAAAAATCCATGAATCACACTCTGCCTTCGTTGGCAGAACCCAAGCGAAGACTAAGATATATTTGCACTAGTTCACACAATGTTGCCTTTCAAAAATACTGTGATGAACTACCTATTCTATGTTGCTACCTATTCTAGATGCGTAATAAATCAGAAGTGTTTTGAACATGTGGTCAGCAAGTGGGCGAAAGTTTTCTGTTTGGACATTTAGTTGTTTTTGTTTTTTTTTTTTATTAACTACCCAAGGCTTTGTTCCCAGGAGACTCTGAAAGCAGACAAGCTGTTGGACTTTATAATTACTTCCACTTGGGGAACATTTAAGAGGTGTTACATTTTGAGGCCTCAGAGGACTCACCAATTCATTAAAACAGCCTGTGAGGACGTGTGGATGTGCCTGGCTAACAGAGGTTTATCGTCTGCTGCTGGAATCCTGAAGTTCTCAGGTTATCAAGATATTTGGATTGTAGTTTTCCTTATTAATGTGTTTCAGGGTGAACTTATCTTCCTGAAACATAACAACCTGCCGAGGTTAGTTTTTACCGTTTTGGATTTCAGACAACTGTCTTTGTTAAAGAGAAGCAGAGTGGACAGTTCATGTTCAGCCAATTAAAAATGTTTTATGTACCCAACCAATGCTACACGCTCTGATCAGGGGATGCTTTGCTAGCCGGCTGTGTGGACAGGACAGGAGGTTTGCCAGGAAGAGGGGCACTGACGGGTGGAGGTGGTCTACGTTGAGAGGCGGTCATCAGAGCAGATCCTTTCTGGTCCCTAAGGACCGCACAGAGGAAGAATAGGGCAGACTATGATATCACTGAAATTTAAAGATATACTATAGGAAAGAAAGGTTTAGCATCGAATACACACAAAAGATCCTAATAATTTATATCATCCTACATACAGGAGCTAAGCAGGATAACTGTAAAACTCATGATACGGACAAAAGAAACTTCCACAAAGTACAGGAAACTGTATCTGCATTTCCATGGACCTTGAAATTGCGCAAATTGAATTTAGGAAAATAAATTAGCTTATTGGAAACATGGCAATTACGGAAAAAAATAATTTTGTGATAAACGTTTATTGCGCGAGGATGAGTTGGGTTTTCGGCTGTATTGAAATTAGTGTATTTAGTAAAACTGCGATGGAAATGCTTTATATTTTTTGCATCACCAGTGACTTGATCAACAGCTGGATGTTACTACTGGCGAAAAAGACGACAGGAAGTTGTTGGAGGATTATGACGTGGCATGTTTTTACTGACCCAAACGTATTCACTGCGTTGTTGTAGAAATGCACAAGATGGTGAAATTTAGTTTTTCAACATTAGAGGAATATCGACAAAAGTTTTGCACACATTTGTAACGGAAACACGACTGATGTGGACAAGGCACGTGCTGCAGGTATGGAGGGGGGTACTGAGGAGGAATCACTAGAAAACACATAAACCACATATCAACCAAAATAACAAAAACATTTGGGAAAAATTGACCTTGGAGACAAGGATACCCGAACCAGAAGAACCACAAACAAAAAACAAGACAGAAGAATATCATCTCCTGTTCCAGGCTGAGGAAGAACCTTCAGTCTTTAGACCTGGTTTTACAAGCCATGTAGTTACATCACTTTCAAGACCGAGCATTTCTCTCCAGACTAGCACAGCATGTATCTATGAAGTAAATGCAACAGCTAATGGCTCTCAACATCAGCTGTTTCATCTGGTGTGCAGCACATCATAAATTAAAGCTGTTGGTCTCACTGACAACCCTTGTGACCCGACTTAGAACAAAGATTATGTATTTTTAAATCCGCATAGGACTCTGGGTTGTCTGCTATTTATATGTGCCTGGTTTCTTTGTTCAGGAATAGAGATGTAGAGAAGTTTAAAGCTTAGGTTATGAAACAACATCATAAGCTTTGAATATGTTAGAGCATGCCTCTTAACCCATTACAGGAAAATGGAAAGACTGCAAACCTGTCGACACATGACTGTGGTGACTTTCAGCCTGGTCACGTCCATCAGCTGCAGCTCATCCACTTATCAGTTCACAGTACAAACAGACCAGTGAAACTTTCAGCTTTTGCTCATCACTGTTTGTCACAGAATTCAGCATCTTGACTCAAGTCTGTAGTAGTCTGCAGACTTCATGTTTTCTTGTGCCCACAAATAATGTATCTAGAGCGTGCCTCCAGGTACATAATTCTCTCCTCGAGTATTTTGTTAGTCCTCTGTTCACTTCCTGGGAAACTCAGTTCAGGAGGTTTCCACTCACCTGTCAGTCCCATATCGCTGACTGTAACCCACCTGTCTATCCAGCCTTTTCACATCACATCACCAGGATGTGGTGATGTGATGCAGAAGATCAGCAAATGTTTCTGCAGATCCTCTGTAGCCACCTCAGGGTCCAGGGTATGTCTCCACTCTCTGCACTGTAGAACCTCAATTAATTCTCCTTACGTCAGAAATATATGTAAACTTGTTGCCTCAAAAATTTCTTTAGCTTTCATTAAAGGGGTGGTGTCATGTAAAATTGATTTTTTTTAGCTTTGCATCATGTTGTAATGCTGTTTGCTCATCATCAACATAACTGGAGGAGTGTTGCCTTGATTCTTTCATGCATTTTGAGAAATCCTTTAATCTCCATGGCAACCATTCAGCTGTGCAAAACGCTTGGGTGGACCTAGCCCCGCCTTAAAGGACAAAGCTCCAACTTGGAGCTACAGCTTCTGAGCTTCTGCCTCACAGAGCAGCCGTCCCACGCAACTCCATCACTCAGCTCCTTCAGACTAGCCAGCAGCAATTAGCAAACACCTGGTGGAGTTGATAAGCTCATTATAGGAGTTACTTCTCAGTGCAACGCTGGTAAAGATGTTGTGATGACTTCCTGAAGGCCGGAGTTTTGGAGAGTGCAGGAATTTTTAAAGAGACAGTGGCCCGATTTCAAGGTGAACTAAAATATCTTCAGTGTACCCTCAACTTAAATAAATTAAGTGCTTAGTATAGCTACTTTAAAAAGTTAATGTATTTGAATACAGTCAACATTGTAATTCACTATATGCTCAAATTAATTGAACTTGGTTTAATTTAGTGTCAGCAAAACCTTCTCCAAAGTCAAGTTACATTCACTCATCTTCCAATAAGATCCCTTAAATTAATTAGATGCTTACAGATCTCCACTAACGTTCCTCTCCTGTGCCTCACATATTACTCCCATCTGCTGGCTGTGAACACAAGCATGAATCAGAGCATCCTTAAAATAAGTGCAACCAGTTGCCTTCAGGGCTCATATAATTAGTAAACACAATCCACCGGTGAATAATTTAATCTTGGCATAAATACAGCTGTTGTTTCCTCAGTGGCTTCGACGGATACAAAGAGTTTCATGAACACCAATGATCATCAAAAAAACAAAAAATAAATAATGAGAAAGTTGTGTACAAATTCAAGGCAGTTTTCCACCTCACAGAGCGTCGTTCAGTCTACTTTCTGAAAAGCATTAAATTAACCAGAGCAGCACCCAGGAGGTCAGTGGTGCTTCAGTTGGAGCTTCAGAAATCCACAGCTGAATTTGGGGAGGATCTGTTGGCATGATGACTAACAGCAACGCACTCTCATCGCTGTTATGCTTTACAGAAGCGTGTCACAAAGGCTGCTGGAACAAAGTCACAGGAAGTCCTGTTTATAGTTTTCCATGAGTTTTACCATTTGCTTGCTACAAGACTTGAACATTTCACTTTGCACACATTGAAAGGAGTTTTTTTTTTTCTTAAAGGGGCAGTATTTTGTATTTTTCAGATTAGCGCCATTTTATAGTGTAATCGACTGTTACCTTCGGACGTTTCAAAAATGCTTTTTAAATCAAATATGACTTAAAAGAAATTTTACTTTGTCATTTAACACCTTGAAATTGTTCCTCTGTTGCTTTAAAAGCTCTATGAGGCGGAAGCTTGGAAATTGGTCCACCCAGGTGTTTTGCACAGCTGAATGGTTGCCATGGAGATTAAAGGATTTCTCCAACAAGCATGGAAGACTCAAAGCAACACTTCAGGTATGTTTTGGATGAGGAAATAACATTATAACATGATGTAAATCTCAAAAACGTCAAATTTACATAATCCTGCCCCTTCAAATCAAATCAAATCAAATTTTATTTGTATACCACATTTCAGCAAAAAGGCATTTCAAAGTATCTTACATCATAAAAAAAAATTACAAAGTCAACAACTCTACATTTTGCACATCAGATTATTGATTAATGTTTCATGATCAGGTTTCAAAAGCAACTCTAAACATCTGAGTGTTAAGTCTAGATTTAAAGGAACTCAGTGTTTCAGCTGTTTTGCAGTTTTCAGGAAGTTTTATCCTTTTTCCTAATTCACACAATTATACAGTCAACGTAAACGCAGCTGTTGGGATTTTTGATTTTGGTTATGGTTTCAAATCACACAGGGGTTGTGTGTGAAAAGGGTTTTTCTCTCCTTAAAATATGTCAGAGAACATTTTTAAATCGGGTTACATTTTTGTTGTTGCTTAATTAAACAGAAGGCTACACATGAGCTGAGAAGGACTGAAACAAACTGGTGAAGCCACCAGCGGTAAACGCTTTAGCAGATGGCTCAGCGGCTCCGGCTTCATTCCTGCTCAGGCTGAAATTGCCTTTATAAATTGCGGCGAAAATGGACCACTTCTAACCCTTGTCCTTTCTACCCTCTCCGGCTGGCTTTGTCCTCTGGGTCCTGCCTTGTTCTCTTTGTCCTGACGCTCTCTCTTCCTTACCTCTTTCTCCTCGCTGATGCACTCATCTCCTACCTCCATCCCCTCCCCTCGCGGCTTCTGACTTGATTTCCCACTCTTCAACTCCCTCACACGCTCTCATCCTGTTTCCATCTCATTCCGTCTCTTTCTCTGCGTCTCCCTTTCCGGTCGTCAGTGTGGGAGTAAAAAAAGGATTAGCCACAGAGAGAGTGAGAGAAAGAGAGTGAAAGAAAGAACCAAATGATGGTATTAAATTCTGGCCAAATAAATGTGAGCCTCTCACGCCAAGTGAGAAGTTAAGTCGCAGCCACTCGGGTTTCTAACACATCTAACGTGATAACGGCACATAATGAACTCATTTTAAAATGACAGGCACATTATTAAACAGGCCTTTCGTTATGCAGGCTTACAACGTTGAAACTTCAAGAAAAAGGAAAGAAAAAGAGGTGGAGGTGAGAGAAACTGGGCAAGTGTCTCTTAAAAGGCTCATTACCGAGTGTTTTGTTCTGATATGGCATCAATTACCTCGTCCCAGTCGTCCGCTGTGCAGAACACAGTGAGGTTAAGCACATGACAGCTGTTAGATTTACTAGCCTTTTACATTGTTTTAATCTGTAAGGTTTCAACAGATGTTATTAACTTTCATTTTATTGAAGCAGCTCACGAGTCGCCTCCTGAATACAACTTTGCTGATTTGTAATATTTAAGTGTCGCTGAGCTCTATGTCTTGAAATAATCAAAATCTTTTATTACATTCCAGAAAAAAAGATTATTGAGGGAATATGATAGTTTTTTTTTTTGTCGCTGTGTACAGTATGTGCTTGGGACATGAAAGGTGAAAATAAGAGTCGCCTCTTGCCTGCTTAGCTTTAATGTCAGAAATAGTAACAGCTTTCTCTTCCTTGGTAGATTTAGTGAGCAAATGCACATTTCCAGTTGGAACTGGCTCAACGTAGCTGGAAGCAGCTACTGGTCTGGGTCGACAGCAGCCAAGATGGCCGCGTCTCTACAGCTTCACAGGGTCAACAGTTCACCTGTAGCAGATTCTACCAACACCTTGAGCTATTACTTATTCATATTTTTTACAAAAAGTACATATCAAAAGATACTTGTCAATATTAGAAGTATAAAATTAAATTTATAAAATTTTTAAATTAAATTAAATTAAAGGTTGCCTATTATGCTTTAAATAGTGAGGATAGGCTACAGGTAACACAAAACATGTTCGTTACTTTTGTTTTTGTTTGCACAAAATTATTCTTAGATGATGAGATTGCCATGTTGTGATGAAGGAGGAGTTTCAGAAAGAGCAGGAGATTTTAAAGAGACAGAGACACAATTTCACTGAATGCAAATTTCTTCATATTTGATATAATATATGGATTTTTTTTATAACTGCTAAAGTTAACATAGTAACTTGGCTGTGCTACAAAATGGCACTAAACACATAATACTGCCCCTTTAAACTGCTGAAGACATTGATGCTGGTCCTGATAGAAAGCTGGTTGCGAAGCCACTGACCAGTGAGGTTTCACACGCTGGTCAGAATGCCACGTATTATTCCTGAATGCAACTTCATACTTCTTTTTGACACCGTACCATACACAGTGACATTTCCAGCAAAAAAAAATCACACAATTTAGCGCCATCCAAACCACACAGAAGCACCACGACTATAAAAACCAATGATAAACAAAATGTTGCAGCAATGGCCCAAAAATCAACATTTTCTGCAGATACAGTTCACTTATACAGTATTTAGATGCTGAATGCTTGAAATGACCAATTTCACAATTTGTCCGGCTAACACTTATTTGACCAGTAGGGGGCGATAATAGAGCAATGCACTAAACCAGATTGCCACTAATAAACACTTAGGGAGTTTTATTTATCATTTTTGAAATGCACAACAAAGAGTTCTCTAAGTTCTCTTTGTTGTGATTGTGGTATTAACATTAATATGTTGACTTGTATTCATGTAGCAAAAAATGAAAAAGACTTAAATAGATACATTTTCATGAGTTTTTGCCTATTTACTTCCTTTATGTAATCTGCCACATCTGCTCTTGCCAACATGAGGAACTTCCAGCCATCAAGCCAGAGTTTGATTTAAAGACACAGAGTTTCCTTCCAGAAATATAAACTATTGATGGGTCTTACCAAACACACTGAAAGAGGACTGGGCTGGTTTAGCATCGTGGTTTTAACAAGTTACTGTTTCAAAAAAGTCTTCGATTTTTAGTCGTCCCACCCCATCAGTTCATCCATTCCTTCGTTATAACCCACTCATTCTTAAAGTTGGTGGGGGGGCTGGCGTCTATTTCCAGCAGTCATTGGGTGATAAGTGCGGTACTAGAAGCTGGATGCCAGTATAGAGGGGAAGAGAGCTTTCTTCAAAGTCTCACACAAAAAGAATACCTTCCCACAGTCCTAGCATGGTTTTCAGGAAGAGCGTCTTTCATTAGTCTATCATTAAGAAATTAAGTTAGACTTTTTCTTGTGTGTTTTTAGGCAGTATGTAAGTATCTGCTTTCAGCTGTATCTTCTACGATCCAATAAATCCAGGCCACCAGGAGGCTGAAGCTTTGCGCTCATCACAAACTAGTCAGAGTACATCCTGCTTGTTGTCACAACCGTTTGAATTTTTAACCGTCTGAGCGTCTTGGACGATTCCCAGTCCGCACCAACTAACATTTGCTCTCATATGCGCAGTATGTTTCTCCAACTGCTGAATTGCCTCTCTTGACAAGACCTCCTTTATGTGTGGGAGTGGGAGTAGGAGTGTGTGTGTATGCGTGTGTGTGAGAGTGACTGTCCCTTGTAGGATGCTACAGAAACTAACTTGTGCCACAGGGTGCTTTGCTTTGCCGGGAAAAACAGCAAAGAACAGCCTCCAATCAGCTCGCTAGGATTCTGTGGAGGTTGTGAGGGTATGAAGTGTCCTGTGTGGGTGTGAAGGAGGGGTGTTAGGTTGTGGTGAGAGACCTGGAGGGGGTTCAGGAATGCTATGCTAAATGCGCTTATGATTTATTGATTGCTACATTTTTATTTAAAGGGGCACTATTATGTAAGATTGACTTTTTTAGATTTACATCATGTTATAATGTTATTCCCTCATCACATACCTAACTGGAGAGTTGCTTTGATTCTTTCTTGCATGTTTGAGAAATCCTTTAATCTCCCATGGCAACCATTCAACTGTGCAGAACGCCCGAGTGGACCTAGCTCCACCTTTGAGGACAAAGCTCCTCCTCTGAACTCCAGGTTTTAAGCTACTGAGTTTTTGCCTCTCAGAGCAGGACTCCTCCACGCAGCTCCTTCAGACTAGCCAGCAGCAATTAGCAAACACCTGGTGGAACTGAGCTCACTATGGGAGCTACTTGTCATTACAATGCTGGTAAAAAAAAAAAAAGTTTAATAAAAACAGACATTTTTAAAGACACAGAGGCCAAATTTTAAGGCGTTAAACTACAAAGTCAAAATTCTTATGTCATATTTTGTAATTTTCTTCAAAATAATGACCCAAGTATTTTTTTCTGCCAAACAAAATAATAAAATTATCCCCCCCTCCCCCCCCTTTTTTTTTTTTTGCTAAAAGATGATTTAGGCAAAAGAAAAAAAAACACTTTGGGCAAAAAATGACTAAGGTCATTACTTTAGGACGAATTGATATAAGTAGCATTTTCATAACCACTTAAGGTAATATAGTAAATTGTCCTATCAAATGATACTATGCCTGAAAAATACATAATACTTCCTGTTTAAGTCTAAAATATACAGGTGAGATTATGTCAAAATCAACTAGTGCAAATGATTTTTTTCTCCTCCCTAAGGGTAGAGTCATATGTAACTGCTGTTCCCATCAGCGGCAGATGTTCCACAACCCGATTTGGAATAATGAGCGACAAAGAGCGATTATTTTCTCCACATGGCGACATTAAAAACACATTCCTGCGTTTTGTTTTCGTGTTCGCTGCTTCGAAGGCGGATGTCACGTGTGCGTCTGCGATCACGGCCTGTCTGTTAACGTTCTGCGAGGTATGTGTCTAATGACTTTCACGTTCTTCACCTCCGGGATATCACATCTCCTTATGTTGACAGAAAACCCGCTGCCAGGCTTCAGAATCAGAGCAACGCGGGGGAAAACAACTCACGGAGATAGCGTGGGCATTGTCAACATGTCTGCCCGGCTGCCTCCATGAGGTATTGTTTTCATTATGTCACGGCGGCTTAAAAACCCAATCTGGAATTTATTTGGCCATTGAAGGCTGAGCCGTATTCAAATGTGGCTTAGCCTGAATCATGGGCTGATATAGATTTTATTGGAAATCGTAATGGGATGGTACCGGAAAACGTCAACAAGCTGTAAAACACTGAACAGTTGTCACATCAGTTCCGTTTAGCGAAAATCCGCCAGTACAGAGGGTTGTGAAAATAATACCAACGTTTGTCCAAGGCCTCTGCAGACTGAGTTTATAAGTGCTCAAACACCAGTGAAAATAATTATTAGGATTTTTTTTTTGTTTTTTTCACCTGAGAAAAGAAACAATGTTTTGCTGATCAGTAAGCATATTGTTTTTGGTCTAGAATTTTTTAAGCTATCAAAATAAAAGAAAAGCATCTAAAAAAATACCTGTTGTTCTTTAGATCTCAGCAGATAAAAATTAGGAACGTTACTGTGATGGAGACCAGGCGTTCCATCCCATATTGATATTATGTTATTTATTTACAGTTCAGATGTGTTTGGTGTTAGTTCTTTATTTCAGTTACATTGTGACATTTAGTGAACATTGTTTTTGGGTAGTAAGACTGGCCATCTTGCCTGTTCAGAGAATGTGGGAGAGAATGTCAGTTTGTTTCTGATTGGTTCAATTTGAGTTAATTGTTTGAGTATTTACCTTTCAGGGTGTGTCTCAGCAAGGTGGAGCAGAAAGGGAGACAAATGCTCCTGGAGCAAACCATCGTCCATTAAGAGGGGTAATACTCTGAGGATTTATATTTAGTTGCAGTTACTTTTTGATTGACCTTAGATTAGTTTAGTTTTAATAATTTGCATACATGTAAATATTTGGATCATTTATTGATAGGTTTGTGTAAGTAGTTAGTTTATTGTTTGTCTTTTTTTTGATCACCTGGTGTAAATGTTGGAACTTGCCTCAGATATAAATGTCAGCTTCTTTGTTTCACTGTGAGAAGGGTGTCAGTGTAATGGTGACCTGGAGCTCCAATTGAACCCACCTTAAATACATTTTGTTGCCTCACCTCCTTACTGAAGGTAGAGCCTCTGCCGATCAAAGTGACAGTTATGATCAATTTCTTTTCAATACACTTGTGCAAGGTATTTGTTACTGTCAATTCATGGTCAAATATGGTAATAAACTAATAAATTCAGATATACTCAGTAGATTAAAAGCGCATTAAAGCAACATTTATTGGTATTGCATGGTATTGTAATTGTGTCAATACCTGACTCGTTCATTGTGCTAATCAATACGCTTCAGAACATGACATCAATACTACTGCATGAACACGAAGACAAAATAAATACATATACATGTTTCTAGATAGTTTGGACTTTGGATGTGGGGAAGATTTATCATTTTATTAATTAACATCCCCTAAAATTAAGTGTTTTTTTGCTAGCTTGTTTGTCCATTTTGTTACAAATATTCCAGAAAAAAATCCATCGTACACAGATATACATGCTACTAGCATACTAGACGGTTTCCATCCTGTTACCCTCCTGCAGAACATTAAGTAGAAAAGAAAGAGGTCAACTTGAGAGGACAGGAAAAAGCATCTAGTTTTTCTCTGCAACTGGCTAATGGCTGCGTTACTCTGTAGATTTGTCCAGTGTTCTGATTCAGCTTTATTATTAGCTAATAAACACAATCGGACAAAAATCATTATTGGCCCACTCTTATCAAAATTGTAGCTATAAGATCAAGATAATGCAGTGAATGCCACCAATGCCATAGCCAATTCAGAAAACCGAATATATATTTACAAGTATAAAGGTAGATGATCAATAAAAATAATAAAGAAAATTTGGGTGCGGACTTAGAAACTTTACTGTTAAAAAATGTTCCCATGTGGATAGAGTCTGTGTGCCATGATCACACAGAAAAGCTATTTCAGGTGACCATTACCGTCTTTTGTTAATGGGTCCCAATGTGAACATTTTGCCCTCACATGTGGACAAAGAAAAACAGATCATTTGCAGAAAGGCTGACATATTAGCTAACCTTCCAACTTGGCATATAATCCCAAACACATCTTACAAAAAACAATAATGGTGGACTACGTATTTGTCTTATTTGAGTAGTTTTATAATCCAGTGTGACATAAGGAAGAAGCTCAACATTAGCTGCGTTTCCATTACAAATGTGTACAAAACTGTCCGTATTCTGCTAATGTAGAAAAAAACGCAATTTCGCTATTGCATTGTTACCATTTACAAAGAAACGCAATGAAAATCCCACGTGAATAATTTTGTTCACAAAATATGTGATTATAAAACAAGCTGCATCATCATCCTTCTACCACTTCCTGTCGTCATCTTTGTCGTTTCCAGCAGCAGTAAGCACCACATGTTGGTTGATCAAAAAAAGTGCTTCCAACGCAGTTTTACTAATTTTGACACAAATTAGTAAAACTAAATACCACCTCATTGTAGCTCAAAATATATTTTATCGAAAAACTTGTTTTTCAAAATTGACGTGTTTTATGTTAATCAAATTTGTTCAATCATGTGGCCAATTGAGACGCAGCTGTTGGCATCATTTCACAAAGACTCCCCTCGTGCTTTTTGGATCGACATGCTGTGGTGTCCTACTCCATGTTTAGCTCCACCTACAGGTCAGAGGGGGTAGAAATGATGGTGTCACATCTCGGGTCGGGCGTTCTTCAGACAGACAGCATGCCTTAGAAAACAACGCTACAATTTGGATG
Organism: Poecilia picta; assembly: GCA_033032245.1. Lineage (NCBI taxonomy): Eukaryota > Metazoa > Chordata > Actinopteri > Cyprinodontiformes > Poeciliidae > Poecilia > Poecilia picta. Next base: position 7,124,476 of record CM065358.1, read on the forward strand.
GGGCCTTTATTATTTCCACCCTGGAGCCCTGTGCTCAACTGGAGCCCTCAACTTACTCAAATTTAGATGTCTGCTTCAAATGTGTTATTTACAATTAAAAATATGCCTTGGCTTTAGTTTTGCAGCATTTCCAAACGCTAAACCTTCAAAACCCCTCTGACTTTTTAGGTAACTGAGCTCCACACAGTCCATAGGGGCAACATTTTCTTTCCTGTGATGTTATCAGGCTGAACATCAGTACTGTTCACTGTCACTGGCTGCAATTTAGCTCTCTGAACCTCCGAGCTCAAAGCAGATCTGTGACTTCTGTACTTCAAAGACGGTGGCTTAACAGACATGAAGGAACGAAGTCTGAGAGCACATAAAGACTTCTTCAAAAAGGAGATAATTGGCATGGCTGGATTATGAGGGTGATGAAGATGAGAAAATTGTTTGTTATCTTTGTAATGCCCTTATCGAATGGACGCTGGCCCGGCCTTATCTTGTCCGTACGACGTCTCCGCGGAGCCACTGAAAACCGAACAGGGAGCAAGTTGGATACGAAACTTTCAAAACCATAAAACTCCCCGCTAATGTTTTTGCCCACTGTGAAATGAGGCTCACACCTCTGGTAAACCATCTGCCTCCCCGAATAGGATCCTGCCACTTTTGGGCGGAGCGTCACTGTGCAGCAGCGTTCTCCTTAAATCAGCCGCAGACTTGACAGTGGAAGCCCAGACGCTGTGTGAGCAGAATGAAAGCATGGCATCCGGGCAGCAGGCCGGCGGAGGGGGACAGGAAAACCTCTGCAGAGCGCGCGCAGTACCACAACCCGTCACCTGGGGGCCACATCGTGCTTCAATAGCTCACTTTGTGTTTTTCTCTGGGTTTTTTAATTTTTGTTGTTTTTGTTTTCTCTCCCCCGTTTTAAGTCAGATAAACACGGCATGAAAGCAGAGCTCACCTACCATCAAATGCTCGATGAACGTATAGCTTTGCGAGAGGAAGTGAGAGCGGCTGATGGGGAGGGATTTCAAAGAGAAATCCCAGGTTTTCTGGTCTCTTTGCAGATGGAGCAGAGCTTCCCTTGTGCTCTCTCTCTCTAACCACTTGCTCTCCATCATGGCGTCTGTGGTAATGAGAGATTAGTGCAGAGTAATGAAGACAGAAAAGAGAACGGGAGGATGACAGGGAGGTGTTTGTAGAAAAGTGGAGGATATAGGCAAAAGAAGAAAGATCAAAACACAGGAAGTGAAACCTAGTGGGCAGTACAGGAGGACAGTTATTTGAGTGTTGTACTTAGGTACATTTACGTAGTATTGAATATTGAGTATTTATTTATTTATGACTTTCGACTCCACTTGTGCGGTGGGGATGTTTCAAATAATAATTAAAAAACAGTGAAAATAACTGTTTTTTATTGCATTTTTATGCTGAAGGTGTTGCAGATGTTTTGTGGCGCAGTGGTTCTACGTGTCAGTGAAGCACAAAGTCGTTTCAGCAAGAAATATACCCATAAAACAATGCAGCGTGGTACTAATACTAGAAAATATCATTTATACTTTTGAATACTAGGAAAAGTAAGTACTTAAGTTCTTTAACGTGAGTACGCTCAAGTTACTCATGGTTGAGATTTGACCAGAAGTATCAATACTTTTAATAAAGTACTACATTTCAACCCTGTGCCATGTACAGGGTTAAAACATTTAATCGAACTGAGCGATAAATAGATTATTGAAATAATGAACTAATTTTTGTGATTGATTAATCTGAAACTGGAGCATATGGACTCAAAAGCCATTTGCTGAAAGAACAAAACACTCAGAGCAAAACTGTACAAAAGACAAATATATATACATTTTATATGTAAGACGGAACACACCTTTGTCAGTAAATATGTTTCAGCCAAAACTCAAGTGGGAGTTTTAGCTTCACTCGCTTCGAATTCTGTAAAAAAAAAAAAAAAAAATCCTATTAAGCCCTTTTTGCTATTCAATTATTAATCAACTTACGATCAAATCTGCTTCTACCATCACAAGAAGAAATCCTGGAATGAAACGTGAAAACTGTGGAGTACCTGGAATATAGGAACTGGGATTCAAACCTTCATGTAGCACTAAATCAATAAAATGCAGACGCAAGCTTCATTTCCATCGACTGTATACATGCTCAGTTTGACATTTTGAGCATAATATTTATTAAAGCAAACGGCAATTTGTGGAAAACTAATTTTCTAATAATGTTTTTGGGTAGCAGGAAGTGTTATTTTTCATCCATATGGAAATTGATTTATTGCATCAAGAACCGGCGCAAACCACGAAGAAGACGACAGGAAGTAGTAGGAGGAAGATGGCGCAGCCTGTTTTTAATGACTTATTTATTGACGTGAACAAACTTAATCACCTGTGATTTTTATTGCGTTTCGTATGTAACAAACACTGCAATTGCAAAATTGTGGGATTTTTTTTCAGTCAGTGGAATATTGACAGTTTTGCACACATGGAGGTGAAGTTAGTGACAACATGCTAATCAGATATTTAGCATCTCCCACCATGTCATATTCTTGCTAAAACCAACCAGAAAGATGGAAGCAATGCAACTCTTCAAGCACCCAAAGGCAGTTCTAAAAAATTCATGAGCAAGATCAGTTTTCCGTATATATTCAGTATATTTTTCTTTCTTATAAACGAGTAGATACATCATGTGCAGCAGAGGGGTTTAGCAGAACCCAGGGGCCTGCATTCACCAGGCCTGAGGCTCAGGTCCCAAGTTTATTGAAAGTTACCAGCTTTGCAAAACTAGAATCAAACCGAAAGCATAACGGTGATTAAAAAGACGACGATTAGGATCAGGAAGCAACGGTGGTAGGTGAAGACAGAGGCTGACATGAAGGTTTAAATCAAAGTTACGGACTGGATTGATGATGAAATGGTCAAATTACCAACAAGCTGTCAGTGTGATTATTTAGGATCAGCCAGATCAACAGAAGTAAAAGTAAAACAACAAAAAAGCCAACATTGTCACATAAAAACCTCACACAAAAATAAATAAATAAGCAAGCATTGCAATTTAAATGGCAAAAAAAAACACCCAGTTTTACAGAAATCTTGACTTGTACTGAAACTTTTAATTTGGGGAAAACAGTCTTACAGTAAGATATCACCGAAGCCAGAATATTTTTGTTTTCTTAAATCATTTTGTGCTTTCTCTCCTTAAAGAAAAAACTTTCATAAAGATGTTTTTAAATTTATGACATGAGACAAATTTTCTGTGAAAAATTCAAACTCCTTTACCTCCTCCCTGTGGTCCTACTGCCATCTGCAGAAATCCACCACAATGTCAGAAACCATCAGATTCAGGAGGAGGGTCTTAGGGTTGTCAATCAATCTTGTATAAAAACATATGCCTTATAAAAGAGTTACACGCTGCAGTCGTAACGGCATGCAGGTCATTTTAACTTTTGGCCCGTTTGGTAAAAAATTTGGACACGGCTGATACTCGTTAAAGCATAGTAACGTATGGGAATGGTCCAGTCAAAGTTCAGGGTTAAAATCCAAGTGAGAATTTGCAGAAATCCTTAAAATGGTCACAGATGCTCTTTCATCCAAAGTTAGAACATTTTTTACAGTTTGTGGTTGGAAGTGACGAAACGCAACACATTTAATTAAAGCAGTTAGCTTTTCCGTTCACATCCTAATGGTCAGAAACCGTCTCATTTGAAGACGCTTTTCAAGTGGACTGCTGCGCATCGATTTGAAAAGTCGGGGAAAGAGGGGAAATGGGAGCACATGCACAAATGAACAAGGGGAACCTGCGTTCTTGACACTTTGTCCATTGAAAGTTTTCCGAAAAGCTTCAATAAAAATCTAAATGGATTCACAGGAAGTCAGTGATCCAGGCATGAGGAGGAGGATGTGATTTTTATTTAGTTTTTTTTTTTTTTTCATGGCCCTGGGGATTTGAGGGGGGAGATGAGGGAACTGCATTGCACCGGAAAAGTGCACAGTGTATCTGATTCCTCTTAGCTGGGTGCTCCCTGCGCCCGTCTGATACCGATATCAGTGCCAGCTCTTGCTCTGCTCCTGCTAACACTCGTCACCCTTCCTCCTCCTACTCCTCCTCCTCGATCCTGCGGGGATGCAAAACGCTGGGCAGCTCTCGCCTGTGACAGAAGGTGAGGAGAAGCCTGTAGGAGAAATGTGGAGAGGAAAAGAAAAACACAAACCAGAAGAAGCAAGGAGATGAAGAAGAAGAAGAAAAAAACCTGGTGTATATAAAGGAGAAAAAGGAAGGAGCAAAGTGGGAGTTAGTTGAGGTAAAGACCTTGACAGGGAAGAGGCTGAAAGCAAAACATTCTTTGCTCACCCTCTGCGGTGGTGAAACATCGCAAAAAAGTAGACAGACAGAGAGGAAAAGGAGGACAAGGGCTGGGAGGAAAACACGAATTACAAAGGCGAGGAGGAGGAAAAAATGAAAACAGACAGAAAGACAGTGACAGAAGGTTGAGATCTACAGGAGTGAGACAGCTGTTGTTGGAGAGGAAAAAAAAAAAAAAAAAACCCTGCACAAACAGTGAAAAAGCAGGTCGGTTACACAGCTTCAGCACAACTTCTGTTTAGACAAATAAAGCCCCCAGGGCTGTTTGAGCGTCTGCGTTTGTGTGTTTTCAGTGCTTCCGCCTTCATTTGTGCATGTGGCTGCGCATGTGCTCCTGTTTCCCCTCCTTGCATGAGAAATACAGTCGACCAACACATGCAGCTCAGGGCGGACGGGCGGGGAAGAGTCGAGGGGCAGCAGCTGCGTAGCTAAAAGCCGACCCCATGTTGCAATCAGGCCAGATGACTGCGCTCAAGTGCTCCCCCTGGGGGGCCGCTTTGGTGAGGGAAATGAAGGAACTCAGCGGCGGCGACGACTACTTCAACAAATGCACTTTTTTATTTTTCGGCCCTGCGTTTTTCACTTCCGCATGTTTTCTGTATTTGACATATAAAGCAACAAAAACAGTGGTGTGCTGTGGTGGCACAGGGGTTAAGGACAACCCACATATGGGCCTTAATCACTGTCGCAGGCTCGATTCCCAGCCTGGCAACCCTTGCTGCATGTCTTCCCCCCTCTCTCATCTCCCACTTTCCTGTCAATTAACTATCAAATAAAGGCCACTAGAGCCAATAAAACCTAAAAAAAAGCAACAAAAGAGGGTGATATACTCAAGCCATCTTGTTAATTTTTCTTTCTATTTCCCTCATACTGTATAAATAACACAAGTGCAAAAAAAAATTGATTCTATAGAGAATCACATTTTGTTGTCCTGAGAATTAAGTTGATTCAAAATGTTTGAATCAATTTCAAAACATTGAATAATTTCAAACATGGAATAATAGAAATTATTATTTTTCCTAAATGAAAAATAATTTTTTAAATTTTTTTTGTAAATTATATTTTGAATAATATTTTTTTTATTTAGAAAAAACCCAGACCACTAACCTTACGTAGTCATCTATGTAAGGTTAGTGACATATTCTGACTAATTAGAATTGACTTAAACAATTCTGTTTAAATCACAGAATTGTATATACATTTGTTTTGTTTCAATATAAACTTTTGGAATTTTATACATAATATCATATAATTATTTTAAATAAATGTTTTGTTTACACTCTTCCTCTTGTCACTCACACAATTTAGACAATCTCTAGATTGTTTGGATACAAAAACGGTTTCAGAAACAAAAATCGCTTCTGCTTATTAAATGAGAATCAGTTGCTCAACAATCGATTTCACAATTGATATTTTTTTACAACTGGATTTTGTTCCTGAATTAAATTGTTTCTCATTTTCATGGAATTGTGACGCTAAAAATCGGAATCGAATCGGATTCACTAAACACCGAAAGATTTGCATGTCAACTAAATACAAAAACCATAATTTGAGCTTGAAAACAATCATTCAGACGACTGCGGATCTCCTTGAATCCTAAAATGGTCAAAAATATTCATACGGGCTCAAACACACATTACTTCAACAAATACATAAAAACTCCTTCTTCTTGCATTGTTTCGTCTTGACTTAAAATATAACTGTGTTCATTTGTGCATGTGGCTGCGCATGTGTTCCTGTGTTTCCCCCCCTAAAACGGGTGATAACGTCGTCCAACACATGCAGCTAACGGGCCGCACTGGGAGCGTCGAGGGGCAGCAGCTGCGTTGCTAAAAGCCGACCCCATGTTGTAATCAGGCCAGATGATTGTGCTCAAGTGCTCCCCCTGGGGGGCCTTATTGGCGAGGGAAATACAGAAACTCAGCAGCGGCGACGGCTTGGACTGGGCCAAACGACGCCGCTCTTTTCTGCGAGCGACAGGCTCGTGTTTAATCATCACTTCCGCTTGTTTATGCCACGGGCGACATGTCGTTCCACGGAGGAGAACCCCAGCCAACTTTGCTGATGCAAGGTCAAGCGCACAGCCGCACAGGCCCTGGGTTTGCTTTGAAACAGATGTTACCCCCGCACAGACGCTCCGCTCCCCCTTCACCCTCACACACCACTCCCCCAAAAAATATATATATCGCTCAAAGAATCTATTGCCTGTGACAGCTTCTGCGTAGGGATGATGTCTGATTAAATTTATATGACAGACAACACAGATTTGGCTCTCTGACCAAAGTGCACGCCGCTGGGTATAAAACCACCCCCTGCATGTTAAAACGTGGGAGACCCGGGGCGTTCACACGCCCTCTCTCATTCGACAGAGATGGTTTCACATTTAACTTGACTCTTCAGTTTTTCTTTCCTCTTTTTTTCCCCCGTCTTACGGTCACATCTTGTCAGGTTTTGTCTGAACAATCCGGCAATTATGAGGTTTGGGGTTCGGTTCTGTCTGAAAACGTCAATGGATCAAAGGCAAATGAGTCTTGAAAAATGGGGTGTCTTTCAAAGCCCTTTGTTGCCCATATGAATCAAAGTCTGAAAAGAGACGGTTTTGGTTTTATGTAGTCGGTCTGACAAAGCCGATGCTCAGACGGAGGAAAATGCAGAGTGCAACTAGTCTCTCATTACGTCACTTTCTTCACAGTGAATGTCATCATTGTGACTAAACAGCTCAGTCTTTGTCTTACCTGATGATAAAACATGTCTCCAAAACACTTACCCAAGTCAATCAGTCAAAAGGTGAGACATTTAGAGATGAAAGACCTTCAGCCTTCTGGAAATCCCAAACATTAAAGTACTTGGCCAGACTCAAGCCTCTTGGTATAACCAATTTCCTTTCAATTGAGTTTGGATTACCTTGTTATTTGGGTTAAGACAAATAAAAGGACTATGATCCCAAAAACACATCGAAACGATGTGGTAATGAACGATACGGGCCAAACTTTCACCGAAACAGAACCAAACCTAAGCTGAAAATCTATTCTCTGTGTTTACAGGTTCAATCAGTTAATTGACATCAGTGCCATCAACTCTAAGATCAAATATCTGCCCAGAATTATCAACATGACATTAATATCGGCGTGTGCATGTCAATATCTGTTAAAAACATTAAGCGTGTGAAAACTCATTGAAAATAATTTTCACCTTCCTCCAACAAGTCTTAAATTTACCCCAAAACAGCAGGAATTAAACATTTAGCAGACGTAAACCGAATCCGTTACGCAAGCATATTTCTATTTAGGTCAATCAAAGATGTGCTCTGCTTGTTTTCCTTTTAAATGTGTGCTCCAACTCTGTGGTTGTTTGAGGATTTCTGCAGGCGATGTGACTCAGAGTTGCACAAAAAAAATAAAATAAATAATCTGAGGTGTAGAGAGTGGACAGGAATGGAGACAGTACGCTCCCCTGTGGAGCTCCTGACTTACTAACCGCATCATCAGTTTAGGATCTCCCTCGACATACAAGGAATCCAAGCAAACACCCTGCAGAGGAGGCAGAAAGTGAGCATATTGTGGCAGATAAAAACAAAATGTGTCTTTTTACACTTTAAAAGGTCAAAGTAGTTTCCATGTGTAGTCAAAGTTAAAGTAAAACCAACTGATCCAGCAAACCAGCTGAAAAAAATAACGTTCAATTTCAGACAACAGGTTCTTTTTTTTGGAGGTTCTGTCCTTGATTAACTTTCTTTTCACCATAGAAACACAGAGCTAAACACAACTACTGTATAAACCAGATCTAATAAGAGTCTTATTGTTCTGAGTACCATTGAGACTATTAGGTGGAAAAATCTCCTTGGTTTTGATTTATTTTCTCTCTGTAGCAATGATTTCACGTTTACTCGAATATTACGCATTGTGTTAGGTCTGAGCTTCTCCTCAGGTGTCGTTTTTAAAAATAACACATTTAAACTGAGAGCCGGAGTCCAGAGAGCGTCAAAATGAACAAAAACAGAACCGCAATTAAGACGGAAAGGAGAACACAGGCGAACTGCTGTTGGAGGGACGATTGGTAAAAACAAAGCAGTGGTTAGAATTTTAAACACTAACCTGCAAAAATATGCTATATCTGAAACACTCTAAATAATCTAAGTAGTTGGGTTTTTTTTAAAAATAAGCACAGTCTTCCTACCTGCGACAGACTGGCAACCTGTCCAGGGTGACCCCGCCTCTCGCCCAGAACGTTAGCTGCAGATAGGCACCAGCAACCCTCCTGACCCCACTGAGGGACAAGGTGTCAAGAAAATGGATGAACAGTCTTCCTATACTTCCTAAAGAGTGACACTGATTGTCTTGAAGCACTGGTCAGTTCCAAACTGCCCACTTGTTGAAATTCCAAAACATATTAATAAAAAATTAGACATAAGATGTTTTCAGTGTTGAATAAAGTAAAAAAAATAAAAAATAAAGTAAAATTTAAAAATATATATATATATTGAGGTTTTTCTTTTTCTCTTAAATAAAATATATTAAAACACAACTCACCTCAATAAGGAACTTTAAAATCAGGAAGCTGGAGAGCTTCGATCTCCCGGTGCCACGTCGTTAGCGTCATTAGCATCATTAGCGATGGTTAGCATCATTAGCGTCAGTTAGGAACTTGTGTAAATGCTGTGTAAATGCTGTCACACATGGAAAATAAAATAAAACCACCTCCATTTTTACTTCAACATTAAGAATAACAACCATAAATACACATTGATAAACCTGCATTAGCTCACTGATAAACCTGCATTAGCTCACTGATAAACCTGTCATTAGCTCACTGATAAACCGATTAGCTCACTGATAAACCTCATGAAAACCTGATTAGCTCACTGATAAACCTGCATTAGCTCACTGATAAACCTGCATTAGCTCACTGATAAACCTTCATTAGCTCACTGATAAACCTGTATTAGTTCATTGATAAACCTGTATTGGCTCACTGATAAACCTGTATTTGCTCACTGATAAACCTGTATTAGCTCACTGATAAACCTGCATTAGCTCACTGATAAACCTGTATTAGCTCACTGATAAACCTGTATTCGCTCACTGATAAACCTGCATTAGCTCACTGATAAACCTGTATTAGCTCACTGATAAACCTGTATTAGCTCACTGATAAATCCGTATTAGCTCACTGATAAACCTCTGATAAACCTGTATTAGCTCACTGATAAACCTGTATTAGCTCACTGATAAACCTCTGATAAACCTGTATTAGCTCACTGATAATCCTGTATTAGCTCACTGATAATCTGTGTTAGCTCACTGATAAACTCTGATAAACCTGTATTACCTCACTGATAAACCTGTATAAGCTCACTGATTAACCTGTATTAGCTCACTGATAAATCCGTATTAGCTCATTGATAAACCTCTGATAAACCTGTATTAGCTCACTGATAAACCTGTATTAGCTCACTGATAAACCAGTATAAGCTCACTGATAAACCTGTATTGCTCACTGATAAATCCGTATTAGCTCACTGATAAACCTCTGATAAACCTGTATTAGCTCACTGATAAACCTGTATTAGCTCACTGATAAACCTGTATAAGCTCACTGATAAACCTGTATTAGCTCACTGATAAATCTGTATTAGCTTACTGATAAACCTCTAATAAACCTGTGTTTGCTCACTGATAAACCTGTATTAGCTCACTGATAAATCTGTATTAGCTCACTGATAAACCTCTGATAAACCTGTATTAGCTCACTGATAAACCTGTATTAGCTCACTGATAAACCTCTGATAAACCTGTATTAGCTCACTGATAAACCTGCATTAGCTCACTGATAAACCTGTATTAGCTCACTGATAAACCTGTATTAGTTCATTGATAAACCTGTATTTGCTCACTGATAAACCTGTATTAGCTCACTGATAAACCTGCATTAGCTCACTGATAAACCTGTATTAGCTCTCTGATAAACCTGTATTCGCTCACTGATAAACCTGCATTAGCTCACTGATAAACCTGTATTAGCTCACTGATAAATCCGTATTAGCTCACTGATAAACCTCTGATAAACCTGTATTAGCTCACTGATAAACCTGTATTAGCTCACTGATAAACCTCTGATAAACCTGTATTAGCTCACTGATAATCCTGTATTAGCTCACTGATAATCTGTGTTAGCTCACTGATAAACCTCTGATAAACCTGTATTACCTCACTGATAAACCTGTATAAGCTCACTGATTAACCTGTATTAGCTCACTGATAAATCCGTATTAGCTCATTGATAAACCTCTGATAAACCTGTATTAGCTCACTGATAAACCTGTATTAGCTCACTGATAAACCAGTATAAGCTCACTGATAAACCTGTATTAGCTCACTGATAAATCCGTATTAGCTCACTGATAAACCTCTGATAAACCTGTATTAGCTCACTGATAAACCTGTATTAGCTCACTGATAAACCTGTATAAGCTCACTGATAAACCTGTATTAGCTCACTGATAAATCTGTATTAGCTTACTGATAAACCTCTAATAAACCTGTGTTTGCTCACTGATAAACCTGTATTAGCTCACTGATAAATCTGTATTAGCTCACTGATAAACCTCTGATAAACCTGTATTAGCTCACTGATAAACCTGTATTAGCTCACTGATAAACCTCTGATAAACCTGTATTAGCTCACTGATAAACCTGTATTAGCTCACTGATAAATCTGTATTAGCTCACTGATAAACCTCTAATAAACCTGTATTAGCTCACTGATAAATCTGTATTAGCTCACTGATAAACCTGTATTAGGTCACGTTGAAGTGTAAACATTTCTACGTCTGTTTAGACCAGAATAACTTTGTTTCTTGTTTTTTTTTTTTAGAAGACTATGACATCTAAAGACAATTAAACACAGTCTTTCGCATAGAAAAAGTCTTTCCATTTCCAGTTTAGAATAGCCTCTCTGTTAATCTAAATGAAGCTGACATTTTGAGAGAGCAGGAGCGGCCATGTTGCTGCCGTGTTACTCAATCAGGACTCCATCTTTTTCAATTACAGCCTCAAAGTCATCAGTCTTATTTTCCACCAACCTAACCATCACCCATGACGACTGTTTCCGCCTCATATCTGCATCCACAGCTTCCCCCTCAAAACGCAGGTCCACCTCCAGGCAGGAAAGTTGATTTGGAGAGCTTTAACAGCTGGTGCCTTCCACTGCCAGCAGCAAATTGAACAAACAGCGAGCCAACAGCTGGTCAACTCCACAAAACGCAGCCTGCCCCTACGACTGCAAAGAGGGAAATTAGGAGAACACAAAACTAAGTAAAACAATGTTTTACTAGTAATAATAAATATATATATGCTTTAAATTCACGGTTATAGTTGGGCAACATTGTAAAAGTTTGCAAACCTTTCCTTAACTATGTTCTGACTACAAACTTTATTGTTTTTAATTAGTTTGATTAACTGAGAACATTAGTGAACAAAAGCATCACAATGAGCCATTAGATGGGTAAATCTGGCACCAATTTTTGAAAAAAAAAGATTAAAACCTAATCCTCAGGATGTGCTGTGGTGGCGCAGGGGTTAAGCACAACCCATGTATGGAGGCCTTAGTCCTGAACACAGGTTCAGTTCCCGGCCTGGCAACCTGTGCTGCCTGTCCTCCCTCCTCTCTCATTAGCAACCTTCCTGTCAATAACACAGAAATATGTAAGATATGCGAATATAACGACACGCATGCGCACTTTTGCAGGTAGCAGCTTCCCCCTTTAGCCATGACTGAACTTGATTTAACACACACTCACCACCATATTTCTCACAAATCTATTGCCTGTGACAAAACTGCGTGGGGCTGATTAAATTTATACGACAGATAGCACAGATTTCACTCTACGACCAGAGTGAATGCCTCTGGGCATCGAAACATCTTCTGCATCTTAAAAATGAGACAAACCTTAAGCACTGCATTATGCTCGTCTCAAATTGGTTGGATCAAACAAGATTTAAATTGATTTTCTTTTTTTTTTTTTACCTTTTCTGTCGTATGTCATTATCCATGTCTAAACAGAACCGCTGTCCAGAATTTGTTTTTCCACCTGTGACAGATATAAAACCCATTCAACAGGAAGACTATATTAACTATGAACCGTCTAAAAATGAGTCACAACGAACCTCCAAGTGACAGGCTGAATTTTGTTTTACTTATTTATTCTTTTTCTTCTTTTTTTTACTTTTATCTACATTTTTCTACTGGTTTGATTGCTAATACTTTAGATTTGGCAAAAATATCAAAGTTCTTTTTTAATAAAAGTGAGCTTTTATGCAAATGGACATATGGCAAATTTGATTAGGCTTCAGGTCCCGCTAATTTGCTGGCTGTATTTTCCCAATTTGAGGAAAGGGCACCTTGATTTTCTTGTTCTTTTCTCTGGAGCCAACATCGGTCTCTGGAAATATGACTGACAAATATGGTTTTCGTTTTTTTTCTTTTCAACTTCCATTCTTAGTCACAATCAAATGATGGATGAAGTAAAACCTCTTTTTTATCCCGTTTGAGAGGATAAAATGTTACCCTTTCAAAACCATGGTTTTCCTTTTTGGCTCTGACTAGCTGGCGAATGCATGTCACAACTTCTTTACTTTCAGGGATCACAACATCTTTAAGAGCTATCAAGATGCGCTGGCAACACTTTTCCGTGTTGAAGAAGACTCAGAGTTGGCCATCGTCAGCTTGTGAGCTGATTAAAATTTAAGAAAGTCGACGCAAAGGCAAGAAGATATTAAGAAGGAAGTTTAGGCTGTCAGAGCAAATAACAGGAAGCCTTTACTCTTCTACCAAATGCAGAAGGTTAAAAATAAGAATAATTTAGTGATAATCATAACTCATTTGTCATAACTGATGTTAAAAAAATAACCATTTTTTTATGGTTATTTTGCACAAACTGCAAAGAAGTTATATCCGTATTTTATTTTGAAGGTAAAGTCAGTTGGGAAAAACATTTTTTTACAGACAAAATCTGCTTAAATCTGTGTTTCCACTTTTGACAGCAATGGCAGTGAGTCTGCTCTATGTTTGGGTTAACGTTGTATATTTTATAAAAGCGGCTTTAGAGATTTGTGAATGTGTTGGTACCAGGAATTAGCCTTATCCCAGAAGCTCGTTTTGTTTTGCTGTTTTGGTACCAGCATAACAAAGATGCTAACAATCCAATTAGCATACGAAAAGATCACTAAAATGACTGTCTTCAGTAACGGCTAAAGTTGACTTTTATGCCAGTTTTGTGACACTAGCAATTGGTTTTGTTATTTTATTTCAGATAATAAAGAGCTAATGCAAATTTGCCGCTCGTGTTTTTACTATTAGTAGATCACTCAAGTTCTAAAATCCTTCCATTAACTCCCTGTAGCTCAGAGAATAAACTTTAAAAGACATTTGTTAGTTTATAAATCACTGAACAACTTGGCACCTCAATACAGAATATGTTGTTGTTGTTGCTGTTGTATCAGCCTTCCAGACCTCTGAGGTCTTAGTCTACTCTGCATTCCCAAAAGCAAACATGGAGAAGCAGCATTCACATTTTATGCTCCATTAATCTGGAATAAATTTCCAGAAAGTACAAAAACTGCTTTAACACTGAGTTTCTTTACATCTAAACTAAAATCCCACATGTTAAGAACTGCATTTGTTTAATAACTAGAGCATCAACAATTGCAGTCTACATTCCAAATTTGCATCCTTGTATTTTGTCAGTGTAATGTAATCTGTTTTTATAATATAAACCACTTTAAATGGCCTTGATGCTGAGTCCAGGTAAAGCTACTTGTGCATATCGCTAATGTAGAACACCAAACTCTGTAATCGCTTTTTCTTCTTTAATACTCCAGTAAACCCTGTTGTACAGCCGTCGCTCTCTCACACGGCAGGAGTCAGGGTTGGAAAACGTGAATGTGTGGTTTACTTCGTTTGCTCTTTAACAAAACATCTCAAAGGCTAAGAGATGTTCTACAGGTGACACTGATGGCAGTTTGATCAATGGTGCCAGACAACATCAACAAGCAGCTAACCTCTTGGGCCTTGCATGCTCTGCTGCTCTTCCTTGTAAATGTTGAGGACAACAAAAAGTCTGCAGTGTTTTTTGGGCCTGGAAAGGCCAAGATCATAACGGGACGTTTCCACCACCTTGTCGATTACACGCCTCAAAGAGCTGAGGACGTTGTAAAAGCAGAAAGAGGTTCTTTCTTCGAGTTGGGTAACACTTTACTCTCTGGCACTCTGCTGAAACTTCTTAAAACGCTCAGAGGGAGAAGTGATGTGACACAAGGAGGATGTTTATTTAAAAAAAAAGGACATTGTTGGTGCCAATAACATAAGCACAAACCATTTGCTGCAAATTTGTGAGTCTGGATGAGCTTCAGTCTTGTTGAGCATTATAAATATTCCATTAGACGTCAAGTTTTTCTCCGTGGTGATGCTGTAGTAAGTCATGCTAAAAATGATGGTCACTTGTCACTTAAATGATGATCAGCTCTATTCAGTCAGTGTCGGTTTATCTGTTTTATTTTGAAGGCGAAGCAGCAGTTGGCTGGGAAAAACGTTTTACAGAGAAAACCTGCCTATGTATGTTCAACTTTCCCTCATCAGACCATCAGTTCCCAAAACAACACAAAAAAATCCTTCTAAAAGCCCGTGTCATTTACCGCATTAGTCTGTTTCATGTTTGTTTTTCTTATTACTGGGCTACCAGTAAATTACTTAGAAACTTTAGGAAGATCTGCACTTCTTACTCTATGCAGTTACAAAGTGAGTGTTGTCTTTTTCACAAAACATTCGGTGTTGATCTGTTTTATGACAAAGTTTTAGGGCCATACTAAGAAAAAAATCGAAATATTACAAGAATAAAGTTTTCGTATTATTTAGTTGTTTAGTTAGCTATTAGTTATTTTTGTTATGATGAGAATAAAGTCATATTGCAAGAAGAATTATGATTTTAATCTAATAATGTTTGCTTTATTTTTTTATATATATTTTGACTTTGAATTTTATTCTCGTTTTATTTTGACTTCATTCTCATACAACTTTTTCTTTATTGTGCCCCATAATATTGTGGTTTATACTATATGGATATGAGTGTTATTTATACTTCTCAGAAGTTTTTTAATCTGGTAATGCAATTCTTTATGCTTCTAACAGGAAAAAACTCACATTTGGTCTGTTTTAGGACATACTAATTAATTCTGCTCAGACGTCTCACACAAAGAGTTTCTAGCTAAAATAAAATTGAACATAGCATTTAGCTTGAGAGAAGAACAAAACAATTAAATCTGTCCATGTTGTCTTTTAATGTCTTTAGATTTTTTTTTTATTATTTGCTCAGCACACTCATTAGTTGAGAGCCAGTGTTTTCAAGATTAGAGGATTCCCAACAAAAATTACTAACGTAACAGATTGGAAAGAAAAAAAAATAAATTGTGTGTGCTTTTTTAGAATGTGTTTATTCAAAATATAACTTATTTTTCAGGAGTTTCAGACAAACTAGGAAAAAAGCATCTGCACTACATTCACCATCATCAGCATAACGGAGGTAACATTCTGCTGCTGTAGTTCAACTCCTTTGTGACATGGAAAACTCCAGTTTGTCTGAAACTGTTCACATTCTTCTTCCTACCTTTCTGGAATATTTTACTCTGAGTATTTACAATAAGTCCTCCTACACCACGCTAAGTGTGTGTTTTTAGCAATAATGCTAAAAACACACACTCGTATCCCTTTCTGTGCCTCACAAATTCCTTCATTCTCGTAAATGTTATTGTGAGTGTCTGAAAATATTGCCTATAAAACAGAACAAAAAAACAATGTAGCAGGTGGAAAGCCCAGAAGACTTCACAACGCTAATTATATCCACTTAAGACCATTATTTGCACCCTTCTAAAGGGTATTTATAATCATTTTAACAACTGTCTTTACAGTTACGTCTTAGCTTTGAGCACCCATTAGGTACAATCATGTCAAAATTGAAATTGAAGAAATATCTTAACAATCATGGAGTTCTGTAAGGAAAACTCAACTAGGGGTGAGCAATATGGACCTGGTTTTATCACAATATTTTTTGGCTCTATTGTGATTACTATAAAAAATTACGAGGTATTATTTATTCCTACTTTTTTCAGTCAACTGCATGGCACAGCAATCATAGACCCACAAACACAAAACACAAAGAAAAATATATTTTTTTATCACAATAAGATATTTATCCTGAGAAATGATACATTATACAATAAATACTCACTGCTACATTGAACTCAGTGCCTAAACCTATGGCCTCTCAAAGTTACAAACATGCGATGAAAATGTTATTTGTGACCTGTAACTTGGATATTATTAACTTTCTTCAAAAGGATTATAAAGTGATATGTGTTGATTGTAGTGGTGAAATCCTACAGCTTTTTAAGATGCAGTTTAAAAACATTAAGTTCTGACGGCTCCAGTTCTGACCAGCATCATGTCAGCATCATGTCTCTGATGCACATTTCTTACAATTGTTTTTAGTTACCTATTAGTAAACAGTGAGGTAATTGTCTAAAGCATAGCAGCAGTGAATAGAGGAAGTTGAAAGTCTTTAGTTCAGTTGGTCATTCATTCACTCATGTGGGTTTAACTGCACACTAGTCTAATTAGCAACAAGCCACAAAAGGGATTTAGCCCTAAAATATGACGTCAAGCTAATGCTACATTTGTGATGGCTGGAAGGGAAGATGCTGATATGCAATTTGTTGTTTGTATAATTACGCCAATATTAGTGGCATATTCTGTGAACATCAATTGAGGTTTTGTACTGGTAGAGGAAACAGAGTAAAAAAAATAAAAGAAAACAATATAACAAATTTGACTTTAAGCTCACAAACAATATCATCATGTCACCAGATGATTATAAACCCATCCAAGCACTGAGAAGATATTTAGAACAAATCAGTGCATGGATGTACTTACAGAAACAAAACTAAAGTTTTTATCTTTGGATCTAAACAGGAAATTCAAAAGTCAGCACACAGCTCCAGTTACTACAGCTAGACAATACAGATCAGGCCCCAAATCTGGGTATAGTGATGGATTCAGTGAGACATCCCCGACAACAGATGTCTTCAAAGGATTACAGCACTCTGCTGTAGATTACAGCAAAAAGCAAAATCTAAACAGCTATGTTTATGAAGTGCTACGATAGTTGTGCTTCGATACAGTAACAACAATAAAGCTTTTAATCATTCATTCAGTCATTCATTCATTCATTCATGTAGAATGGACATTCGCATGCTATTTGTTTTGTAACTGCGATAAAAGCTTAGTGTTTACCAGGGTCGGATCTACTGGGGTGGCATGGGGTGGCAGTTGCCACCCCAAATAAGAGCCTTGCCACCCCTGTTGCCACCCCGGCTAGCGACATTGAATTCAATAAATTGCTATGGCTGGTGACTTTAATTGTGCGGTGAACACATCTCTGGACAGGTCCTCTTCTGCAAAATTGCAGAACCCAAAATCTTCAGCTATCCTAAAAAACTTATGCATGGACACTGGTTTGATAGATATTTTGTGACATTTAAATCCTAAAGCAAGGGACTATACATTTTATTCACATCCCCATGATATTTGTTCCAGATTGAGTTATTTTTTATCCGGAGGTTGCTTTTACAAGCTGTAACCTAGACCCCATATGTTAATCGGACCATGCACCAGTATTTTTAGATGTTGATCCATTATTGTGTAACCTAGAACTTTCACCTGGAGATTCAATACATCCTTTTTAGATAATAAATCCTTTTGCAACTTTGTCCGGAGTAACCTATTGCAGTTCAACAAAAACTCTCCTGTATCTTTTGCTATAATCTGGGATCCAGCAAAAGCCACTTTGGGTGGTCATCTTATATCGTATTGTTTTCACCAAAAAGCGGCTCTAGCAGAGAGGAAAAGCTCTAGCAGCTTTTCCAGGAGAACCGGCCTTGAAAGAGAGTTGATGGAACAAATACAGTCACCAAGATTCTTTTATTACTATCATGCAAGTAAAAAAGTTGACGCAGCTACAATTTATAGTTCAAACCCTTTCTAATATCGAATACAATAACATGTACAATAGAGAACATGGATGAAAATAATGACAAACATCATGAAAGAGAAATGGAAATATATTCCTGTCCCTTTCAACATTCGTGAGATTTTCAATCGCACTCAAATTTATACTTCCATTTTAAATACTGAACAATCATGAATCAAAATACAATATTTTGTATCTTGGTGCCACATACAGGTTTCTGTTAACAAAACTCATAACATCTAAAGGATGGAAATCACAAATTTCTGCAACCATGATCTGTCACAGCTGCGGCTGAGCTGTGACCACTCACACCTGAACAGCATCACCCTGATCTCCAGCCGCTGCCATATAAGGACGGATCTTCCCCCTCCACGGCGTCAGATTGTTGTTTAACCCTCAGCGGTAACACGTTCAGGCCTGCTGCTAGATTTGAGCTACTGCCCAGTACTAACCTGTCTGTCTCTTCCTTCTCCCCAGTTGCTTCTCCTGTCCCTGATCCTGACCCTCTCCACTGGATTTGGACCTCCTGGCTTTGACCCCCCCCTTCTGTCTGACCCTGAGAGCTGGAACTCGTTTTTACCTGGATTTGGACCCACTGGCTCTGACCCCCGTCTGTCTGACCCCGAGATCTGAAACCGCCTGACCCCGACTTGGATTCCCTGGTTCTGACCCTGGCCCGTCTGACTAAGATTGTGTGTTTCCCAATAAACACCTATTTTTATATCTCCTGTTCAGTCCCTGTGTCCATCAGCTCCTGGACGTGTCAGAACAATCTGACCAAACAACATGGACCCGACTGAACAGGAACCCGCTACAGCCCTGAGGGGCGTCATAAGCCGACAAGGAGTTGCGCTATAGGACAAACCGTTCATCGACTCACCGGATTGGAGGCGGCCAGCCAGACTCTCCATCAGGAAATCGCCCAGTTGTCCGCACAGGTAGACAAGCTAACCTCCTGGTCTCCCAGAGTCCAGGACCGTCAGACGCTTCGGCGGCTGCGGCTCCTCCGCTCGTCTCCTCACCGGCGGAACCTCCTGCTCTCCCCGCTCCGGTAAATTCCCGAGGCCCGATGTTCCTGATCCTCCTCCATTCTCAGGTGAACTGTCTAAATGTCGGGGCTTCCTGTTACAATGTCGGATGGTATTTAATCAGCAACCCATGGCTTTTGCCTCCGATTTATCCAAGATTTCCTATGTAATGGGACTGCTGAGGGACCAGGCTTTAGACTGGGCGCTGGCGTTTGATTCATCTACACCGTTAACCTCCCTCACTTTTAAGCAGTTCTCAGAGGAATTAAGCTCGGTGTTTGACCACCCAGACCATGTTGGCGATGCCTCCAAACGCCCGCTGAAACTGCGCCAAGGCTCCCGTAGTGCAGCCGAGTTCTCAGTGGAGTTTCGCACACTGGCGGCTGACGCTAAATGGAACGACGAGGCGCTCAAAGGAGTGTATTATCAAGCCTTAAACGAGGCCTTAAAGGACGGCCTCGCCGTCAGTGATGATGCCAAGGACCTGAACTCACTAATCACAATGTCTATCCGTCTTGACAACAGGCTTCGTGAGCGCCGCCGGGAGCGGCCTGGCCAATCAGCCTCAGCGCTTCCTCAGCTGTTTCCACCTGCTGTGGAGCGCAGCAGCGCCACCCCTGTCTTCCCGCCGGCCCAGTCACAGGCTCCAGCGCCCCCTGACGACGAGCCCATGCAAATAGGTAGAACACACCTGACTGCCACAGAAAGACAGAGGCGTCTTCAAACTGGTGACTGCCTCTACTGTGGGAAGCCTGGGCACAGACTCTCCAGCTGCCCGGTACGGCCCAAAAGACAAGGCTCATTAGAGGTGGGGACTCTAGTGAGCAGCACAGGTAATCCCCAGCTCTCTACCAACCGCCTGCTAATTGATGTTAAGCTCTGCCACCAGTCAACCTCCCACATGTTAACTGCCTTAATTGACTCTGGAGCTGAAGATAACTTTATTGATGAAGACTTGATTAAGAAACTTAACATTCCCACTGAACCCCTCAGCTCACCATTGTCTGCTAATGGCCTTAATGGTGCTCTCTTGTTTTCTGTCACTTGTCAGACAAGTCCCCTGTGGATAACATCAGGGAACCACCGGGAGGTTCTCCGATTTAAAGTAATTCCTTCCTCCAGTTTTCCCTTGGTGTTTGGTCACCCATGGTTGAGACTTCATAATCCTCATATTGATTGGGACACAGGAAGGATAGTAAGCTGGAGTCTGTCCTGTTCTAATAACTGTCTCCGTGCTGCCCAGCCTAATTGTGGGAGTTTTTCTGACAATCCAGACCCTCCTGACCTGTCATTGGTTCCTCCAGAGTACCACAACCTCGCTGCCGTCTTCAGTAAGTCCCAAGCTCTCTCGCTTCCCCCTCACCGACCGTACGACTGTGCAATAGAGCTCCTGCCAGATGCTCCACTTCCCAACAGTCGCTTGTTCAGCCTGTCCAAGCAGGAACATGAAGCCATGGAGACCTACATCAATGACTCTGTGGCAGCTGGTGTCATCCGCCGCTCGTCATCTCCTCTGAGTGCCAGTTTCTTTTTTGTAGGTAAGAAAGATGGTACATTACGCCCATGCATTGACTATCGGGGGTTAAATAAAATCACCATCAGGAATAAATACCCATTACCTCTGTCCACGGCTTTTGAACTGCTGCAGGGGGCAACCATCTTCTCCAAATTGGATTTACGAAATGCCTATCATCTAGTCAGGATACGAGAGGGAGATGAATGGAAGACGGCTTTCAAGACATCTATAGGCCATTTTGAATACTTGGTGATGCCTTTTGGCCTAACTAATGCCCCTGCTGTCTTCCAGGCCTTCGTTAATGATGTTCTGAGGGATTTCTTAAATCACTTTGTGTTCGTTTATTTGGATGACATTCTTATCTTCTCACAGACCAAGGAGGAGCATGTTGGTCATGTTTGTCAGGTTCTCCAGAGGCTGCTGGAGAACAAACTGTTTAAAGCTGAAAAATGCAGTTTTCATCTTTCCACAGTTAATTTCCTGGGGTTTGTCATTGAAGCTGGACAGATCAGAGCCGATCCTGCCAAGACCAAAGCTGTGGTGGAGTGGCCAGAACCCAGTACACGTAAGCAGCTCCAGCGTTTCCTGGGTTTTGCGAACTTCTATCGCAAGTTCATAAAGAACTACAGCGTAGTTGCCCAGCCACTAACTCGCCTCACTTCTATTAAGCAGCCCTTCTCTTGGCCACCGGAAGCAGCTGTGGCCTTTAAGGAACTTAAACGACTGTTTTCCTCCCCACCAGTCCTCATTCACCCGGATCCTGAGAAACAGTTTGTTGTGGAAGTGGATGCATCGGCCACTGGAGTAGGAGCGGTTCTGTCCCAGCATTCAGGTTCTGCACACAAGCTACTGCCTTGTGCCTTCTTTTCTAGGAGGCTCAGCCCACCTGAACTCAACTACAGTGTGGGGGACCGAGAACTTCTTGCAGTGAAGCTAGCTCTGGAGGAGTGGCGTCACTGGCTGGAGGGGTCAACGCAACCATTTGTAGTCTGGACTGATCATAAAAACCTATCTTACATTCAGTCTGCAAGAAGGTTAACTCCACGCCATGCCAGATGGTCTTTATTTTTCTCAAGATTCAACTTTGTCTTAACCTACAGACCTGGCTCCAAGAACTGCAAACCGGACGCGCTTTCTCGTCAGTTTGAACCTGAGGCTGTGGAAAAGGAACCAGAGAGCATCTTACCAGCTTCATGTGTGGTGGCAACGCTCTCCTGGGAGATTGAACAGTTGGTGAAGCAAGCTCAACACGAACAACCCACCCCTGTGGACTGTCCATCCGACCGTTTGTTCGTCCCAGAAAGTGTTCGTTCTAAGGTTCTTCAGTGGATCCATGCTTCGAAGTTCGCCTGTCATCCTGGGGTCCATCGAACACTCACCTTATTGCAGAGCCATTTCTGGTGGTCATCAATGGCTCAAGACACCCGTCGGTATGTTTCCTCCTGCACCATCTGTAATCGGGGCAAGTCCAGCAATAAACAACCCGCTGGCTACTTGTGCCCTCTGCCTGTCCCAGGACGACCCTGGTCGCACATTTCTATGGATTTTGTTACAGGGCTTCCCCCATCTGAAGGGAACTCTGTTATTTTAACCATTGTTGACCGGTTCTCCAAGTCTGCTCATTTCGTAGCATTACCCAAGTTACCCACTGCCATGGAAACGGCCAACCTCCTGGTGCACCATGTGGTTCGCCTACATAGAATCCCCTTGGACATTGTTTCAGACCGGGGGCCCCAGTTCACATCCAGGGTCTGGCGTGCATTCTGTAAGGCTTTAGGTGCCACTGTGAGCCTTTCATCAGGTTTCCACCCACAAACTAACGGCCAGACTGAGAGGGTCAACCAAGAGTTGGAGGCAGCCCTGCGCTGTATAGTCATTAACAATCCTGCCTCTTGGTCTCAGTTTCTACCTTGGGTAGAATACGCTCACAACTCCCTGACCAGTACTGCCACAGGTATGTCCCCATTTGAGGTGTCTTTGGGCCATCAGCCGCCCTTGTTTCCCTCTCAGGAAAAGGAACTCTCAGTACCATCTGTGCAGCATCACCTTCGCCGGTGTTATCGTCTGTGGCGACGGACCCGTGCAGCCCTCTCTCGGACGGCCGAACGCAATCGCCTGCTGGCCGATCGTCACAGGACCCTGGCTCCCAATTACCAACCTGGTCAAGAAGTTTGGTTGTCTACAAGGAACATTCCTCTAAAAACTGACAGTAGGAAACTCTCACCTCGTTTTATTGGCCCGTTCACCATCTCCAAGATTATCAATCCAGTGACTGTTCGCCTTGACCTTCCTCGAACTATGAAGATCCACCCCTCGTTCCACGTGTCCCAGATTAAACCTGTTGTCTCTAGTCACCTTTGTTCCCCTGACCCCCCACCCCCTCCCCCTCGTATTGTTGATGGTGGCCCTGTTTACACTGTTCGCCGTCTCCTGGACGTGCGCCGTCGGGGGCGTAGCCTGCAGTACCTGGTGGACTGGGAAGGGTATGGTCCCGAAGAGCGGAGCTGGGAGGCACGTTCTGCTATACTGGACCCTCAACTCATCCGTGACTTCCACAGTCGTCGAGGAGACGGACGGCGGTCCTGAGGGGCGCCTTGAGGGGGGGGACCTGTCACAGCTGCGGCTGAGCTGTGACCACTCACACCTGAACAGCATCACCCTGATCTCCAGCCGCTGCCATATAAGGACGGATCTTCCCCCTCCACGGCGTCAGATTGTTGTTTAACCCTCAGCGGTAACGCGTTCAGGCCTGCTGCTAGATTTGAGCTACTGCCCAGTACTAACCTGTCTGTCTCTTCCTTCTCCCCAGTTGCTTCTCCTGTCCCTGATCCTGACCCTCTCCACTGGATTTGGACCTCCTGGCTTTGACCCCCGTCTGTCTGACCCTGCGATCTGGAACTCGTTTTTACCTGGATTTGGACCCACTGGCTCTGACCCCCGTCTGTCTGACCCCGAGATCTGAAACCGCCTGACCCCGACTTGGATTCCCTGGTTCTGACCCTGGCCTGTCTGACTAAGATTGTGTGTTTTCCAATAAACACCTATTTTTATATCTCCTGTTCAGGCCCTGTGTCCATCAGCTCCTGGACGTGTCATGATCAATTCATAATCACTAGTTTTTTGTATTACATATGCATAAAAATGATCATCAAAGTATATTACATTTAATATTTCAACAAAGATAAAAATGAAGACATTATGTGCCAGAAAATGAACTTCACCAAATACAGGTTCTTACATTTTGAACAACAATACATTTCATTTACAAGCTTTAAGTTGTCCAATCAATTCAATCACCCTTGCTTTTCTTCGTGTGGAGAATGGAAGATCATAGATGTACTCAAAAATGTAAACACAGGTCCGAGTTGGGATGGATAAAACAAGTTACACACCCAGATTAAAAAGCTTGTCCACAGCACATGTGAGTCCATCGTCTAAGGGGATGGTGACTTTGTCATTTTTCGCAATGATGACATACTGCTTTGACGACTGCAGATTACCGATGCAGATGACCTGGGCCTGATGGTTTGTTGAAGTAGAGGAATGATTCCAAAGGGATGCTATTTTTTTTCCAGTCTTAAAAACAAAAAATAAGACATAAAACAAAACACATTTGTTGGTGAAATGATCAGGAATTCAATGTAATTTCTGTTTAAAATATTTGTTAAAGGATAAACACCTACCTGCACAAAATCTAGGTGTGTTATTGTATCGTTGACACTACATTGTCTTCCACTAACGGGGCAGAAGTTGTGTTGGTACCACAAGTATTCTGTAACAAGCCTCCTCTGAAAGTGAACAAAAACCAAAACAAACGTCTTCTTATTTATGTGATACATAGTAAATTTACAAATCCACATTTAAAAAAAAAGAAATTGTCTACAAAAAACAATACTTATAGGTCATGTTTAATGAATGTACTAAATCTGGTAGTGTTGTGGTTGAATTTAATGTAAAAATACAACCGCAACGTAAGGTAAACACACCTGGCTAAATGTGTGTTTAGCATGAGGTACAAACGTACAATTGTAAGTGTTACAAACGTACCTCATGCTAAACACATTTTATTGAGTGTTACCATAGAAGTTATGATTAGTTAGAAAGTAACGTTCCAATTACTTCTACGGGTTTTTTTTTTTTTTGCTACCGGAGTTTTACCGCAGTTCAATTTAAGGACATCTGTGAACAGCCCATCTTAATATTTCAACTAAAAAATTCCTGCAGAAATTTTAAGGGGCCATGCCAAAGTGTGCCCATCGGATTAGACTCAGCGTTTTGATGCTAAAAATGAGCATTAATGCTAAAGAAAGCTACAATGTAGTCAATAACCTGTGGAGAGGCAGAAGCATGTTGACTAAGTTGTACTTGTACCATTCATTTTGTGGAAATTAATGCATAAGCCAAAATTAGCCAATATGCTAATGTTAGCCTAAATGCTGGCAGTAGCATCCTGAAAAAGAAAGGGAAAAAAAGCTTAATATCATGGACTGATGAGAGACGAATATGCAAGCTTTAATTTTGAAACTTTCAGTAAGCTTCTTTTTAAATGACCACACTAATTCAATGGTTTGGTTAAACAAGTCATGTAAAGTCCAAATGACCAATAGTTGATGTAAAAATGGTCAAGGCTTTTATTTTGAAATTTTTATTAAGCTATTTAAAATGAAGATTTTAAATATCAACACTGATCCAATGTGTAGCAGTGGTTGTGTTAAACCAGTTATATACTAGTCCTCTGTTTTAACTGAGTGTTCGCCATAGTTAGAACTATAGAGATGACCATATGTCAGGTATGAGTGTTGTCTGTCATTGACTTACTCCATTCAGCAAGTAGTATTAAATGCCAGCTCAGCCCTCCTCTGTAATAATTGAGTTTTCTACCATGGTAGAACACTGCAGCTGTCGCTGCATCACTTACGTAAGACACAGGGGGAGACAAAACTCTCTCTTTAAATCACATTCTGAAAAACCAGTCAGCTGTGACCAGTGCTCTGTTGCTATGGTGATTAATCTTCACTGCCCACTGTCAGCTGTGAGAGAGGCACAGGGGGAGACATAAATCTATCTGTTTGAACCAGCCAGTTTCACTCCAAAAAGCTGTCCGAACAACTCCTTCCCGTTCAGGATCCGTAAGGCCGATCAAAAAACGGTTTGAAGAGTATGAGAAGGCTATTTGTCGTCTCCGATAGTCCCGCGATTCATATCTGTAGGTCATTCACAGTAATTGCAGTGATGACAGAAAACTGGTGTGTGCTGAGCCCACACATTTTTCAAAAATGTATGTAAACCACTGGGATTGAGCGTCAGTTACTCCTGTCCCATCACTTTGCTCTGAAGCACCTGGACAGAAAACCGTAAGCCCTAGAGAAATGTGGAAAACATTTTACAGGAGCAGACACACGTATCAATGTCATGACTAAGTTTCATACCAATAGAGCTATTTTCGTAGGCATGAGAGCGATTTCAAAATTATTTTGGGGTCAAAATTCCACTCTGTTTCTCACTCTAAAAAAGCGGCAGTTTATGTCAGTTACGCTCTGCGTTTCGGCAGTTGGAAATTTTGCTCGTTTTTCGCTTTTTATGGCTGCGTTCACACTGCAGCCTGAAGTGACCCAATTCCGATTTTGTTGGACGTTATGCGACCTCTATCCGATCTTTTCATGGCAGTGTGAACAGGACAGTGTTTACCACTTTAGCTAGTGATAAACACTAGCTAAAGTGTTTACCAAAACACTTTAGCTAGTGTTTTGGTAAGAAGACATTTCTTTGTTGAAACCAGTAGACAGTGGTATTTTAAAATCAAGCAGAGTCAAATCTGCTTTGAAAAGCAGAATGTGATTCATTCCTATATATATGTTAATGTTTTTAATTTTATTTGCACCAAAAATATAGATTTAGATAAATAATACAATCCCCCATTTGGTTTTACACACAAAAGTAAGGATTCCCAACTTTCCTATTTGGGAAACTCATTTTAAAATAATCAGTTAGTCTTAGGAAATTATTATTATTGTGATCTTAATGATGATGATGTTTGTTATTGGTCTTAATGTGACAATATATTTTACCCTATAAAACCTTTGAATGATCTCACAATCACAGGACATGACTTTCATTTCTCTCTATGTCCTTGAATTCTTGTTTTGTTACGTTGAGTCGTATTTCTCTATAACGTGTGTTACAGAGAGATACAGTACATAATGTATTTTAATTTGTCATTTTTTGTTTTCCCAACAAGTGCAGTGTTCAAGTCATCTTCTCCCTGTTCCAATTAAACATGCTTGCTCTTGCATTAGGCATGAACAAAAGAAAAATTCTCCTGAAAAGTAACGCTTTAATGATCAATATACGGAACTGACAGAATCTAAACCACTGAACTGACAGATTAAGTACAGCTACTCTTTGCTTACTGGAAAGAGGAATTATTAAATAATTAAATTTTCCAGGAAAATTGAATTCTTATTGAAGTTTCCCATTGTACGTGGAATCCTTACAAACTTCAAACTGCAAACATTTCCCCTCGAGTTCGTAGTGGACTCATTCATTCTGCCCTATTGTCTTCCTTCATCCCCACACACACACCCTCCTTCCTATAAAACTTAATCTGTGAGAATTTATCTTCAATCTCTTTGCCCCTGAAATGTTCACTACTTACCTTGCTTTTCAGGAAAGCTTTCATTGTTTCAGTTTCTCTCTGCAAAAATTGTAACTGCGCCAGCTTCCATAAAAACGTTTGAACGTGATGATGGCGAAGCATGTTTGTCTGCTTCACATGTTTATTATTTACTGGAAATGCTGGAAAGTTGTGTTTTTTTGACATTAGTGTAATCTTTGCGCACATTTGTAATTTAATTGCAGCAATTGATTACCTTTTACTAAGCCATGATGTAGCTTAGCTGTCTTTGGGATCAGCAAAGCAGAAATTTTGGACAGTACTGAGAAATAATGAAAGTCAGAATAACAAAACATGATCGTTCACCTCTGCTAGAAAATCAACGTTCAGTTTTTCGTCAAGCTCATACCTTTTTTTTTTCCAACCATCTGCAAGAATTTAGTGCATCACCACACTGAGACGAGAGCACAATATGAAACAGCATTTTCTTTTTTTTAAAAAACAATCCCACACAAGTTTAAGAGAAGACAATATGATTCATAAAGGGGATGAGTCATTCACCAAGTGTTTGTTTGCTTGTTGGGATGCGGCTGCATATGAAGCAGAAAAGCACCAAACAAGCCTTGCATGAGGCAGAGGGAAACCTTAATCACTTTCTGCTGTCTGGCAGAGGTTGAAGACATAAAGTGAACGGCTCTGCTTGTCTCTTCGTGTCTCGCCCTTGCTAACCTGAGCCCTTGTGTTGTGAGGGACACTAAAGTTGAGTAAGTTCAGTACAACCTCATTAAGTCACTGCTCTTCTCTAGATAATGCATTCATGCCTCAGAATGATTCAAAACTTCAAAGTACCCTTATGATGTGTGCAAAACCTGTGGTGCATATTTTAAATGTAATTTGATTTAGCTCCTGTTGCTATGTCAATTCCATGTCCAGTTTCTTGCCAAAGTATTCTTTCCCTTTTGGTGTCGTTGGTATCATTAAGTCCAAGATGATGCAAATACACAAAGGGACACCTTCAGGTCTTCCAAGACAAAGTGGTAGCCTGGAGAGATCTGGAGACAGAACAAGTTTTAATCGTGCAAGCCACAAATCTGGCCTTTATTGAAGTGTGTCAGGAAAAGATAATAAAATAAAACTGAAAAACGTCCCATTTAAAGTTCATCGCAAGCCATTTGAAAATGTGGAAGAGTGTGGTCAGGTTACCATTCATTTTCCTCTAAACCAAAACATACTGTCCTTCTGGGGAAACATGTTGGTGATAACATCGTTCTGTTAGGATATTTTCTTCAACAGAGAAAATAAAGCTGCTTAGAGAATCATTTACTTCATGGAGACATGAACTATGTTGAGGTTTTAAATTCTACCCAAAATTTGCCCATGGTGAATGTAATGTGTCCGTTCGGAGCTACGAAGCTTACCAGAAATTGCCTGCGCTGTAAACAACCATCCTCCACTACAAAGAGAAAGGTGTTGAGCCAAACGAGACAGCTGTTAATGTTAATCCAATATTTGGAAGCGTGGCCAACACGGACTGAAAGGATTTGTTCACTTCCTCCAATGACAGTATCAAAACTACAGGCTGACTATAATTCCAAACCGGTGCAGAAAATCAACGTCATCGTTTGCTGATTGGTCCTGATGACATTCTACCTGAGGAATCCAATTCAATGGGAGAAATCCCATACAGAGCTATGAAGGAAGATGAGAATCCGCAAAAGAAACAGGATAGTAAGTGACCAACCAGGAAACACTGAATAAAAAGGAAGTAGGGATTCATCTTCAGAGACTCAGACCTCAAGTATTTGTAATCAAGTATCTGGAGGTTTGATAGTGGAAGAGAATAAAAAGTCAGTTGTTTCACCCACAGACTGTACAAAAGAGGATATTTTATCTGCTGGAAACCATGGATGGTGACGTTAAGTAGTACAGAAAATCCAGTAGCAGGTTAAGCTGGTTCACACTAACCACTAAAACAACCAAGGCGTCACCTGGTGGAAGTGAGTGACCACTTTGTCCATTATCCAACAATTATCCAATAAAATATCCAATAAAATAATTATTCATTTTATTTCAAAGAGCCTTTCTGGACACTCAAGAACACTGTACAAAAACCAGCAATTAAAAATAAGAATCAGATGTTCAGGATCAGGTAAACAGATCCAGTCAGCAACGGCAATGAGATTAAACAAATTAAAAATGTTTAAGGCAGAGCAGGAGTTGATGTAGGTGCAGAGGGGGAGGGACAGAGATGTGGAGTAATACGAAACCCAGGAACGGTTAAAATCATTACAGTATTGGAGTGAAGGTTCACCGTCCAGCAGGGCAGTGACCTCACGCCACTGCCCTGCTGTAGATTAAAATACAGTAGAATGGTTTGACGAAGCTTTAAAAGATTTCCATTGAGCTCATCTATTCAAGTATATCTTCTGGTTCTGGTCTGATTTGCATCCCCAGAACCAAACATGAAGATTCAACTTCTATACACCACAAATCTAGGATAAACTTCCGGAAAACTGCAAACTAGTCGAAACACCGACTGAACGACAAAACACATCAATATTTGATTTGTATTTGCTTGATGACTTTGACGATGGCATTTGACAAAACGTGTTTGTTGGTTGTTTCATAATTGATCCATAATTGATGACATGTTTTATGATGTGAAATACTTTCAACTACCTTGATGCAGAAATGTCTTATGCAGATAAAATGCCACTGAAACAAATTGAACTCTGTGTAAATACATGAAAACGTTTGAAGAGTGCATGAAAGTTTCTACAAGGTAATGTGTTATTTCAGGGGGCGACTGAACTGTCACCGTCTTCTCTTAGCATTGCTCTGTTTTCTTTAAGTAAAGGAACAGTGGTGACAGGGACGTAGTGAACATGGCTTCACTATCATTTTGTTGCTCACACAGTTTACGCAACCAGGGGTTCAGCCAGAGCCTTTTCATCTTCTTTACCCAGATTTATTTGCCCTGTGTGTAATTCGAAATGCTGACTCTATGTATGTATTCTCCCCCCCCCCCTGTGTTTGCAGTGTGAAATGCTGCCATGAACCGGTTCATCTTCAGTGCTCGTTCACATTTCCATTTCAGTCATGTATCAAACATTTCTCTTTCAAAGCGAACACTTGTATGCTCGTCTGCCAGCTATTGTGTCACAACTCGTGTGGATTTATGTTGAAAACCACTGTGAGGGTTGCTGATAAGTGTCTGGTGGAACGGGATAAACAGTCGTTAGTATTTGAAACTGCCAGTCCATCATGTGATTGAAAAGGTGAATTAACATATTTTAAGACCAGTGAAGAATGAATTCAGTGCTTTTCTCTTTGGTTCAAATTAGGGATTTTTCACAGCCGATACCGACATCTGATACTGTATCGGCTGATCCGATCTGATACAGAAAAAAAGTGTTGACTTGAAACTCTTTTTGTTTTTAAACACTGACATTAATGTAATAAATTACAAATTTATGTGATAACGCTGCTCTGCTCACTGCTCATTTAAAGGGTTAACATGTATTTTATAGGCACACAGTGTGATTTTATGGCATAATCAATTAACGATGTTAACTGAAGTTGTCATAAATATGTTACATATATCAAATATGGCTTAAAAGAAATTTGACTAAGTAATTTAATGCTAAGAAATTGGGCCTCTGCCTCTTAAAAAAATCCTGCTCTTTCTGAAACTTCAGGAAGTCAGAAAGTGCAATTAGAAATTCTACATATAACATAAAATAAATAATAAAGCATAATGTCATTTAAGTGCACAAAGCATAGAATTGGTTAAATATATCCGCCCTTATGGATCAGGCACATTGTAATGTCACTTCATCTAAAAATATTTTTAAATACAGTAACTTATTCAGATATTAACATTATCGCTGCATCTCTAATTCAAATAGTCCTAAACAGTTTATCTGACATAAACTAGTATGTTTCCTACTTAACTTCTAGTCTGCAAGGTTAATTCAAAGTCATCTTTGTGAACTACAAAAAAAATGTTTCAACCTAAACTGAAAACAAAGTGTGCGCTCGACAGCTTTCTGAACATGCTTTAGACGGGTACAAAGGAGGAACAGGAAAAAGAGAGAGATGGTTGGAAATAGCTCAAAGACCCAGAGCTTCTACTGAATTCTCAGATCTGTCAGAAGCCGAATTGAGCTCACGTGTAGACTCCCACAAGCGTGGCGATGCTTCAATTATTTGAAAGTTTGCTGCTCAACCTGAAGACACAGTTAGTACACTGGCTGTTCACAAACATCTGCTTTGATTCTCTGCTCAGCTCGTCTTCACAGGTTGGTGGTTGCCCTTTGTTGTCCCCCTTTTTTCATATAAATAGTATAAGAATTTGTTTTTGTTGTTCCTGCAGTCCATCCTGAAGGGTGATGATGGTTTCTTCTGTAAGAATCGAGTAATGCGAGTCCATAGGTGGCTCACTAATTCGATTTTCTTCCCAGGTTTGCTGGGCTGTCAGTGCTTTGCAGATTTGTGGTGTGGAGTTATTTTACAGTTTTCGTAGAGAGCCCGTCTGGTGGGAGGAGAAAACACAACAAACTTGTGGCCACAACTTAATGTCTTGTTTAATTTGTGACCACGACTGAATCGCCAAGACTTGTTAGATTTTGTCGTTCCCACAAATTAAACAAGTTGTCCCCATTAGTTATTAATAGGGACACAATTATTATTATTTTTTTCCATGCCACCAGAGGGGCTCCGTAGCTTGGTCTTTGTTTCTGCCCAAATGTATTTCTTCAGAGCCTTCTTCATGACTAAAATACTTTAATCGATACCTTTAGAAAAGTTAAAATACTTAACTTTTCTAAAGGTATTGATTTATGGTCAAATATTACTCAACTGCAAGTACAAGTTGCTCCGTTAAGTTTACTGAAGTACTGAAGTACTTTGAAAATACTCAAGTTTCATAAGTACAAAGTATATTTCTGCAATATTTTCTGACTACTTTTACAGAATCTTGTAATTTGCTGGAACCGCCTCATGATGTATTAACATGTAGAACCACTCTGACACTGAAAGTCTGTAAAAACCCGTAAAAACTTCAGCATGAAAATAGATTTAAAAAGGTCATCTTATTTTATTTAAAACATCTTCACCCTCCTGCCCCCCACCCCCCATGCTAAGATACGGCCGCTGGTTTCTCCACTCGAGTTTCTCCACCGTCTCTGTTGCTCCAGTTGTTTTATCGAAAGTGAGGTGCTCAGTTTGCGACACTTAACAAGAACTCCAAATCCCAGGTGTGAGCCGTGGCTGTGATTGGTTCTCCATCTTGTGAGGAGCATCCAAAGCTACACTGAGCCTAAAGGAACAAGTGACGACAAGTTTAGTAGAAATGCAGCAGTCACAAGTCATACGTTCTCCCAAAAATTAAATACTCAAGTTAACATACTCAAATGTACTTAAGTACAGTACTCAACTTTCTGTAATAGGTAAATGTCTGAGTCACCAGGTGAAGTAGCTGCAGCTGGATGTCCGCTGTCTTGTGAGGGTTAGCTGGGTTTGTGGCTTGAGGGTTTTGATGTAGTGATGACAGACGGTCTGACAGGACTTAAGGCTAATACTTACAAAGGACCACAGTGATGTAGGGCAACACACACACACACCTCTCTTACGATTAACACACACATTGGACAGGTGCTGCTGCTGCAATCCATCAAAACAGAAGAGATTCCAAAGCTTCTGTCAAATGGTGACTTTTTCTGTAGCAGCTAAACTAAAACACTCGACTGACAAAGACATCAGGCAACGGAGATGTGATTTAGCCTTAGGAACAGGAGAACACCAACTTTCTATGGAGAGCACTGAGTTGATCTCTCCTGAGTTGCACTCCAGATGCTTTTAATTTTTAAAGTTTACGTGTGTGCTGGATATCATTGACTAACACTGGGAGTAATGAGTGACCCGAGGAAGTCTAGAAAAGGTCTTGTCTTCATTGGCTAATGAACCTTTAGTCCGAAAGACATTTTAAATTTGGATAAATAACGACACCTTTAATGAATTAAAGATGTAATTATTTACCAAATGACTCTTTATGACAACAGTCACAAGCATTCATGAAGACTCCTTCACTGTCATGTCAATCTTGTGCAAACCCCATTACCATTATATTTTTGTACTTGGGTATTAGTCAGATTTGTAAAATTATTCATTATTATGTTAGCACACATAAAATTCCAGATCCTGCAATTGTGAGCAAAACCTCTGTAGATATTTTAATCCTGCAGGCCTGAAGCCTTTTCTCTGCTGACGCCGTTTTTTTCTGAGCTCCCTCCCACCACCTGTTTCCAGTGCTCAGGCCTCCAGCTGCTGTCCCCAAAGCTGCAGGTTAGGCTGACTGGTGACACTAAATGGTGGTGTGAATGTGAGCATCCATTGGTGTCACTCTTTGTATCAGTCCAGGATTTGACTGGCGACCTCTCCGGGGTGTTACCTCCCTTTCACTCTGTCAGCTCGAATCGGCTCAACGTGTTCTCCACCACTGCCGTTTTTGTGATCAGACCTGCCTTGTCAAGATTTCCCTTCTCTCTGACATTTGTAGCCATTACTTCGTAGCCACAGTTTCAATTTTGAAACTGAAAATCAAAGCACATGCAGAAGCAGTGTCTTAAGGCCATCCGTCCATCATCCATTTTCTTCCGCTTATCCGGAGTTGAGTCGTGGGGTCAGGAGCTTAAGCAAGGAGGAACAGACTTCCATCTTTCCAGCCACTTGGTCCAATGTGAGACCATATTAAGATGTTATTTCAACCTGTATTATATCTATACCTGCTTCTCTCTGCAGAGTCGCACAAGGTTGATGCCTTTGTTGCGGCAGTCAGTGGAAAACAGTGAGTTCACCCTGGACAAGTCGAGGTCAAAACAGATGACCAAAGTGCGTCACGATTTACGGGAACCATCGTAACAAAGATTAAAACAATAAAAATAAAACAGACATATTAAACAGAAAACATGTTGAGTACAAATACCTGAAAAATCAGCAGCACAAGCTGTATTAAAATCAAGTGGAAACAGACTTTTCAAGGTGTTGTGATGACTTCCAGAAGGTGGAGTTTTCAGAAAGAGCAGAGATTTTTTTTAAAGAAACAGAGGCCCAGTTTCGAACCATCAAATTACAAAGTCAAATTTCTTTTAAGTCATATTTGATATAAGTAGCATTTTTAAAACTGAAGTTAACAGTTACTTGATTGTGCTATGACACCAAACTCAGCTCCACTTTTCTCAACGGATTACAGACGGTTTAAAACAGAGTTTGAGTTTCTGAAACCTTTGTTGAAGAATTTTACTCTGTAACAAAAAAACTGTAATGTTTAGTTTTTCTCTGAGATACAGTGAAAGTCTCCCTTGTTCTTCCTAATCTCGTGTTGCCTCAGAAGGCAGGTCTCACCCAGAGACCAGCCTTTGCCTCTTGACTTTTAGAAAGCCTCCACCTTTTCCCATTTGTCTTCTTTTCTGCTCTCTGTAAGTGAATGAACTTTATTGACTTCTAAACTAAACTCACAGTCCTTTCAGGAAGTTAGTGAGTACGTAAAAATATCTGTTGTGGAAATGCAAAACCTCTTTCTCACACACACACGCTGGTGATAAATCTGCAAGTGCGTCCTTCTTACAGGAGGTGCAATTATGCCTTACAAATGTAGACCGTCTACCTGTTCGCACAGTGGTGACTACTCCTGTCATTTTCTTCCAGTTGATAGTAAAATTGCCTAAATGCCTTGTTACCAAATTGACTCCAGCAGACTTGCTCTGCAGCCAATGGAAATGTGTCAGTGAGGCGTAAAAGTGGCCTATTTCCACCCAGGATTGACAGACCAGCTGACGAGAGAGATGACGAGCAGATTGGTGCTCTCATTCAAAGGTTTGAGGAGCAGAGAGCAGCAACCTGTCTCTGTGAAACGTATCAGCACAAACAAGTGGGGGCCATCTTTGTGAGGCTTGATGCCTTTCTGCAGTGAAAGTGAGCATCTGTGCCGTTCAATTAGCTGGCGGGTGTTTACATGTGTACAGATATGCTGTAGGTTGAGTAAGTGAAACAACCAGAGGTTTTTTTTCCATTTGTGCTTACTGATGTAGCCAAAAAAAAAAAACACAAAAAACCCTAAAAATCCTTCACTAGTCTGGAAAATTTGCTTCTATGCTACAGTGTGACGTAAACACAAGCGGCCATTTCGTGATCGCTCTTGTGATTTGGACTGTTGGAAAGAAAACTATGTGCTAACACAGATATAAATGTTACGAAACAGTTTAAGAGTATTTTCACAACTAAACATCCGGTTTGGTTGGGGACCAAAACTGTAACATTTATTTCATTTTCAGATAGTGTGGTTCATTGTTTCACTCCATTGCATCAAGTTATCCAAACCGGGGTACATTGATTGGAGTGTTTTGGCCAAAATCTGATTACCAGTCTTTAAAAACCCTGATCTGCCAATTTTGACTTTGGTTGATACAAATTTTTTTGTCTGAAATATCGTCAACTCAGCAACTTTCTTGCTATATTTAGCAACAGCGGTGTGACTGTCGTTAATTGTAAATGTGCAGATGTGACCTGGTGGGCAGATCAGTCAGTCAAACCTCGGTCTCGGGAGAGCAGAAGAAGATGGTGGCTAATTTTTAGACCTTTTCTGAGTTGGATTAGATTGGGGGATAAGACCAGCTTCACACGTAACTGCTGGCCGATCACTGATCTCCCTAAATTAAGGAAATTGGCACTAATAAATCTGTGCACCCCTAATTCAAACCCTTTGAAAAATGTGTTCACCTCCTTGCCTGTGGTGGCGCTGCACAAAGACCCACTTAAGAAAATGACACAAAATCTCTGAAGGATAGACTGAGTGCAACTTCCCTCTTCAGAAAACGTAAACAACAATGGAGTGGCTTCAGATTTTAGCTGTTTCAGGGTTTCTCTTTGGTCTTTGATAACCACAAGCTATTTGTCCCTGTAGGGCTAGACACATGCATTTGTTTTGGTTGCATTTATCCAGAATGCCCTGCTTTTGGGGAACGATCTTCGATCCGCTTTTCATTCACAGATGCACTTGAACCACGCCAGAGTTCATTTTAACCAAACCGAGACCAAGGTTTTAGGCGGACCAGTTTGACGGCACATTCACACCTCCCCAAACAAAATGGACTTCCCAGGCAAACGAACCAGAGCTGGATTAAAGTGGACCAAACAGGGCTGGTGTGAATGAACCCTGAAACATCACTTTCAAGGCAATTTCTCACAGTGATTCAAAAGGACATTCATCGGCTCGTTTGGGCCGCTGCAGTAAGTACATCACGTTTAGCGTATAACAAATCATCTGCATTTAATCAAGCAGGCCCTTTTCAACACTTTACTGTTTAGTGAGTTCAGGACCTGACATTTGAATCAGGTCATTAACTTATAGGCCAACTGAGTGTACCACTCTGCCAGCATATAGTTTGACAATGTCACAGCATCCTTTTGCTACAGTGGACACTGTTTAACAGCTGTGCAATTTTCTTTCTTTTTTTTTTTTGGCTCAAAGAACTCGAACTGCTATTTCTGTAATGTGACATAAGAGACTAAGATTGGCAGCAACAGCAATGGTCCAAACATGTGTTGCAGCAAACGGCGAGATGCAGAATCTGGCCTTTTCACGTGGCCGCAGTGCTGACATCCCCGATAACATGATCGCCGTTGTCATACAGAACTTCTCAACTCCGACCGGATTCTGTCTGACACTGCAGACAAAGAAAATTATTCTTCCTTCTGGTCCCCCGACGTCAGACTGAATCTGCTGATTCTTTCCTTGTTGTGTAAGCCCTAAGTGACCCACGCCTGGCACCGGTTTTCCTCGGCGACATTCACCGTGTTAAAAGCGAACAACAGGTACTTCCTGGGCAGTGGAAGTGTGATTCGGCTGCCCGCGACGCGCTAATCTGATTTAGCGCTTCCTGCTCCTCACATTTCGTGTGCCTGCCACCGGCGCCTGTCGAGAACATGCATCACGCCGAGCAAGAGAGAAGCAGAACCACTGACACGGCACCATCTGCACACGCAGGTAGCAATCTGCGCCGTCCTCGCCAAGTCCTGGCCTGAAATCAGTGTCTTCCAGCGTGCAACTTATTGATTGAAATCTGCAGCTGCTCTTAAAGGTAGCTGCTACGAGTTTAAGGGGAGGAGAGAAACTACAGCCCTGCTTCTGGCCCATAAATTTCCAAGATTAATGGCTGTAGAGGCAAAAAGCAGAGAGACTATTCAGACACGGAGATGCATCGTTAAAGGATTTCACTTAATTATGTGGGAACTACTGCACATTTATTTTCATGAGATATTCAACCAAATTTCAAAGTAATGTAAACAAACGTGTTGTCATTTGAAGACAAACAAGGATTTGTTAACTTGTTAGTGTCATGAGGATAAAATCTTGGTTTGTTTTGTCTTTGATGTTGCAATTTTGTTTGAACATTTTGAGTAATTTCTGGTGCTGATTTGTCTTGTTGTACCACTCAGTTTCTGTCCTTTTCTAAAACACTGTTAGCAATTGAATAACATCCTATGAATTTTTAAGCAAATGTAAAATGTTTTACAAAATATCTTAACTCCTTCTCAATCAAATGTGTGCAGTTATTTGATCCAGATTAGGATCAGAAATACAATTCAATACAATCAATAAAAACAACATGGAACATTAATTTTGAAGAAAATATTATGTATTTATATATATATGTATATATATATGTATATATAAATATATATATATATATATATAATATTTATACATATATACATAAATACATTATATATATATATATAATGTATTTATATGTATATATATATAAATATTATATATATATATGTATATATATATATATAGATATATATATACATATATATATATATAAATTGCCAAGGACATTAAAACATTATTCATAAAAATACATAGTTTCCAAGAGAAATCCACTGATTAGATGTGGTTAGGTAGATGGGTATAAAATGTTAGTGGTTAGCTTGTTTTTAAGACAAAGTACCTCTCAGTTCAACATTCCAGTTGTAAATAACATAATGGCTGCATTTCCAGTACAGATGTGCGCAAAACGTTTTTGATATTCTGCTTTGAAAAAAACAAAAAAAAAAACATTTTGCTGTGTTTCTATTAAATAAGAATTGTAAGTAAAATCACACGTGAATAAGATTGTCCATGTGATGAAAGTCATGCTGCACCATCGTTCTCCAACTACTTGCTGTCTTCTTCATGGTTTGCTTCAGTGGGAACATCCAGCTATTGATCATGTGACTCGTGTAACGTGAAAGAAGTGTTTCCATTGCAGTTTTGAGAAATAAACCCAATGTTGATATGGCTAAAACAAACCTCAACTCATCCTAGCACTGAAACTTTTTATTGAATGGAGAGTTTTTTCAAAATCAGCATTTTTCCTTTTAGCAAATTTATGCCAGAAATGTGAAATTGCACAACTATATGATCAATGGAAACACAACTGCTGAAAGAACATAGTTATATGTATATCATACAGAATCTACTTTTTTTAGCCTTACATACATTTTTGGTATACTTTGAGTGTCTGAGTGCAAGAAACTGAAACATGTTCTCTATTTAATTTTTATAACTGTGCCTGGAAAATACATAACACCCCCAGCATTAAAATAGCCAAGATGGAGTTAATGTCCAGTCTGATGTGAGACATTAAGTACAGCTGCTGTACTGAGATTGAGTTAGTTTTACATTGATGTGCATTTCAGTCATGGACTCTTTTAATGTGAGGACTTGTAGTTTTGTCCTATGCTTACAAAAAAAGCAAATTAAAGAAGAACTGGACTGTTTTGGATGGGGCATTAGTGTAGAATCAATTGTCCTTGTAAGCTGTGATTTGTTTTTTAAAGTTGGCAACTTTAAAAAAGCAACAAAACGACTGAGTTGCTCTTTTCAGAAAGGACACTGGTGTTGTACAATAAACTGTTGTGTCCCCAACACATCGTGAAGCTCAGCACCAGAGCTCCATTTTCAGTAAATTCTCCACGGGATTCAAAAAGATGTGGCGCGTGTTCAGGCTTTGTCTTGGCAACTAAGATTCTGTGGCAAAGACGCCTCACTATGGTGGCTGTCACAGTCCCACTAAACACAAGCTTCCAAACAAGATTATATTAAAAAGTCTGTCTGACCTTGTTGAACAGTTATCACTCTCCTTGTACAGTGTGTACTTTCTGCTTTATCCACCACTGCCACAAATAGAAATACCAGTTGAAGAATAAAAAATGGAGTGTCCAGAGACGGATTCACATAAAACTTGCACATGGTCAGTGCTGAGTTTGTTGACCCTGAGCCTGTATTACTGTCGGGTTCCTCCATGTTTTTCTTTTTTTTTTTACGTACATTTTTCGCCACTTATCTTATTGTGCTATTTCAACTTTTCAACTTCTACCATATTCTGCTCATTCATGACATTATTGTGATGTCTTTTTGTCCTGACGTCGTCTACGTTTTATGTAACTTTCAGATTTTTGTGATCATTTGGACCCTATTGAAATGAATGGGTGGGCCTGTGCCACTTTATACTTACATTCCCGGGAAACATTTATTTTGTTGTCTGAGATGCTAGTAAATGGTAATTTTACTCAACATTTCTCTACTATGTTTGTTCCAACCAGACAAATCTAATCAAATGAAAGGGTGGATTATTTTACTGCATAAATGAATAATATCTCTTCATACTTTTTAAACGTGTGCCAATAACCAGAGGGCAAGATGCAGCAAAATGAGACAAACCAGGTGGTTTTACCATTGCCAGCTGATTTATTTACCTGAGGTCCCTGGCAGGGAACCCACTTCTGGTTTACTGAAACAAACATGGAAAATAAAGCAAATAATAAAAAACCCTCCATAATCAACTTGTTTTAGCCTCATTGTAGCCTCACATGTAGGACAAAAGCAACAACCTGCAGAATCTGTAATAATTTCTTGACTCTGTTGGTTCTAAAGAAACGACTTCTGTGTTTTCAAAGAGTTACCATTAAAGTAAAGTAATTACTTTAGAACTGGCCGAGTCTAATAATCTATTTCTAAGTAGCTCTGCCTATACATCTGTCCACATAAATGAACCTCAGTTTAATTCATAACAGAAAGTAGTGGGGTTTTTTTAAGCAATATGATTGGCTGACATAGGTTTTACCATTGCGCTACACTGCCCCCTATGGGTTTGGCATGTTTAAAACATCATCCATGGGCGGATTTGTGCATGTTCATGTGGACAAACGGTTTTTCTGAAAGTGATCCAGTGTCTTCAACGTTTTAAACGATGAGCCAAGATATTCGTTTTTACAGGACTTATACAAGTTCCACCAGCTCAAATGTCAAACTTTTTAAAACCATTATCATGTAATTTAAGACCTACTTCGCCAAAGAAATGTACAAACACCCAGTGTCTGCAGAACCCCACATGCAACACGTACAGGAAACCCTGGAGGCTCTGAAGCCAATTAGCATCACGCATTAAGCTCTATCTGCTTTATAAGGAAAGTGTTTGAAGTTTGTACCTCATGAGCCGCCATAGAATGTTGCTTCCGCTTCTCTGGTCCATTCGTCCAACGCTGAAATAAATAGCAGTTTGAGACTAAAGCTAAAGGTTTTGGGGGAGTTTGTAGGATTTTGCTCAGTTTTTTTTCATATTTAAAGCTTGCCTGTCGACTAGAATGACTGCATTCATATTTACAGTAAATTTGCATATGTGTTTCAATACAGCAGTGTTAAAAATATTTTGTATTTCAGTAATTTAGCTTTGAGCTTTTTTTAAATGTTGATTATTATGGCTTATAGCTGTCAAAAAAAGTCAAATCTTTCAGTAAAACCATTTTCCTTTTTCTAATTTACACTTCCTTGGAAAGTGGCAGATGTGTGAACCAACACATCTGGGTCAAAATTCCCCTTCTGCCTGGCAGCCGCTTTATTAAATACACTCTTTACATAGCTGGCGAATCAGCAAATATCAGGCCAGCAGTTCAATACACTTCTGCATATAGACATGGTGGAAATGACTCGCTGGAGTTTAAATGGAGCTCCAGAGTTGGGAGGAAAGGGAGATGTGACTGACTTTTGAACAGAGCATGATTGTTTCTGCCAGATGGGCTGGTCTGATTATTTCAGAAACTCCTGATCCACAGGGATGTTTCCTCAGAGCCATCTCTCTGGTGAACAGAGGATGGAATGAAAACGAGAAAATATCCAGAGAGCAGCAGTCATGTAGATAAAAATGTCATCTTGATGTCGGTGGAGACTGGGCCGACTGGTTTCAGATGACATTACTGTTGGTTACAACTAAGGTATGTAAGGTAACGTTCCTGTTATGGACAAAACAGAGGTCAGTGAGCTGGACTAGGTGCAATGCCTATGAGCTAAAGGGGAACTGAAGCTACAATCCACATAGGTTTGCCTAAATCGAACAATGAAAATGTAGAAAAACTTTGCGTAGTGGTTCTTCATTCCTCCACTGAGAAGCGGTAAGTACCGAGGCGGACGATCTGGCTGTTGATGTCGGCTTTGTTCATTTCCTCCGGTGCTGTTGCTAAAAACTACAGGCAGACTACAAGTCTAAAACGGGAAATGAACATAATCGTTCAACACTTTCTCCTCTTCACTGATTAATCATGTTGAAATTCTACTGGAGCAATCCAAGTGAATGGGGGAAGAAGCCCAGATAAAGCAGCTTGAAGGGAGATTGGAATCAAGTAAAACTGAGTGTGAATGCAAAGGCCAGACTATGTCGGAGGGTACTGTGTTTTAACCCTTGCCGTGTTGCATTCATGGTCCCACAAATATATAGAAATGCCCACGATTAGAGCTATGCGCTGTCTAGATTAATATGTACGCTATTGTGATTTCATGATATTTTGACAGGATTGTGACACCATACAGTAGATTCAAATGATGAATGATTAAAGACGTTTCTGAGTACCTAATGAAATGAACGGTGGCTGTATGGTAAGGTGGCAATGTGGTGATAAAAAAACAAGTTGAACATTTTGAAAGGTAACAAACAAGAGATTTCGGTGAGATTTGTGATCCCGTTTACCTCAGAGGAACCGAACCCATTTGGATGCTGGACTAGACCGGAGCCGAGCAGACGGAGGCTTTGATTTAATGGCAGAGACAAAACCACAAAGGTTATAACTTGTTTCTATCTAACAGCAAGAGAAATAAACACTACCCATTGTGACACAAATCACAAAAGGAAATGTGCGGGGTACATAAACATTTCACATTTCTGGATTTGCATAATCGATTTGCGCACAAAAGATTTACTCGTATTTACCTCAGAGTTGTTGTCCGTAAGCGTCGCCGACTGAGGAGGTCATCATTTAGCAGCACTCCCTCGTTGCTCTCCGTCGTTATTTTCCCCTTTCCATCTATCCAGAGGCCGGCCTCGTTAAGTTTTAGCTAAGGATTTCCCACACAGGGGCCCGCTTTGGAGACGTCCCTCCAGGACAGGTTATGGTGAGTGTAATGCGTTGTGTGGCGACGTTGCCCTTTAAGATCGGCTCTGTCAGAGACTTTAAGCCAGCTTATCCCTGTTTTGCTGTTAGGAACACAGATGGAAAATGCAAAGTCATGAGGGTTGAGGCAAGACGAGTTGCTTTGACTCGCTTTGAGGGGTCTGAAGTGACAGGACGCCCGTCGTGTCCGTCTCGTGCCGGGAGGACCCGGTGCTCAGGCCGGACGTACGCAACGCGACAGGCTGCAGCGTCAAGCAGGCTTCAGAAACAGACAGCCAGGCTTGGCTTGTGTGGTTACGTGACGCACTTTAAAACGTCCTGATGGGAGAATGTGGAACAAGGCTATGCAGAATGGCATTTAGTGTTTGCACTGCGGCTCCAAAGAAAAGGGGGAAAAAAATGCCAAAAGGTCTCTCTTAAAGGAATATTTGTAGTCTACAAAATACTCCCAAAATTTCAGGTCAAGTCAAGCTCAAACATGCTTTCCTTCCCACTTTCATTACCCGTGACATTCAGACGCTCCTCTTAAAACTGGTGCGTGTCAAAGAGTAAAATTACTTATTGAACAGGTGGAGTTCAGGACTTTCAATTAAATGATATTGACTTGCTGTACTTTTTGTTTTGACACCGAGTCCTCAGCGGACTAATCCCCCAATATTGCTTTTTTATCCGTGGATGAGATAAAATAAATGAAGAGATTAGAAATGCAGCCAGATAGGAATCCAAAAATATACATGTCACATGCATATGTTATTGAAATATATCTTTTTCTGGATTATGCTTGACAATCAGGTCTCCACTAGAGGCCTAGATGTGGCAACGATATAAATATGAGTATGAAATATTTAAATACAAATTATTTTGTGAAGTGGCAGGATTGTTTTAATGTAAAATCAGTTAA
Organism: Poecilia picta; assembly: GCA_033032245.1. Taxonomy (NCBI): domain Eukaryota; kingdom Metazoa; phylum Chordata; class Actinopteri; order Cyprinodontiformes; family Poeciliidae; genus Poecilia; species Poecilia picta. The sequence continues at coordinate 7,168,456 of CM065358.1, forward strand.
TTTAAATTTATGATGAAATTGTTTTTTTTAAAAAGGGGCCAAGTAAACTCTAATAATAAAAACAATTTAATAATAATATAATAAATCTAATCATAAAAACTCCAGAAATTGCTGAACATATTTGAAAAAATAACCAAAAATAACCCTTGCAACCTCATAAGTAAAAACTGATTTCTAAAAGAAAACAAAATAAAAATAGGTAACATGCAAAAAGAGTATGCTTTTACTAATCGATTTATTTTACAAAAAAAAACACAAAAAAATAGTTTTATGTCCAAATAAAAGCTGATATCTAAACAGTTTTGACAATTGCATAAAAATATGTTACATGAAATTAATGACTGCATGAATATTCACTCCATTAAAAGTGACTGACCTTAGAGGTCCAGCCAAATGGTGCAAGGTATCTCAAAATGTGTTAATTTGGACATTAAAAACTTTATCAAAAAAAAAAAATGTTGTTTATGATTGCCTTTTAAAAGCAGTAAAGCATTCACGCGAGTGAGTAATTTTGATAAGTATGGTGAAGCCCTCCAGGAAAAAAAAGCAAGAGATTTTTTTTCTAGCTGCAATTCTTAGGCAATTTTAAGATGTGCAGTACCTATATTAAATTTTTAAAATGTGTAAGTTATTTCAGAAGTTTGCATTCTTCAATTTTGAACAAAATGTAACCCAAACATTCCTATGCCTTCACTGTAAGTTCTAGGTAGAGTAAGTTGTCCCTCAGCAGATTTAGAAGATTATAGAGAAAAAATACGTTTAGGCCGAGTCACCGAGCGCTACAAAAGGAAATGACAGATGGGCTGAGAGACAGAAGCCTGTTAGGAAGCAGATAGAGGCTGGTAAATGGAAAGAGAGAGAGCGACAGACCAAAGTGAATAAAGATGGCAACACAGAATATGTGGGTCATCCGGCCTGCAGTGAGCGGTCCCTCAGGCATACACCCTGATGGAAGACTTTGAAGAACTTTAAAGATGGATGTCGCAACGAAGACGGCAGACTTGGCTCACACGAAATATTGAAGGATCTATTTCAGATAGTTCAGAAGGAATTAATATGGAAGCAGGGAGGTCTTGGCCCGACTCATCATCTCTTGAAAGAGTTCTGATCCAAAATCGTTTGCCAAGTATTTTTTATTTAATAGTCAACTTTTCTTTTTTTATGATATACAAGATCTAATTTATGTTACAAAACATAAAAAATCTCATACTGTCAACAATTTCATACACATATGAAACTCATCAAAGAAATATCTTCATTTCAAACTAGACTTTAATTCACTTTGCTAAAATAAACAGCCTTCATCACAGCCTTACTTTTGCTCTTCAATACTTTATTTCGAGATGCATTTAATATCATAAACAATGTGTATTTTCAGTCTTTTAATTTAGAAAAATGATATATTAGGTGTGCAAAAGTGTCATTGTCATTATATAAACAGAAACAAAAGTAACACATAAAATCTGAATGCAAAGGACAAAAGTTCCTGTCCTCGTGTATGTTGGTTTAAATATGTACCAAAATATTTTTTAAAAATGTAGATTGTCATGTTACAATTTTTACCATGACCATATCAACATAAGAATATACTTTATTGATTCCCAAAGGGGAAACTGGTTATTCACTGACACGCCATACTTTCATTCAGATCGTTAAATATTAACAAATATAAAAATAACCATGTCAAATTTATAACACTGGTGCGAAATTATAAGTAATTTAAATGATATAAACGTAAAATCAACAAAAAGGGAATTTAAAAAGACAAGTACATGGAAACAAATGAATTTGTCATATTTAATCTAGTCAGCATTATTGTTAGTTACCCGTTATGTAAATGTAGCTTTTAATTTCCTCTTAAAAATGCAGAAATATTTGATCTCAAATTATTTTTCAAGCCTGTTGCTGCCTTTCAGTTGAACTTAAAATAATCAAAAAGAACCTAGATTCTTGATTAGCGACTCTTTAGGATATTCATATCTGTTTTTTTTTTATTATTATTTATTTTGCTGTCTTTTATAAAACAAAGTGCTGGTTAAATTTTTAGTGAAAGTTGAAAAACATGAGCCCATAAACATGAAGTACTGCAGCAGCTGCGTGTCTGTTACGAAACCAAACTTTGTCGATATTCCGCTAACGACGAAAAAACAATTTCGCAAATACACCATTTTGTAATAAAAATCTTATGTCAATAAGTTTGTTCATGTGTTAAATCATTAAAAAAACAAACATCCTCCTATCACTTCCGGTTTACTGGGCCAACCTTTGCTTGTTGATCACGTGACTCGTGATTCAATACCACCGAAAAACCACCTCATCATAACGCAAAAATCTTTTATCAAAGAGTTTTTACTTAAAAAAAAAAAATTAAAATTAAGTAATTTATTTTCGGAATTCCAATTTACACGATCTTGCGCTCAATTGAAACGCAACTACTGAAGGCTAACAAACCGAGCAGCTAACTTGCTGCGCTCTGTCGGGCCAAATACTCCACAGTAACAGTAACCCATTCTGATCGGAGGTTCGACTCCTTCCAGCTCATGTCTTCTTAGTTGATGTGCTCCGTCCCTTAAGGCCAGTTTAAATGTCACAGGAGGACTGTAAGATGAGGTCTGTGTCGAGGTCACTGTCTTATGCCCGAAGACGAAGCAGCAAATGCTATGGCTCGAGCAACGAGAGCTCATGGCGAGCAAACTCAAAAGACTGCAGTCAGAAATGGTCAGCACACTCCAGACGAAGAGTTCATAGGCAGCAAAAATGTCATAACATTTGTCACGTTGGGTTGAGATTGTTGGGACAAGATAATGTCAAAGAGCATTGAAGCTGAAAGATTAAAGCACTGTGCTCTTTTTGACAGCGCAGCAGTACGGCAGTTTGACTCGACCTGGAGACGTGAAGAATCGTGAGAGAGGAAGGAAAAATAGAAAATCACAAAATCTGTTGTGTACGTTAGTTGGAGAAAACGGTTCCAACTGAAGGCTGTAGTCACATTTGAAGCTCTGAGTTACGGTGGCCGTGAGGTGCAAAGCAATTACAAATTACAAAAACACTACAACATTAACGAAAACACTACAACATTAACGCAAAGCAATTACAAATTACAAAATCACTACAACATTAAGGAAAACACTACAACATTAACGAAAACACTACAACATTAACGCAAAGCAATTACAAATTACAAAATCACTACAACATTAACGAAAACACTACAACATTAACGAAAACACTACAACATTAACGCAAAGCAATTACAAATTACAAAATCACTACAACATTAACGAAAACACTACAACATTAACGAAAACACTACAACATTAACGCAAAGCAATTACAAATTACCAAAAATCACTACAACATTAACGAAAACACTACAACATTAACGAAAACACTACAACATTAACGAAAACACTACAACATTAACGCAAAGCAATTACAAATTACAAAATCACTACAACATTAACGAAAACACTACAACATTAACGAAACACTACAACATTAACGCAAAGCAATTACAAATTACAAAATCACTACAACATTACGAAAACATACAACATTAACGAATCACTACACATTAACGAAACACTACAACATTACGAAACACTACAACATTTACAAAACGGAAAAGGTAGGTCCCAGTGGGACCTAAGAAATCGCTGATTGGACTACAGCTCGTTAGAAAACGGAAAAGGTAGGTCCCAGTGGAGACCTAAGAAATCGCTGATTGGACTACAGCTCGTTAGAAAACGGAAAAGGTAGGTCCCAGTGGGGACCTAAGAAATCGCTGATTGGACTACAGCTCGTTAGAAAACGGAAAAGGTAGGTCCCAGTGGAGACCTAAGAAATCGCTGATTGGACTACAGCTCGGTTTACTTTTGGTTTACCGGAAGTTATTCTGGCACGCTCCGTTTGAGTGAGCATAGACATAATATAAGAGTAGACCCCGCATTGGCTGCTCCGGCGCAGGAAATACGGCGGCCATCTTAGAGCGATAGTCCCTCCTACTTTGCCAATCAAAACAACAGGGATATTATTGTTCAGATCGATGGATTATTGATGTCAGGCTCCACAAACAACATTTCACAACAAAGATAGACATATATATACCTGTAGGAGCTATTCTTCCCATTGTTTTGTTAAATCTTAGAATTTAAATTGTTTAGTTTATTCTTAGCATTTGTTTGA